>CM019830.1:73548-1273548 GCA_009763385.1 Coix lacryma-jobi var. lacryma-jobi | reverse complement strand
AACTTCTTCTTCTTCCTCCTCATCATCATCGTCGTCGTCGTCATCGGACTCTACCACGGCCTTGCCCTGACGGTGGGTGGAACTGGTGTAGCGGGTCGAGGCGGAGGCACGTGTAGAACGACGAGGTGGCACTGGCACGATCTCCTCCTGCTCCTCCTCATCATCATCATCAATATCATCGGAATCAAGACTGGAGAGGTCGAAGCGAGGTGGAGAGCGGGGTGGAGGTAACGGCGAACGTCCCGCCCGCTCTCGCTCGGCGCGCTGCTCAACAAGTGCCTGGTGCGCTGTCTGGGCTGCGTAGGTGCAGGTAGAAAAGATGGCCTTGATCCATCGTGCTAGCTTGCTCTTCTTCTTCCTCTGATAGGAAGGGCGAGAGCTCTCAGGCCTGTCACTAGCTGCTGCCCCTGCTGAACCTCCTGCTGCCCCTTCTTCTTCTCAGCCCTGTACGGCTCATGCAACCCATCCTTAACAAAAGAATGTCCGGAGACCATCTCAATCATAAACATGATATAGGGTGCATATAGAACCGCCTTCCTAGCATCCTCTGCTGCAACCTAAGCTCGGTCCAAATAAGCTGGATATGAAAAGGGAGTAGCCTGAGGGGCCATCCTAGCCAACATGTTCCTGCCATATCCATATAAGTTAGAGTGCGAGCCACTCTTTGGTTGAGCGTCTGCTGAAAGGTTGTTGAGCATGTAGTAGAAAGGTTTCAGCCCCTTCACCAACCCATCAGCCTTGCTAGGATCATCATATAAGTGGGCAATCTCACTGTCTGTCAGCGTCCTCTCATCATGCAGGTTATCCAACTGCCTGTCATCGCTGCCCAAGCCAAGGATCCTACTAAAGGTCTCATAAGTGACCTTGTAGTGGCGACCCTCGGTCATCCAGTGCATCTCCTCAACCACATTGTCAACATATAGAGTGGCATGAAACTGATGATGATCTCGTGTTCCAGTTGTAGCTAAATCCCATCAAATCATACATGTTCCTTCCTTGCACGCAGCCACCACCCTGTTGATCTCACGGTCAGTCTTGCCTCTAGATGCTCCCAATCAACATACTTCATGTTCAGAATCTTGGACTTCTTGGCATTGTACAGGACTGAGCGGTAGAAATCTGAATGAAACTCATTCCAGAACCTGTAGTCAATGCCCATATCCTTTGAGCATTGTATGGATTTTGCTGACGCTGGGACTTGACCGAGCTGAACTGCTGATAGTAGGACACAGGCTGCCTGGGCCTGGTGTCCTGTGGTGCCTCTCCTGCACATCCTCCTCATAGGGCTGCATGTGGCTCTGCTGACCTCTGCCAGGTGCTCTGGGGTGGCAGGGTAAAGGTCTTCCCTGATCTGACGACCCTGCATCTGGAGACGAGCCTCATCTCGTATCTGCTGCCTAGCTGAACATCTCCTTGGGAGCTAGAGCCACCACGACGGGATGGCTGCTTGCTCCTCCCCCTGAGCGGATCCATCCTTCTCTTGGTCCTCCTCTCATCATCACCTCCGCCCGACATCTAAAACATGGAAACTGTGGATTAGAAGACTGCATAAGGCTGGTAGTTATAGTGAGGCGATAGATTTTGATGGATAAGGTGTTACTTGGATCAAATCCTGCTCATGGTCCGGCACTGCCGCTCTGGGAGCGGCACTGCCGGGGCCCGGCACTGCCGCGCAGGGCGCGGCACTGCCGCGCAGGCAGGCCGATCTGAGCCAAGGAACACCACATCCATCATCTCTACCACTTCCCTATCATCTACAAACCCTTCTACAACCTCTAAATACAATACCCATGGCGCATTTTACAAATCGGGAAAAACTTAGGGTTAGGGATTTTGAACCTTCACCTTGAGAGGAAGGAGAGGGAAGGAGACCCTTGGAGAAGAGGAGAACGGAGCAGCACCGACGAGGATCCCGAGCAGCACCTCCGGTGGCCGGAAGTGCCGGGGACGGCCGGTCGGTGAGAAGATGGCTGCGGTCGCCCGTTCACCCGAGAGAGAGAGAGAGATAGGAGAGAGAGTTACGGTGGTGAAAGTGAATGGATGAGGAGAGAGAGAGGAAGTCACGGGTAGAATAGGAAGAAAATTTTTCCCTGTGACCCCACTCGGTAACTCACCAATCAGCTGAATCGGTAAGCGCGGCACTACGCGCCTGGCGCGGCACTGCCGGGGCCCGGCACTTCCGCGCCTGGCCCGGCACTGCCGCCTGTTACCAACAGAGAGAGTTATTCTCTATATACTACAGCTTATTCTTGGAGTGGACAGGTACCTCTTGCATGATATGACCAGCAGCAAGTAATCAATACAGAACAATGGTCATACCAAGCAAGTTTCTTTCAAAGATTTTGAAACACAATATGAAAGTTTTGAAATTGTTTTACCTAGGTCAAACTAGTTGATCAATCAAGCATGCTAGGTTTCAAACTAAGTTACGAGAGTCAAGTATATTTAGTTCACTCCTTAAAGCACAAAACCTTGACTCATCTAGAGGCTTAGTGAAGATATCGGCTAGTTGTTTGTCGGTGCTCACATGTTTGATGGCGATATCTCCTTTGATTTCATGATCTCTCAAAAGTGATGCCGGATGTCTATGTGTTTTGGTTCTTGAGTGACTCACTGGGTTGTTTGCAAGTTTTATGGCACTTTCATTGTCACACAAGAGTGGGATATGAGTAAATTGACATCCGAAATCACGAAGGGTTTGCCTCATCCAAAGTAGTTGCGCACAACATGCACCTGCTGCAACATACTCGGCCTCGGCTGTGGATAGGGCTACACAATTTTGCTTTTTAGAACTCCAAGACACTAAGGAGCGTCCAAGGAATTGACATGTCCCCGAAGTGCTTTTTCGATCTACCTTGCAACCGGCGTAATCGGAATCCGAATAGCCAAGTAGATCAAACTTGGAGCCCTTAGGATACCACAAGCCAAGGTTTGGAGTGTGAACTAGATATCTCAAGATTCTCTTAACGGCCACTAAGTGACACTCTTTCGGGTTAGCTTGAAATCTAGCACACATGCACACACTAAGCATAATATCGGGCCTAGATGCGCATAAGTAAAGGAGGGAGCCAATCATGGAACGATATACCTTGATGTCCACAGCTTTTCCTTCCTTATCAAGATCAAGATGTCCATTAGTTGGCATGGGTGTTTTGATAGGCTTAGCGTTCACCATGTCAAACTTCTTTAACATATCATGGGTGTACTTGGTTTGGCAAAGAAAAGTCCCTTCCTTCAATTGCTTGATTTGAAACCCAAGGAAGAACTTGAGCTCACCCATCATAGACATCTCAAATCTTTTAGTCATGATCCTACTAAACTCATCACAAAAATTTTGTTAGTACTACCAAATATTATGTCATCGACATATATTTGGCACACAAAGATATCTCCATTGACTTTATGAGTGAAGAGAGTAGGATCGGCTTTGCCTATTTCAAAGCCTTGTTTGAGCAAGAATTCCTTAAGGCATTCATACCATGCTCTAGGTGCTTGCTTAAGCCCATAGAGCGCCTTTCGGAGTTTGAAGACGTGGTTGGGAAACGTGGGATCTTCAAAGCCCGGTGGTTGCTCGACATATACCAACTCTTGTATAGGGCCATTGAGGAATGCACTCTTCACATCCATTTGATATAGCTTGAATTCATGATGGGCTGCATAGGCTAGAAGAATCCGAATGGCTTCAAGTCTTGCAACCGGTGCATATGTTTCTTCAAAGTCCAGGCCCTCTACTTGTGTGAACCCTTGAGCTACCAATCTTGCCTTGTTCCTTGTCACCACACCTTCTTCATCTTGCTTGTTGCGAAAGACCCATTTGGTTCCAATGACATTGGTATTTGGTCTTTCCACGAGTGACCATACTTGATTGCGCTCGAAGTTGTTGAGCTCTTCTTGCATGGCCATCACCCAATCCGGATCATCCAGGGCTTCTTCTACCTTGAGAGGTTCCAAAGAGGAGACAAACGAGTAATATTGACAGAAATTTGCCAAATGAGAGCGTGTCGTTACCCCCTTTCGTAGACTCCCAAGAATATTATCAACGGGGTGATCTCGTTGAATAGTTTGCTTGAGTCTTGGATGATCGATGGGTTCTGGTTCATCTTCGGCTTCTTCTTCTTCATCTTGCTCGAAGATGGGTTGTAGGTTCACTCCATGAAGTGGAGTAGCTGCAGCTGCTCTGGGTGTGCCCGGCACTGCTTGGCTCCGCGCGGCACTGCCGGGGTCCGGCACTGCCGGGGTCTGGCCCGGCACTGCCGGGGACTGTATCTGATCAGTCCCAGCAGAAGCTTCAGCTTGAGGACCTCCTGATCTGTAGCCTGCTGTTCCTGTGGTCTTATATCACCAATGGCTAGCTGCTTGATTGCTTCACAAGGAGGTTCCTCATTACCTACAACAACTTCATCAACTTGCTCTACTTGAGAGCCATTAGTTTCATCAAACGTCACGTCTATCGCTATTTCAACCTTGCCGGAGGCCTTGTTGAAAACACGATAGGCATGCTCGTTTGATCCATAACCGAGAAGAAAACCATCATCTACTTTAGATGCAAACTTAGAGGCTTTGGGTTTCTTGTTCAAGATGAAACATTTGCACCCAAATACTCTAAAGTAAGACACCTTTGGCTTGTTACCGGTGAGCAGCTCATAGGATGTCTTCTTTCTTCTCTTGTGGAGGTAGAGGCGGTTGATTGCATGGCAAGCGGTGTTGACGGCTTCGGCCCAAAAGATGTCCGGCGTCTTGTACTCATCTAGCATTGTCCTTGCCATGTCAATGAGCGTTCTATTCTTCCTCTCCACCACACCATTTTGTTGAGGGGTATAGGGCACTGAGAACTCATGCTTGATGCCCTCTTCATCAAGTAACTCTTCCACTTGGGTGTTTCGGAATTCGGTTCCGTTGTCACTACGAACCTTCTTGATATTGAAACCGAATTCCCTTTGAGCTCTTCGTACAACATCTTCACCTTCTCTTGCACTACACTTTTATCATGCAAAAAGAATACCCAAGTGAAACGAGAATAGTCATCAACAATAACAAGACCATGTTTGTTACCGCCGATGCTAAGGTAGGCAACCGGTCCAAAGAGATCCATGTGAATCAACTCCAATGGATGAGTAGTCGTGTCGTAGCTCTTTGGTGGGTGAGGTACGCCTACTTGCTTTCCGGCTTGGCAAGCTCCACATACTCTGTCTTTCTCAAAATGAACATTGGTTAGTCCTAGGATGTGGTTGTCCTTTTGAAGTTTGGCCAAATTCCTCATCCCAACATGAGCTAGTCGGCGGTGCCATAACCAACCCATGCTAGATTTTGCCACTAAACAAGTCTCAAGTTTGGCTTCACTTTTGTTGAAATCAACTAAGTAAAGCTTCCCTTTCAAACGACCTGTAAAGACAATAGAGGAATCCTCCCTTCTAAAGACTTCCACACCCTCATCCGTAAAGAGACAATTGAAACCCATTCCACACAATTGCGAAACGGACAACAAATTGTAACTTAACGAATCAACATGTAAGACATTAGTAATTGAATGTTCAAGTGTGATAGCAACTTTACCAAGACCTAGCACATCCCCCTTGGAGTTATCACCAAATATGATGTTCTCACTTGCATTTGTAGTTGGGGAATATGATGAGAACATACTCCTTTCTCCGGTCATATGATTTGTACATCCGCTATCAAGCACCCAACTTGATCCACCGGAGGAGTATGCCTGCAAAACAAGTTTAGTTCCTTGGTTTAGGTCCCCAATTGATATTGGGGCCTTGCATGTTAGTCACAAGTATCTTAGGAACCCATATAAACTTGTCGGCTGCCCTCTTGTCATTACCAACATACTTGCAACAACTTTACCACTGTTGTTGTGTCCTAAAAAGTAACAAGAGGACATGCTCATTCTTGGAGCTTCTATCTTGGGTTGATGCATGAACTTGTTCTTGGTTACCCAAATAGACTCCTTTGGTTTCTGAGACCCTTGCTTCTGATTTGGCATCTGCCTGGGCTGTGTGTGAGACTGAGCAGAAGAGGAACTGGTAGCCTTCCCTTTCTTGGGGCGCGGCACTGCCGGCCTGGGGGCGGCACTGCCGGGCCCGGCACTGCCGCCTTCTGGCGCGGCACTGCCGCGGTCTGTGCAGGCTGAACTGTACCAATGTAACCCTTCTTCTCAAATCTCACACACTCATAGCCATTCACCTTCTTCCTTCCATTTTTTTGCCTCCCTTTACATGCCCCAACCCATCCTTTATGAAAGGACGTCTTCCGTTCTTGAACTTGGGCATGTTCTTGCTTTGGGTCTTCTCACTAGCACTTGTAGTAGCCTTGACACAACCACTTGCAATAACACTTGTCAATCTTGCTATTTCTTTTCTCATGACCTCCATGTTTGCAAGGTTAGTGGAATAGACATTCAAATCAAGATTATAGCATTTTCCACAACCTTCACTAGTGGAGGGAATAGGTGACATTTGCCTTAGGGAGAGTTGAGTTGCTTTCCCAAAGAAGGTTATATTGCAGCTCAAGTTCCTTGTGCTTTACATCCAAGTCACAATACTTTTTCTTGAGTTCAACATGAGCCTTCTTTAGGGAAGCATGTTCATCTTGCTCTTTGGCCAAGGCCTCATGCAAGACATCCAACTCACTTCTCTCTAATGCAAGAGCTTCCTTGCAAGCAATATAGAGATCCTCTTGTTTGATAAGAGCATCCTCACTTATTTCTAGCTCGGCTTGTACACCCTCTAGTTCCTCCATTAGCTTAGTGATAAAGAGTTTGGTTTTCTTCTCTAAGTTCTTTGTTATCATGTTTATCTCTTCATCACTAGAGCTATCATCACTAGAAGAGTCACTAAGTTCACTACTAGAGATGTCACTAAGTGGAAGAGAAGGTTTAGGAGTATGAGTCTTTTTCACCTTCTCTTTCTTGGCCATGAGACAAGTGTGGGAGTTGCCTTCATCATCATCGGACAAGTTGTTGAATAGCCTTGGTGAAGGAGATGACTTTTGGAATGCAATGGTTGCCATCTTCTCATCTTCTTCACTTGAGGTTTGTGCGGTTGAATCCCATTCATGTCCGATGTGAGCTTCTCCCATGTACTCTTGTTGTGCTTCTTGTAAGTGGCTTTGTCATCTTTCTTGCCCTTGTTGTCTTTCTTCTCATTTGGGCAATGAGCAATGAAGTGCTCGGTGCTACCACAATTGTAGCAAGTTCTCTTTTTCTTGTTAGGAAACTTCCTCTTTACAAATTGTAACCTTCTTTCTTGAGCCCCTTGCGATATCTTCTCATGAATAGAGCTATATCATCAATCTTCTCAAACTCTTCACCATCACTCTCACTCTTGCAAGAGGATGATGTGCTGTCCTCAACCTCTATTTTCTTCTTTTGTTGCTTGGGCTTGCTTGTAGAGGCTTGCTTGCTTGAACTTGACTTGCTTGATGTTGCTTGTTTTGTTGGCTTGCTTGCCTTGAGTGCCACTTCCTTGATCTTCATCCCATCTAGCCTTGCTTGCAACTCTCCAAGCTTCCTTCTTTCATTAGCTTCCTCTCTTTGCATATCAAATGTGATAATCCTCCCAAGCACATCACTAGGTGTGAACTTCTCAAACTTCTTCTTGTCTCTAATCAATGTCACTACGGTCTCATTTCTTGGTGAATAAGCTTCCAACATAATCTTCACAACCTTGTGATCATTGATTTCATTTCCACCTAGCCCTCTAATCTTGCCAACAATGACCATCAACCTATCAAACATCTCTTGAGGACCTTCACCATCACAAATCACAAACCGGTTGAGCTTGGCCATCAACAAATCAATCTTGGATTGCCTTACTTTATCAACCCCTTCATGAGCAATATGCAATGTGTCCCAAATCTCCTTTGCAACCTCAACTCCCATGACCTTGTTGTACTCATCACCATCCAAGGCACTAAGTAGCACACTAGTTGCTTGGGCATTGAGATGAATGTTGCGGAACTCATCTTGAGTGGGGTTCTTTGGATCAACCGGTGCTTCAAGTCCATTGTGCACAATCTCCCAAATACCTGGATGGAGACCAATAAGATAGGTCTTCATAATGTGCTTCCACTTGGCAAAGTTGGTCCCGTCGAAACGAGGCAACTTGCCCGCGGGTACATTAATGAGAGGCCTAGAATCATGGTTAGACATAGAAGAATAAGTGTAGGATACGGCTCCGTATGTCTTCTTGGTCTCCTCCTTCTTCTTCTTGTCACCCTTGAGATGATAGGAGATGTCATCATCACCATCTTCGGTGCTACTTGAGTCTTCACTCAAGTGCACACTCTTCTTAGCTTTGAGCTCTTCCTTCTTCTTCTTTTCTTCTCTTCTCTTGGCTCTTTCTTCTCTTCTAATCTTTCTTTCTTCTCTTCTTTGAGCCTTGTCTTCCTTTGCTTTGAGAGCTGCTGCATCTTCTTTTGCTTTGGCTCTAGCTTCTCTTCTCAACCTTCTTTCTTCCTTTCGTCTTGCGAGCTCTCCGGCCGACACAACCAATTGTGGAAGTGTCCTTCCGCTAGCTGTGGAGATACTCTCGCTGCTGCTAGTGGTGTGCACATCCGGATCTTCAAAGGGTTTGGGTTGCACAACACTAGCATCACCCGCTCCGTCAGTGGCCATACTCTCGCACGGTTAAGTGCTGCTGAGAGACCAGGCTCCGATACCACTTGTAAGGACCTGTGTGGCCTAGAGGGGGGGGGGTGAATAGGCCTGTCAAAAATCACAGCTTAAAACAAATTAGATAGCCCGGCACTACCGCCCTGTGCCCGGCACTGCCGCTCCCCGGCACTGCCGGCCTCAGCGCGGTACTGCCGCGCAGATGAAGACCAGAAGCTGCAATTCGAAATCTAACCACAATCTGCAGATTCTATATGAATAGGAATGTAACAATAGGCTATATGAACCAGCAGAAACAACTACTCCAAGCCAAATATGAAAGATAGAGTAGATCGAGCCAAACCCTAGAATATATCACAAGCTCATGAACATAGAGAATGAAACTAAGCAAGCACGCGAGACAAGTGATTTATCCCGTGGTTCAGCTCGCCACCAAGGCTTGCCTACCTCCACGTTGTTGAGGTTGACCACTTAGGTCATGAGCTTTGCAACTCAACCTCGTTCTCAAGTCAAGGAACCAAATCCTTGAGGTGAGGGGTAATCTTACTAGCTGCACAAGTGATTACAAACCTCCCTAGGCCGCCACACAAGTTGGCAAGGCTCTAGGGCGACGCCTAGCCGGCTAGGGTTCCAAGAACCCAAGAGTAATAGAAGCAAATCCACCGGCTATGGCTCAAATCAAGTGCTCTAGGCAGTAGATCTCAGCTAGGGCTCCTCTTTGGGAAGGTTTGAGCCTCTCAACCACTTGGAATCAATGGGAATGAAGATTTTGGTGGTTGGGAGCTTGGAGGCCTTCAATGGAGAAGAGAGAGCTTGTCTGGAGGTAGGTGGAGTGAATGGTCGTGGATAACCGTTGGGGGCAGAGGGGGTGATGTAAATACCCCCTGCCATCCAACGGGCAAATCAAGTCGCGGCAGTGCCGGCCTTAGCCCGGTAGTGCCGCGGCCCGGCACTGCCGCGCCTAGAGCGGCACTGCCGCGCCCACCAAACAGACAGGAACAGATCTACAATGGGTGCAGCTGTCTTTGGTTGGAAATGTGGATGGTTTGAGTTGGTTTGAGCACATGTCATTCAGCCATATCAATGAATTTGCATTCCCCCTTTATAGTACGGCATTCCTAAAACTCAAATAACCAAAATAGAATATCTTTGAAGCACTTTGAGTCCGGAACCGATGAAATGTAGTGTGAGGGGTCCACCAACGCATATACACCATCCTTTCTTATCATAACCTGCTTGTCAACTTCATAAATCTCATTAGTCCTCTAATCGTGTGGTCATTATCACCAAAACCCACAATTAGGGCTTGATTGCACTTACCTCAACACTTGTTAACCAAAGCCCTAGGTAGCTTAGAAAGGTCCCTAAGATCATAAGGAAGAAGTTCTGAAGGGGAGCGTCGCAAAACCGAAGTAGTTTCGGACTTCAAAATGTGACCGGCGCTCCAAACCCTAATGACCGGACGCTGGGGGTGCGTCCGGTCAGTAGGTTTGGCTGAGGAGCAGCTTGGCTGCGACCGGACGCTCTTCAGTATTCGACCGGACGCACCAGGGGGTGAGTCGGTCGCGTCCAGAGAGGTTCCAGAGAGGGAAATTGATGACCGGACGCGTCCGGTCAGGGGTGATCGGACGCATGGGTGCGTCCGGTCAGTGTATCGTACTGGTGTCAGGGCTAACGTCACGTAGCCGTTAGACACTGAACGGACGCGTCCGGTCACCCCGACAGTGCGTCCGGTCAGTGTGTAAACTGGCTGGACTTACCCCTTCGTGCATGTTTTGAGTTGGGGGTATAAATATGCCTCCCCCTTATTCATGCTGCAACTCTTGCTCATTGAAAGGTTGCCAAACACTTGTGATTCCAAGTGAGTGCAAGAGGCCTAGTGAGGTTGAGAGATTTGATAATTGAGTGATCAAACACCTCATTAGTGAATAGAGAGTAGCAAGTGTGCATCCACTCATCTCATTAGCCTTGCGTTGGTCAAGTGAGAGTTATTGCTTGTTACTCTTGGTGATCGGCATCACCTAGACGGCTTGGTGGCGATCGGAGAGCTTGGTGATCATCCGGAGGCATTGTGGATGACCCAAGCCAAGTTGTGACCGGTAGCGAGCGATTCACCGGGCCGGAGTGGCGAAGAATCAGCTCGTAGTGAGCACTTGATCCTTGCGCGGATCAAGGGGGAGCGATACCCTTGCGCGGGTGCTCCAACGAGGACTAGGGGGGTGTGCCGACACCTCGATACCTCGGCAAAAAGATCGTCGTGTCATCTCTACTCTCTTCTCTACGCATTTACCTTTGAGCAATTCAATTCCGCATTTACTTGTTGTTGTTTCATAAGTTGAATTGCAATGCTAGAGTAGAAATGGTTTAGCAATAGTCTTTTGTGCAATTGATTCTAGTCAAACACACTTCTAGGCACTAGGGGGTTAATTGGGGCTTGATAGGTTTTATTATTGAAAGAAGTTTTAGAGAAGCCCAATTCACCCCTCCTCTTGGGCATCTTGATTCTTTCAATTGGTATCGGAGCCTCGTGCTCTCGATTAGGCTTAACCGCCTAGAGTTAAGATGTCCGGAGGTGATGGACCACCTCCCATGTTTGAGGGTGACGACTTTCCATATTGGAAAATCCGTATGGAGTCGTACCTAGAAGCGTTGATGTGAAATGCCGTGATGCCGCCATAACCGGCTTTGCCAAGCCCAAGGAAGGCACACGCCTCACTCCTAATGAGGAGGAAAATGATAAATGGAATGCAAAGGCCAAAAACATTCTTTTTAGAGGCATTTGCAAAGATGTGTTCAACCGTGTTCGGAACCACAAAAATGCCCATGATCTATGGGAAAACATTTGTGCGCTCCATGAGGGAACCAAGAGTGAGCGTGAGGAACGCTATCATTTAGTTATGCAAAAACTTCACTCTTTTGATATGCATGCTAATGAAAGTGCAAATGAAATGCACTCACGGTTGAATGTTTCTTGTAGAAGAGCTAAATGGACTTGGCCTCACGCAAATGCAACCATCCGATGTGTGAGGAAGATTCTTTGTGTCCTTCCAATTGAGAAGTATGGACACATCGTGACGGTGCTACATCAAGGTGATCTTTCCACCGCTACACCAACTCAAATCTTGGGAAAGATCAATGCGCATGAGATGTACATGCACATCACACCAAGTGGTGGCTCCCCACCGACAAGAAGAAGGACTTGGCCTTCAAAGCTAGCCATGACAAGAAGGGCAAGTCCAAGGCTATTGTGGTGGCATCATGAGAGCACAAGTGATGAAGAAGATGACTCCAACATTGCTCTCATGGTGAGAAGGACCACCAAGATGTTGAAGAAGCTTCACAAGAATGGAGTCAACTTTGACTCAAGAAAGAAGAAGTTCTTCACAAGTAGCAAGAGGAGGCCAATCTCCGAAATGGATTGCTACAATTGTGGTGAGCTTGGCCATCTTGCTCATCAATGCACCAAGCCCAAGAAAGAAAGCTACAAGAACAAGAACAAGGGCAAGAAGTATGACTCATCAAGTGAAGATGAGAAGAAGGATGAAAAGCCCTACTACAAGAAGGATGGCAAGAAGAAGAAGCAATACCACAAGAAAGGTGGAAAGGCTTACATTGTTGGTGATTGGCTCACCGACATTGATTCCTCCGGTGGCTCATCAAATGAAGATAGATGATGATGAGAAGGAGAGGGTGGCCACTTTAGTCATTGGATCCTCTACACCACCACCACCACCGTCGCCTCATCACCTACACACCTATGCCTTATGGCCAAGGGTGACCGGAAGGTACAAAACGATGATGACTCTAGTGATAGTGATGGTGAATTTGAGGCTCCCACTTATGATGAACTTGTCAAATGCTAAATGACTACTCTAAAATCATAAGAAAGACTAGAGCTAAGAATGAGAAGCTTGTTGATGAAAATGAATCTCTTGTGAAAAATGTGATCATGCTATTCATGCTAGTGATGAACTAAAAGATGAACTTGCAACTATGTCATCCACTATCAAGGAGCTCAAGTCCTCTAACAAGGAGCTCATAGCTAAAAATGAAAAACTTGATAGATGCATAGTGACTATATCACTAGTTATGCTTTGCTAAAAGAAGAACATACACTCAAGTGAAAGTTGATTATGATGCTCTCACCATTTCTTATGATATGCTTTCACATGAGACACATGATGCTCCTAACCTTGTTGTTAAGTGTGAAAAGCAACATCTGTGAGGACTTGGTTAGTAAGCATGATGAGCAAAGAGCTAGTGGCAAAAGCGCAAGAGTGTGGTTGTGGCCGATCACTATAGATGATATCATCAAGATCAAGAATGAGAATGCAAAGCTCAAAGTTTGATCTAGAGAAGCTTGCAACACAAAGCAAGTCATTGTTGAGACCCAAGATGATGAGAGTATAGCATGACACTTGAGCTTGACATGCTAAAGAGAAGAGAACAAGAGATTGAAGATGGAGAGAGATTACAAGATGACACCATCTCAATTAGAGCTCCAACAAGAGAATGACAAGCTCAAGAAAGAAAAGGAACACCTCACCACCGGATTGAGGAACTTCACAAAGGGCCAATGTCTTCAAAGTGAGCTTCTCATGAACACCGTCATGAAGACAAATAGAAATGGCATTGGCTTTCTTGAAGAGAAGATGAAGCAACGCAAAGCATCACTAAGCCAAAGAAGAAGAAGATTGGAAGATGTTATGAGTGTGGAAAGGAAGGTCACTTTGCTCATGATTGTGAAGAGCCAAAGCCCACACCCTTGCCCAAGCATGCTAGGCCCTTTGCTTTCAATGCTCACTACATGCTTAGACAAGATTCTAGTGGCAAAGTGAAAGTCATGTTTATGGGGCCACCTAACAAGAGTAGACCAAAGCAAATTTGGGTTGCCAAGTCACTAGTTGAGAAGGTTAAGGGACCGCAACAAGTTCGGGTCCCAAAAGCTCAAGCTTGATTTTTTGTGTGTGTAGGTGAACTACAAGACCGGTGGATCTCATTGGGTGATTGATAGTGGTTGCACACAACATATGACCGGTGATCCCCGGATGTTCACCTCACTAGAAGAGAATGTCAATGACCAAGAAAAGATTACATTTGGTGACAACTCAAAGGGCAATGTCAAGGGATTGGGCAAAGTGGCTATATCAAATGATCATACCATCTCCAATGTGCTACTAGTTGCATCATTGAGCTTCAACTTGCTATCCGTTGGGCAACTATGTGATCTTGGCTTTCAATGCTTGTTCACCGACAAGGAAGTGGTTGTGACCAAGAAAGATGATACACAAGTGATATTCAAAGGCTTTAGATACAACAATCTCTATCTAGTAGATTTCACCTCCGAAGATGCCAACTTGAAGACATGCTTGTTCACTAAGCAATCACTTGGTTGGCTATGGCATAGAAGATTAGCACATGTTGGAATGAACACTCTCAACAAGCTATTGAAGAAGGATTTGGTTAGGGGCTTGAAGGATGTCAAATTTGAGAAGGACAAATTTTGTAGTGCATGTCAAGCCGGCAAGCAAGTTGCAAATACACATCCAACCAAAGCCTTTGTGTCAACATCAAGAGAGTTAGAGCTACTTCACATGGATCTATTTGGACCAACAACATATGCTAGCTTGGGTGGAAATCTCTATTGTCTAGTGATCGTTGATGACTACTCTAGATACACTTGGGTATTCTTTCTTCATGGCAAATCCGAAGCAACTCCTTCATTCAAGAAGTTTGCCAAGAGAGCCCAAAATGAGTTCGACTTGAAGATCAAGAAGATAAGAAGTGACAATGGAAGAGAGTTCGACAACACCCACATTGAGCAATATTGTGATGAAGTTGGGATCAAGCATAAAGTCTCCGCAACCTACACACCACAACAAAATGGGGTAGTTGAGAGGAAGAACCGAACACTAATCACCCTAGCAAGGACTATGTTAGATGAGTACACTACACCGGAAAGATTTTGGGCGGAAGCAATCAACACCGCTTGCTATGCATCAAACCGGTTGTTCCCCCATCGTCTCCTTGGCAAGACCCCCTATGAGCTACTCAACAACAAGAAGCCGGATGTATCCTTCTTTAGAGTGTTTGGGTGCAAATGCTACATCTACAAGAAGCGCCAACACCTAGGGAAGTTTCAACGCCGATGTGATATTGGTTTTCTTGTTGGTTACTCATTGAAGTCCAAAGCATATCGAGTATTCAACCATGCCACCGGGATGGTAGAAGAAACATATGATGTGGAATTCGATGAATCTATTGGCTCTCAAGGAGAGCATGGAAATCTTGATGATGTAGGTGATGAACCATTGAGTGAAGCCATGAAGAACATACCGGTTGGAGCTATCAAGCCTAAAGATGATGATGATGATGTGCAAGTCATTGACAAGCCATCCTCATCCAATGTACCACTTGATGATGACAAAGATGGAAGGGATCCAAATGAAGATACTCATGTCTCCCATGATCAAATGGTGGTACAAGCTCAAGATGTTAGTGCTCCACAAGCGGCCCCTCAAGTGGTTGATCAAAGGACTACTCCTCTACTACAAGCTCATCCTCAAGATCTCATCATAGGGAGTCCTACAAGGGGTGTAATGACTCGATCTCAAAAACTTGCTTTATTTATTGAACATCACTCTTTTGTGTCTCTTGTTGAGCCCACCATTGTAGATGAAGCTCTAGGTGATCCGGATTGGGTGAATGCTATGCATGAAGAATTGAACAACTTCACCCGCAATCAAGTTTGGACACTTGAAGAGCGACCTAAAGGCGCAAGAGTCATTGGAACAAAATGGGTGTTTAGAAACAAGCAAGATGATCAAGGCAAGGTTGTTAGAAAACAAGGCAAGGCTAGTGGCAAAGGGGTTCTCTCAAGTTGAAGGTTTGGATTTTGGAGAGACCTTTGCACCGGTTGCAAGACTTGAAGCCATCCGTATCCTCCTTGCATATGCATCACATCATGACATTAAACTATATCAAATGGATGTGAAAAGTGCATTTTTAAATGGCTTTATAAATGAACTAGTCTATGTTGATCAACCTCCCGGGTTTGAAGACCCTAGATATCCTAATCATGTTTATAGGTTGTCCAAGGCGCTATATGGGCTCAAGCAAGCCCCAAGAGCATGGTACGAGCGCCTCCAGGACTTCCTCATTGAGAAGGGCTTCACCATTGGGATGGTCGACACCACACTATTCACCAAGAAGCTTGATGGAGAGATCTTCATTTGTCAAGTCTACGTTGATGATATCATCTTCGGGTCAACTAATGAAGCATATTGCAAGGAATTTGGTGACTTGATGTCGAAGGAGTTCGAAATGTCCATGATTGGAGAGCTCACATTCTTCCTAGGCTTCCAAGTCAAGCAATTGAAGGAGGGGACTTTCATATCTCAAGAGAAGTATACAAAAGACCTCCTCAAGCGCTTCAACATGGATGATTGCAAGCCTATCAAGACTCCAATGCCAACAAATGGACATCTCGACCTAGATGTGGGAGGTAACCCGGTTGACCAAACTCTCTACCGCTCTATGATTGGTAGTTTGTTATATTTGACCGCATCTAGGCCCGACATCATGTTTAGTGTGTGCATGTGTGCTCGGTTTCAAGCCGACCCTAGGGAATCACATCTTGTAGCGGTGAAAAGAATCCTTAGATACCTAAAGCACACCCCAAGCTTTGGCATTTGGTATCCCAAAGGAGCTAACTTCCAACTCGTTGGGTATTCCGATTCGGATTACGCGGGTTGCAAAGTAGATAGAAAAAGCACATCCGGAGGGTGCCATTTGCTTGGGAGATCACTAGTGTCATGGAGTTCAAAGAAGCAAAATAGTGTGGCCTTGTCCACCGCCGAGGCGGAATACATAGCCGCGGGTGCTTGTTGTGCACAAATCCTTTACATGAAGCAAACCCTTTTAGACTATGGTGTAGTTCTAGAAAGGGTACCTTTGTTGTGTGACAATGAGAGCATGGTTAAGCTTGCTAACAACCCAGTTCAACACTCTCGCACAAAGCACATAGATATTCGCCATCACTTTCTTAGAGATCATGTTTCAAAGAAAGATATATCCTTAGAGGGAGGTAGAACCGAAGATCAATTGGCGGATATCTTCACAAAACCCCTAGATGAGAACACCCTTTGTAGATTGCGAAGTGAGCTTAATGTGCTTGATCTAAGTAACTTTGTCAAAGGTGAAAGGGGTTGTCTTTGCATTGCATTGTATCATATGCCATGTCTAAATTTCGCTATGCATATAGGCCTGTCAGACGTGGTTAAGATAACCGCCCTAAAAAGCGTGTGAAGAAGCTTACCCATGAGCAAACTTGACAAGCAACCTAGATTCAAATCTCGTATTGCATTGCATATGCATGTTTGTTGCTTTGTCGTTTCTTTTCGGTTATGTTTTGAGCAACCGCTGTGTTCGTCCACCGCTAGGGGGAGCATTTGAGGCTCCAATTGGTTAATTCCCCTAGTTTTGGTGGCCACATGTTGTCTCCTCCTCGGGTTTTATTGCCTATTTTATCTAGAAAACTAACTTAGCCTATGGCAACATATTTGAAAATTTGAGGGTTTGAGAGAGGTCACTCCTCTAAGTTCCAACTAGTGTTTATTTGCATCTTCTTTGAGTTGGAACTTGGTTGGGAGAAGTCGGCGCGAAAAATCGAGTCAAAACAGGGTTTTCCCTGTGACCGGACGCTTCGACCGGACGCTCCCTCCCTGTGTCCGGTCAGTGCAAATCACGCGCAGATGAACAGTACCTACGGCGCGTCCGGTCACAAGTATTTGCGTGAGTCCGGTCGTCTGCCGCCGTTTGATCGGACGCTTCGTGCGTCCGGTCGCGTACGACAGGACGCGTCCGATCGCTGAAATCAAGTTTCGGGAACTCTCTGTTCGTGACCGGACGCTCGGGTCCTGTGCGTCCGGTCACACCACCGTGAGTCCGGTCGCAACTTAACTTGCGCAATAACTTCCTCTCGGCTGACTCGTGGGCCCCTCCTCACTCGTCTTCTTTCTTCGACCGCGCCCGAGCCGTGCCCTTTCTCCTCCCCGTGCCGCCGTGACCCTCCTCGGCCGCCCGCACCCCGTGCCCGTGCCCGTGCCCGCACCCCTCCGCCGTGCCCCCCCCCACCACCACGCCTCGCGCCGCCGTGCCCCACTGGCCGCTCGCATTGCCGTGCCCATGCTCGCCCCCCTCCCCCCCGCCTTCGCCTACCGCCGACGTTCACCCTGCCGATCCGTCCCTCGCCGGCGCTCGGCTTCACGTCGATCGTACCTCTCGTCCGCGAGCACCTCCTCGGCCAGCCCGCACCCTCCCACCCTCCCCGTAAGCTCCCCACACCCAACCGTGCCTGCAACGTGTTCGTGAAAATGCCCAACCCACTTTCCTGTCAATCTAACCACGTTTTCACCTTAATTCTCGCGCGCAGATCCTTCCGGCGAGAGGTTGTGGTGCCCGCACGTGTCGGTCTCTTCCCTTTGCTTGTCCGTTCGTCGCGTCGTGTCAGGTAGCAAAGCCATGCCTCATATCTCTCTTTCCTTTTGCTTTGCTTCCGATAGGCTTCTTTTCTCTGATTATATGCTTATATATATCCCCACCTATCTATTGCAGCGAGTCGGGACCGTTTCAGTGAGCCGTGTGGCAGTGACAGCAAAATCCGGGGCCAAGCTCGCGGATACGGAACGAGGCCAAGCCTCTGAGGTTCAGTCCAGTTTTCTTTCTTGTCAGTGGCAGTGGTCTTTGTCCTCAGTGGCCGTGGTTTTCTGTTGCCGAGTTTCTCAGTTACTCTCAGTGCCAGTTGTTCTGTTCTTGTAGCGATGGCTCGCTGCAAGAACGTCGGCGGAGGTCCCGGGCAGACCCTCCTCCTCCTCGTCCTCCTTCTGGTGACAAGGGGAAGAGGCCGCAGAAGATGGTGTCCAAGAAGCGCAAGCGCCTCGATCGGGATTCAGAGATCGCGCTTGCAGCCGCTCGAGCAGCCGAGAGAGAGCCGAGCAGGGGGGTTCGACAGGTGGTCTCCGGATTCTCGACCAGTCTACAGAGCCGGCCGTCAGGGCAGTGGTCAGCAGACCGGTTCGCGCATTCGCGACTTTCTCACAGAGCAGCAGGTACAGGCCTTGCTTCGGACTGAGGGCGGCGTCGTCCGGATTCAGGATCACGAGTACTCTCTCGACGACCCAGCTGAGCTTCTCCCTCCAGACTTCCAGTTCCCGTCCGAGGCCGCTTCAGCTCTCGCAGCGGCTACAGCCAGTGGTTCAGCTCCAGAGCCCAGCTCAGCTACAGAGACCCAGGCAGAGGGTCAGACAGAGGAGCAGCCAGCTCAGCAGCCACTCCGCAGGTCCACCCGCTCTCGCACTCAGGTGTCTCCTCGACCTGAGGGGCAGAGGCGGGGTGGACGACCCCCTCCGAGGCCACAGGGACCCCCACCTGTGGAGCACTTGGACCTGCGGGCGGCGACGACACGTCAGGTACAGGCTCTACGTCTGATTCCGTACGAGGAGTGGTTCCCAGCTGCCGGCACCCTCAGGCCGCCGAGGGATTCTACACAGTTCTTCAGGAGGATTTTTACAGAGCCTATGTCAACAGCGGCGTCCACATCCGTGCTCACAGAGTTTGCCCGCTGGAGACGATAGTTGCAGTTGCTGGTGAGGCCATCCGACCGATGCTTTCATACCTACCTGGCTTGGCAGATCTACTTGGTCGGGGTGGCCTGTACATCGAGGACTGGGTGCGTTTTACACGTCTGTGGATCTCCCCGGATCACCGGTTCCTCCACTTCGCTCTCAGGGGGAGGTCCTACAGGCTCTACACAGCTCACGTGCCAGAGAGTACCTCGGTCTGACAGCGTATCCGACTAGAGTGCACACCGTTTGCTATGGAGAGACCGAGCCACCCAGGCGACCTCACGCAGGAGAGATTCCACCAGCGGACTTGGTTCGTGCCTGCTTCCGGGAGCCGTTCGGCGAGGGGTCCAGCCGTCCTCGTGACTTGACGCCGACGGCCCGTCTCGTGAACGAGGTCATGAGGCGCACTCTTCTTCCCCGGACAGGCTACAGAGAGGGGCTGACACGTATACAGATCTGGCTAGTTCACCACCTGGTTTCACAGCTCGAGTTCGACATTTGGGATGTCATTATTTCTGAGATGGAGGACACATTGGCCGAGGGCTTCAAGGGTCACCGCCAGCTTCCCTATGCTCACATCATCTGTTACCTTTTGAGGCGGCTTATTCCGGGTTTGCTTCCAGAGCTTCTCCAGTCTCCGACGGAGTTCCCCGTGTACGACACTCGCCAGATTGCCGGGGACCGTCCAGACACTCGTCCGAGAGGTCAGCGCCAGAGGCCGGTTGTCACCGAGACAGAGGCACAGCAGGACGAGACTGTCAGTCAGTTGGCAGAGGCTGAGCTTGCAGCACTAGAGGCAGAGGGAGAGGACCCTGACGATGAGTTCCCGTCTGACAGCACCGACGACGACTACGCTCCTCTTCCGAGGATGCGTCCACAGGGAGCTCACGACTCCGAGGCCTCCTCCTCGCGTATGGCCGGCTCCGATCCAGCTCTTCTGGCTATACTTTCTCGGATGGAGCAGCAGCAGTCCCGTCTCTCTGAGGAGGTTCAGCGTCAGGCTGAGGAGCAGCGCCGACAGGCACAGGAGCAGGCTCGACTGGCAGAGGCACAGGCAGTGGCAGCAGCTCAGGCACAGGAGCGCCAGGACGCTCTCCAGCGGCAGATGATTCAGCTCCAGACTCAGACTCTTGCCTTCATGGGAGGATGGCGGCTCTTCCACAGTTACCTCAGCCGTCACAGTTTCAGCTGCAGCAGCCAGGACCGTCGACCTCTTACTTCACGTCAGTGCCTCCGTCGACGGTCTCGCCCTTCCCTCTCAGTACCCGCAGTGGTTTACCTCACCTCAGCCAGGGCAGCTGCCAGGGTTCACACCGCTCCGGTCAGGCTTCACTCCTACTCAGACGGAGTCGGTCCTAGTGACACCGAGGAGCCTGGAAGCCTCTTTCAGCGAGCTCACCGGCCTGCCTACCTACACCGCCCGAGTTTCAGTTGCCGGTGACCTCAGCTCCAGCTCCTGCTCCAGCTACTGGTACCACAGAGACACTACCTTCCTCAGTAGCGTCGTCCGAGCCGCCGACCTTTCAGAGTCAGACTCTTCCTGTCAGCTCAGCTCCTGAGACTTCGTTGACAGTGTCAGTGGTCGCGACTGAGACCGTGGACCCTCTTCCAGAGGCCGCTCCAGAGACAGTTGAGCAGACCCAGACCGCTTCTCCCTTCACGTCCAGTGTCAGAGGGTCAGTCAGCTCACAGTACGTCGTCCGACGAGGAGACCTACCTGGCTCAGTTCGAGACTCTTCCGCGCACCTCGTCGCCCGGCTCGTCTGCTCCACTCCCGCCTTCCGACCCTTAGGTTTTGGTCTTTGATGCCAAAGGGGGAGAGAGCGTATGTTAGACGTAGGGGAGCCTGTGAGAGGGTTTCGGTTCTTTTGTTTGATCTTGCACTCATATGCATACATGTTTATCTTTTGGCACCCGTACGATGTGTATGTCTTTTGGTTGTGACATGTGGTGCTACACTTGTTATATACTCATGTCACTCGTTTATGCTCAGTTGTGACATGTCATGCTTCACTCGTTATCTATACATGTCACTTGCTTATGCTCATTTACTTTGCTTCCGCACTTATACTCCGATAAATGAGCTTGTTCATAAGTACTTGTGTTAATTCTTATATGTTGAGTACTTATGTGGACTTGGTTCGTATAAGCATGCCTAACCCCTTTTGATCTTATTGTCACATGCTTATATAAAACAAGTTGTTGAAAACCTCACCTCTCTTTCAAACATACTTGAGGTTGTCATCAATCACCAAAAGGGGGAGATTGTGAGCATCTAGGCCCCCAGTGGGTTTCGGTGATTGGATGACAACGGTAAATTACTATGACTAACGTGTGTTTTGCAGAAACAGTTGAGTTAGGTCATGGTAATGATGATCGTGAGGGCACTATGGTATTCATGCCCCCTTAGCGATGGAATTCGTTCGGTTTTCAAAGGATGGACGACGAAGACGGTGATAGGCTAGTGCTAAGTGTCATTTGATGTTGAAGGACACTTAGAGTAGCATAGGTCTTTGCTTTATCTTTGGCCGTACTATAAAGAGGGGTTTGAATGAGTAGCTTGACCTAGGTGAGACTTTTGAGTTAGGTGTGGTGCACACTTGTTAACCAAAGCCCTAGGTAGCTTAGAAAGGTCCCTAAGATCATAAGGAAGAAAGTTCGTGAAGGGAGCGTCGCAAACCGAAGTCGTTTCGGACTTCAAAATGTGACCGGACGCTTCAACCCTAATGACCGGACGCTGGGGCGTGCGTCCGGTCAGTTGGTTTGGCTGAGGAGCAGGCTTGGCTGCGACCGGACGCTCTTCAGTATTCGACCGGACGCACCAGGAGGTGAGTCCGGTCGCGTCCAGAGAGGTTCCAGAGAGGGAATTGATGACCGGACGCGTCCGGTCAGTGGTGATCGGACGCATGGGTGCGTCCGGTCAGTGTATCGTACTGGTGTCAGGGCTAACGTCACGTAGCCGTTAGACACTGACCGGACGCGTCCGGTCACCCCGACAGGTGCGTCCGGTCAGTGTGTAACTGGCTGGACTTACCCCTTCGTGCATGTTTCGAGTTGGGGGTATAAATATGCCTCCCCCTCATTCATGCTGTCTCTCTTGCTCATTTGAAAGGTTGCCAAACACATTGTGATTCCAAGTGAGTGCAAGAGGCCTAGTGAGGTTGAGAGATTTGATAATTGAGTGATCAAACACCTCATTAGTGAATAGAGAGTAGCAAGTGTGCATCCACTCATCTCATTAGCTTGTGTTGGTCAAGTGAGAGTTCTTGCTTGTTACTCTTGGTGATCGGCATCACCTAGACGGCTTGGTGGCGATCGGAGAGCTTGGTGATCATCCGGAGGCATTGTGGATGACCCAAGCCAAGTTGTGACCGGTAGCGAGCGATTCACCGGGCCGGAGTGGCGAAGAATCAGCTCGTAGTGAGCACTTGATCCTTGCGCGGATCAAGGGGGAGCGATACCCTTGCGCGGGTGCTCCAACGAGGACTAGGGGGTGTGCCGACACCTCGATACCTCGGCAAAAAGATCGTCGTGTCATCTCTACTCTCTTCTCTACGCATTTACCTTTGAGCAATTCAATTCCGCATTTACTTGTTGTTCTTTCATAAGTTGAATTGCAATGCTAGAGTAGAATGGTTTAGCGATAGTCTTTTGTGCAATTGATTCTTGTCAAACACACTTCTAGGCACTAGGGGGTTAATTGGGGCTTGATAGGTTTTATTATTGCAAGAAGTTTTAGAGAAGCCCAATTCACCCCCCCCTCTTGGGCATCTTGATCCTTTCAGCGCAAATGTTGCGCCGCCGCCCAAGGGCGACGCCTTAACTTGGCCAGCGAGCCGAAGGGCGCGCCACCGCGCGAGTGTCGCACTACCTCGCGAATGTCGCGCCTACGGCTAACCCGCGAATGTCGCGCTACCGCGCGGTTGTCGCGCTACCTCGCGAATGCCGCGCTACCGCGCGAATGTTGCCTTCCGCTCAGAGACTGTCGTCGCTCGGTGTTGCGAGTCGGAAACGCTTGCTTTCGCGCGAATGGTACCTTCCGCACGAACGCACCGTCATCTTTCGGTAAACTGCGGGTCGGAGGCGCCTGCGGTCTGGGTGCCGCCCCAACAATCAGTTAAGCTGCAACCTGCTGTGGGAACGAGTGAACGTGCATGCTCCTGGATCAGGCAACTCAAAATGAATGATCTCCGTATCCGCAAGCTCGTCTCCTGATCACGTGCCACCCGGACCTTCAACTCAGATACAAGTTGTTCCTCATTGCTGAGACACTGCTTAATTGAAGCCATCAGACAGTCAGTCACACAATAATGGATCGATCATCATCAAAATTGAAGTAACAAGCAACAAAAAAAAAAGCCAACAACCGATATATAAACAAAAATTAAACAGGCGGAGCAGGATATAAAAACTGGTGGTTGTTGTTAAGGGGCACGCATAGGAGGTTTACTTACAGTCTTAACGAGAGCAGCTTTGCTCTTATCAGTGGTAACTGCATGCACATTGTGGCGGTGATACTCTTCAAGGTATGTGGTATAGTCAGACAAGGACACGGAAGTCGCCTTTGGTAGCAGTTTGTCCCATCCCCATAATTTCTCCAATAGATCTTTCGGAACAAAGTAAATAAAAAATGCACAACATTCAAGAGGCGAGATGATTATTCAAGTTTGTCGAACAAATCAATATATAGTGGTACGTAGGGAAAACAAACTAGTAAAAATAATCAGTATAGAATTAACACGAAAGAAAGAAAGATAACCAGCAGCTATATGGATCCTCCTGAACTTTACCATGGTACTTGACAATCTTTGGCTTCGGCATCGCCTTTGAAATTCTAAGGTACTCCTCTTCCCTCTCCATCTGTTTAATGAGACGAGTAAAATACTCTCTTTCTACATCTTCTTTGCTGCGTTTCGCCACATCTTGTTTCCTGGGCTTTGCCGCGACCAGCTCGTTGAGACGACCGCCCGCTGGCGATGGAGGGGAGCCGTGGCCCTCGCCCTCGCCCTCGCCCTCCATGGTTGTACGTGGCCCGGCCGGCCGGGGTCTAAATTTGCGGCGACCCCCTCCCCGATCTGAACGTTCCGCGCCTGGAAGTGCCCGCGTTATACAAATTTGTGAAAGAGTGAAGCCCTAGGCGTCCTCCTATACCGATGTTTGATGCAGGAATGGAAGAGGAGGGGAGCGAGGGAGCCGCATCGGCTGTCGGATGCATCGAACGGACGAAGTCACCTCGCTGCTAGTTGGGCCTGCTGGCGAAGAAACACAGCCCAAGGCCCGGGTTTCAGACCTCAGGCCCGTGCGACGTCTACATGGAGAAGGAACGGTGGATCAGGCCCAATGCGATCTTGCAGGTATCACGACGTCTTTCAGCCCAATGGCTTGAGATGCATGCATACATGAACTGATGAGGCGCCTGCTGATAGCCCATCACCCATGTCTTGCTTGCACTCTTGATAGGTTGAAATATTGCGGTTGCACGGGCTGCTGCTGGGCCCGGCCTTCTGGGCTTTGTTGGTCTCGAGTCTGAACCCACCTCAAACTTTCCACACGGGTCCTGGTGAAGTGGTGACCTCACCGCGCCGCGCACCGCACGCGTCCTGCGGCCTGCCGCGCCACCCGTGACCCGTGACCCGTGACCCATCCATGGTCATCATCAAGGACGGCCAGCCCGGAGACGGAGGAGGGGAGGGGCCCCACCGTCCACCGCCATGTTCACCAACCCAAGCAAGGCACATATACTCCCGTCCCAACGGCCATCGTATATATAGGAATCATCACAGGCAAAGCACGGCGAGCTCCTGGCAGCTGGTTTGGTTAAAACCCAAACCCCGGCCTCGTCATCATCCAGCCTTTGGCACAGCCAGTGCAGGCACCATGGCTCCACCTCCTCTGCTCCCGCCTCTCCTCATCCTTCTCCTCATCGCGCCTCTCTTCCCCACCGCCGCGCCCATGGCCACGGCCACGACGCTGCCGCTGTACCGCCACCTCCCGGACGTGGCCGAGGTCGGCCGAGGCCGAGGCAGCGCACCACCACCACCACCCGCTGTCCCGCCTGGCCGCCGCGTCGCTGGCCCGCGCGTCGCACCTCAAGCGCCGGGGCCGCCCCACCCACCACGGCCCAAAGGGATCATCGTCAGGCGGCCGCCCGTCGGTACCGGCCACCGCCGCGCTGTACCCGCACTCGTACGGCGGCTACGCCTTCACGGCGTCGCTCGGCACGCCGCCGCAGCCGCTCCCCGTGCTGCTCGACACCGGCAGCCAGCTCACCTGGGTGCCGTGCACCTCCAACTACGACTGCCGCAACTGCTCTGGATCTTCCCCGTTCGCCGCCGCCGTGCCGGTCTTCCACCCCAGGAACTCCTCCTCCTCCCGCATCGTCGGCTGCCGCAATCCGTCCTGCCTCTGGGTCCACTCCGCCGCGCACCTCACCACCAAATGCCGCGCCCCGTGCTCACCTGGCGCCGGCGGCGCCAACTGCACCGCCGCCGCCACAGCCAGCAACGTCTGCCCGCCCTACGCCGTCGTCTACGGCTCCGGATCCACCGCCGGGCTGCTCATCGCCGACACACTGCGCGCGCCGGTCCGGGGCCGCGCCGTCCCGGGCTTCGTCCTCGGATGCAGCCTCGTGTCGGTGCACCAGCCGCCGTCGGGCCTCGCGGGCTTCGGCCGCGGCGCGCCGTCCGTGCCCGCGCAGCTCGGCCTCCCCAAGTTCTCCTACTGCCTCCTGTCCCGCCGCTTCGACGACAACGCCGCCGTGAGCGGCTCGCTGGTCCTCGGCGGCAGAGACGGAGACGGAGACGGCGAGGGCATGCAGTACGTGCCCCTGGTGAAGAGCGCGGCGGGCGACACGAATCCGTACGCCGTCTACTACTACCTGCCGCTGTCGGGCGTGACGGTGGGCGGGAAGGCGGTGCGGCTCCCGGCGCGGGCGTTCGCGGCCAACGCCGCCGGGTCCGGCGGCGCCATCGTGGACTCCGGCACCACGTTCACGTACCTCGACCCGACGGTGTTCCAGCCCGTGGCGGACGCGGTGGCGGCGGCGGTGGGCGGAAGGTACAAGCGGTCCAAGGACGTGGAGGACGGGCTCGGCCTGCACCCCTGCTTGGCGCTGCCGCAGGGCGCCACCAAGTCCATGGCGCTGCCGGAGCTGTCGCTCCATTTCAAGGGCGGCGCGGTCATGCAGCTCCCTCTCGAGAACTACTTCGTGGTCGCGGGGCGCGCACCCGTGCCCGGCTCCGGCGCCGGCGCAGGCGCCGCCGAGGCCATCTGCCTCGCCGTCGTCACCGACTTCGGAGGCTCCGGCGCTGGAGACGAGGGCGGCGGCCCCGCCATCATCCTCGGCAGCTTCCAGCAGCAGAACTACCTCGTGGAGTACGACCTGGAGAAGGAGAGGCTGGGGTTCCGGCGGCAGCCATGCGCGTCGTCGTCGTGAAGGACGTCGGCATGGCGGGATCGGATCATGATCATCCGAGTGGATGGAGGCTATTAATTAATTACATACGTTGTCATCCAGTCCACGACCACGTAGCAGCAAAGCCAAATTATGCACAAAAGCTGGTTCCTTGCTCTTTTATTAGTACGTCCTCGTGCTCTGCGGATTTGTGTACTGATAATAAACTAATTTACTATCGTGTTCGTGTACTAAGATTGAATTTTTTTTTTTTACTAGTGTGTGCCTGCTCGTTCATGTCATTTCGACGTGTTTAGACTTTAGACGTTGATCATCATCGTAGTATTGGTATGTGAAGAGATCGATCGAAAAGACGAGCAAAAAGACACGGATGCTTTTTCTTTTTTCTTTAGGGATTGCTTTGGGAAGAGGGGAAGCATGTGCACCGATGCAGCTCATTAGATTTGTTCTAACCCTACATTAGTGCGTACGTACTAGTTTATTTTAATCCGATCCGAGTGATTTTCGAGCATATTTCAGCATTTCTCTTAGACTAAAAACAAAAAAGTAATCATGGGCCTGTGATCTCGCCATTGGGTTCTGGGCTGACGGACCCTGGAATGTTTGGTGGGCCTATCTCTTGTCGCATGCCTTGATTGCATGCAGTTGTGGGCAGTGCAGGAACAGGGCTACTTTTAATTCCCTAACCTAATTCACTGAAGTACTGACAGGGCGACGTGAATTGAGTGCATGTGCCATTGCTAGCCGTGTCGGCACTCGGCAGTGCAGGACTGGGACGTCTTTGATGTGTACATTTTCTTTTGTCCCAGACCTGTGTGACTTTGGCGTGCACTGCCGGCAGTAAAAATGCATTGTACGATCGTTTAAACGAGAGGGTGTAAAAACATTATTGTTAGAATGTTAGTACAGTACAAGTGCATTCTAGTGTTGTGGGCTCAAGTTATTGTTTCTTCCTTATTTTTCACTTGGGCCTCTCCCTGATCGGCCAATCCGAACAGAGGACTGCTAATTCTAGTCGAAACGAAAATGGGCTGCTGGGTCGTCTGCATCTCTTCCTTTTTTCCAGAGCACAAGAAGCTTCAGATTCGGGCCGATAGCATCACCTCAAAAAAGGCCCGGTGAGTTCTTTTTGGGGTCGCCTTTGCATTGCGATTTATCAACCACCGCAGCGGGCTCTCGCTTCGTGTTTGGATTGTCACATGTTACGTTGCGACATTATTTTAATCTATTAAAAATAGATTAATTATAAAAATAATTACACCATCATACAGTGATTAACAAGATGAATCTTTTAAGCTAAATTAATTTATCAGTAACAAATGTTTATGGTAGGAACATATTATAAGATCATGTACTATTACACTTAGTAGATTCGTTTCGTGAATAATACTCTGGCTGATAAATAAGTTTCATAATTACTCTATTTTTAATAGATTAAATTAAAGCCGCAACATCCGATGTGATAGAAACTTTAAAAAAAGTTGGTGTAACCAAACACGTCCACGTTTGCCTTATTAACTGACTTATCAACTGTATTTCAGTTTATTTTTTCACATAACACTATTGCAACAGTCGAATTCAGCCGTAGACCCGTCGAATAGCACAGCCTTAGGCTCAAGGTTCGGACTTCGGAGACATGACAGAACAGAGGTTGGAGTGCGCCATGAGAAGACAGCGAGCAGCTGCGATTCTGATGATCAAAACCTAACCCAACCACTCCCAGATATTTTGTGCAAAGGACGGAGCAGGTCGTCCAAAAAATTCAGAACATGGTGACCTGGCCTGATGAACCAACGTAGTAAGCGACAAAGCGCTTGCTTTGCTTCGCTTCCATGACAGAGATGCACAGCAGCAACAAACGGCGCGTTGCGCTGTCTTGTGCGCTTGGTTGGATCTATCTCATTCTCATGGACTGACTGATAGTGAGTGGTATAGGTTTGTTTGGGATAATATGAGTATATGACAGACAGCGTACAATCCAGGGCAGGCACTGGAAAGAGAGAGTTTCACACAGTGCGCTGCTGCTTTCAGTTGAGGTTCAGGGGTATGTAGAAAGGTCGCAAGCTTTCCGCGTGCAATATCTACTCTCTTGACCCGTGAATTTCAGCACGTCACGTTGCGCCGCCCGGCCGGCCTGCCTTCCGAACAAGAAAGCTCATCCAACGCCGCCACCACCACAAAGGTACCACCGTGATGACTGAAGGTTTCCGAACCGGAAGCACCAACGCACATGCGATTTCATCATCATCAGAGATAGATTCATCATAGCCATAGTTGAACTGAAGAGAACCAATTCGTTCGAACAAGAACAGAGCACGAGATTCGCACTGATTCAGGAGTAGGAGTATCTGAGAACAGAACAAGTGCAATGATATAGTATCTCCAACGGATAATAATTATGTACATGGCTCGGAATAATCGAAATCGGAATCGGGAAGAAGCAACGAAACAAAAGAATAAGGGAATCCATGGCAGCCGCAGCCGCGACCAAAACAGGACTATCGACTACTATACTAGTCGCAGGCATCCATCGTCCGTATCTCCTATCACCCCCCTAATAAAGCAGAGCAGCAGCAGCAAGATCAGGACCGAGATCTGATCAGAACCAGACTTTGCAATCCGTGGGCTGGAACGGCGAGGCGTTGGCGGCGCCTGGGGCGGGGACGGAGAGCTTGCAGGTGATCTTAGCTTTAGGCCCGCGGACCTTGAAGGTCCAGACCTTGACCCTGAGCTTGGCGTTGAGATCCACGTTGACGGCGAAGTTCCCCGCGGTCTGCTCCTGCCTGAACTGGGCGGCGGTGACGTCGCCCTGGAGCGGCTGGGTGCCGCGGAACTCCGGGGAGAGCTTGGTGGACGCCTCGGTGCCCTGGTAGAAGGCGTCGAGCGGCGCGTACCCGAAGCGCTGGTCCTGGAAGAAGGCGAGCGACTCGACGCTGTCGTAGTAGAGGCCGACGCGCGTGTTGGGGTTGCTCACCGTCATGGTCACGTTGAGGTCGTAGGCGAGCGTGGAGGACGGGGAGAGCGCGAACTGCGCGAGCGAGGCGGAGTCGACGGTGGCCGCGATCATGTGCGGCTTGAAGATGAAGTAGAGGATGAGGGCGAGGATGCCGAGCGTCACGACGAGCGAGACGAGGATGCTGCAGAGGCAGCTGAAGAGGCCGCAGGCCAGGCACTTGCAGGGGCAGCACAGGCACGAGACGGCGCGGCTCGCGGAACCCATGGTTGTGGTCGCCGGCGGGTTCTCTGGTCTGGCTGGCCCCCCTTTGCTCCGATCTCCGCGTTGGGCTGGATTGGGATTGGATTGCGATTGCGTTGGGGTTCCGATGGATGGATGGATGGAATCGAAGATGCGGGACGGCGGTGGGGTGGATTGGATTTGGTGCGGAGGACAGGAGGGGTTCGTGCGGGGGTGGCTGGTTTATATGGAAGCCCGCCCTGGAAGGGGAGGGGACCCCGACCGACCCCCCCGACGCTGGAAGTGGAAGGGGAACGGCGACGCGACGCGGTTGTGTAAGCGCGTGGAGTTGGAAGAGGAGACGCCGCGGCGAGGATGGGGTTATTTTTGGGGTGGTTGGTTTGGCCAGGTCGTCGTGCTCGCGGCTCGCCTGCTGGTGCTGGTGCTGGTGCTGGTGCTCCCTCCCCTAGTCCAATTCCCTCAAACTGCCTGCCTGCCTGCCACGTCTTGGGGGGAAGTGGAAGGTGCAGCGAAGTGGGTGGCTGGCGGCCGTCGTGGTCTCGTGGTGGTGGTGGGCAGGACAGATTCGCAAAGGACAGACGCGGAGGCGCCGCCGGCACATGCCCCCGGGCCCCGGCCGGGGACGGGAGAGGAGGGAGTTGTAGCCGCTGTGCCTCTTTGGTTGGTTGGGTTGGGTTGGGTGGGTGGGTCGCTTTGGCGCAGCGCCCGATTGGTTTGACCGTTTGGAGCCGCAACGGCAGGGCACCCCACGCACACGTCAGGACCCGCCCTGCCCTGCCCTGCCCCTGTCTTCTGCCATACGATCCGCGTGATTTCCACATTCCACGTGGGAGTGGACAATGGCACGGACAATACGATATCCTAAAAAATAAAATATATCAATTTGGATTGAAATTAACACTTTTTTTTTGCATTGTTTATTATCCTAAATTGGCTATCCTTAATCTTGATATTCGATAATATTTTATAGTTAATTAAGTTATACTAATTTTCTATCATAAATATTAGTCTTTTTTTTATATAGCTTGGTCAAACCTCAAATCATTTGACTAATTAAAAAGTGGAAATTGCATTTTTTTTAAAAAAAAATAAGAATGACATTCTTTTTCGACAATACTACTAGTTTCTTTTATACTATTATAAAAAGTGAAGACTCAATCACTTAGCTAATATCGCAGCACCTTTTTAATTGAAGTAAAGAATTCTCATTTTCATTTTTTTTGTTGGCATCCGACTATTTTAATTTCGAATTAGTTCACATCACAGCACGTCGTCTCATCCATCTTCTAGGGCAATGTTTGTTTGAACTTATGTTGGCAAACTTTGACTACTTCAATAATATTTTAGGGTGTTTATGTTAAAAGAATAGGCAATTTCCAGATTAAAACCAGAATATAAATCATGATAAATTGATGATCTAGATATCTCATATTGTATTGTTTACTAGCATAACAAAACATGCATAACATAATCTCAAACATGACAATCGGTGTAAGCATAGCTCGTACACCAGATAGATTAAAAGGCAAGATCAAAGACATAAGATCTAATATAAACATAGACATTAGATCACGAACGGCGTACCTTTCGATAGCTGGAGAAGACGGTGGCGGAGTCGGTGCTGGCTGATCGTCGATGAGTGCTGGAGGAATAACTCAGAGCAGTTGACGACGAATACGCCTGGACGTAGCGCCGCCTGACTTGGACGGTAGACGACCCGTTGTTGTAGACGAGAGCAGTCGCGCGACGAGCGCTTCCCAAAAACCTTATTCGCCTTCTCCCGGTGCAGGATCGCAAAGACGAGGGTTCCGGAGACCTGCTCGCCCGGTCGCTGGTGCACGCAAGCGAACGGACTGGAGACGACTAGACGGCAGCGCAAAAGCGATATGAGACAAACCCTAACTCGAGAGGTGTTGAGATACGTTTTGGCGTGGCCGATAGGTTGCTTATATAGCCCTGTTGAACCGACCTCGTGTCGCGATCACGATTTAAATCGGTTTAGGACTCTTGAGTCGTAACCGTTTAGGACTCTGCAACTTGAAGGCCAAGAAACCAAAAACTAAAACTGCAAAAGGAGACCGCGCTCCCGCAAGGCGAGGAGCCGGATTTCGGCGGACCATTCACGCAGGTGCCGCGCACCCGCGCAAGTCGCCTCGCCCGCCCCGCCCCGCCCGGCCCGGCCCGGCCCGGCGAGCGAGCGCGCGCGCGCGTGTGGACTTCTCTTTCTCCTTCTCACACTAGACTTGAGGAAGTGGAGAGAACTTCCATATTTAAGCAAGTTCTCCTCCCCTTCCACTAGCAAGGTGGGACTAAAGAGTTCCACTTCCCCTCTTTGCTCACATATGAATGGGCCTTTGAGATTTATTATGAATTTCAGAATTTATTTTTGGGCCAAGCCCATATAAATTCTAACAATCCCCCACCAGATCTCAAATGCCCATTTAGAGATTTGCCTGTTCCCGCTACTGTTTGATATACTAGTGTTTAGCAGAGACTGTTAAGTTGAACTTCTGCCTATAACCTCAAGTTACACTTATTCACAACTTGAACAATGGACTAAGCCTTGAATTGCAAGTTTTGCGTGAAGCAAGTTTTACTCAAGGTTAAGCTAGTACCTGGCTGCCAATAGCCTTTCTCCGTGGGTGGAGCATATACGTCATACTCCATGGTCTCTTCATGAGCTTACTAGAGATCACCCTAATCTCATAGACTGCGACGTTTAACAGTCATGGCTCATATAGGTATGTTCTTTCAAGAATACTCTGTAGGACAACATCTTTGCTTTTAAAAACCAATAGAACATATTAAGGTCTTTGCCAACCTTCCATACAGTGCCAAAGCAATGAGAGTATTGCATCTTCACAAAGAGAGGGTCTAGAAATTACTCTCCTCAGTTTACCAATAGCTTGTTCTTCCCAGATCCTTAGTCACGGATCTCCGATCAAAAAGGTTGGGTTACTACTACTGTAAACTCATATAGGTCTCATACCCATCTCCCTTGATGCGATTTCTATCACATTCCGTGATAACCCTTTAGTAAAGGGATCTGCCAGGTTTTTGTCTGTTTGTACATAGGTCACAGCTATTACTCCGGAGTTTCTCAACTTCTGACAGACTTCAAACGTCTTTTAACGTGTCTTGTTGACTTCGCATTATCCCTAGCACTGTTCACTTTCGTGATCACTGTTTGATTATCACAGTTCATAAGGATAGCCGGTATTGGTTTTTCAACCACCGGTAAGTCAGACAAGAGCTCACGCAGCCACTCTGCCTCTGCAGAAGCTGTATCTAAAGCAGCAAGTTCTGCTTCCATGGTTGATTTAGTCAATATAGTCTGTTTACAAGACCTCCATGACACCGCACCACCTCCAAGGGTAAAAACATACCCACTAGTGGCGTAGATCTGATCAATATCAGAAATCCAATTTGCATCACTATATCCCTCTAGCACAGCTGGGTGCCCAGAATAGTGAATTCCAAAACTCATTGTACCTTTGAGATAACGCAAAACTCTTTCAAGTGCATGCCAATGATTATCACCCGGGTTGGACATGTACCTACTCAACTTGCTCACAGCAAATGAGATATCTGGTCTAGTTGCGCTCGCTAGATACATGAGTGAACCAATAATCTGAGAGTATCTCAGTTGGTCTCTAGCAATCTTTCTGTTCTTTCTCAAAGTCACACTGGGATCATAAGGTGTTGGAGAAGGTCTACTATCCATAAAGCCAAAGCGACTCAAAACCTTCTCAACATAGTGAGATTGCAATAAAGTAATCCCACTCTCATCCTTAATCAGCTTAATGTTCAAAATAACATTAGCTTCACCCAGATCTTTCATATCAAAGCTCTTTGATAGGAAAGACTTGACTTCATTAATAACATCAATATTTGTTCCAAAAATAAGAATATCATCAACATATAAACATAATATAACAGATTGACCCCCACCATGTCGATAATACACACACCTATCAGCTTCATTAACAGCAAAGCCTGCACTAATTAAAGTAGTGTCAAACTTCTCATGCCATTGTTTAGGTGCTTGTTTCAAGCCATACAAAGATTTCAATAACTTACACACTTTTTGCTCTTCACCTTTTACTACAAACCCATCAGGCTGATCCATATAGATCTCCTCATCCAACTCTCCATTAAGAAAAGCTGTCTTCACATCCATTTGATGAATGAGAAAACCATATGAGGCAGCCAGGGAAAGTAATACTCGAATAGTGGTTAATCTAGCAACAGGTGAATAAGTATCAAAGAAATCCTCGCCTTCTTTTTGGGTATAACCTTTAGCCACAAGCCGAGCCTTGTACTTGTCAATAGTACCATCAGGTCTAAGCTTCTTCTTGAACACCCACTTACAACCCACAGGTTTGCAACCAAAAGGCAACTCAGATAACTCCCAGGTACCATTAGAAAGAATCGAGTCCATCTCACTACGAACAGCTTCTTTCCAATCATCTGCATCTGGAGATGCAAATGCTTCCGTAATAGAAGTAGGAGTATCATCCACAAGGTACACAATGAAATCATCACCAAAGGATTTTGCAATCCTTCGTCTCTTGTTCCTCACAAGAATTTCATTGTCATCCTCCTCAGGAACTTCATTAAGTGGTTGTTCAAATGACTTAAGCGGAGACTCAATAGGTGTAGTAAAATCAGGAGTTAATTCAGAAGAAAACTTAGCATTGCTACGCATATTTTCATAGGAAAAATGTTCTCAAAGAATGTAGCATCACGAGATTCAAAGATCGTATCCACATGCATATCAGGTACTTCAGATTTTACTACTAAAAATCTATAGGCTATGCTATGATGTGCATATCCTAGAAAGATGCAATCCACAGTCTTTGGTCCAAGCTTACGCTTCTTAGAAATTGGAACATTGACTTTCGCCAAACATCCCCACGTGCGTAAGTATGTAAGTGATGGTTTCCTTCCAACCCAATACTCGTATGGAGTTGTCTCTTTATTTCTGTTTGGAACTCTATTCAGGACATGACTCGCAGTTAATAAAGCTCCCCCCACCATGCCTTAGAAAGACCAGCAGTATCTAACATGGCATTCACCAAGTCAGTCAACGTGCGGTTTTTCCTCTCGGCAATCCCATTTGATTCAGGAGAATAGGGAGCTGTCCTCTCATGAATAATACCATGTTCCGTACAGAAATCATCAAAAAGCATAGGAAAATACTCACCACCACGATCTGACCTTAGACGTTTAATCTTTCTCTCTAGTTGATTCTCAACTTCAGCCTTATAGATTTTAAAGTAGTCTAGCGTTTCATCTTTAGTTTTAAGCAAGTAAACATAACAATATCTAGTTGCATCATCAATTAAAGTCATGAAATATCTCTTTCCACCTTTTGTCAACACACCATTCATCTCACAAAGATCAGAATGTATGAGTTCTAGAGGTGCCAAGTTTTCTCCTCCGCTGCCTTGTGAGGCTTTCGAGGTTGCTTTGATTGCACACAACTATGGCACTTAGAACCTTTGGCAATAGTGAAATCTGGAATTAAACTCAGGCTAGACAAACGTGACATTAAACCAAAGTTCACGTGACATAAACGAGAATGCCAAACATTAGAAATATCATTAATTGTGCCACAAATATGATTTACTGACTTATTACAAAAAACTGCCAAAGATAGGCGGAACAAGCCTCCGCAATCATAGCCTTTACCAATAAATTGTCCATGCTTAGACATAACTACTTTATTAGACTCTAAAACTACTTTAAAACCATCTCTCAAAAGAAGAGATACGCTAACAAGGTTCTTGCGTATAGTAGGGACATGCTGCACGTTCTTCAGTTGCACGATCTTCCCCGAAGTAAACTTCAGATCTACCGTGCCAACACCACGAACAGAAGCATGTGATCCATTCCCCATTAGGACGGAGGAACCTTGGAGCCCCTGATAAGAAGAAAACAGAGAGATATCAGCACACACGTGAATATTAGCACCTGTATCAACCCACCAATTTGGTGATTGAAATACTGATAGTACAGTAGGAAAATTACCATACCCGTCATCAGCATCGCTAGTAGTCACAAGGTTGACATTCTTCTTTTTCCCTTTGCGGTCCGCTCGCTCGGACACTCTTTGGAAAAATGCCCAAGCTCTCCACAAGTGAAGCATGGCAACTCTGCTTTGTTCTTTTCTTCTTCTTAAATGTAGTAGTAGTTTTGGCATTGAAAGACTTAGGCTTTCCTTTGTACTTGCCATGGTTTTTCTGGACGAAGTGGGCGCTAGCTCTTTCCTCGTTCCCCTTCTCAGTGTTATCTTTAGCCCGAGCCTTCTCTTCAACATCAAGAGATGCTATCAGGTTTTCAACTGATATTTTCTGTCTCTTGTGTTTAAGGCTTGTGGCGAAATTCCTCCACGAGGAAGGTAGCTTTGCAATAATGCATCCAGCCACAAACTCATCGGGTATAACACAGTTAAGGAGTTCAAGCTCTTTTGCCAGACGATGTATCTCATGAGCTTGTTCGACTATAGACTTGTTTGCAACAATCTTGTAGTCATGAAAAGTCTCCATGATGTACAACTCTTTGCCAGCATCTGAAGCACCAAAGGTAGCTGACAGATGATCCCACAAAGTCTTTGCGTCTTTAATGCAGAATTGTATCAAAGATATGATCAGCAAGGACATTCTGCACAACTCCCACAAAGATTTGGTTGGCATCCTGGAAAGCTCTCTGATCCTCTTCAGAGATTTCCCTCGGGCATACCAGCACTCACCAAAAACACTTTCATGGCCGTCAACCAATTGGTGACCTTAACTTGCCATCTCTTAAAGTGCTCTCCAGAAATTTTTTCTGGCTTCAGCGCATCAACAAAACTAGCCATAGTTAATTCTGGAAACCTATAATAAGGTTTTTGGATTGTTAAAAGAATAGGCAATTTCCAGATTAAAACCAGAATATAAATCATGATAAATTGATGATCTAGATATCTCATATTGTATTGTTTACTAGCATAACAAAACATGCATAACATAATCTCAAACATGACAATCGGTGTAAGCATAGCTCGTACACCAGATAGATTAAAAGGCAAGATCAAAGACATAAGATCTAATATAAACATAGACATTAGATCACGAACGGCGTACCTTTCGATAGCTGGAGAAGACGGTGGCGGAGTCGGTGCTGGCTGATCGTCGATGAGTGCTGGAGGAATAACTCGGAGCAGTTGACGACGAATACGCCTGGACGTAGCGCCGCCTGACTTGGACGGTAGACGACCCGTTGTTGTAGACGAGAGCAGTCGCGCGACGAGCGCTTCCCAAAAACCTTATTCGCCTTCTCCCGGTGCAGGATCGCAAAGACGAGGGTTCCGGAGACCTGCTTGCCCGGTCGCTGGTGCACGCAAGCGAACGGACTGGAGACGACTAGACGGCAGCGCAAAAGCGATATGAGACAAACCCTAACTCGAGAGGTGTTGAGATACGTTTTGGCGTGGCCGATAGGTTGCTTATATAGCCCTGTTGAACCGACCTCTTGAGTCGTAAAAGGAGACCGCGCTCCCGCAAGGCGAGGAGCCGGATTTCGGCGGACCATTCACGCAGGTGCCGCGCACCCGCGCAAGTCGCCTCGCCTCGCCCGGCCCGGCGCGGCGAGCGAGCGCGCGCGCGCGTGTGGACTTCTCTTTCTCCTTCTCACACTAGACTTGAGGAAGTGGAGAGAACTTTCATATTTAAGCAAGTTCTCCTCCCCTTCCACTAGCAAGGTGGGACTAAAGAGTTCCACTTCCCCTCTTTGCTCACATATGAATGGGCCTTTGAATTATTATGAATTTCAGAATTTATTATTGGGCCAAGCCCATATAAATTCTAACAGTTTAGGACTACTTCACGACCTCCGTCCTGGAGCAGCTTAAAGAAAATAGAGTTTATTGAGTACTTCTTTAGGTCTCTTACCACTCTAACTCCATATTTTTTCTCAAACAATGTCTGAAGCTAAAACTGTTTGATGACTAACTAAAAAAACATGAAGCAAAGCTGCCCCAAAACTCCTCTTCAAGATAGAAAATAAGGAACCCACAGCTGATAAGACGAGCGAGCATAACCTGTTCACTTGTCTTATTAGCCAGACAAAACAGTATTTTTCTCTGACAATAAATAAGTCGAAATCAGTCGTTTCAGCTTATCAGCCGGCTTATAAGTCCAGCCGAACGGGGGAGTCTCCTCTGAGGTCTCATCTTAAGAGAAACAAATGCGGTGGCGTGCGGCGCCATTCCAAGAGCCACCAAGTCACCCCATGCTCGCTCTATTTTTCTCCCTTCGGCTCGCTTCGGCAGCCAGCCGTTACAGCTTACAGGTCAAATCCCTCCAGCACCTACAGCTATCAACAGGTTTTTTTTGTTTTTTTTTTTATCCCCAGATCGCTGACAATCCACGGTAGAAATAAAACAAAGGAGGACACGTCGCTCGCGTGTCGCTAGCGTCTTTGGATTTTACTCGGTACTTCGGAAGTCCATCGGCGGATCGATTGATTTGTCACGCAAAGACGCGTGACGACTAACCACACCGTTTCATTTCATTAAGGAAAGAGATGGGATCGGAAATTAAGACGCGAGCCGCGTTTTCGTAGTCTCGCCTATCCGCCGTAAAACCAACAACCGACAGTCTTTTTTTTTTTTTTTGAGAAGCTCCAACCACTGCTAGTCTGTCCGCGGCTACCGCTACTCCATTCATGGCCCAGGCCTGCGTGCGTATCCCCGCACTCCTTCCATTTCCATCCCATGGGCCAGAAATAAAGAACCGGCCGTCCGGGCCACGCTACCATAGCTGGAGGAAAAAGTCTATTTTATGTCGCTCGATTATCATTAAAGTTTAGTTTTTCTTCGTAAACTCTGAAGCTAGATAAACCACCTCATTTAGTTTTGAAAATCGCTTATTTTACCTCTTTAACCTGGTTATAGGTAGTTTTCGAAAGGTGGTTTTGTCTTTCTAGTTTAAAAATAAATATGAATGATGTTTTTAAACCACGAAAAAAAATCTCTAAGCTTCTAAAAATTCTGAGAAAAATACTAAAGATGTATCAGGAAATGAGAAACCCAAATAATATATTTACATCTTGTGAAAAAAATCTCCAAAGCCATTTAAATTTTTACACTTCAGCTGTCTCGTACGTCGTCTCATACAATACAATACAGTGTCGTGTAGGATTTTTGCTGATGTGGAAGAAAAAGAGAGACGAGAGAGGGATTGAAGAGGTCATCGTTCCGTGAAACAACCACCCCATGAGCTAAAATTTAGAACTATGAGATAGCTATTCTACCCTTGTATGAATTGTTGTTGTTGTCATGCAACTCATAATTTATTTTTATTTATCCATAAATTAAGGAATTATGAGTTGCTACAAGCTAGACAACTTAAAAAAACAAATCATTGTACATATCGTCTACTAAGTCGTCTTAAAATTACGTGATATTACATAAGACCACACTACACCACAACCCTTAATCAGCGACTGACTTGCAGTTGTTGTAAGGGGTATACAGCGATGGGTGGTCCGTGGCTAAAAGTTATAGCGACGGACCCTAGCAGTTGCTGTTGAAGCCGTGGTTGTATGTATATAGCGACGGACTTCATATTTAGCGACCGACCGTCCATCGCCCCATAATTTAGCAACGGACGGTCTGTTAGAAGATTTAGCAACGGATAGTCCATTGCAGTAACAGGTTTTAGCAACGGACAATCCATCGAGATCAATTAAATCGATAAAAAAATAAAAGCTGCTCTCAAGGTATAGCTAATGATCAAACATTAGCTATTCCTTGATTCACATAAACAAAAGAGATCACATTATCTAAACGTTGATTCATGTATCGAACAAGAATTATACATGTAATGTCACTTAACATCAAACTAGTCCTTGTTTTAAGTATCTGATGGATCAAAAGGTATGGAATGAGTTATCTAACTTCTATTAGCACTATGATCAGCATGCTATTGACAAGCTGTTGTCCAGGAGGCAGCAACACCTAGAAGTTCCTGAAAAAAGATATGCAATGAATAATCTAACAAAGTTAAACATTCCAATGTACAACTTAAAATGAGGTAAGATAGTTTGACAAATATAAATCACAAATTCAGTTTGCCTCCAGAAATGAAACATTCGGTGCTTACACCTTACTACCTTAGTTTGTGTTTCAGTTCCAATATTTCATATTTCACTACTTGAGTTGATTGTTTCTCAGACATTGCAGAGTTTCAATTCAATGATAGTTTGAGAGCAAACAACACAAAGATTACAATATGACAAGATAAGCTAATAAAGCCATCATCTGTCTAATCCACACATCCAATACAGTTGATATATCAACAAATTTCAATTGAACAGCTATGGATTGAGGTAGAGTAGCACTTGTATCTTAATATTTCATCAGTCAAGCAAGCAAAAGTTGGACTAGTTACCATCCTTCACTATTTAATTTGCTTGCTACATTGTCAACAACACAAAGAGAGAGGAGCTGGCTTACCTTGCTGTTATGAATGGAATAGCCTCCTTTCTGAAGACCTGAAAAAAGAGAAAATATTATTACTTACTAACTAATACAAAAAAATGTGCAGGAATGTCCATATTACATGTTTTTTTAATAAAGGTACATTAAGGACTACAACTCAGTATGACAAATTACATGTTTGTAATAAGGCACAACTCCGTCAGGAGTGAGAACAAATAAAAGTACATGTAAGTTCACCAAACGAGTGAAAATAATCAAATGTAGGCATATGCACGCTTCTATTGAGGAAATGGCATATGATAGTTGATGAATATTACCTAATCTAGCTGAAAAATGTCTCATCCTACAGAAACAGTTTGCTCCTTCTGACCTGCAAGAAAAGAACTCCCTTATAGGCATATCGTGAAAGGAAACATTATGGTAGCATTTGCTAGCTAATTAAAATTCCAAGTTTCTGTAAGCTGCAGATTCAATCCAAACATTATTCACCCAAAACAAATTAAGACCTACATATGCCATACAAGTAGGATTTGCACTTACAATTTCAAGATCTTTTGTGCAGACTACTAATATATCCAGGAGCTGCAACGTTACCAGAACACATCTAGGAGCTGCAAAGTTACCGGAACACATCCAGGAGATGCCACACACTCAGCTTAGAATTTGTAAAAAAAATTGCATGTGCATGCCCATCTACCTTTTTTTCTTGCAAAGAGGGAAGAATGAAGTTTGATCATGATGCACCAATCAATATTTTTACTCATACATTAAGATCCTTACTGGAAGTGAGAAACCATTTGCACTAAGAATCATGAGTAGATGGGAAATACATACAGATCTACTAAAAGTAAGAAGACTACTTTGTATCCTACTACCCAACTTATATTTGAGCATACATATGACAGACCTTTGCACGCTTTATTTGAGTTGTCAGCATGCACATGGCCGTCCTTCATATCAATTTTGAATTCATATGCTTTCTTCATGGGAACCTAACTAAATTACCTGACATATGCTAAATGATATTAGCCCACAATTTTAAGGTCAATCTTGATACATAAATTAACATCATTAATGACAGTAACAAATAATCTCAGGTGAATTCTAGGCACAAACCTGCCTTGTGCGACCCATATTTTCATACGTAGTTTCATAGTCCACTAAATCTCCATTATGCAATCTTCATTCTGAGTGAGTGAGTAATTAGAAAATGTACATTGATTAATTAAGTTGAGCTAAATAAAATGCACTCTAGAGAAGTGTAAGCACAAACTACAAGACAAACTATGGATTGACACTCACCTAATGGCCTGGAGGTGCCTCATTCTCCATTGTTGTGTAGAATGCAGATGCACAGATGAGCATGAAAAGTGCTAATTTAATTTCACCTAGAAAAAAATTGCTGGCATCAATACTCATCTGTTTCTCACTGCCCGTCGGCTTGTCTCAACCCTTTCTAAACATAAACATATAGAGCAGTGAGTGACCACAAAACTGTTCATAAACATGGGTGTCTAAAATTGAGATTAAAGACCCATCAAATAAATTACAATGTAATTAGTTACGAACATGGCAGAAGTTTTATTTAGGAAGTGCAGGCAACCACGAGAGCCAGGAACAACAGCATTCATGAACCCTCCCATATGGCCCATAGATAGACGATTGATGATTCGCAGAGAAAAAACACTCACGGGGAGGATGGAGCGAAGACAGAATATGTAGAACCCGCGGTCGCACCCATCAAACAACATCTCCATGGTCGCCTCCCCGAACCAGCGCCATTCCCTGCACACGAGGGCAGCGGCGCTGCCAGGATAGAGGAGAGCCGCCGCCTCCTCCGCACGCCAGCATGCCTCAACTTCCACAGGGTGCTCGTCTCCTTGCGTGCTCACCACTGACTGCCAGTGCGCCGCAACTACCGGCAGGCGGATCTAGATCTTGAGGGTGGGGTAGACAAGAAGAGAAAGGAGTCCAGGATGAGGAGGATTATGGGCACTGCGGTGAGGAGATGTGTAGGCGGCAGCCAGGGGACCGGCGATTTGGGAGCAGGAAGATTGAGGACGAGTGGATTTGGGCGTTGTGGTCAACCCACGCGCCAGCTCGCCCGCCTTGGGAGCGGTGGCGCTGGCCAGCCGGCCGGTCCGCCATTGCACGGCATCAGCGGCCATATCGTAGCGGAGCCGCGGGGAGGACCACAGGTCTGCGCAGGGGTGGAGGACGGAGGAAGCTGGGTGTGGTGCTTCTGGAGGAGCAATAGAGAGCTGAGGGAGAGCGCACGCTGGGGAGAAGAAGGGAGAGAGAGAGCCGCATCGGGCTTCAGAGATTTGGGGAGAGATGCCGAGCGACCGAAGTGTTGTCTGTGACTCTACGCGTCGGCTTACGGGTGGATGTGCGTTTCTTTTTTTTTCTTCTTTCTTCTTATTGTGTTTTCCTTTTTCTTTTTTATAAACCCGGTGGATGCGTATATGGGTTCATTTTCATTTTCATTTTCATTTTCTTCTTTTTTTATTTCTTATTATTTATTTATTTATTATTTATATAGAACAACTAAGAGTATATGTACACATATTTTTATCTTTTAACTTGATGTAAAATATCACATTTGAAATATTTTGAAACATTATAAATAATTTCCTATACACAATTAATTATATAAATAAGAAAATTTTCCTGGAACCTAGTTTCAGTTAAGCCTTCAGAAATATATTTTAAACTCATGTTTATGAGTTCCTACAACGGATGCACTCAACGGAGACAAATGAGTATGTGTTTTATCAAGTTTTTTACTATAATGCTTGACTCATATGTAACACCCAATTCAATAAAATATTTTATAACACACTGTCCTTGTCATATATTTGCGAAATTTCAAATTGATATTTATGACATGGCAAATATTGTCATAATATATAATTAGACTAGCTTTAAGACATTTTTGTGACATATATTTACTTATACGAACGAACGAAAATTATATGTAATAGCGGAAGGCCCAAATACTGCACACGAATGAAATTTTTTTATAGCCACGGACTATCTGATGTTGTTCCTCATGTATAACAACGGACCATCCAAGGCAAAAGAAAAAAAAATATAGCAACGGACCATCCATTGCCTTATCGGGTTTTAGCAACTGACCGTCCTTCGCTAAGCTTTAGCGACTCACCGTTCTATGCTAATTAATAACTTTTAGCAACTGCAGTAAGTTGCTGATTAAGGGTTGTGGTGTAGTGCCACCTATGAGATAAGATCAATGTACTTGCCTTAAGGAATGCATTAAGGATTGTAATGGGTCAGCTAATGTACGGGTCAAGTCAAGTAAATACAAACCTCGACCACGTTCATGATATTTAGCTAGCTAGGGCCGTCGTCAATGAGAATGAGACCACGGATGGATGAAAAAAATGTGCACCCGCACCCGCAGGTCACTCGGGTTCTCGAGTCACCGTTGGGTATGTTCCTTAAGAAGCAAACATATTATCTAAAAAAAAGTAATTCCTATAAATAATAAAATTATAATAACACACATTTATGAACATATCATCATCACCACATGGGTGGCACGGGTTGGCGTTGCAACTGCTGGGCTTTGGAGGGAGGAGGGCCCAAATAACATGTGACAACTACGGGAGGCCCATTTATCTAGCGTACATTCCATCATCATCCAGAACATGGACACATGGGCATGATTGGATGGGCGATCGGCGAATCTTCTAACTTGTCTGCTCCTCCTCTAGAGGACGCACCCGGCCCACTTGACGCTGGAGCCAAGTTCCCTAGCTTTGATGTCTCCTTGTCATTGAAGACGATGATGATCATTGTGTTATTAATTTGCGCATGGAGAGGCGATACATCCATCCATGTGTTGAATGTGCATGCTCCATTATACGGAGTATATTATTGACTTGATTGATGAAAGGATCGTCCATCCATGCGAGTAGTAGTACACATTGATTCTCTCTCGTCCCTTCCTCCAAACCATGTTCCCAACTTAAAAAAAAAAAAAAAAAAAAAAACTTTTTCGCAAAAAACGTTGAGACAAAAGTTGGGCAGATGGAGGTCCTAATCCCGTTCCTCTGTATAACCAGTCAGTGGCCTTTTTTCACACTTCTGTTTTTTTCTTTGTAGATTTTTTCAATGACATAGTGACACAGGGACGGAGACAAGGGGCAGGCAGGGGCCAAGCCCCCTATGAACTTGAATTTGGCACTAAATTTTTTAAAATTTGAAAATTGAACACTGTTGTCTCTCCTCCCCTGATATTCAGAAAAATGAAATTTATGACTCCATCCCTGTAGTGACATGATAACATGATAGTGTATTATCAACCATGCATATATAGTACACATGCCCTCCTTCCTCGCTCCTCTCATGATCGAGTTGCATTGGGAGAGCTGTGGATCCTCCGCTCAAAATCACTCTATTTTTTGATTTTCTTTCCCGTCTACAAGTTACACTGTCGATCTACAAGTTAGACCGGGAAATAGCAGCCTGCTTACTCTATGCATTCTTGGGTTTGGCGAAACCAGCAAGGAAGCTACGAAAATCACTTTGGACGCATGCACAACTGCACAATGCCGCTGCAGCTTCCCCTGCCCTGCTTTAGCATCTAGGAACGCAAAGGTTTCCACTTCAATTCCTGCTCCAACCAGCCCTTTAGCATCTTGGCGACGCAAAGGTTTCCTTCCGGCCACTTTCTTGTCCTTGTCCATGCATTCTCCTCCCTCCTCCAATCCCTCCATTTTCTTTCTGTAATATATATACATATAACTGCATATCTCATATCCATCAGTTTTTGGCCCCCCCAATAGATCGATCGTATTATGGATCAGTGCATTCAGCGGGGCTCTCTCTGTACGTCTCAAATTAAAATCATACTACTATTGCAATCTGCAACTGCACAGAGCGGCGCGCAATTGCAGTTGTTGGATTGAAAAGCACCCCTAGCCTGTGCCTGTCGGCTCATGTCGCCGGTGGTGCGGTGCGGTGTTGGTGTGCAGCAAGTAAAACTGCAACCGACCTGAAAGCCACTTTGTATTGTACTGTATGTACCTTTGCCAATTGCCATGATCGATGCTCGAGCTGCAGCTGCAGGCAGGCCCGGCTAGCCGGGGCAGCCGGTGCATGCAGTAGGCAGAGGGGCAGAGCGAGCGAGCAAGCGGCGAAAGGGACTTGCAACTGAAAGGTGGTATCCACTCCCAGAAGCTTCTACCTCACTCTGCTACTACAGGCATATAGATAGTCCGTGTCTATATGTATGTATGTATATATATGTGCGTGTCAGTAGTGGATACTACAGCGTGTAAGGTAACTGACCGAATGAAGGCGTCCCGTGTGCAGGTGCAAGTGAGCACTTTTTTGGTACCACCCACCAACCAACTGTAGCGATTAGCGTGTTTCTGTGATATATATACTATCTCTTCGATCTATATAGTTCTATTCTAGCACGCGCGACCATGACAGATTTATATACAATAAAATAATAATAATAGCTAGTGTCATGTATCTAGGAGTAGTTAAACACAAAGGCTTATTGATGACCATAGTTAGGGTCCGCTTGGTTGAGTTTTTGGCTTCGGCTTTTGGTCCTAAGAGCCAAAAGTCCAACCAAAGGGGTTGCTGCTGGAGACGGGGTTTTTTTTTTTTAAGAAGCAGATGCTTTTTTGTAGTGCATTTTTGAAAGCTGCTTTGACCTTGCTTTTGGTTTTTGACTTTTAGCTTTTCAAAATAGGTGAAATAAAAAAGGTTTTCATAATTGTTTTTTAAAAAATAAAGCTAAAATGTATATTTTATACTTGTTTAACCAAATAACTTTAAGCTTTTCTACAGCTCACAGCACACAACAACTTTTCTACAGCTCACGGCCACAACAACTTTTACTCATAGCCACAGCTCAATCAAACAGATCATTATTATAGTTTCCTATCCTAGACCAATAGGTTTGTGTGCTAATAAATACCCAGCTTTGAGCTTATCGTAAAAATCAGTCAAAACAGTGTTTCTAGAAACCACTGTTCCTATGGAATCTTAACAATTAGACTTAGCCCGAGCTTAATTTAATTGAATCCTAAAGCCCATAATATGTAATAGTTACAGTAAAATATGAAAGGTTGACTAGACTATGACAAATTTATACTCTATATAAAAAATAGCTAGTGTCATCCATCTAGGAGTAGTTAAGCACACATAGGCTTATTGATGACCATAGTTATAGTTTCCTATCCTAGACCAATAAGTTGTGTGTGCTAATAAATACTCAGCCTAGAGCTTATCAGCCCTACTTTTCTACCATGAAATATTGTTTTTCTCTCGTAAAAATCAGTCGAAACAGTGTTAGTAGAAACCACTATGCTCCTATGGAATCTAATTAGGCTTAGCCCGAGCTTAATTTAATTGAATCCTAAAGCCCATAATATATAATAGTTGCAGTAAAATATGAAAGGTTGACTAGAGATTAATTAATTAACTTAAATAGTGCGCTAGTCGCTAACCATACGTGAAAGTTCTGCAAGTCCAAGCTAATTGAGATTTGACCAATCAAAGCGAGAAGGCCGGGTCCATGCCCGTGACGAAAGAAGAGGAATGTGAGGAGGAATAAATTTTAGCAGACATGTCCACAACTTGCACCCTCTGCTCCAAGAGACTATGTATCGTTAAGGCCCTGTTTAGATGCATCCAAAATTCCAAATTATTTTGGATTTGTGTCACTTTTTGGAATTTTGGAACTAAACATGGGGCTGTAAAGTGTGGGTAAACATGGCTTGTAAAAATTTGGAATTTGGAACCCCTAAGGCCCAAAAGAGTGTAATTTTGTCTGGGGTCCCGTGCAGCCCACTTTCCACTGCCTTATCCCATGAGGGCAAGAGTAAAGTTTACAGCTAACTAAACAAGCACTTGTAAAATTTTAGATCGTAAAGTTTACAATCAAAATATTTCTAAAGTTTTAGAACGTAAAAATTTGGGATCTAAACAGGCCCTTACTGAATGCACATTATTCTAAATCCTATAAACATTTTGATCTAGAGCTAGGGTCCGTCTATGAGGCTCCCTCTATGAATGTGAAATCTTCACTGAATTTTTTGAAGTTGAAATAAATTTTGAAAAAATAACACTGCTGGCACCCTAGTTAATATTCAAAAAATAACTTGCTACATCATCCGCCCCTGCTACCACATAAAACCAAGTTCGCAGTGACATAGATAATAGATTGTACTACTTCGCAGCTATTGAAAAGAGAAACCCTAGCTAAGACATGCCCTGCTAAGTGCTGCTAACTCGTCACAATCACCGACCACCGACGGGTCGATGACGATGACGTACGTGCCCTGCTTGTGTGGTTTGTAATTTGGAGCGGTGTCATCTTCTCTTATGGTTAGGGCTTAATTATATTGGCGAGGGGCGACATGCCAACAGTTGAGTTGATGATGTGCAGGAATTCTTGGCAAGAGATATCTCAGGTATGTACATGGCGGGCGCGCGGCGGCGTCATGTACATCACCATGGCCATGTGCGAGTGACGTGCCCGGGTTCCCCGGCCATGCCATGCCAGTTTATTGGCCATCCAATCCAACCCAGCAAACAGCTAGCTCATGCTCATCCTCATACTCACTCGCCACAAGAGAAATAAAGGTGTTCTTTTTTACCTCTCGTTTCGTTATATATCATCAGTCTCTTGTGTGGATCCTTGGTTTTCAACCAAACAAGCTGGGATCCAAGAGAAAGGTCCAACATTTCCGCCACAAGCAAAGACGGCGACGACGACTAGTTTGCTTTCGCTGCTGCGGGCTGCTTCAATCCACGGCGAAAAAGAGAGCCTTTTTTCCTTCCCTTTGCTTTGCTTTTCAGCGAATCGATCGATCGAAAGGCTAACATCAACCAACCAACTAAACATGGATCGACGACGAAAAGTCACAAAACAACTATATATCGGCTAGACGTCGACTGCGCATGCTGCGGCCTGCTGGAAGCGGAAGTACCCCGTGCCGCCGCCGGTGTTGGCGCCGTAGCTGCCCTTTCCCTCGTTGACGGTGAGCAGCGCGGGGCAGTTGACGCGGAGGTGGTAGTGTCCCGAGATCCAGGACGTGCCGACCTTCCAGCGGACCCAGCCGTCGACGCGGACGTCGACGAGCACGTACCCTGCCGTCTCGTCCTGGGCGAGCGCGACGGCGAGCTGCGGCGGGAGCTGGACGCCGCCGTCGAGGGATGAGCGGAGGAACGGGGACCAGACGCGCGGCGTCCGGGGACCTGGTACTGCACGGGGAGGCGCGTGGGCACCGTGATGGCCGCGCCCTTGTACTCGGCGTACGCGTCCGCCTGGTCGTAGTAGACGCCGACGCGGCCGTTGGGGTTGCGCGCCGCCACGGTGGCCTGCATGGTGGCGAAGAGGTACGTGGACGCCGGCGGCGTCACGTTCAGGCACAGCACCGACAGGTCCTGCAGGTAGAACCTCGGCTTGTGGGGCCGCAGCACCAGCCAGACGACGAGGATGACGAAGAGCACCGCGAGGACCAGCGCCACCAGCGCCGCGCACCACTTGCGGTACAGACGCTCGCGCTCGCACTCGCAACCCTTGTGCCCGCCGCACTCCTTCACCGCCATATGCCCGCTGATTTGTGGATGTGGATGTGGATGGATCGCTCGACTAGCAGCACTAGCTTGCAGATGGCCGGCTGGCGGCTGTGGACAGTAGTGATCGATGGATGAAGAAGAAGAGGGCGAGGAGGAGGAGGTGAGAGGAAAGAGGCAGGGTGATGTTGGGGATCGGGGCAGTGGGTGGAGTGGAGTATATATGCTGCAACTGCAACTGCTGACTACTGACTGGAGAGATCGGCCCGGCCAGACTGATGGAACTGCTGCCACTACCAGCGGCGCGGCGCTCAGCTCAACAACTGATTCCCTGCTAGCTTAGCTAGCTAGCTGCAACAGTGGCTCAACTGAAATGTACTGCTGCTAAATGTTGTGCCTGTGTGTGTTCACCTCTGTTTCTGTTGATGCTGCTTTGGCACTGCATCCTTTGTTCGTAGCTAGGTAGTGTTTGATTGATGGTATGGTATAGAAATGCAGAGCAGAGGTCAGAGGAGGTGGTTAACGATCATCGAGCACTGAGGATCGAAAGGCAGCAATGATTGGGGCAAGTTTAAGGCTCAAGATTTTGGAGCCGCCCCAAAAAGATGGCCTTTCTTCCCCTTTTATCATATCATATATAAAAATAAGATAAAAAAACAGCATGATAAAGACGAGAGAAAGAAAGAGGAGCAATGTTAAGTTAAGTAGTTATCTTGCCGCAGCTACGCGCCTAGCATTATTTTGGTCGTCGTCGTCGTCAACCTTAGCAGTTAGCACTCCCCTGTCCTTTCCTGCTTGCTTCAGTCACCGTGCTTCTGCTACACGGTGAGTGTTCTGACTCGGAGTCGGCAGTGATCACATCATCCACAGGAACCACGTTGGTGCCATTTCCAAATTAAAAGTCCACACACGTCACAATTGCTAAAGATAATGCTTTGTCTTCCACCTGATTAGGACTGTCATTTCAGGCTGTATTATCTGGTTATTATTTTTTTTGAAAGTGGGCTTTATTATCTCTGATGGTCTCGGCTAAGACAAAGAAGGAACTAACGTAATCACCGACGACAGAGGCAGAGAGAGATCAGCAGAGGAAGGAATTATCTTGAGCAGCAGAGCAGTAAAGTGAAGAGGGCTTTGGCAAGTTCGAAAAGGTGATGGCCGGTGTGGTGTCGACGTCAGATGAGGGAGGCGAACAAACCCCATCCCCATCCCAATTCCCAATTGCCAAAGCGAACGAAGCTAGTAAAGCGCAAGAAACCCATAGTTGACAGCAGCAACAAGGTCCCTGTCGCCTCCTCATTCCTTCTCCCATACTAAGCCATATTAGTAGTCGTCATTAGACATCACCAACAAACTAAAAATAAATAAATACCACAAGTCTCCCATATGAAAAAAAAAACTCACAAATCTTGTACACTGAGCTTTTTGCTGACGTGACTACTCTCTTCGTCCCAAAATAATAGCTTGTTGAGGTGAGTACATGTGTGAGTGACCAAACCATTTACATATTGAGGCCTGCAATGCAATTGCCAGCGACAGACGTGAGAGTGATGGAAACACCAGTTTCAACCCTGCTCTTTTGCCCTTTTCAGCCGTACTTGGACTTATTTTCTCTCACAGAACACTACTGAAATAGTCAAAATCAGCCGTAAAAACGACCGACCTACATGTACGTTAGGTGAGGTGAGGAGCTGGGAAGAAAGAAAGATGCAAAAACGTTAGGTGAGGTGAGGAGCGAGGTAGAAATCAAATCAGAAGACCACGTTTGTGACTCTATCGTATCATCCATGTGCCCACAGGAAGCCAACTTTGAGAAACAGAGATAGATAGTACTGTACGTATATAGAAACAGACTCATATATATATATATATATAATGTAATGTAATGTAATAATAATATAGTACGATACAACGGTCCAAGACCACCGAGACCCCAAGTAAACGGTGATGTGATGTGTGGACGTCGTGCAGGACGGAATCCACGGAAGCTTCGCCTCTGGCCCTCCTCCAGCGTGCACGTTGCTGCTGGCTGCTGCTGCTTCGAGTCAGGGGGCCAAAACAAGGGCCAGCTAGCTTTGATTGGGGGCACTAGCTAGGACGAGCTAGCATGGTTGTTGGCACACAAGCAAGAAGCAGCAAGCAAGCTGCCAGCCATGTTAGGGACGTCTCCTCGAGTCCTGAGTCATCCTGTGTCCCCACTCCCCCAGATATGGAGCACAAGCTTACAAATCCACGTGCCAAATTCATATGTTTTCCAAGCATATATATAATTCGACCGACCATGCTGGGAGCGGAACACAATGCATGCATGTACAGCTTGGAAATGGCGATCGAGAGAGATAGAGCACAAGCACATGCCATTGGAGCCAACTTGCAGGGTTTCATACTCACCTTCACCTGAATGGTTTAGCAGTTCGTGCCTCGTGGTTTGCGTGCTCTTTCTATGACGACTAAAGCAGTACCTTCTCGCTTCTCTGGCTTCTCCTACAGGAGTCAAACCTGCCGTCCACGCCTTTTCATATTCAAACTCATACGCGTAGTAGAGAGGGACTAGGGATGAAAGAACCGACAAAGAGTCCGCCATCTTCTTGAATTCTGAAACAATTAACAAATGCTCAGCGCCACCTACTTTCTTCATATCCATAGTTAAATAGTAAGGTTTCGAATGATATGCCAAGTAAAGTATATGTCATCAAAGTTCCATGGACAAACTCGTCCTCATCCTGACACCAACAAATAGACACACGGAACCTGCAGTACACTTGATGCCTTAGTGTAATACTAAAGTTATGCTCTCTGCAAGTAATCTAGTTCCATGCCTATCAACTATCATTAGCCAAGCATCCATGCTCCATAGCATGCAATTCAAAAAGCTGCTACCATGCTCAACGACTAAACAATGCATGCATGGTCTAATGGGATAAGCACCCTGTAAAGGAACATTCTGATTTATCCGTTCCCAGTTTGCCACTCATTTGTTTAATATATATCGAGGCCATCGCAATGGCATCACACGAACACACATCTAATTAATTTCCTAGGCCGGCAAATATCCTCCTGCCTGATGAGGAGAGAAAAATAAAAAGAAACTCCACTGCAAGGTTTTATTTAACATCATGTGGAATTTTATTAAATATGAAATGACCAACCGTAGTCTATCTGTTGGTGTAATCCTGCATATAAAAGACCCTAGTCTTCACATATCTTTGACGCACTCCATCAACGGTCATATGCAATGTAATGACTAACCACTAACGAAAAGCCATCATTCTTCAACTAAAAAGAAAGCGACCCTTTTCTACCAGTCACCATCAGATATAAGGAATCCAGTACTGCTTTGCTATGCTGTCAATTCCAGATCCAGAAATGAACAGGTGGAGATGCAAACTATATACTATGTATGCTCCTTCCAGGCCTACACACAGGGAGGATCGATCTTGGAATGGATCAGAGAAGTCGTTGCCCAACTCAATAATAATACAGAGGATGAGCCACTGCTGAACATAAGCAATAATTTCCCTAATTCCTAGGATCCAACTGACGCGACATGAGAAATCAACTCCAGCTGACGGGACAAGAGAAATTATCTCATGCAGCACGCCATGAGGGAATTAAGGATCAAAATCCAAGGATTTATAGATGAATACACACACACAAAAAAAGAAAAGCTCATCTTGGTAGTAAAGCAGAAAAAACAAAGCATTGAAAAGATATCTGACATGCCACCAAAGCATTGAAAAGCTCATCTTTTCTTAGCAGAAAAGAAAGTATATCAGAAAGACCCTGTAACTTTTTGAGTCCGCATACTGAGTTTTTGTACAGTAAGCTCTATGATCTTCACAGGTATTTTATGATAAAACAAGCAGCATTAGTTCGTAAGTTTTTTTTAAAAAAAAATATTGTTTTTCAAATAGCATGAGGAGTAAAGAAAAAACGGAGAAGAATCAAAGAACAAGAATAAAGTGGGCAGGTAGGGTACTGGTACATACTAGAATAGCGATTGGAATATCTTCTTTCAAAACTGGCCCTAGACAACAAAGTTCAACTTGTCTACACCAAAGTAAAAAAACACCAAAAGAGGATTTGCAAATGTTTCATTACCAAAAAGGAAAACGAAGCATGTACGTATACTGGTAATCGGTGCAGACAGATTTAAGCAACATAAGTGGGCGAGAAAGTTTGGAAACTAGTCAATTCCTGAAATCACTCAAGTAAGAAAAACATCCGACTTTGTGAGCTCTATGTAGTTTCAGCAAAAAGGAATTCAGTTAGCAGGTATGTTAGGACAAAATATCAATCTCAACAATATTTGAAAATTTTTACAGACCATGCAGCAAAGTCAAATAGAATTACAGTCAGAAGATCTCCTGTCTCCGTAACACTAGAAACATAATTATTTAACTCATATAATTTACAGAAAAAGCAATTAACTTACAGTTAGTCACGATGCTTGGTACAATCCCTATTCAATCAGTGATTTCTTTGCAAACAAGTGCCTCCTCAAGTGCATCTGGATTATACTTTATGTATTTCGATGAGTTATGGCTGCTCCCAACAAGAGGCCTAGATGATGAAAGGTCTGTCAACAATACCAATAATATTATCACAAATAGAGGGAGTTTTTCACAATGAACTCAATAACACGTACAAGGAATCAGAAAACTTCTGTTGATGTAATATTTTTTCTTCAAAATCTATACACACTTTTAGTTTTTAGATAAAGAAGGTTTCCATAGATTTTTTTTGGGTAAAATGTTTGATCTGGCATCATCCAAGCTTAGTTGACACACCACTAATATGGCCTTTGGTACACTGCGAATAAAAATAGCAGCAAGTGCTTACACAGAATTTGATCATGTGACAAGCATGTTCAAATGTAAAATGTTGTTTGCTTCTTGTTATTTTAAACCCATCAGTACACATTGAAAGCTCTGTTAATAGCACAAATTAAGGTACTCATATCATTCTTCCACTCATTTTTAGGAGAGAACCAGGGAACAACCAAGAAAATTCAGATACACATGTAAGGTCAACAAGTTTCAACCTGTCTAAGTGCGTGAGGCAGGGAGCAGCAGCAATCGAAAAGAAAAAAATGTGTAGCAAGAAAGCATAAATGTCTAATCTACAAGCAACTTGAGTTTGCAGTTAGATCTTGGAACGGAAGTAATTTGTCTGAAATTACCTGTGCTCGGGAAAATGAACGTATCAAGTTTAAAGCACTCTATTTTCATGTATGCCGTTTTAGATTGGTTCAGCTTCTCGTGGCTTCAAATTTACAGTTCGTTTCAAATTTAGTTTGGTTCAGCTTCTGGTGTGGAGCTCCCTTCCCCTCTGTTTACTACAGCTAAAAAAGGACTTATTTACTGAACCTGAACTGTGTTGCTTAAATTTTTGTTACCCGCTTGTAATTTTGGCATGTCACATTTTGTATTGTCACTTGTCAGTTAATGGAATGAAAGTGTGTACATAGGGTGTGGCAACTAACTCTTAGTTTTATAGATTAAAAAAACAATCTTAGTGTGCAGTTATTACCAGATTTGTCTGAATGACATCTCTATGGAAGCATACTCCATGTATGGTTAGAGAGATTTGGAGATGGAAACAAACCCTACAGATAATCTAGAGATAAACGATAGAATCCTACCCTGCAAAAAAATAAAAAGATAGAATCCTAGAGAGAGACAATTTCATTTAGGTTGTTACCAAAACTGAGTTCAGCCAGTTCGTGTGGGTTTTAAATATGTCAAATCACACACACGAGCTTGAACTGATGTAGGAAACTTCTTTTTACATCTATTAATTGCTGCTGGTTAGTATTTAATCGGTGTCTGCATGAACACATAATCATAAATCGAAGCGAGGAGGTACCTAGGCTCTGCAGTAGAAGCAACACTGTCCACACACCCAAAGCCATTATCATCCGTGGTATCTTCGTCAGTGAAAAGTCTCTTCGTTGTTCTTTAGACGGGTGATGCAAGTCCTAGAGGTAAACAGCCATATGCATACACATAAGGATATCATGTGACTTATCTTTGTTTTTTAATGATGAGTACAGATTACCATTGCCATCCATTCATTTTTTACATATACTTGATCTCTAATATTTATTTGATGTTCCAAAATCTTAAAGCTAGCCTCCATAGTAAAAAACCTAGAGGCACGCACATTTTTTAGGTAGCATAAGCTGACTGTAAACTTAGTATAAAGAACCCTACGCATAATTTTGGTAAAAAGTTACAGCTTATCACCAATATACTGAATCTTACAGCTAGCTTATAGCCAGGAGAGGGACAATATGTACCTCTTCATCAATCAACACCAGGTCACTATGCAGCAATCTCGATTCATCTTGTCGATCGTAGAAGTCCCAGAACCTAGAGGCATGCAGACAGATGGTCTCACTACACTTTCCAGGCATAAGACCAGGAATCAGCATGTCTCCCATCTGCAGGAACAGAGTGAGAGGTAGAATCAGTACAAAATTAAGATCATGGTAAGGTTCAGGCACGAGATTAAGATCAAACGAAAAGAGTGAAACCTTAGTTCAAAACACATAATACGCATGATGTGTATCAATATGCTCAAAGCAAAATAAGAAACGCAAGTGGCCAGCCAACATTCTCAAAAGCATGTATATACATCAAGGCCCAAAATTTAACACATTGCAAGAGTCTTAGGCTTATGCCACATAAGCGGCCCCAAGGACCTCACGGTACACAACATTTTGAGTCTGCGAACCACATGAACCATCATCAGTATTCTCAATTCGAATTCTTAGGCCAATTCTGGAAGTCGACCATGAGACAGCCACATAGAGCTGGCCATGTGTAAACACTGGAATTCTTAGGACCTCAGTCCTCAGAATGAAATAGACAGGTCCAAAATATAGTGTCAATCAACAAAAGCAACCGAAAGTAAGTCACACAAGCACCAAAGCCTCACAACATTCTGAACCCCCTGAGGACATGGCTACCAAGTAGAGACAGTGGACTTACAGCTGAAATGTGCTACGGATCCATACTGGAGAAGTGCCTACAGTTAAAAGTTCAAAGCTCCACAGAACGACACAAGAGCCTGCAGCCTCAATCCTCCCTAAAGAATATATAAGCATGCATGAATAGAATGATCCAGTAAGCCTAAGCCAAGCACAATTCACTTTTTATGAAAATTAAAAAGAGAGAGACAATTGACGAAAGAAAAAATTGCTAGACCACATAAAGCATTGCACAAGAAAGGGATCTCTCTGAGATCAAGCATTATCAGTAGCACCAGCACAAGATACTTGCAAAGGATACAGACAGAGTAACAGGAATTATTTTTAAAAATCACTGACAACAGCTCGAATTCATGAAGACTACAAAACAAACAAACAGCGGTGGGCTGCAGCACAAACTTTTCAGACGGAATAGCAATGTGATAGCAGGACAAGACAACAATGTGATAGCAATGATACAATTAGAGCACTATCATGTGGACAATCGGAATAGTTTTGTGAGATTTTAACAGAAAAAATGTGGTCACTTTCATTTTTCACCAGCTCAATTCTGGCCAAGCGTCCACATTATAGGTTTTAGAAAATCAAGTTCTCATGAACAATGCATGAAAAACTACAGTTAGAATTTGATAGTCTTCCTCCCTCGTGTAGTCGTGTACCTCCAAATGATTCGATTCTTTTTTTTTTTTCTTTCTAAAATCAAGCTATATCAAATGAGTGCATGAAAAATACATAATGTTTCACAACCTCCACTTCAGCAACATCGAAGAACAAAAACTAAAATAATAATGTGGTAGTAGCACAGTAATACAGTATCCTACTTTTGCTGGAGAAGAAAAAAGTCAGCCAATCTCAAGATAATGTGGAAGCACTATAGCAAGATAAATTGATAAATTTGGTTGCTGTAGACACAGAAAGCAACAATTCAGTGTAGATGTTTAGAAAAAGGCTCTTCTTGGACATGCTCCTCTCCACTGCCTAGTTCAGCAAAAGTTTTGAACAGATTTATCTACAATTCTATGAACAGCTCAATACTTTTTCTAAAACCAAAAATTTCTGGATCTTCTTCGCATGAGCACCGCTGCCACAAGATCCTAGCATTGGCTAATGGCTTTGCACAGGATCTGCTCTGTGCCATTGGTGATGCCACAGCCAAAGATGTCGATCAGGTGGCCCCAATTTCATCCGCATTCCCCGATTGGTAAAGGTGTCTCCGGTGATCTTGGAATCTTGCCCTTGCTCGCCCAGCGGTCCTACAAGATCTGGACGGGGCCGATGGAGCAGAACGTGTCCGTCGGCCCCGCACCGGCGGCGATGCGGAAGTGCCAGAGGCGGCCCTTTGCGGCGACGAGGTTGTCCTCGCAGAGGTACTCCCACGCGTACCACCGCTCCACCGTCCGGTCCACGTCGTGCACCGCCACGTCCACCGCCTCGGCGCCAGCCACGGCGCGCGCCAGCGCCGCGGCGGTGTAGATGGCCCCATCCGCCCGGGCTCCTCCGGCGCCGCCCCGCTGGGCCCGTCGACGACGACCACGTCCCACCGCGTGTCGAGCACCTCCCGCGGCAGCGAGGTGAGCGCCAGCGGGCACCCGGACTTGCGCACCGTCCCCGTGGGCCGCCGGCACGCCGGGCTCCCGCGCGCGCGCGCCGCAGCAGCGGCCACGCCTCCGCCGCCGCGTCGCGGTACCTGGCCCGGTGGACGGCCACCGCGGCGGCGGACCCAGCCCCGCGCTCGGAGAGGAGCACGCGGCGCGCGGCGCCCGCGTCGTCGGCGCTGTCCGTGACGAAGGCGGTGGCGGCCCCCCGCCGCGGCTCCGGAGTTGAGCTTGGCGAGGGCGAGGAGCTGCGGGGAGAGGCCGAACACCAGCAGCCTGCACGGCGCCCGCGCGCGGCGACGACGGAGCGGAGCAGCGCGAGCTCCTTGGCGGCGAGCGCGCTCCTAGCCGTCCCGTTATCCCCGACGCCGGCGTCCCACGCCGGGCTGCTGCGGGAGGTCGAGCCCGCTGACGAGGACGACGAGCTGGTGAGGAGCAGCAGCTTGATGAAGGAGAGCGTGGAGAAGATGATGATGACGATGGTCAGAAGCTGCTTCGGCGGCAGCATCCTGCTCCCCGCGCCGCCGCCGCTCAGGTGCATCTGGAAGCTACTCCTCCCCCTTTTTCTTGGACTGCTCTACTGACCTACTTACTCCTCGGGTGTTCTACTGACCTCCTGATCTTGTCTTCCTCCGCATTTGCCCACTGAGATTCCCGCTCTCAGATGCCAGATCTCCAAACCTCCGCTTCGTAGCAGGGAGGTTCTTGGTCAGGGTTGCTTTGCTCTCTGTCCCCGTGCCGTGCTCCGTTGTCCCTGCTGGCCGGTAGGTGTTGACTTCTCAACTTGCTGCTGTTTGGTGATGTTTCAGTGTCACCTCTCTTGAGCTGCAGAGTGCAGACCTCTTGCTTGGCTCCGAAGACTGAAGAGAGAAGAAGGTAGGCTCGACGGATCTCAGATCTGCTCCACAAGTTGGTGGTTTGGTGCATTGCCAAACTGGATTGACCTGACTGACATCAGTTTCTACGTACTGTACATGTGTTCTTGGTTTTCGCAGAAATGACTTGCCCAACATCGAAATCTTTTCCCCAAACTAGATTTTAATTATGTGCTGTTCGTTTGAAAGAGAATGCACGCTCCAAACCAGTTGAACCTTTTAACTATATATATCATTATAAAAGATAATGTGAATCTACGTACCACTAAAAAGTTTGAACATACCTTACTATCATCATCGAACTTTTTATTGTCATCCATGACATTCCATCCATGTTTTTGTCCAGTTTTCATTGTTGAGTTGCTTTGGTGATGACACCAGGTGTGTTTGAACTTTTTAGTGATACGTAGACTGACACCATATTTTATAATGTTACATAGATATAAAAGGTTTAAATCAAGATTTGACACTTAACCAAACCAAGTATCACTACAAGAAATGGTTGGTTTTTTTGACATAAAATCCATTTGTGACGCTGGATTTTTGACGTTAATTATGACATAGTTATGTAAATTAAGACATTAGTTATGTGAATTATGACATCAGTTATGGTATTATGACAAAGTGCAATGTCAAAAGATGATTGTCATTCAACTCATGTCATAACTGCTGAAGTTGCTTGTAGCACAAATGAACAAAGACACTATTAGAGATCACATGAATGAATGGATGAATAAATAAATAAATGGCACCGCCTCACTCAATTTTCCCCCCTTGATCTACCCTACTAATGCACCAACTATGTTCTTTGCTTGGTGTACCAAATAAACCTCCCCCGCTGAGATGACGTCCCTCCACACACCCCAGAAAATGTACCCAGAAAAATAACTCCGTAGAAATCAACCATCCAGATTATTTCTAGGTCTTCTCTCTCCTTACTCACTCAAATCTGACGACCAGAATTGTGTGTATGGTATATCCCCATCCCTCTCATCTCTCACATCCGCGCATAGCACCCCACGACCCTCCCGCACAGCCACGGTTCGATCCCTGATGTCTTTTTCCGGCTCGGACCCACCTGTCAGTGCACCCAAACGACGAAATCTAACAGAAATCCGGACGGAGTGGCACGGAGACAAAACCAAAATGAGGTTGGATACACAGGTTCGCTTTGATCTTTCAGGGACCTGAGGGTTGAGGCCATTTTTCGCGATGGCATACAGGTAAAACCCTCTTCCATCGGCAGTAGTGCTATTTGGTGAGTCCTTCAAAATGTTTCCTTTGAAGTCGGTGAAGGTTGATTTTGCAGTTTGTGCTAAGCATCCGGTGAAACCAAGAGTGGTTTTCCAGTTTTCAGAGCATCCATATATCCCTCAAAGACTACCCCGACCTAATACAGCAAACAGAACAATTTCAGAGCATGCATTATAAGTTTATATATGCATTTCCGATTCCAAGGAAGTCAATAGTTCCGTAGCTTCAGCTAAACATAGCACTGACAAAGTCAAGAAAGTAATTAGGAGTAATTAACACACATATATTGAAAATCAGTCTGAGAAGTAATAAATCCAAGTAAGAAGGCAGTCAGTCAAAGTTTAGGGAAGAACTCACTAGGTCCCAAGCTTCCACATTCCCCTGCATGTTCGCATGGAGAAACTGAATCGCTGTTCATATGGAACAAATAAAGTTTTTTAGACTCTTTGAGTGATAAAAATACAAAACTACGTATCTCATAAAATAAAAGTATATAAAGTTTTCTTAGTGGTCGGCGGGGCGGCGGGTGAGGGACGCTGCAGGTATAGCACCGTCGGAACTGCTGCTGCTGCTGCCGCCCTTGGCGGCGGCGGTGGCGGCGTCGTAATGGCGCAGGACCTCCCTGGCGCCCTCCTGCGACCACGCGTACAGCTTGGAGAAGAGGCGGTCGTTCTTCCTGCATTTGTCGGCGCGCGCCTGTGTGATGAGACTGCGATCGCGCAGGAACCTCTCGGAGATAGGGAAGTAGCCGCTGCTGCTCGCGATGAAGGACCGGAGCATCTTGATGTCAGCCTTGGACACGCACAGGTCGCCCACCATGACCTCCTCCTGCTCGAACAGCAGCAGGCCCGGTGGGTTGCACGGTACCACGGGCTCGCGAGAAGTAACAGGGTCGAAGAAGACGATCTTGTCGAGCAGCTTGTCGGTACGGGCCATGTCCTCGTCGAACCTCGCGGCGTCCTCGGTGGTGTACTCCGTCAGGACTCTTGGCAGCTCCGTCTTCATGGCGGCCATCTTGTCCGTCATCCATGGCACTGGCAGCAGCCGGCGGGCCTGCTTCTTCTTCTTCAGATTCAGATTCAGATCGTCCGCGCCTTGCTGACGGCGATGGTTGTCGTCCTCCTCATCGTGCGATTGTGGACGGCGACGCTTATTCGCCCCCATGGCCACCTGCTCCTCCTGCTGCTGGATCCCCATCCCCATGAACGTGGATCGATTTCAGTTCTTCTCTTTGGTCTTTGCCTCGCTCGTTCTACTATTCCTACTCCTTGGCAAGGCCGGGCCCATTATTATATTATATTATATATAGGCCGCACAGGTACGCTTCTACTCCTAGTATTCGAAATCGGATCAGATATCCGATCAAAATAAGAAATCGTTTCTAAGTTTTCACCAAATTTATATAATAAGATAATAACATTTATAATACTGACTATGTATCATTAGATTCTTTATTAGTTATATTTTTATAATATATCCCTATTTGATGTCATGAATCTTGGAATTTCTCTCTATAATTTTGGTCAAATTTGAAAAAAATTTGACTCTCCAAGATTTTTGTAATGTCTTTCCAAACTTTTAGATGCTTGATTCACTTGTATATGGTTAGAATCTGTTGATGGCGACCGAGCTGAACTGATTTGTGGAATCAACTTCCAGAGTAGAGCGGAATTATACAGTCTATACCCGCGGGTCGGATTACTGTAGCAATTTTTTATTCATTTTTTATTTTTTCCCTTTATTTTTTTTTCTTTTAGTTTTTTCTATTTTTTTCTTTTTAAGATTTTTGCAGATATTTTTTTCTATTCAAAATTTGGTGTGATAGTAGCGAGTTCAATAATATATACAAATCTATACGCGTAGGACAATTGGCACAACGAGACAGCTCTTACCTCTCGGCCATCGTGTAGTCGTCACGTGAGTGTTGTGTCGTGCTTCGCTAATTTCAACTTAACGTGTGACGGACACCATCGATCTCTGCCCTGCCAATTTTTCACCACCAGCAATGAGAGGTTTATTTGTCTGCTCAGTCTCATACTCCAATATTATGTAATGATGTTATTTAAATACTACTCTCTTTGTCTATGAAATAATTAATTCTTAGAGTGGTTAAGTTAAATTTTTTAAACTTTAATCGAATTTCGAGAAAAAACTATCAAGCTTATAGTACCAAATTCATATCATAGAATATATTTTCATAATTCATCCATTTTATATCATAGATATTATTACTCTCTTCTATAAAATTAGTCAAATTTTAAAAAGTTTAGCTAACACGGATTAATAGTAAAATATTTAACCAACGCATTTTATTTAACACTTTTACATGTGCCTATTTTTGTTCACAACCGACGATGAGAGGTAGTTTTAATTTTCCTTCTCTACTGGTGAAATACTCCAAAGTTGTTTAATGATATTACCCAAAATATCAGATACTAGGTGTTTAGTTGGAGGATGAAAAATTTTGGGTGTCACATCGAATGTTGTGGCACTAATTCAATCTATTAAAAATAGACTAATAAAAAATAAATTACATATTTCATCTGAAAACCATGAGACGAATTTATTAAGAGTAATTAATCCATCATTAGCATATATTTACTGTAGCACAATATCGTCAAATCATGGACTAATTAGACTTAAAAAAATCGTCTCGCAAAGTTATCGCAATTTATGTAGTTAGTTATTTTTAGTCTATAATTAATATTTATTTCATACATATCTAAACATTCGAAGTAATAGGTGAAAAGTTTTTGGACGAGGAAGTAGACAAGGTAGCATAATGTGGGGCCGCGCTACACGAGTTCATAAGATTCTTTCATTCTTTCTAAAAAGGTTACCCGCAACCAACGAGCAGTGACGTGAGAAGATAAAATCAACATGCAACAACTGGCTAATATACTTACGATTTATATTGCGGCGCGGCAAAGCGCGCATAGCTATCTAGTCTTCACATGATGCATGCAACATGCACACCACCAGACGAATCTTCAGACGATGGTATTCAGTGCTTTAAAAACCTCATTAGGTATTTAATAGATATTTTATATAAACTAAAAAGACAAAACCATCTTTTTAAACCAACTATAACAGGGCCAGGGACGTAAAATGAATGGTTTTAAAATTAAGGGGGTGGTTTACTCGGTTTGGTTTTGGAGTTCAGGAATAAAAGGTACACTTGGATGATAGTTGAGTGAGGTTAATGGACCTTTTCCGCACCCAAAAAGAAGAAATCAGACTAACTTGTTTTTTTAAAAAAAATATATATTTAACAAAGAAAGTAAATTTGGTTGAACAGCTCTGAGCAGTCTGGCTGGCAGAATCCTTTTTAGTTTGACCGACACTTTTGCATGAATTCTGCTATATTCTGCAGCGCGTGTTTTTTCAACAGAAACTGTACGAATTTTGCGTGTTGACAATGGCCGAAAAGTGTAGTATATAGTAATAGACGAAAGCAATCCTAGGAAATATCCCAGTCCGAGTACACAAGAAGATGTGAGGCGAATGCGATGCAATTGCTGACCAAGTTCCAAACATACACGGTGGCCAGGCCGGCGAGTGGTGAAAACAGGCCTCGTGCCGCCGCCGGTCTGCACTTTGCTTTGTTTGCCTGCTGGCGAGCATACATATCTCTATCTATCTATATATATATACAACTATAAAAGATTCATAAGAGAATCGTCGTCCGGCGTGGGAAAAAAAACACGCGCCCAGATTACCCGGCGTGTGAAACCTCGCTCCGATTTTTTCCCCCGCGACCTTCGCTCGAACCCGGCCCCCGCACCGTGAGCTTCTCGAGCCAAAAAAAAAAATAAACCGCTCAACCCGGCCAAAAAGGAAACTGCTCCACGCAAGGATTTCTCTCCTGGCCAAAAAGGCAACCAGCCACACACGATTATCTTATACTCATCCACGTTCCCAAAAAGAGAGCAACCCAGGCGACGGAACCTCCTTCCTCAACCCAGGAATCAATCACGACGCCGGCTTGATCCAGGAAGCCGCCGCCGACCTCGCCACGAACGTGTGTGCCGCCTGTCGTCATAGTGGATGTAAAGCCTTCTGCGTCCGGTATCCAAATCCACAGCGCCAACTTGGTTCGAGAATCCTGTGTCGATCTCGCCACGACCGCGCTGGTTCCTGATCGACGCTTGTTGGAGGTAAAACCCCACCTCTCCCTCTGTACAATGTGTGTTTAATCATTCTTGTACCCATCGCGTGTAGAGGACGCGTGGGGGGTTTTGCCTCTGGATTTCCCACTCATCTGATCTGGTCCATTCACAACATGTAGGTAGTTAAAAATAGTGGAGAACTCTTGATATAATTTTTCAGCTCCTGCAATTTAGTCTGGAATCTAAATAAAAATTCAGACATTTGGTTTTCTGGAATCTAAATAAAAATTCAGACATTTGGTTTTCAAGATTCAGATGCAATTGTAGTAAAACAGCTAAACTGGAATCTAAATAAAAATTCAGACAACAACTAAACTGGAATCTAAATAAAAATTCAGACATTTGGTTTTAGGGTTTTATTAATCAATTGTAGACAAACGATATTACTTGGATGTAGACATTTCAACGATATACAATGATTGATGTATACATTTCAATGAAGTTTAGAAGGTCATACTTGGATGCATATTACTTATGAATTATCTTCCGATTTTTTGCCTGTGCAATCAATCAAAGCCTCGGGTGGCAAGAGCCAAGACCCATTCAGGATAGTTCGCAAGCAGGTGGGACACTCCAGTGAAACTGAGCAACAACAACCTGCGAAGCATTATTAGAGTTACTCAAAATAAAGCAATAATCTATTGAAAAATAAAAAACAAAGCATTCAACCTACAAAAATGAAAAAATTACACCCATTGGTTTCTCTGTCACCAAGTATCGTAAGGTAAAAGTAATGAGGCCTTATCAAACTAGATCAGCATGTGGTAGAAGGTCAGAGAGATAAAGTTGGACTGCATGGGTCCTTTGTGGCGAGACCAAGACACTGCAATGTATTGAGCACCTGAATTTGGTGAGGTTTCATGGGTACCAGGAGTTTGGTGGTGAGCAACTGAATATTGGGGAGTATGTTCCTAATGGGAATCTTGGAGAGCACCTGGACTATAAGAATGTCATGGTCAAAATACAGTTTCTAACCTTCTACCAACTGCATATTCCATGAGGATACCAACTGCATATTCCACGAGGGTAGATATATGCAGAAATAAATGGTAAAAAATTTGGAAGAATAAGACCTTCTGGCTTAAGCCAATTATCCTAGCAAAAATTACACTCCCAACATACTCAAGAGGACTAAATATGAAATTTCAAGAGCACCACTGATGTGAAGTGAGCATAAAATTGACCTAGCAGTCCAAACTATAGAGATAATGATATATACCTCATAATAAAGAAGCATGTACCCATCCATTCAGATATGATAACATCAACTTTTTCTTCAATATCGACATCCTGCATTTGAATCAAAGACAATCATGAAGTGGAGGCCTCAAAATAGAATTTTAACAATGCTGGTTTAATAGACGACGGTAGAAATCGCAACAGGGGATGTAGTGGACACGGAGGGATGGAGGATCTGAGGAAGCAGCCATCGAACAAAGGAGGAGGAGAAGAGGGTGAGGCATCACCAGATCCACCTACTGAGGTGACCCAACGGAGAGCAGAGAGCTCCAAGCTGAGGTGAAGATCGAAGAAGAGGAAAGGAGGAGGAGAGGGTGAGTCATCACCAGATCCGGCCACTAAGGTGACCCAACGGAGAGCAGAGAGCTCCAAGCTGAGGTGGAGATCGAAGAAGAGGTGGGGAGCACCAAGTGCAATAATGGAGGTCGTGAGATGGCCACGCCGGACTTCTGGGCAGAGCGGGACAATATGGAGTGGTGGCGCCGCGGTTGTGGATGGGGTGGGGCGGGACAAGCCGAGGCGAGGCGGTGGCCGCTGGCATGGCTGTCGGGGCCTGCGAGGGAGGTGTCCACCGCACCATGGTTGTCGGGGCAGGGCGGGCCGAGGCGAGGCGGCCGCTGCCGCCATGGACCGGGACCTCCCTGCGGCGAGGTAGGGCGGTGGCCGCTGCGGCGAGGTGGGGGCGGTGGGAGCTGGGGCCGTGGGCGGTGGCCGCTGTCGAGGCCTGCGCGGGGCCGGTGGCCGCCGCCATGTCCGGGGGGAGGGAGGAGGCCAAGGGCGATGCAGGGAGGGAGCCATCGCCGCCATGGCCGGGGGAGGGAGGGAGACCGAGGGCGACGCAAGGAGGGAGCCGCTGTCGCCATGGAAAGAGGCGGCCATGGCCGCTGGGCAACGGATGAGCAGAGGGAGAAATAGGGGAAAAAACAAGAAACTAAAGAGCATGACACATGGGCCCCACTAACAGTGTTGTTGACAGTGTCAAAATGGCATCCATTCCGTCCCTCCCAACCCCGTAACCAAACAAAACAAAATGGGTTCAGTCCAACCCCTTAACCAAACACGAGATGGGTTCGTCCCATTCAAAAAAAAAACTAGGTTGGATCCAACTCATCCCACTTGATCCCCAAACCAAAACACACGGGAAGAGAGCAGGACAGCACTCAAGTCTCGGACGTCTTGACAACATAGACAACGAGAGGATAAGGTCAGAATTATTCTTAAATTGATTATTCATCAATTGCCTCTTTATCTAATTATTATTCTTTTGGTTGTTTCTAATTTCTGTATGTTTTACTTATTTCTCTTTGAAATTTTTAATTTGGTTTTCATATAAATAATTTGGCTATTTGTTGTTTCATTTACTTAACTTTTAATTTTTTGGTTTTCTGATTTTCTGTATGTTTTATTTGTTTCCCTTTAAAAATTTAAATTTTGGTTTTTATAGAAATAATCTTGCTTTTTATTTATTTATGTATTTTTTTGTTTATTTGGATATGTTTTTTGTCCAATCTTTTAGTTGTAGAGATTTAATCTAGATCCAATGGTTAGAGAATCAAGTATAAGACAGACTAGAAACACTTGATTTTTTTTCTGCTATCCATAGAGTGTTTATGTGTTAGCTGTCACTCAGATGTCAGATGCACCTAGATCACCCCGAGCGGTCACTCCCTTTTTTTTAAGTTGGCTAGAATCACAATATGGTCGAATAGCATGAAATATCCTTTTTATAGTGGTATTTTAGTGAAATCCATAAATAAATGATATTTTAACTAAACCCGCTTGGTATTGAGAGAAAAAAGTCCAATTTTCTTGTATCCGGAGTTGCTCGTTCTGGGGAGGCTACGGTGCAGGAGCCACGTGTCACTGGCGTAGGCCGATACCGACGGGATAGAGGTGTCATGCTTGCGTGAGGACGAGACGATCTAGAGGAGACAGGACAACGGATGGGTCACCCTGCTACTGGTGCAGGGGCCACATAAGGTAGATGGCCTCACATCGTTACACTGGGTCAGTGGCCTATGTTAGCCATACGAGGGCAAGGTGACCTGGAGGAGGAGGTGGGCGTGCCGAGCTACTAATTGAGCTTCATGAAATCACGTGAAAAGGCGTTGGGCGAATCAAAGTCGACGTTACAGCCTCAGGCGGCAACCACAATGAGCGACGACTCCGCCGAGCACGCGTAGCTATTGGGGATTTTTTCCTTCTCTTTCTACTCTGTCGGCTGGAAGCAAGATAGAATTAGTGGCTATCGGGTTCTACTAACTGCTAGCTCTTAAGTGCTAATTGTATTTAATATAACTATTTTATTGTTTCTATTATATAGGTTCATACAATGGATAATAATTCTGGTGCACCATTGAGAGACAAGACTAATACTACCAAAGAAGGTAATATAAATTACATGTCATGTACCATGTGTATGATAACTTATATTATTATTCTAAAATTAACTGTAGTCAATGTTAAAGAATGTAAAAGAGAAAGAGATAGAGCTCGATGGCTTCAGCAGAAGGATGCAATCAATAAGAGGCGTCGTGAAATATCATCAGAGAAAAACCAGCACGTTCTTGAAATTACAAATTGTAATGCCCGAATCCTAAAATATTTCCATGTAGTGATGATTTGATATTTATATATTCTTTCTTATAGATATATGTAATGTGTATAATTTGTAGATGACGATGCTATATCAAATAAGGAAAACGTTGATCCTATTCAAACTGATGATTGGCTCCATACCAATGATTCCTATCATACCACAATATATTGATGAGGACATGTCCACTCGATTATCATGTAATTAAAGATGTTGAAATATTTAAGGTATTTGAAAATAATATTGTCTATAGCTAATGAATGTATTTATGTGATTACATTAATAGATGAGTCGAAAATAAAGACTATAGAGAAGGACAACATTGTTGGTTTGACCAATACCCCTATTGTTGGTGCTAATGGAACATGTGTGCAAAGTACAACAAAAAGTGACTACAAGAGTGAATGGTACAAAAATATGACGCCTGAACAGAGGGAAGCAAGGCGGGAGCGCCAAAGGCTACACAATATTGAACCCAAGCGTAAAGAGGCAATGAATTGTCTAAGAAAAATTTTAAAGAGTGTGAAAGCACACCCTGCACTCGGAGTCTATCGCCATGGAGAACCCGTTATATTCCTGAGATTGTGTGGCCCACTACGGATAGATCTAGAGATCATGGATCCACAACAAATCCAATGACTGGATTATTCCTGAGTTGAGTGCAACACCTTCTTATTATTCCTCCATCTCATGAGGTGGTCGATGATGAAGGAGAGTTACTATCTAGCCATATGACACAAAGATCACATGTGCCATCTAGAGAAAGACATGCATTGTTGAACCCTTAGTACATGAAGTTTGGGTGTCGCATTGGTTCGAGCACAAATGCATCTAATAAAGAAGGTGACTGCATGGCCGAAGAACCGAGTGGATAGTAACACATCCTTGCCTCAATCATCGTAACCAATAATGGTAAATACTAATACATCATTGTACCATTTAGATGACCTATATCTCATATTCTATCTAACCATCTGTGGTCATTCCGTATTAACAGAAAATGCAGTCCCCACATATCACGCTACACAGCACACACCGACACACCATTGTTTGATGCTTAATGATACACACCCTTGCCTCAATTTCATTCTGACCAATATGTACCTACTAATCTCATATGCATTTAAGGTGCCTAAATATATATACGTATTCACCTAACTCCACTATGGTCATTGCATGATTATTAGAAAGGACTGTACCTAACCTTCAGCATGCATCAGACACGCCGATGACACCACTATTTGATGATAATGGTAATTTACACTATTTCTAATATTTTATAAACTATTTGAATTCCTTTTTTTAATTTAACCATATAGTTCTACTAACTTATGTACCTTTGGCGGACATAGATGATGAGGGAGATATATTTGAAGAGGATGAGGAAGAGGATGAGGGATACTTGTTTGATGGACAAGGTATTTGTGTGAAATAGCGAATAGAAATCAAATCTTCCACTCCTTTGTCTAAACTATTGGGACTTAAATGTCATTTCAGATGGGAATGATGATGACGATGTCCAAGACACTGACCTTGAGGAAGACACAACTTATGTACTTGAAGTACCTGATCGATATGAAAAGGTGTATAGTAACATGCCTACACAAACCCATATGCTAAAACTCGTCGCAAATTGCGAGCACTGCAACGCGAAAAGGTTTGAGCACGAACCACGTGGGTTTTGTTGTCGCAGCGGAAAGGTTGAGCTAAATGAACTGGACGTACCTGATGAACTTATGAGGCTTTGGTCATGTAATGATGCAGATGCTAGGCACTTTCGTAATAATATTAGGTTTTTCAATGGTCATTTTTCTTTCACTTCTCTATATTGTCGTCTTGATAGCGCTACTGCAAGCATGAAAAACAGTGAAATATACACCTTCCGTGCACACGGCCAGATATATCACAACATAAGGTCATTTGGTAAAGAAGATGGTAAAGAGCCAAGACATCTTGAGCTTTACTTCTATGATGATGATCCAAGCCTTGAGCATCGCTATCGTCGATGTCGTGAAGAGAAGCTCCAAAAGGACAAGGAAGTCATTGATAGGCTTGTGGCCATCCTTCGTGGCAACCCATACTCACAAAATCTTAGAAGTGTGGGCCAGACTGACCACCTTGAGGACTATCGTGTGACACTAAATCTTGACCAGAGGCTGGACCAGAGAACATACAATGTGCCGTTGACTTCAGAGGTCGCCGCTGTTTGGATTGAGGGAAGCGAACTCCTTGGTCAGTTCCAGAATAGTGTTGTCCTACATGGAAAATATAGAAGCAGACATGGCATCCGCTCATATCATGGATGTTATGATGCTCTTTCATACCCTTTATTCTTTCCTAGGGGTGAACTTGGGTGGCATATGGATATTCTGAAGAAAGGAGTTAGTATGGAAGAAGTCATCGAGTATCGTGCCCTATAAAAGGCTCGTAGTGGGTCAGAAGAAGAAACAGGTTTATTATTCTTCATATTTAAATACTTCACATTCATGTACCTCAATGTTTATTCTACATACATCTCTAATTTATGGTTATTCTTTTGTAGACTCCCCTGGTAGACTATGTGTATCTGTGCGTGACTACTATTGCTACAAGTTTCAGATGCGTCCAGGAATATTTAATCCCACATTGTACGACAAACGTCTGTTCCAACAGTTTGCAGTTGACACATACATCAAGATCGAGAGTTCTCGATTAGATTATATACGCAACCATCAGACAGAGATTAGGGCTGACCTCTACCAAGGATTGGTGGATAGCCTACATGCCGGTGAAGGTAGAGCAGAGGCTGTTGGAAAGCGGACAGTGATGCCTTCATCATTTATTGGAGGCCCACGTGACATGAGGCGTCGGTACATGGACGCCATGGCTCTGGTACGGAGGTTTGGTAAACCGGATATCTTCCTCACTATGACATGCAACCCGAACTGGGATGAGATCAAGCGTGAACTCTACCCTGGCCAAACGCCACAAGATCGTCCAGATCTCATTGTTCGAGTCTTTAGAGCAAAACTACAAGAGCTAAAGGATAAGCTACTAAAAAAGGATATCCTTGGAAAGGTTCGAGCGCATGTGTATGTTGTAGAGTTCCAAAAGAGGGGTCTGCCCCATGCACATTTTTTGCTAATCATGGATAGGAAGTATAAGATCACATGCCCAGAGCAGTATGATCTCCTCATCTCGGCCGAGCTTCCTAACAAGAAGAAGTATCCAATCTTGTACAAGATGGTTACCAAGCATATGATGCATGGCCCTTGCGGAGTGCTTAATCGTGATTGTCCATGCACAAAGGGTCGTGATTCCTGCAAGAATTGTTACCCACGACCTTTCTGTGATGTTACAGTACACTGAAAGGATTCATATCCAGTTTACAGACGACGTGAAGATGGCCAAAAAGAAAAGGTCCGCGGACACGAGCTTGACAACAGATGGGTCATGCCTTATAACCCATATTTCCTTTGTCTGTTTAACTGCCACATCAATGTTGAGGCATGTGCGAGCATCAAGGCAGTCAAGTATCTGTAAGTGCAATCAAGCCCTAATTGTGGGTTTTGGTATTAATGACAATATGATTGGAGAACTAATGAGATTTATGAAGATGTCAAGCAGGTTAATAATAAGAAAGGATGGTGTATATGCGTTGATGGACCCCTCATACTATATTTCATCAGATCCGGACTCAAAGTGATATATCAAGCTTTTTCATTTGAATTTGAGTTATAGGAATGTCGTACTATCAAGGGGGAATGCAAATACATTGCTATGGCTGAATGACATGTGCTCAAACCAACCCCAGCCATCCATGTTTCTAACCAAAGACAGCTGCACTGAATTCCAATCCAACCCTGTCTGATTGGTAGGCGCGGCAGTGCCGCTCTTGGCGCGGCAGTGCCGGGCCGCGGCACTGCCGGGCTTCGGCCGGCACTGCCGCGACTTATTGTAACCGTTGGCAGGGAGGAGATATTTACTCCATCTCCCTGCCACCCCAACGGTTATCCACGACCATAACTCGTCACCTACCTCCAGACAAGCTTCTCTCTTCCCCATTGAAGGCTCTCAACTCCCCTCTCACCAATCCTTCGATTTCCATTGATTCCAAGTGATTGAGAGGCTTAAACCTTCATCAAAGAGAAGCCCTAGCTGAGATCTACTTTCTAGAGCACTTGATTTGAGCCATAGCCGGTGGATTTGCTTCTATTACTCTTGGGTTCTTGGAACCCTAGCCGGCTAGGCGTCGCCCTAGAGCCTTGCCAACTTGTGTGGCGGCCTAGGGAGGTTTGTAATCGATTGTGCAACTAGTATTATTACCCCTCATCTCAAGGATTTGGTTCCTTGACTTGAGAACGAGGTAGAGTTGCAAAGCTCATGACCTAAGTGGTCAACCTCAACAACGTGGAGGTAGGCAAGCCTTGGTGGCGAGCTGAACCACGGGATAAATCACTTGTCTCTTGTGCTTGCCTAGTTTCATTCTTTATGTTCATGAGCTTGTGATAGATTCTAGGGTTTGGCCCGATCTACTTCATACTTCATATTTGGCTTGGTGTAGTTGTTTCTGCTGGTTCAGGGAGCTTGTTGTAGCATTTCCATTCATATAGAATCAGTTGGTTGTGGCTGGATTTCGATTTACAGTCTCAGGTCTCACTCTGCGCGGTAGTACCGCGCTGGGGCCGGCAGTGCCGGGCAGCGGCAGTGCCGGGCACAGAGCGGTAGTGCCGGGCTCATCTAATTAAGTTTTGAGCTGTGATTTTTGACAGGCCTATTCACCCCCCCTCTAGGCCACACAGGTCCTTACAGTATCTATTTAAGTACATCTACAAGGGTCATGACCGAGCGTCTGTTGCTGTGAGAGAGGCTGATAAGGAGGATAGTGAAGGGAACATCGACGAGATCAAGCAGTACATAGATGCTAGATGGGTAACACCTCCTGAAGCCGTGTGGAGGATATACGGTTTTGATTTGAGTGATAGGTACCCTTCTGTTTTGTCCTTACAACTCCATCTTCCAGACATGCACATGGTGTCATTTCATCGGCGAGAGGGGGTTCAACGAGTGCTTGATCGTCCAGGTGTTGAAAAGTCAATGCTTACAGCGTACTTTGAGAAGAACAAGACAGATGAAAGAGCCCGAGTGTAAGTGCATCTAGCCCTTAGTGGGTTTTGGTGAATTGAGTGACAACATAATTAAAGGTCTAACAAGTTTGCTAAGTGTATCAAAGGTTCAACAAGAAAAGCAAACTTGATGATATTCCACATAGTGTTGAAATGAAGGCCAAAATTGTGTATTGTTTTATTGGAAGATCATGGAAACAATCTTGTTCAAGCAAAAGACAACAATGCAAATAGAGTTGATGATATGGCTTCTATGTTGTGGGATATCATGGCATCATGAGAAAGCAAGCATATTTGGCAAATGACAAGTGAGACATGGATTGATGATTTTGGAATGGTCTCAACAATGGGTTGCTTTTCATGAGCGAGAAGAGTTTGATAGTGAAATAGCTTTGATCAAGGATGAAGAATGAATCAAGAATGCATAAGTGAGGAAATGCCAAGCAAAGCTGAAATGACAAAGGACACAACTCATATTGGATATAAGTCGGTCTCTACTTTGGTTTGCTTGTATGGATAATGATTTGGGAAATCACTTTGCATTGATTTGATCAAGCTAGAAGTATGAAGATGGAGATTGAAGTGACTATTGAGTGTCAAGCCAAAATGGAGAGAATATAAGGAACCGTGAATTGGCTTCACCATATTGATGTTGATTCATATATGACACTCTATGTGAAGCTTGATTGATCTCAACATTCATATCTATAAGATGTTCAAGCAAGGATCACAATATTGAAGAAATGATTATTCAATGGATGCTTAATGTGATGTGATTTGAGTATGGCTTGATAGGGTGAAGATAGCAAGGAAAGGTCTTCGAGGTACTAAGCGAAGGTGAAGGTCAAGGAGACTGAGGTACTATGGCTAGGGTGAAGAAGAGAGTACTTGCATTGAGTCGAGGTACTAATCGAGCTATGAGGAGTCATATTATGTTGAGGATCAAATCATTAGCGGAGGTGACTTGAAGCCATGGACTAAACTCATATGTGTTGGAAAGATTCAAGTCACAAGCTCAAGGGTGTGTTTACTCAAAGAGATGAGACAAGGATGATTGCAAACCTTTATGAAGTGATATTGAGAAAGAGGATAGTATAAGAAATGGTGGAACCCCAAATTACAAAGAAAAGCGGCATCCAGCTCAAAGGCGTTTAAATTCTTTTATGCTTTTAATTTGAGTTTAGGAAAAGCCGTACTATTAAGGGGGACACAATGCTCTAGCTTATATGTGCAACTAAGTGCTCAAAAGTTCCACCAAACCATCCTCAAAAACAAGCCACAACAGCAAGTTTTCCATTCCTCATTCTTGGCTGTTTGTGTCAGAGCAGAAGTGCTGCTCTGCGAGCAGAAGTGCTGCTCTGCGAGCAGAAGTTCTGCTCGAGCAGAAGTTCTGCTCTGAGAGCAGAAGTGCCGGGGAGCAGAAGTTCTGCTCTGCGAGCGGCACTTCCGGGACTTAATGTTACTGTTGGACAGCAGGGGGTATATCCTTTGTCTCCCTGCCTCTCCCAACGGTCATCTCGACCATTCTCCTCCCAAGTGCGACCAGAGCAGCTCTCTCTCTCCCTCACTCTCCATTGGAGCCCCTCAAGCTTCTCCTTTGCTTCCCTTGCAAATCCATGAGAGTTTGACCCTCCAAACTGCATTAGAGAGCTCTCCAAACTGTTCTACAACTCCTAGAGCACTTGGTTCGCGTTGAAGCCGGTGGATTGTGTTTATTACTCTTGGAGCAAGGCTCCTAGCCGGCTAGGCGTCGCCCGGAAGCTTCCAACTCTTGTGTGGCAGCTCCGGGACGTTTGTTATCACCCTCTACATCTAGTAAGAACCCTCATATCAAGAGACTTGCTCTCTTGACTTGAGAACGAGGACAAGGTTGAAAGAGACCATAGCCTTTGTGGCTTCCTCAACAACGTGGACATAGGCAAGCCTTGGTGGTGAGCTGAACCACGGGATAAATACCTTGTCTCGATTGTGTTCTTGTTGTTTGTATTGCTCTCCACTTTCATTTGTGGTGATTTTAGGGTTTGGTGCCGATCTACTCACTTGTACACTTCCGCATACATTCAAGTGGTGAAATAGGTTCAACTCTACCCTAGGAAGCTCAGTAATTTACTCGATCTATTTTCCCCTTGGTAGATTTTGAATTGCAGGCTCGGGCAGTTTGTTGGCGCGGCAGTACCGGGCTGAGGCCGGCAGTGCCGGGGTGCGGCAGTTCCGGGCTTAGGGCGGTAGTGCCGGGCATCTCTAACAAAGTTTTAAGCTGTGATTTTAAACAGACCTATTCACCCCCCCCCCTCTAGGCGACATCAAGGTCCTTTCAATTGGTATCAGAGCCTGGGCTCTCAATTACGGGCTTAACCGCCTTGAGAGACGATGTCGACAAGTGAGGAAGTATCTCTAGAACTTTTACTTTCCGATGGCTCAAATTATACATCTTGGTCTGCTAGTATACTTGATGTTTTTAGGGCCATGGGTCCTCAACTCGAGCAGATTGTAGATGTGAGCATTTCACCTCCTAGTGATGATTTGGACTATCTAACTAAAGAGGAAGTGAAATGCTTACAACTCAATGCTCAAGCTACTAATGTCTTATTTAGTGCCTTGAGTGAAGATGTACTTGATGCCGTCATATTTGGAGATGGTGAACCACTTGAGGATGCTCATCTCATTTGGACCACACTCAAAGAAAGATATGATAAGTCCAAATGTGATGAGAGGTTGCTCTCATTAGAGGAATCACTTGAGGAGTGCTCAACTTCACCAACAATTGAAGAGCCTCAAGTGATTCTCCCAAAAGGCCTAAGTGATCATGGCACAACCACTCCCTCACCGACATATGTGGAAGGTAATGAAATGGTTGGTGAGAACAAGGATTATACATGTGGTGCTTCTACTTCCTATAGTTCTTGTGAGGCTAACATTTTGAAGGAGGAAGAAGCTTGTGATCAGTGGAGGCCAATTGATGAATCCACCTCACCGAGATGCTCAACTCTCTATGCCACTTCTCATATGGGTCTCATGGCAAATGAAGAGAAGAATGTGGCAAGTGAGAGTGAGAGTTCAAGTGAGAGTGGTAGTGAGAGTGAAGATGAGAGTGATAATGATGAGGTCACTCAACACCTTGCTCATCTAAGCAAGAAAGACAAGTTGATGGTGCTCAAGCTCATGGAGAAAATTAGTGAGCAAGAAGAGTCACTTCACAAGCAAGAAGAGTTTCTTGTCAAAAAGATCAAATGCTTGGAGAAGTTGACCGAAAAGCATGAAAAGCTTAAGTGCTCTCATGCTATTTTGGTCGAAAGGTATGAAAACTTGTCAATTGAGCAAACTCGTACTATTATCTCTCTATCTTGTGTTGCTCAATTAGAAGATGAGAATTATATGCTCAAGGACAAGTTGGAAAGGCTTACTAGCAAGTATGAGACTTTGCAAGAAAGTCATGATGAGCTCTTGTGCTCTCATGAGAAGCTTATGGATTCTCATATCATGCTAGAAATCAGTCATGAGGTTGTGGTAACATCGGTAAAATCCTTCCAACCTCACAAGTGCACATGTACACAAGTTCAATTTGATTTATCTCATGCTAACCCTTGTTGTTCGCAAGGAAATATGTCTTGTGTTGAGAATGTGCTTGTAGAGTCTTGTGATGACCTCATTGTGCAAGAGAATGATGAACTTAAAGAAGAGGTTGCAAGGCTCAAGGACTTGATTCAATTGAAGGGCAAGTGCATTGCTCAACCTTCTCAAGATAACCGTGAAGACATGGTGAAGAAGCTTGAGAAGGGATCAACTGCAGCATGCATGAAACCCCATCAACAAGGTCACAAGTCCGACAATGGCAAAGCCAAGGAGCATGTTGGAAAAGTGTATTTTGTCCATAGTGCGGAAGTGCCGCGCCCACCCACGGAAGTGCCGCGACGCGGTAGTGCCGCGCACAAACGCGGAAGTGCCGCACTTGGGCAAAACAGAAAAGCTCCCAAGGCCACCAAGAAAGAAGAGAAGGGCATGAGCAAGATTCAAGAGAAGAACAATATGGATCATGTCAAGTGCTCCAACATGGGACACAATGCCTCGATGTGTTCCAACAAGGTTGATGACCAAGCCACACTTCCAAACAAGAAGACAAGAAGAAGTAAGAGGAAGTGTTATGAGTGCAATGAGAAGGGTCATGAAATTGCATCATGCCCCTACATGAAGGACAAAGGCTTGATATCATCAAGAAAGAGGCCTAGTAGCAAGGTAGCAAGCAAATTGCAAGAAAACAAGGCTAAGAATAACAAGACACGCCTATGCTACACTTGTAGAGGAAAGGGACACCTAAATGTGGAGTGTCCCATGGGTAACACTCTTAAGCCAAACTTGTCAATTGATTCAAAATTGCTTAGGAGGCCCAAAAATGAGACTTGTGCTAGAAAGGTGATTGGTTCACCATATACTAGCACAAAGGCCATTTGGGTGCCTAAGTCTCGTGTGACTAACCTTGATGGACCCATCTTGGTATGGGTACCAAATTGTGCTTAGTAAGTGTTGTAGGTACTTGAAGGTGATATGAAGCCTTGGGGTGCTTGAGCAAGTCTTATTGAAAATATCATCTCAAGCTATCAATCTTATTCATATTGACTATTCTATCAAGATTGACCCAAGGATGAGTTGATGGATATATCTCTAACTTCATACTCATCTCGGTAACAAGTACCTAACCCTTGCTAGCTAGCCACTTGACTTGTGTAGTCTCTAATAGTTCACAAATATGTATGTTTGTGAATTATTAGGTGTGGCTAGAGTACTTTTGAGTTCAAATGAATCATCTTTCGTATGATGCTTTTAATGGCTCTCTAGTAGAGCAAGATCTTATTCATGTTGTAGGTAATGAGGAACCACTTTGTGAGACAATCAAGAAAATGCCCATTGGTGATATAAGACCACAAGAAGTTCTGGGTACAAAGATAGGAGATCCTCAAGCTACTATTGCACCAAATTCCGCTGACATCTCTGATATGGTAGTACCATGCCTCAGAGCGGCAGTGCCGCGCCTCAGAGCGGCAGTGCCGCCCCTATGCAGACAGTAGTGGCTGAGATAAGTCCAAGCAATGGATGAAGTCTACAACATGATGATAAGCAAAGTGAAGATGAAGAAGCCACCTCATCCATTATGTTTCAAGAAGGGTGGTAACATCTAAATCTCAAGTGCAATTTATTTCAAATCTTATCTCTTTGTGTCTTGTGTAGTCACTTAGGGAAAGAAACCACTTGAGGATATGTATTGGTTGTTGGTCATGGAAGAAAAGTATGATTGGAATTTCACAACAAGCAACATACATGACTTGGTGTTCCTTGTGGACCTCAAACCAAGAACTTCCAGAAAGCTCAAGTAGAAGCACTTATCACTCAAATCTCAAGAACTCTCTACTTAATGAAATCTTGTCATATGGTAGATTGGCAAATTCTCATTCTCATCTTATGGCCATCTACATGCTCAAATGGTTGTGAGTATTTCTTGGCATAAGTTAAATTTGATTATTCTATTGTTGCCATGACCTAGACATAGAGTAAAATGCCATGTTCTTAAATGAATAGAGTGCTATGTGAGAAATTCAAATACTTAGAGCACTTATAAAACGGGAATTTACTCTATGGCTAGAGTTGTGAGACTAACCATTTCTCTAAGTGATTTATGTAGTCTCACTAAATGAGAATGTGTTTCTTAAATGGAGTGTGCTATCATATCAATGCCATCAATCCAGAACTATGTGATGTGTTCTCTCTAGTTAATTTTGGGTTGATTCGTCTATGTTAGCCACTCACCATAATATGGCTTAAATCTACCCTTTGGACTTAATTGACCAACCATGCACATTCACATTTCCATTCGACTCAAAAGAGTGTGCATGTGGCATTAAGGGAGATTTAGTCCATGTTATGAGGTTTCTCTATTTTGGTAGCCCATTTGCCTTCCACACATAAAGGGTTACTAAATGAGAAACTAGTGCTTGTGCTACTAATACCTCTTGTGTTGAGCTTATTCATAGGAAATCAATAAGAAGAGGTTGTGCTTATTCATTTGGATGCATCACAAGCCTAAAGGTTACTCTTCACCTAAAGCAAGATGAGGTTGGTAGAAGTCGAAGTGTGTTGACTCACTCTCAAGATGTGGAGGCTCCTCATGTTGAAGATAATCTACAACCTACTGCTGATGTGCGAGCAGCAGTGCCGCTCAGCGGGCAGCACTGCCGGGCCACGGGCAGCACTGCCGGGCCACGAGCAGCACTGCCGGGCCACGGGCAGCACTGCCGGGCCACGAGCAGCACTGCCGGGCCATGAGCAGCACTGCTGCACCATGAGCAGCACTGCTGCGCCACCTCCACACACAGCAGCTGACAACCGTCCATTTTGTGGACCTAGAGCATGATGTTGAGGTTGAGTTGGATATGCTATATTAGAAGAATTCACAAGACTTCAATCATTGACAAGAGGACTGAATGTTTTCATGGAGATTGACTGAGAAGAACACCAGTTTTTGGTTGAATTATGTCAGTTTCAGTAATGCAGTTTCAGACTTGAGCAATTTTGGTGAAAAATTGATTTAACTGACTAAATGGAGTCCAAATGAGCTGAAATTTTGACAGCAGTTAGAGGACTCATAGATGAACATTTCTACCAAATTTCATGTATATTGGCTTAATGGTCTGAGAGATATGAATTTTTCTCCAAGGAAGACAGAATCTGAAAAGTTGGATTGCAAGCAGCTTGAAGGAGTTTGAAATGAGTTTGAACATAGTGTAGACTTCTCCTTTGACCTCATTGTTGATGTGCATAGGTGTGCTTTGTGTACTCTTGTATGCACAAATTGAAGGGGAGTTTACTTTCTATCTCATAAGACAAAATGCTCTCTCTCAAGCTCATATTGTGTAATCTCAAACATTGGAGAAAGAAGAACTTCAAAGGAGGATGGATAGTTCCAATGGAATCTTTGAGTGCTCCAAAGATTATTCTTGGAGGTCTCAGTCTTTATAAACTGAATGCTCCTAGTTTTGTCGTCGGATGCCCCAATCCTTTGGAGGAACTATATTTATGTGAGTTGGAGAAAAGAAGTAAAGATTGGATGTTCATTGCTAATTCTTCATCTAAAGCTCATCAAGTCACATGGATCCATCCCTTTAATCACCCAGGATCTCGTCAACAAGAGTGGTAACTCCTAGTTCACAATTTGCAAATTTCATGAACTTTACCATTTGCTTTCTATGTGAGTTGCTTTAGGTAGAGAAAGAACTAGGAACCTAATGTGGATCTTGGATGATCACAAGAGCTTTAATTCACCATGAGTCATCAAGTGAAAAAGTATGGCCATCCATATCATCAAGTCTCACTTATGATGGTCATATCAATGAAAATCTATGTGGTGATCTCTCTACCTAAGTGGTGGTATGTTCTCTTTGGCATAATTTCAATTGTTGCAAATTTGGTGTGCCTTGACCAAGATATAGCATGAACTCCTCTAGACTCTTAAAGTGATTCAAGTGCATTTCACAAGTAGTTCGAGTACTTGATGCACATATTAAGGGGGAGTCTATTCTATGTCTTGTGTCTTTTGAGACTAACATTTTCTTCTAGTGAACTTGTGTAGTCTCTTGGTGAGAATGAGTTTCTCATGGGTATGCTACATAGCCAAATCAATCCAAAATAGTAATGTTATCTCTCATATTTATTTGGATTGCAATTTTAACTCTTATGTAGCTACTCTCCATAATATAGCTTAAATTTCCTTATTTAGACTTAATTGACCAAAAGTGCATATGTTTTGCTTTCCACATACATATGTATGCACTATCAAATAAGGGGGATTTAGTTTATGTTATGAGGTTTTACAATTAGTGATCCACATGCTTTCCACATTCAAATGGTCACTAGTTGTAAAACTATCGCTTGTGCAATTTAATGCTATCTCTTGTCTCCGTGAGCATTCCCTAGGTCGACATCTAGGTGATATTATGAGATACAAGCATCCATTCCTATTGGCATCAACTTGTGAAGATTCCTTCCATTGGTGTCAAACTATGAAGATCATATTTCAATTGATATTGGTGGATAATCTTTCACTTGATATATCAAGAAATATGTCTTCAATTGGTATCTCAAAATGACAACAAGAGCTAGCAATGGACTTTCAACTAAGATGAAGCACAAGTTTGAAATGTCTCCTTGAAGATGATGAAAAGGAGAGATGGGCACAAATGAGATCTTTTACTTAATGAAGTGCTAGGCCCATCAAAGCACTAAATTCAAAATCATCATCATGGTGGAGATTATGAGGCTTAGAACAAAGGTATATCACTCTATGAACATTTGTATTACCTTTGTGCATCTAGGCCCTTACATGCTAGAGTGTGCATGTGTATGCAATATTTTGAGTCACACCATGAGTTTGTTCTTATGGTGACGATTAGAGAATGAGTTAGATATTTGGTTGATACCTCTTGTGGTGATTATGTGAGTTTGTCTCATGTTATGTCACCTATGTGAGGTATGAGCTAAATATGCTAACCTCTTGAGAATCTTGACTTAAAGTGTTGCATACTTTGTTTGGTAGAAAAACATAGAAGAGAAATCATATATGCTAAACTTTTACCTACCTCTATCCCTCACTTGTCTACCATCATTTCTTCCTTTTGGTGGAGAGATCCTTTTTGGAGATTAATGCCAAAGGGGGAGAAATTTTGGGGGACATTGTAAGGGAAGAGAGATTGATATGAGGATGGAAAGGGGTAAAGGAGAGGCATATAAGATTTATTATGTGGTGTGTGCAAGGATAATTTGATGCTCTTGACAAGAATCATTTATGCTATTGTGTGACATTCATGCCTTGAGTGCTTGTGCTTGTTTCTCTAGTGTTGGTCAGGCAAGTGCGGCAGTGCCGCTCTCTAGTGCGGCAGTGCCGCTCTCTGCTGGCCAGCAATCTCTGAGTGCATGAACTGTCTCATGAGCATCACGGTTATCATGTTGACACCTTGCACCCCACGAATGCTAAGATATAAGAGAGTTTCCACACTTTGTCTCAAATATGTGCATTTGGCATTTGAAGCCAAAATTTGAAATTCCTTTCAATGCACACATTTAGGGGGAGCTCACTATATCATAGGATTCAAAATCTTAATGTTTATCAATCTCTTGTAAGCTTTAATTGTGTTGTCATCAATCACCAAAAAGGGGGAGATTGTAAGTGCATCTAGCCCTTAGTGGGTTTTGGTGAATTGAGTGACAACATAATTAAAGGTCTAACAAGTTTGCTAAGTGTATCAAAGGTTCAACAAGAAAAGCAAACTTGATGATATTCCACATAGTGTTGAAATGAAGGCCAAAATTGTGTATTGTTTTATTGGAAGATCATGGAAACAATCTTGTTCAAGCAAAAGACAACAATGCAAATAGAGTTGATGATATGGCTTCTATGTTGTGGGATATCATGGCATCATGAGAAAGCAAGCATATTTGGCAAATGACAAGTGAGACATGGATTGATGATTTTGGAATGGTCTCAACAATGGGTTGCTTTTCATGAGCGAGAAGAGTTTGATAGTGAAATAGCTTTGATCAAGGATGAAGAATGAATCAAGAATGCATAAGTGAGGAAATGCCAAGCAAAGCTGAAATGACAAAGGACACAACTCATATTGGATATAAGTCGGTCTCTACTTTGGTTTGCTTGTATGGATAATGATTTGGGAAATCACTTTGCATTGATTTGATCAAGCTAGAAGTATGAAGATGGAGATTGAAGTGACTATTGAGTGTCAAGCCAAAATGGAGAGAATATAAGGAACCGTGAATTGGCTTCACCATATTGATGTTGATTCATATATGACACTCTATGTGAAGCTTGATTGATCTCAACATTCATATCTATAAGATGTTCAAGCAAGGATCACAATATTGAAGAAATGATTATTCAATGGATGCTTAATGTGATGTGATTTGAGTATGGCTTGATAGGGTGAAGATAGCAAGGAAAGGTCTTCGAGGTACTAAGCGAAGGTGAAGGTCAAGGAGACTGAGGTACTATGGCTAGGGTGAAGAAGAGAGTACTTGCATTGAGTCGAGGTACTAATCGAGCTATGAGGAGTCATATTATGTTGAGGATCAAATCATTAGCGGAGGTGACTTGAAGCCATGGACTAAACTCATATGTGTTGGAAAGATTCAAGTCACAAGCTCAAGGGTGTGTTTACTCAAAGAGATGAGACAAGGATGATTGCAAACCTTTATGAAGTGATATTGAGAAAGAGGATAGTATAAGAAATGGTGGAACCCCAAATTACAAAGAAAAGCGGCATCCAGCTCAAAGGCGTTTAAATTCTTTTATGCTTTTAATTTGAGTTTAGGAAAAGCCGTACTATTAAGGGGGACACAATGCTCTAGCTTATATGTGCAACTAAGTGCTCAAAAGTTCCACCAAACCATCCTCAAAAACAAGCCACAACAGCAAGTTTTCCATTCCTCATTCTTGGCTGTTTGTGTCAGAGCAGAAGTGCTGCTCTGCGAGCAGAAGTGCTGCTCTGCGAGCAGAAGTTCTGCTCGAGCAGAAGTTCTGCTCTGAGAGCAGAAGTGCCGGGGAGCAGAAGTTCTGCTCTGCGAGCGGCACTTCCGGGACTTAATGTTACTGTTGGACAGCAGGGGGTATATCCTTTGTCTCCCTGCCTCTCCCAACGGTCATCTCGACCATTCTCCTCCCAAGTGCGACCAGAGCAGCTCTCTCTCTCCCTCACTCTCCATTGGAGCCCCTCAAGCTTCTCCTTTGCTTCCCTTGCAAATCCATGAGAGTTTGACCCTCCAAACTGCATTAGAGAGCTCTCCAAACTGTTCTACAACTCCTAGAGCACTTGGTTCGCGTTGAAGCCGGTGGATTGTGTTTATTACTCTTGGAGCAAGGCTCCTAGCCGGCTAGGCGTCGCCCGGAAGCTTCCAACTCTTGTGTGGCAGCTCCGGGACGTTTGTTATCACCCTCTACATCTAGTAAGAACCCTCATATCAAGAGACTTGCTCTCTTGACTTGAGAACGAGGACAAGGTTGAAAGAGACCATAGCCTTTGTGGCTTCCTCAACAACGTGGACATAGGCAAGCCTTGGTGGTGAGCTGAACCACGGGATAAATACCTTGTCTCGATTGTGTTCTTGTTGTTTGTATTGCTCTCCACTTTCATTTGTGGTGATTTTAGGGTTTGGTGCCGATCTACTCACTTGTACACTTCCGCATACATTCAAGTGGTGAAATAGGTTCAACTCTACCCTAGGAAGCTCAGTAATTTACTCGATCTATTTTCCCCTTGGTAGATTTTGAATTGCAGGCTCGGGCAGTTTGTTGGCGCGGCAGTACCGGGCTGAGGCCGGCAGTGCCGGGGTGCGGCAGTTCCGGGCTTAGGGCGGTAGTGCCGGGCATCTCTAACAAAGTTTTAAGCTGTGATTTTAAACAGACCTATTCACCCCCCCCTCTAGGCGACATCAAGGTCCTTTCACCGAGGTATATTGTACCGGGACTTCCCTGAGTTCTATACATGGCAATCACAAGGCAAAGTTTGGCAGGATAGGGTACGTTGTGATACATTACGACAGATTAGAAGAATCGTGTCTGCTAATCTAGCCGAGGGGGAGCGTTACTACCTTAGGGTTCTCCTAAACCATGTGGCAGGTGCAACCTCCTTTGAGTATCTAAGGACCGTTGACGACGTACTCCTACCAACTTTTCGTGAAGCTGCAGAAAGAAGGGGCCTAATCGAAGAGGACAACACATTGGACGAGAGTCTTGCTGAGGCAACCGAGTGGATGATGTCATATGCACTGCGAAGGCTCTTTGCAGCAATATTGGTGTTTTGTGAGCCTAGCGATGTGTTTGGACTGTGGGAGAAACATAAGGAGGCAATGACAGAGGACTATAGGCGCAATAATCAATCCACCTTCATGGTGAAGCAGATGGTTCTCATAGATATTCGAAAATTACTACAATCAATGCAGAAGGATATAAAGTTGTACCCGCTTCCCGATATCCATGACACATATGACGCCTCTTTTGATATTCCTAGAGAGAATTTTGAGGAGGCTAACATTGAGGTTGACGAGGATGATGTGGCTCTAGCAAACACCCTTAACGAGGAGCAACGGGCTGCATACGATGAAATTATGTCCTCGGTTGATACTGAACACGGGGGTCTCTTCTTTGTGGATGGTCCTGGTGGGACTGGAAAGACTTATCTTTACAAAGCTCTTCTCGCTACAATACGTAGCCAGAAAAAGATTGTTGTGGCAACAGCGACATCTGGTGTTGCAGCCTCAATAATGTCTGGTGGCAGAACCGCCCACTCGCGCTTCAAGATTCCTCTCACCATTGATGATGGGGCCTTTTGCAGCTTCACAAAACAGAGTGGTACCGCTAAGCTACTTCGGACCGCATCTCTTATTATTTGGGATGAGGTGACAATGATAAAGAGGCAAGGTGTCGAGGCGCTAGACAACAGCCTTCGTGATATCATGGATCGTCCTAACATACCGTTTGGGGGAAAGACTATGGTGTTCGGAGGAGATTTCAGACAGGTTCTTCCTGTTGTTCGAAAAGGGTCAAGGGCTCAGGTAGTCGGTGTCTCGCTGCGGATGTCGTACCTTTGGGATTCCATGCGACATCTAAAACTGGTGCGCAACATGAGAGCAAAGAGCGACCCGTGGTTTGCACAATACCTGTTGCGTGTTGGTGGAGGTTCTGAGGAGGTGAACAGCGATGATGAAATTTGTCTTCCTCATGATATATGCGTACCACACACAGGGAAAGATAGTGATCTTGATACTCTAATTGATTGCATATTCCCTAACCTCAATGCAAATATGTCAAGCAAAGATTATATCACATCTCGAGCGATATTATCTACGAGGAACGACTCCGTTGATATGATTAATATGAAGATGATAGGTTATTTCCGCGGAGATGAGATGGTGTACCATAGCTTTGATTGTGCGGTGGATGATCCGCACAACTACTACCCTGAGGAATTCCTTAACACTTTGACACCTAATGGTTTGCCACCACATGTGTTAAAGCTAAAGATTGGTTGCCCGGTCATATTGCTTAGAAACATTGACCCTGCTAATGGACTTTGTAACGGTGCCAGACTTATCATACGGGGGTTCGAAAAGAATACCATAGACGCAGAAATTGTGTTTGGACAGTATGCTGGAAAGCGAGTTTTTCTGCCTCGTATACCATTATGCCCATCAGATGATGAGATGTTCCCTTTTCAGTTTAAGCGTAAGCAATTCCCTATTAGGCTCAGCTTCGCAATGACTGTTAACAAGGCACAGGGACAGACTATCCCTAACGTTGGGATATACTTGACGGAACCAGTTTTCTCACACGGCCAATTATATGTAGCGCTATCAAGAGCCACAACAAGATCCAACATTAAGACGTTGGTTGTGCCAGCTACCGAAATGGACATGAATAAGGAGAAAGGGAAAAGGGAGGGGAAGAGGAAGAACAAAACTGCAAATGATATATTTACAAAGAATATCGTATATAAAGAGGTTCTAACTTCATAAAAAAGGTAATATCTCACAGGCTCATATATTTTTTTTCAAGATAGTCAACAACAGTTTAGTTTTAAAAATTAATGAACAAGTTATATGCAGGATACATTAAACTGTAGCTTGAGTCATATGTATGCTTCAACCGCAAGAAGTGAGACGTCTCAGACTCGAAAATCTCCTAGCCCATCTTTGATCGGTGACCAGCTGCAACGTGACGCCCATAGGGGTCAAGTTATTGTTGCTAGCATATTTTATTTGTCATTGTCAACCTTTTTATGTGTGCAAGTAGCAAAAGTATTATTCTTTATAGTTGGATCACTTATAATTAATCAATGTTGGTTCCATTAGTGTACTGATTTTTGGTCAATGTTATTTGTTTCATTCCTCGGTATTTTTTTAGTATGTAAGGTTATCTTCGATTTAATTGTGTGGTTTGTAAGATACAATTTATGCTTAAGTGAACTATTTTATTTCATAGTTTTTTTGTGACAATGTAATTATGATGTGATACTATCTTATATTAGTTTTGCACAATAAATCGTGTAATTTATGATTTTTTTTTTTGCTTCCGTCACAACGCACGGGCATTTACCTAGTACGGAGAAGAAAAGGCCCTTATGGTCGGTCTTATCGACAGATATGCTGCCATGTACATATGCTGCGATGACAGATATTTCAAATGCAAAAATGTAAGTAAAAGTCATCTCGCGTACGCCGGGTACGCGTTATCTTCGGTCACCCCCAGGAAAAGGTAAAAAAAAAAAAAGGCTCTACAATTGGGTCGCCATCCAATGCCTCTTCCTGAATGAATGAATCATCAGCACCGGTCGTGGGCTCTGAGCATCTTTCGATACACCAACTACAATTTTAGCTAGCTAAATTTAATTATTATATATCCAAACGATTCAGCTAAAATACCAACTAAAGTTTAGCTGAATTTATTAGCTAAAGCATCTAAACACCTCATTTAAAGTTTAGCTGAGAAAAGTTTTAGCTAGCTAAAGTTTAACTTCTAAATTTAAGCTAGCTAATCCTTAGTACATCGAACCCTCCGCCTCCAAAACCCAATGCAGCTATTTGTCATCCCCACTCTGACTGCACACACAGTATTCTTTCGTTACGGCTCCTAAGTCCTATCGTAACACAAAAGACACGAACCTTGAACACAATCCACATGGCTACCAGGCAGGCTGAACTAAAAAAACTCAACTGTTCAATTTCCGCGCAAGCACTGCCAGCCGGTTTCTCGCACAGTGCTAAGAACTAACAAGCCTAGTTAACTGCTACCAGATCAACACAAGGCATAGCTGACGTATATATTCTTCTGTACAAATAATAATGCACCGAAGCAAGGAATGGTGCCACCACAGCAGCTGTATATTTGATTGACTACCATGGGGAGATCACGAGCAATGCTAAAGCTAACAGGGTCTCCAATTCTTTTTACATAGAACAGCATCACATCCTTGTTGCTACCGAGCTATCAAGCGCGTTCTTGCTTCCCCTCAAATAAATTGCCTAGCAGCAGCTCGAGTTGCTCGGGAGTGTGCTTCACGTATTTTCCAGGTGCTTTGCTATTCTCTATGAGAGGCCTACAGATCATCAGAAAATAATATGTTTAAGCACAATGAACATGAACTAGAAGGAATACTGCAGGAGTCTTTCAGAAAGCATGGCTGATTCGTGGGTCATAAGTCAACTTTCGACAAGTAACAAGGAGTCAGAGCAGCATACCCAAAACGTTTTATGAAAGATCGGTACGCAGGCAACAGGATTTCAGCGACCGCGAGTCTTAGTGACTCGCGCAGCTCAGTGTCTGGAACAGACCAGCCACATTGCTTCTGGTAGATCTCTTCAAATAACACATTGAAAGACCTGAATCTGATAGCACCACAGGAACAAACCAAAAAATGGCAAATACTTCAGAACTTGTACACGAAAGCAGACCTCAAATAATAATCATATCAGAATCAGACTGACCTCTCCTTGACAGCTGCTCTTGAAGCTCCACTACTATTGCCACCATCACTTCCTACTTGACCACTACCACCTGATGAAGTCAAGCCTTGACCAGAGAGGAATTGCAACACCTGTAACATCAAACCAACTAGATATAAGGTTATCCACATGGATAGTATCTACATACTAGGAGCTGTTTGGTTGGACCAATGAAAATGCAAACGTAAATGAAATTCAACTGCACACGTTACCGTCGGGAATAGATTTGAAGTAGCTGTTGTTTACGTTTGCATTACTGTGTAAGAACCAAACACGTTGCTAGTTCGTTTTCCAAGTGATATTACCACATAGCATATACAAACTGACCAAGTACTGCCGCAAGCAATGGAATCCTACATCCCAATAAAATCATATCCCTAAACATTGCCTACTCAGTCAGGATCAAGTACTAGATACTACTTGGCAGTTGTTGCAATGATTAGGTCCATTCCATTATGCATTATTAGGAGTGCTGAGTTTATGACCAACAGTGTCTCTGGAAGCCTACTTATAATCTACTCTGGAGTTGGTGGCAACATGAATAGTGGTCGCTCGAATGTGTTTGGACAGGTAGGTAGTGGCTAGTGAGAATATCTATTTAGTGAGGTCGAATAATCCTAAAAAAAAAGATATCATCAGTATGCAAGAAAAAATAATCAGAGATCCAGATCACGGATACCTTTGACCAAGCAATCCTTCTATACTGATTGGCATTTTGTTGTACAATCCTTCGGTGCCTTTGAATCCAGTCATCACCCAACAAATCCTTGGCTTCTGATCTGAGTGACATAAAAGAGAGGATAAGAACATACTATTGTTACTTTCTTCCTAGCGTTGCTTGATATAAGAACATACCTGCGGACAGATTTGACAATATAGTGAATGTTGTTCATCAAAAATATGTGCATCAAGGCAGGATCCTTGTATTGTTTTGCTTTTGCTTCCAAATTATTTTGTAAGGCTTGCATGATTTTCATTGTTACAGCTGCCAGCTCAGAACCTGTTCCATCTTCCTTTTTGAACTCCTGGAAAAGCTGCTTTAGAGTTGACTGGTAGCTGCACAGACATTAACAGGTAGTTCAGTTTTCTCAACTTTTGTGTTTTCATGTGTGCCTGGGGTGTTGAAGGAGGCTAACACGAAAATCATTTGCAATTTATGCTAAAAGGATCTCCACAAGAATGGTACATAAGTTCACCTACAACTACAGTGCTACAAATTTGTGTCGTTCTGGTCATCAAAACAGTGCAATAGAAAATAAAAAATGTGCTCTTGGCGAAACAGGTGGTTCAGTTTTTCAACTTTTGTGTTTTCATGTGTGCCTGGGGTGTTGAAGGAGGCTAACATGAAAATCAGTGCATAAGAAGTTCACCTACAACTACAGTGCTACAAATGAGTGTCATTCTGGTCATCAAAACAGTGCAATGGAAAACAAAAAATGTGCTCTTGGCGAAACAGGAGGCTACACATAAGAAATGACACATGGCGGAAATAATTGCATAAGATGCATGACTAGAAAAGCCAGTGGATAATAAGAAAAAGAAAGGCACGTGAACAAGGACAAACCTTGTACTCCTAGTATTCATTTACAACAATAAAGCTAAATTGCCATATCAATTTGATTAGATACTTACTCAAACAAAAACTTAACATAGTTGATCACATAGCTTGTTAAAGGATGAACTGTTCCATCAGTATGAATGTTCTTTGTTGCATCCTTTTCAACCGCTTCTTCAAAATCACTAAAAGTCTTCTGTGCCGTTTGTGCTAAGCATTTTGTTAAACTCAGCGCAGAGTCCCGCATTTGCAAACATGATTCTCCAACAAAAATGGTGTCAATCTACAAAATCAACAACAAAATAAAGCTTTAAGTTCCTTCTATAACAAAATAATCACCAATCTAAAGTAGATTTACATTCTTTCCTCATATCTTAAACAGAATGAAATGAGCCTGATAGTCTACAAGTCTCCACGTTCTCTACAAAAAAAATTCAAGTGAAAGTACACTTTTTAAATGAAACTCAGAGACAAGAAACTCGATTTTTGCCACATGTGAGTTAAAACTTAACAAATAACAACTTATTAAGTGATTTTTGGAAAAAAAAAGAAACCCCATGGTCCAACACATGGCTATTGGAAAATATGGTAGTGAACTGTATGTTGAAAAAACAGTACAAATAATTAAAAAAAAAGAGGGTTGGTGGAGACTCTTAGGAACAGCAATTCACATCCCTAACTATGAAAGTCGACAACTCCTGTAATTTGAATATATACGACAAGTTGTAGATTAGGGTAAGCATATGAAATGTCATCAATACAAGTGGACCAGATACTCAGAACAGGTACTGCAGGATTTCTGACAACCAAAAGTTTTAGAGACGGCTGAAGGACTTTCATTCAGTTTAGTCCAAATGGATGCTGACTATAATGGCAGCATGCAAAGTATGTTGATATCAATGTTCACAAAAGAGCAAAGGTTGGCAACTGAATTTGCCACTGTAGCTATGGTCAGAATTAGATATTTACCTCTGTTTGAAGTTCACACATTATCTCGTACATGTCTAGCAGAACAAACAGTTTCTCTGGTGACCGTTTACTCATAGCAATTGCCTCTCCAAAACTGAGTAGTGTAGCCAGACTGTTCTTTGTTATTGCAGCAAAGCACTTATCCCTCAAAGATTGACTGCACTCAAAAACTTGGTCGCAAAGCTGCCATTCCCCAGCAAAAAGAAGTTTGACCTGCCTCAAGCAGAACCAAATGTCACCAGAGCAATACTATACCATAACAGCAGATCTGAGAGAGGGAAATTACTTACAGCAATTCGCATGAAATGAATCCAATTCCCTATTTTAGACTCCAAAATTTCCCACGGCATTTTCTGCACTTCATCTTTGCTCAATTTTTCAACACCTAAGTTTTTCAAACTTGATTCTAAAGCTGAAGAACGAGCTTCGCTGCACATAAATGAGAATATGCTTTACTAAGTCATTCCATCAAGTATAAACTGTATGCATTTGTTAGCACACACCCCATGGTCACACAGAAACAAGAAAAGTTTTTTTACATACCAATATAACGATAAAAACTGCAAAACTATCGGTGTAAATCCTTGTACCTGTATATTTCTGAGCATTGCTGTTGGCATCCAGCTTGAACCAACTGTTGTGCTAATTTAGAGAGTAGTGGAACAAACTTTGGCTCAATAAGAGCAGGAGGACTATATACAGCAGCCTCTGAGTTTTGCTGATTCTCAGATGGGGTTTTCCCACCTTCAGGCTGAGATTCAGACGATGGTCGAAGTGTACTTGGAAGACAATCAAAAAGACGATCAGGCTCCATTGGTTTGCTGAAATCAGTAAGGAGGATGCACAGTGCAAGGGTTAGATGAGGTTTAGATAGCAAAACGATCAATTATGAATTAATGAGACACGAACCTGCGCTGGGACAATTGATTCTGGAATTCACCCTCCATCTTGACAAGGGCCTTAGAAAGGAGGGAGTTTACGTGGTTGAGCACCCCATCGCTACTACGGTAACTCCGATTTGAACTAAAGAAACGCTCGATACTTCTCAAACGATCAACTGCATCTAGAAAGCCTTGAAGGTTCTCATGCGGACCCTTCAGTATTTCACGCTCTGCCTGTACATAAAAAAAGAGGGGAAATAAGGCCATGCTCCAAAAAAAAGAAAAAAAAAACTCCATCACAAAAAAATGAACAAAAAAATAAAATACTACATCCACTCTTTTTTACATGTCATTTAGGTGATCGACAGGGTCTGGAACAAGCATTTTGATCATTACTTTTCACCACTACATTGTAAAAGTTGATACAGATTTGATGGCTATTAGCATTTTTTATGAAAAAAATCCAATAATGCTTTTTTTGTGTATTACTCCCTCCGTCCTCAAATTTAAGACCTATTTTAGAATGATAAACTCTTCAAAAGTGTATTTTGAGAATTGAAGTGTATTTTGAGAATTGATTTCTCCAACAGTGCGTTGTCAATTATTACAAAATGAACATCATCATAAAAGTAATTCTAATTTCTAATACAAATATATAGATACAAATTTCATACAATAGATAAACATGTATCCAATTTACTAATAATCGGTCAAAATTTGCAAAGGTTGATTTTTTTTTTCAATACAAACGTGCTTCAGAGCGAATGAGCGATAGAGAGGGAGTAGTGGTCAAGTTCATGCATCTAATACACCCAATGTCCAAATACGCCGAGATAGAGGATCACATGCACATCTAACTGCACGCTCCCTACTTTTATTGTAGGCTAAATTAAGCTGCGGTTACGACTTCCAAGTACGCGAGGACGCAAATATACTGTGAAAAAAAAGGGGCGACGACCATGGGATTGAAGTTAGGAGGAAGCACCTCTCGAGTCCGGTCGAACTGGGTGAGGATCACATCCGCGGAGCGCAGCGTGCGGTCGATGTTCTCGTGCGCGGTCCGCACGGCGTGCGTCCTCACCTGCGCCCAAACCAAGCAGCAGCAGCAGCGGCAGCATCAGTATGAGAGCACTTAACAGTAAGATTAAGAGAGACGAGAGCCGCGCGAGGCGGGGCGGGGCGGCGCGGCGCGGCGCACCTGGATGGGGCGCATGGCGGAGTCGAGCGCGGTGAGGCGGCTGTCGAAGGAGCCGAGGATGGAGACGACGGCGTCGGTGACCTGCTGGCTCTTCTGCAGCGACTCACGCAGCAGCGCGGCGCGCTGCGCCAGGGTCTCCATCTCCCCCGCCGCCACCTCGGTCCGGACTCCGGACTCCCGGAGAGATGATGGTGTCGAGGAGGAGAGGCGGATGGATCTGGAGGAAGGGGGGAGTGGTTTCGCCGGTTTGGTTGAGCAGAGCGGACGACAGCGACAGGGTGGATGTGGGTGGAGAGCAGGAGGGGGGACTGGGGTCTGCTGGGGGAGGAGGACCCCACGGGCGCGGAGGAGGAGGAGCGAATTGCGTGCGTTGGCGTTGGCAGATGAAAAGAGCGTAGGGAAAGCGAGGTCGCGACGAGAACGGGAACCGGTGGAGTGAGGAGGAGGAACAGAGCAGCGCGCGCCGGCCCCTGTGCCTGTCCCTGCTGTCCAGAGCAGCATGGACCGGCTACAGAATATTCTCCCCCGCGTGGCCGCGTGGTCGTTCCTGCGCTCCATTTGCCCCCTCAGTTTCACAAAATTTTCTATCACATCAATATTCGGATATATGCATTGAGCATTAAATATAGGTAAAAAATAACTAATTGTACTTTTAATATGTATATGTCAAGACAAATCTTTAGAGTCTACGTAGTCCATATATTTGGACAAAGTTTGTCAAATAACAACGAAAACGCTATTCAAAAAATTTTGCAAAATTTTTCCATCTAAACAAGGCTTATACACACAATAGGCACAAAGTTTTGCTTTCTTTTACCATTCACGGTAAATTATCTGTATTACTATTGTAGCAGAGTAGTAGTACTAATTTTACGAGGACTTTATGCGAGCGATTTTACTGCTACAAAACGATCAACTTTTATAAAGACAAATAATAGTCGATAAACTTTTTTAGGATGATTGAGTCCACTTTCTGGTGCTGAACTATTGGGTTCGTCTAATTTTAATCCGGCAGCTACAAAATGGTCTAATGCTAGTTCCCCAACAGTAAAAAATGTTCACTTTGCACCTGCGGGCAGGGCTGTTTTGTTCAACCTAGAAGGGATTTGACCAGGCCACACTGGCATTGATTGACACGCGGAACATCAGTCTCTATCACAGTGACATGTAGGGCCCATATGTCACTCACCCATCCTCTTCCTCTCCTTCGTCTAGCTCCAGCCACATCCGGAAAGGCGAGATCAACTCCATTGTGGGCAAGGGAGGTCTGCCCCAGCGATGGATGAGGTGGACGGAGCGTGTGCGACAACTTCAGAGGGGGTTGAGCGGCCTTAGGGCGTGTACGACTGATAAATTCAAACAAATAGTCAGAAAAAATAAATACGGACAACTTGAGCCCAAAAAATAATGTGAACTAGCCAAAGCTACAAAGGAAAAGCGAAAGAGCCTCTAACGGTGGTTACAACACATGAGCTGCGCTCAGCATACCTAGGTTCAACTTCTCGTGGAAATGAATTAATAAGACCTCCAATAATATATATATATATAATAGGTTGGAGTTTCTCCTGTTGACTTTACTAAAAAAAGCTACAAAAAACCAGATTATAATACCAAGCTCTAAACCTTGCAGCTTCTTATCTCTGGCTAAATGCAAAAGCCTCAAAATTTTGAGAACATATGTTGTTGGAACGAATTGAACCAAATAGAAGTAAAGGAATGAACATGAGAGATTTATGTTGGGGTTATATATGGTCCAAGACTAGGGTTACCTAGTGTTGCAAAGTTGATAGTTTACTAGGTTAGTGTTTAAGCTTAGTTATTATGTGGTGAGTTCTTTGTGATGACGTTGCTTCATGTCACCGCAGAAAATTGTGCTTGTAGGATTCTCCTATTTGGGTATAGAAGATTGAGGATGTTTGGTTCATAAAGAATTTCATTTATGTTCTCCTTTTTTCTCTCTCAAATTCTTGTTGCTATAAGTAAATTAATTGCAAAGCTAGGAGCAACAAACCTACTTAGGGACCAAGATCTGGAAAGTTCTTACTTCATGACTTTTAAAGGTCAATGCTTGTGTTCATGTAAGGCTGTTTGGTTGGTAGAATCAACTTATGCTTCATGAAGTGATGCATCATGAGTCCATCCCATGAATTTTGGTGGAACCAACTCATTCCTCATGTATGTACTAATTATTGACTTATGAGGAATGAGTGGTGATGCATCAACCCATTCTATTCCACCAACCAAATAGAAAAAGTGAGGAGTGAGAAGATGATGGACCTCCTCATTCCTTAAACCAAACACACCATAACTTTAGGAGCGAGATATAAAGTCATTCAAGGTGGAGCTTACGAATTCGCTAATTTCACCTGAATAAAAGGAAGTAATGCATATCACTTCTCTACGAATTAATAAATTATATATAGATCCTAATGTCATATAAGGTCATCTTTAGTAAGAGTTTCATGTCACAGTTTTTAGCACCTTTATATTTTGAAAAAAATATTACAGAAGAGTTTCGTCTCCATGAAACTCTCTCTACTCCCCTCCAATAAAACTCTCTCTACTCCCATAAATCTCTCATTATCTCTCTATTCATCAACACAGTGTCACATCAGCATATTTAATATGTATGAAACTCACATTAAAATTGGTCTAAGAAAGTTATGTCGTATAAAGGAAACCAATGAGCCCTTTCCATTTTGCTTCTTTTGTGTTCTCGAAATGAATGGTGGATGACATGGTTAAGTCTTATTCATCTATCAGAATAATAAATAATCACCAAAAGTCTAGCCTTTTCATGCTATAATGATCTCCCTATTATTTGTATGTACCGTACTTAAAAGACATTATTTATTGCAATAACAAACATAGCAATGGCGTCAATCTTTACCTAGACATTATTTATTGCAGTAACAAACATAGCAATGGCATCAATCTTTACTCATACATACATGTATACCTCGCGCCCTACAGCAACCCCCGAAAGAAAGACATACTAAAGCAATAGATCTTGAAGTCATTGACAAGTCATCAGTATATATATATGCCTCTATTGTCGCCTTGTCGGCAACCACATGGCTTAGCTATCGTAAATAGTGTTTGGCTGGTCGTTTATATGGCTGATTTCAGTTGTTTCAATAGTGTTTTGTAAAAGAGAATAAGCCAAAGTATGACTGATAATCCGGTTGATAAAGTAAAAGAATAGTATATCTCTGGTTATCCGCGGTTTATTTGTTTTGTACGCTGCTATCTTGTGTTGACGTAAAATAAATTGGGCATGTTTGGTTCCCACCAACTAACTTAAGTCACTCAACTTTAGTTATATTTAGTAGCTAAAATGTCAAACACCCTCACTAAAAGAGACTAAAAAGCTTTTGTAGTTTCTTTTAGTAAGGATGTTGCTACTTTTCCAAAAATTCTGGGAACTGCTACAGTAGCATTTTTGTTGTTATTTGAGAAACTTTGTCCAAACATGAACTAACTAGGCTCAAAAGATTTATCTTATATGTACATACTAAAAGTACAATTATTATTTTTTTATCTACATTTAAAACTTCATGCATACGTCTAAAGATTCGATGTGACGGGGAACCTAGAAAACTTTTGGGTCTTTTAGGGAAACTAAATATGGATCTAAAAATAATTAAAGTTTAGTGGATGAGAACCAAACAGATTAAATATGGCCAGGATGGATTGGAACAAGAGAAGAAGCCAGGTGGCAGGTCAAGAAATACGAGAGAACACGAAGTCAAAAGCATGGACCTTACGTTCTCTCAATTAAACTTCTGATCTCTGTCTCTGCCACGGAGCCTGATTCATAACCACGAAAATATCACTCGCTGTATTGTATCAAGCCCACCAAAAAAATGAGTTTGAAACCGTTGGAGGAGCATGTGACAGGCAAACAGGTGGCGAAGACGATGACGATGATGATTCTGCAGGCCACAGATGGGTGTCGTTAGGCTGCTAATCTCACGCGCTGACGTGGCCACTCATGACTTGGCCTGCCCGCGACTAGTAGGTAGCGAAACGCCCTTTTCTCAAGCTGAGAAACAAAACAAGCGGTAGGCACCCACTGTTTTGGACCGTACAGTACAGAAAACTCGTCAAGAAGACATACTCTGCATATCATATTGAATGTTTGACACATACATAAATTATTAAATATAGATTATATAGTTTGTGATAACTTAATAAAGCGATTTTTTAAAACCTAATTAGTTCATATTTAATAATATTGTGTTATAGTAAATATGTGTTAGTGATAAATTAATGTCTTAATAAATTTATCTCATGATTTTCTAATGAAATATGTAATTTATTTTATTATTAATCTATTTTTAATAGGCTATAGATGTGATACCTGAAACTTTTTCATCCACCAACTAAATACATATTAACATGTTGTATATGCTAGACAACCAGCTAACTGACGGTGAGTTCGTTATTCTACGTGTGAGCCGTGTGTTGCTAAGAAAATCACGTGGGAATAGCACGTAAATTTTGATGTATTACGCCTATTCGACAGGACTTATTGATCAGTACAACTACGGATGATGTGGCTGATGTTGTATAAAGAAAAACATGTAACATGACTGACTATAATAGTTTAAGCGAATAAACGGCTACAAAACATAATGCAAGGAGATTTGTTTTTTCTTTTTTTTTCCTCGTCCACATTTCTTCTTCCTTTGTTTTCAATCTCTCTTGTTTTTTTCTATCTTTACAAAAAATAGGGCATGTTTAGAATGCGCGTGCGATTTCCTATTTCTGTGTTTTTACTGTGAAATTAAACTGATTTATATGAAATTTCTGCGTTCCAAACAGACCCTCAGAGGAGAGGTTGGAGAGAGGGGATTGTCTAGATGTCATGGAGTCTCAGTCTTGCTCAAACCAGCACGAGATTCATCTCGGATCATTAGTTCATCTACATCAAGTTACATTAAACCTTGACCTTATGATGTGTTGGGTAGGCCAGAAAATCTTTAGGGCCAACCGAAGTTGTCTTTTTTTTTGGCATGGAGAGACTTTGTGTCAATAAATATAATTATACGGTCTTATTTGGCACAGCTCCAGTTCAGTAGGTGTCATGACCAACAGTCGTGTGCTCCCATCTTGGGAATCGGCATTCGGGCAAATGGTTACTCTGCCCTTGGTCGTGCCTATTAGGGCGAGGTGAAGGCACTTTGGTTCTATCTCCTATGTAACCTTTGTCTTAGGGGCTTCATAGGTGAAGCATTTTGGTTTTACTAAAAAAAAAATACTCTAAATGGGTTAGGAGTCGTTAGAGAAGCCATGCCAAATAGTGTCTATATATCCCATGAAAACTTTTTTTAATGAACATGTTGGTTGACACGTGTTTCATTGACAAGTATCCTACAATAACTACAAAACTTGTTTTTATCCCACGATAGTTTTTAAAAAGTGGCTGATAAAAACGATTTGTGCAGTTAGGATTAGAGTACTTTTTGGTGGATATATGTGCTGACCAATTGCATAGAAAGGTGTAGCGCACGGCGCGTCCTGATGACGCGATAGAATGGAAGCTATGCGAGCACGTCACGTCGTCATCAAGCCAAGCGAGGGTACGGTACGTGCAAAACGGTGGAAGGCGACTTGGGTTTGTTTACTTCCGACAAATATTTGGAATCTGCACTGTAGCACTTTCGTTGTTATTTGACAAACTTTATCCAAACATGGACCAATTAGACTCAAAAGATTCGTCTCGACATGTAGATACTAAAAGTACAATTAATTATTTTTACCTATATTTAATGTTTCATGCATGTAGCTAAAGATTGATGTGACGAGAAATCTAGAAATATTTGAGGAAGTTGGAGAAACTAAGCAAAACCTGCCCGACTGGACTTGGGCTGAGCATCTCGCATGATGGCGTCACTGCTGTGCTGCTGCTAGCGGACGGACGGGCGCGCCATGTCGCGGCCGGTCTCTGGCCACGTCTCCCTTCTTTCCTTCAATCCTCCCCACAGGTCAGTCTGCTACTCTGCTGTCTGCTCCACCACCACCACCATCACAGTAATTTTGGTTGTTTGAGAATAAAGTCCAAGTACGACTGATAAGACAAACAAACGAGATTTGAGTGGAAGCACTATACTCCCATTTTGTAATAACACACGAGATTAGCAGCACAAGTGTCTATCATTTTCAGCAATCGATCTATCCTGTTATCCATTTCGTTCCTTTTACGTCCACCTGTGACGGCTTACTTTACCCTTCCTTTTAATTACCCTTTCACTTTGTGACACCACAGGGTCGGTCAGGGTGGGGGAAAGAAAGACTCTCGTAGTTGTCTGACTCGTCGCTCGTTCGTGACCGACACGTCACACGTGCTCCTGCCAGAAACGCGCAGCGGATAAGCATGTGTACCGACCAGGGAAAACAAGGAAGTGCATACGAGACAGACAGTTCCCTCACAGTACAAGTACTCCCTCCGTCCATAAAAACATGCAATTCTAGCATAGTGTCATGGAAACATGCAATTCTAGCACAATGTCATAGTTTACTATCTCTAGTTTGATTAATTATAGATAAAAATATATTAATATTTATGATATGAAATAAATACCATTAGATTCGTTACGAAATGTATTATTTTAATAAATTAATTTGAAGTCGTAAATATGAATAGTATTTACTGGAAATTTGGTCAAACGCAAGCTACTTTTCATGACACGGAACCCATAGTTACATGTTTTGTTGGACGGAGGGAGTAACAGGTAGAAGCCTTCTGCATATACCACTTCGATATACCAGAAACATATCCCTCTCTCTCACTTCTCACTTCTCACAGAAAAGGATAAAAAAAAAAGGTCCAGAAATAAATGTTGGCTGAATCGATCAACCCCTAGACTCGCCCATGCCACATTTGCTCAGGCACGCGTACCACCACCCACAGGGAAAAAAGAAGAAAAAAAAAAGGAAATTTGGTTTTCTACTGCCAGAACAAGCTGGTGAAAGCCCTGCCGCGGGCCGGTGGCCGGACCGAGCCAAAGAGCAAACGTGTCCGTCCAGCTTCCACGTCTGACTTGAGTTCCGTCATTCCCCGTTGCCTTCGCTTCCTTCCTTGCACACCAAGGAGGACCGGGACGATTGCTACTGTTGTGACTACTATAGCTCCCCACAGTACTTTTGAAAAAAAAAATGAAATCCTTCTCTTGCTCCTTGTCGCGCTGCGCAAACCAACTACCACACGCAACCTCCACCATCCGTCCCCGATCCCATCTCCGCCTCCGCCTGTTTGTTTCTGTTCTGTCTACAATTTGCTAGAACGCTAGGAGGGGAGGCGGCGGCGACGGGGCGCGCATGGAGGAGCAATCAGCTGCTGGTCGACGACGGATCAGTAGACGGGCATGCCGAGAAGGCCCGGGAGGCGGCCGGAGCTCGGCGGCGGCAGAGTCGGCGGGGGAGACGGGGTCTTCTTCGGCGGGCGCTCGATGGGGCCCACGTGGGAGCGGAACCCCGCGGAGACCACCGCGTCGCGCACGCACCAGTGGAACGCCGGCTGGCGCATGGCCGCGGCCGCCGCCTCGCACTCGGGGCACGGTGACGCGCGCAGGCGCGGGGACCACAGCGCAGGGTCCTCCTCGCGCTCCGGATGCGCCGCCGCCGCCGCCGCCAAATGGAAGTAGGGCGGGTGGTCCGGACCCGCCGCCGCCGCCGCGGTGCTCATCAGGTACCAGTCGCGCTGCCGCTGCAGCTCCCGCACCCGCGCCTCGTAGTCGTCGTAGCCCCACCCACCGTCGAGCACGAGCGGCGGGGCGCCCCCGGCGTGGGGAAGGGGAAGGGGAAGCGGCGGAGGGGGAGGGCCGACCAGCGACGCCAGATCCGTGGGCGGGAGGCGCTTGAGGATGGTCTTCTCCACCGCGCCCGCGTTGGCGGCGGCTCCCTTCCTGTCGCGGCGGGACCGGCCGCCCCTGCGCTCGCGGCGGGAGCGGCGGAGCCCCGCGACGACGTAGCACCCGCTGCCCTCCCGCGCGACGGCGGCGGCGAGGTCGGTGGCGTCGTCGAGCGGCACGCGGCGCGCGCGGCGGGGCCGCGCCAGGGACGCCGAGATCTGGTGCGGCGCCACGCCCACGCGGTCCGCCACCACGGCCTGCAGCCGCTTCACGCCGCCGCCCAGCGACGGCTGCACGGTGACCGTGCCCAGGTCCACGCTCTGCTCGCCGTCGACGAAGACCACCGGCACCACGGCGGGAGGCGGGTGCGAGGTCGAGGTCGTCGACGCGAGCTCCCCCATAGCGACGCCCGACGCCCGACGCCGCTGCTTCCTTCGCCTCCGGACTTCAGCGGCGGCCCAGCGCCCTCGGCTGAGTCGTCGGGATCCGGCTGCGACTCGTTCGCTGATGGGCGGCCACAAGCATCGAATCGAAACGGCCACCAGCCGCACCCGGACCGGGCCTCTCTCGGTTTGGGTTGTTGCGAATTGGGAATCGACAAGAAGAACGAAAGGCCAGGGCGGAGGGTTTTATAGAGGTGAGGGGGGAGTTAAGGCGGTTGGGTTGGGCGACCGGCGTGTGTAGTGGAGAGTGGAGGAGGACTGGCGCGGCCCCGTTGTCTTTCCTTGGCAACCAAGGCAGGCCGGCAAACGAGGGAAAGGAAGGACTCGACCTGCAGGCTGCAGCTGCAGCGCGGGCCCCATCCGCACCCCGCCCAGTTGTCCGTCGTCGGTCCACACCACACTGGCCCGCCCTTTCTCCTCTCCTCCTCCTCCTCGGCCGCCACGTCAGCGCTTACTTCGCCGCGGGCGCAACTGCTTCTGGATGGCCACACCACACCGCACGGGACGCCGTCTTGCACTGTTGCTTGCTTGGGTCCGAGACGGGGGAATTCGGCAGGCAGGCGCAGGCGGCCCTCGGTTAGATTTTTCGCGCGGGTTTCTGTGAAGGCGTCCGCGTCGTGTGGCCGCCGCGGCGGACCGGGCTCGCCACACGTGGGCGCCAGGCCAACAAGGGCTCCGCTCCCTGTTTTGGAGGAGGTGGCCCGCCCCTCTCACTTGTTTATCGTGCTTGTTGTTCTCGGGCAGGTGGCAGCCGCCGGGCCGGGTCGCGCTCGCCGAGTGTTCCACGTGACGCGGCCATGGGTTTGGTGTGACCAGCGCGTCCACCCCTCCGCCACCAGTCAAGTCGTTCGTTCCTTCGTCGTGCCGTGAGTGATCTCGTACCGCCTCCACGCGAGGTCTACAGCATGGTGGACGTTACAGACAGATTTTAAATGACAACATTTCCCCGGTGTTTAGAGCAAGGTACAGAAAAGATATCTATATTTATGACACTAGTTACAGAACTGATAGGTATCAGATATTTATGGACTATATTACTACACCTATCTATTGCCGATTGGATGTCATAATAAATATATATATATATATATGGTACTAATTTATGGAACCTCTTTTCTTTATAACTTGGTTAACATTAAGACGGTTGAATCTAGAACAAATTTAAGAGGGATATGACACATTGTTGTTGCTATATTAATAGAAGGTGTTTTTTTTTGAACTGATCATCATATACTAATAGAAGAGTGGTATTATTATTGGTTACCGAGACTTGTATTAGAGTACATTGATATATTGCTTCGGTGCCTCGCAAATGAATGGGGCCAAAATCATTATGATAAAAAAAAACAAATGCGTTATATTTGGTTGAGTATGTATGTAACTCATCTCCAGGCCGGAATATAAACTTTTTTTTTTTAAAAAAAAAATGCGTACGCGAGAAAAGTCAGCTTAAAGTGAGTTTCACAAAAAGGATCCATATTTGCCTTATGTGTCTTTTCCCTTGAGAGGTGATGTTAGGCAGGGAGCTGAATTTAAGAATTTTGGTGGAGCAGTTCATTTTTAGGTGGGCTGGGCGCTGGGCAACCTTTCCAGGCTGTCCTGCTGCAGTGCTGCTTAGGCCAATGTGAATGGTGAATTTCATTTTGTTGTTTCCAAGACTGCCATATCATATAAACTTGAATGAAACTTTCCATTAAGAACAAGCGTTTCATTGTAAAGTTTCATAGACATTAAATTTCATGACTCATAGAAAGTTGGTATTCGTGCCAAGAGAGTTTCATCCATTTCTTCTCTCACTTCTTAAATACACCGTCATGTCATCAACAATGCCTATGTGCTAACCTATTTAATGCAAATAAAATTCAAATGAAACTCCCATTGAGATTGACGTTATTTCCACCTAAATAATGGGCTGCCTTTGAGGGCCCATGTAAATGGCATTGTGCTTATTTTACTTCCTCTCTCGATGCGCTGCGCGTGATTTTCCAAGCAAACATTCCCACATGTTGCAGGATTGAGAATTTTATGGGCTTGTTTAGTTTCCCCCCAATTTTACAAAATTGGCAAGATTCCTCATCACATCAATCTTTAAATATATGCAAGAAAAATTAAATGTAGGTAAAAAATAACTAATTGTATTTTTAGTATGTACATGTCGAGACGAATCTTTAGAGTCTACGTAGTCCATATTTGGACAAAGTTTGTCAAATAACAACGAAAACGCTACAGTAAAAAAATTTTGCAACTAAACAGGTATGGAACTTTGTCAGGGGGCTCCTAGCTACCGACCCACCGCACCGACCCCCTCCCCGACCCCCCTTGCTCCTGTTCCCCGCTCCCCTGCTCCACCCCCGCGCCCCGCCCACCGCCGCGGCCGCGGTAGGGCCTCGCCGGAGCTCCGCCGCCGCGGCCGCGGCGGCCTCCTCCTCCCCTTCCCCACCGCCCTCCTCCCACCGCCGCCATCTCTAGCGAGCTCCCCCGCCCCTCCCTGGCCCGACCGCCTCCACCGCCGCCAGGGCTCCCTAAGCGCCGCCCGGCCACCCTCCCCACCGTCGGGCCTGCCTGCCTCCCCCGACCGGCCTCCTTCTACAGCCGTCGGAGATGGAGAAGAAGGGGAGAGCAGAGAGGAGGTCTACCGCCGCCGCCTCCACTGGATCCGCCGCCACCGCCGCCGTGCGCGTGGGCCGAAATGGGGCTCGCGGGGGGGGGGGGGGGGGGGGAGGAGGAGGAGGAGGAGGGGGTCTGCGCGCCGACTAGTCAGTAGATAGGATTTCCCCACTTTGTCAGAGATAAAACATGCCTCTCAGACAGACTTTTCTGAAGTTTGCTCGAACGGTTCGAGTGTTTACGTAACATGGTCCAAAAGTTTTTCATTTTGACCATTTTGTGTCCGCCCACGTAATACGTCTCCGTAAATTCATTTTGTTAGACAAGCAATTTGTGACTACCTTTGTAAATAAATTGGTCGTCTCCGAAATACCTGAAGATTTTAGGAGACATTTGCATTTTGTGACCGTCTACGTTAATGTTTGGGTATTGTCTCGCGAAATTATTTTTGTACTAGTGAACCCAAATACCAGACATATATCACGTCACATCTGGGAATTACACATCTCATGGCAAATCAGATACAATACAACCATTTGCTGGTGGCGACGGGCCGATTTGAACGGGCCGGATAATTTGTTTGATCCAATAGGCCGAAATGGAGACATGCGATATGTCAATAACGGGCCCGCCTGTCATCGATTATCCATTGAATGGAATCGTCCAGGAAGGGAAAGGACCAGAGTCCAGAGCGATTCTGCGAGATGGTGGTGGTGGCCGCCGCGGCCGCACGCAGCTGCTTCGTTGTAAAGCCCTTGCCCCTCGCCCTCGTCCACCACAGCCGCCCCGCGCCCTCCTCCGCGCTCCGCCTCCCCCGAACAGCCAGCGCCAGGCCGCCGTGCCGCCCCTCCTGCTCGACCTCCGCGACGCCGCCGCTCCCGCTCGTCGCCGTCGCATCCATGGACGCGCCGCCGCAGGGCTATCGCACCAACGTCGGCATCTGCCTCGCCGATCCATCCCTCACCAAGGCAAGCGCGCCCCCTCCCTCACTCCCTCCCTCGAGTCCGATCCTGCGCTGGGTATTGTATTGTCGAGGTTCGTTCTGATTGATGGTTAATGAAACGATTCTCGTTTTCTCCAGATTTTCTCGGCTTCTAGGCTCGACATTCCTAGCGCGTGGCAGATGCCTCAGGTGATTTCGGAGATCCGCTGTAGTTATTAACCCGCTAATTTAACAAACATAGCCTAACGAATCCTAAACCACTAATAATCTGCCCACAGGGTGGTATAGATGCAGGGGAAGAACCAAGGGCGGCTGCCTTCAGGGAATTGAGAGAAGAAACTGGTGTCACATCTGCAGAGATCGTGGCTGAGGTCAGTTTGCCTTTTCATCTGATTCCCTCGCCTGATTAATTGCGAATGCCCAGTGTCAACTGTTCTATCCTACCAGTAGTACAGTGGTGGATTAGCAGCCTATGTACAAACCTCCTATGCCTTTGTCTTCATAGTGATTAAGATAATTTCATCTCTTTGTGAGTGATAGCTGAGTGCATGCATGCATCTGTGTAGGTTCCTAACTGGTTAACATATGATTTCCCACCGGATACGGGATCCAAGCTGAATGCTAGGTGGGGAACCAATTGGAAAGGCCAAGCTCAAAAATGGTAAGCTCGCTAAATTTCTTCAGCTGAGAATTCTATGAAGTAACCTCATTCCGTTTTGTCCCTTTGTCTGACTGGAACCTGCAAGAATAATCCTAGATGGCAGACAAGGATAGCTACTCGCTACCAAATAGTAGATGAGCGCACCATCCAATATTCTGAACGAATCCAAGTGAAAGTCTTCCAGGTTTCACATGGAATAGCAATTAGCAGGCAGGATACACAGTTATATAAGATGACGATTCTCAAGCTACCTCGGATGCCAGTTCATGCCACTGTTCTAAAAGGTGGATGCCTGGACTTATGACACTTATTAGACCCCAGGCCGCACCCCGCGGCCATCCTGGCGTATAAGTGCTTTTCTAGAACACTGGTTAAGGTGTTAGCTAGCCCACGTGAAATATGCAATGATATGTGAAATAACGTCATATAGGGGCACTATGATTACTGTGAAATGTTGTGTGTACTGTGGTTGTATATAACAGACTTGTTACATCTATTTTTCTTAGAACTCGTCTCATTTTCAGAACAATTATACACTAAACTTGATGCTTAGATACATTGCAACTTGGACCTGCTAATTAATCATGTGCCTGAATGCAGGGTTTTGGCTTGGGAGGCCCTGTATTTGCTGTGGGTGGGTTGTGGGTTCATGATAGGAAGTCGGAGCTGCTCTTATTTGAGCTCGGCAACGATGACCTATTGTGGCCTCTTGTTTCGGGCCCGTCTGCCTAGCTTAGTAGAGTGGGTCTTTTGTGGTTTCTGCTTTGTTTGCGTCGCGTGGGTGGGCTAGCCTGTTGTGGTGGTTGACATCACTTTGGGCTACCCTTTCATGTATATAAAACTTCATTCGTCTTAATTGAAAGGCAGAGCTCCTGCCATTCTTTCAAAAAAAAAAGCACTTGTATTTGTCTCTTCTCATTTTTCACACAAGTGTGCAGTCAAATATATGTGCCCACAAGCGTAATGCAATGGCATTGAAGAGTTTATCCCATTAGATGCAAGTCCTGAAGGTTGATAGAAAGCTTTTCTGTAGACGAATTGGGTTGCGGTGGCAGAGCTTGGGCCAAAATTTTAGTTGATTCAGAACTTTGGGTGTCAAGTAAGGATTTTATGTAGAAATGGGTGCTTATTCTTATTATCAATAAAACTGAGTGATAAATAGCTAGGCTTGATTCCACTTACCCACCCCATTCCATGGGCAATATTTCTGGTGGTCCCAAGACGTCATTGCTGCATCCCTCGGTAGGATTTTTTGTAATGATGCAATATAGTTATTCTGGTCTCTTAGCAGATTATTACTGGAAGTATGGAATGCATAGTGCTCTACTGTTGTGCTATCAAAAGTCAAAATCACCATTTATGACTTAAGATCACTATATGTTTTCCTTGTGTTGGATTATCACTTTTTTTAATTTCTATTTATCAGATAAAGTGGTTGTAATTCTGTCTGAACTGTTATTGTGTTATACTTGTGTTATCTGAACGTCGTAGACCATATCAGGGTTTTGATAGCTCTGTATGCCTGTGTATCGCTTCATCTACATATATTGTAGTTTTTGAAGAACTTTTCGTATGTTCTAAGTAACACCTTGAAAGTAGTTTCCATGTTTCCACCTAATAGGTAGTTTCCATCAAATACTTCCCACAGTAGATACTAGCCAATTATGTTCACCATTAGTTAACATCACTTGGCTGATAGTCCGTAACTTGGTATGGTCTGGTTTTTCAAACTCTTGTTCGAGTCATGTTTGATCTTATATAAGATGGGCATAAAAATATGCTTCAGTTGGATTTCAGTAGACATCACAGGCTTTGCTTTCCATGTATCTAGTGCGGCCCATCTTTTTTTGAGATGTAGTGCAGCCCACTTACAAGTAGAGAGACAAGAGCTTGTCCATGGATCTAGTACGGCCCGCTTACACTGTCAACTATTCAGTTCACAACTGTTGTAATTGTAATATTGGGCTAAGGACTAGCAGATAGTGTGACCGAAAGATCATTTTGGGCTCAGGACTCAGAGATAGTGTGACTGAATGATGACTTTGGGCTCAATACTTGGAGACAGTGTCGGGGGGGGGGGGGGGGGGGCTGTACTGTAGATCCTCATTTGGGTCACACTGTGCTTTCGTACCTGTATTATAATGCTAAACAGAACACTCAATTTCATAGTAATTTAAAAAGCCTGCCTGCTCCATATGAGATATTATGGTATTTAACTTGTGGAAATGTGGCGCAGGTTTTTATGTAGACTGACTGGAAATGATGATGAGATTAACCTTAATGGTGATGGGTCTGAGAAGCCAGAGTTTGGTGAATGGACATGGATGACTCCTCAGGAAGTTATTGAAAAGGTGGGCCATTTTCCTGCCCCGTTTTTTTTTTTTTTTTTGCCCTGATCCCTTTTGAAATATCTAATATATTTCAATTTGAATGAACAGGCAGTTGATTTCAAGAAACCTGTATATGAGGAAGCATTGAAACACTTTGCCCCCTACCTACAGTCAGATCCAACCGCTTCATCATAGATTTGATCAATTTGCATATATTTCTTTTTTTATTTGGAGGTACCCTGCTGTATCTGGAACCCCAATAATTTGACACGACGCAATGGAGCCATGGAGGTATGCTACAATCTGATAGTGTGTGGACTATTTCAGTCAATTATTATTACACCAGCATTGGATCCCCATCCTCGTAGCCACACCACACACAATAAGTGGTGTAAACAGTGACTGTAATTACCACTACAGCTTCCATTGTGTCGCAATCTAGTTTGTGACAATTTGGAAAATGCTGCCCAGTGTATCTGCCCTGCCAGTAACTGAATGCTTTAGGAGGACAGTGTTGAACTAGTACCATAACTAGAGAGGCTGATGTACAGCGATCTCAAGTTATGTGGGGATTGTGAGAAAAACGACGTGCGTTTGGCATTGGCTACGGCAGATATCAGTGTCTGGCATTTGTTGTGGGAGGACAAGGAAACAAATTGTTGGTTACACTTTGTACTACTGCGTCATGATATTGTCGGCTTTTGCTTTGGGGGGAATAGGAGATGTGGTTACCCTACTGGTTATGGAGGCGCGCACTGCATCACAAACACGCAGTCGCTTTGAGTTGCTGTGCTCCGCCGCTGCAGAATCCAGATCAAATGTGCTACTGCTGCTGCTGCTGGGCAACACAGCGTCAGGCATGGGAATCCCCTTGCCGTCCTTGAATGCCTGCCGAGAAAGGTTGGTGGTTCACTGGTTCTGGCGCACGACGCATGGGAGAGAAACAAACTGGTCTGATCCTTGTGTGTGTTTCTTTACTTTACCTCATGAACTGGGCAAGCTTTGCTTTTAAATTTAATGTTGGTTCCTTCCAATGCCCTCTTCATTTTCTCGTCTCCCTGGAATGCTGTGTGTGTGTGTGTGTGGTGACTGCAGCAGGTAGATTTGACAAGGAACTGATTTCTGTAACGCACACCAAAGCAGCAGCTGCAGCAACAGAAAAAAAAGCAAGCACGGTTCTTGATCTGTCCCCGGTCGGTAGAACCAAAACGAGCACTACTGCGGGTGGGCTGGTGCCTGGTGGTGCGGGTCAGTTTGGTAGAGTTCCGTCTGATTCTGGTTCTCTATAGAAGCTGATTCTCTGAGAGAAGTGATTCTGTGGCTGAAAGTGATTCTCTTTGATTCTTTAGCATAAACTCTTAAAATCAGTATGGAGAATCACTTCACAGAATCAGGGAAAGCTACTTTTTTCAGCTCTCAGCCCCTTAGTTCATTTCAGAGAATCACTTCACGGAATCAGCAGAAAATTACTTCACCCTGAAAAGCTGTTTGGCAGAGCTCCTGCTGCATTCAGCAGAGAATCAGCTCTGGGAGCTCTGCCAAACAGGGCCGGCAAGCGTGCATGCAGATGGGCAAGCGTGCATGCAGATGGAGGCGGTTTTGGGTGGGTACAAGTCCAACTGTACAGGACATGCGAGAGGCGCCAATGCAGTGGCAGTCTCGCTCGCCATGTGGAATGTGGAAGCCAATGCAGTCTCGCCATGTGGAATGTGGAAGCCAATGCTGTGCGAGGGCGGAGCAGGACGTATATCTATTGTGTTGTAATTGGAATGACAATGTAAATGACAATTGAGACAAGAATGTGTAGTGTCCTCTTCTTTTCCATTGATCCACCATGGGTATATATACAAGGTCCTCCATGGAGGTTACACAAGGGAATAATACCCCATAAAGCCTCATAAACATGTTAATGAGAGGGGGTAAATCCTATTGTAAATAGGGTCATGATGGTGGTCTATTAAGGAGGAGATTAAACACCATTAGTAGTATTGTAACACTCCCCCTTAATCGAATCCTCTTTGAGATCAATGAAAAAGTATTGTTCCTCCAAAAATTCCTGTAGGACAAAAAAAGGAAATATATTGGTAGATATGCTATTAAAACTCCTTAAAATCCAGTGGGAGAAAAAGGAAAAAGTATAGCACATTATGATTATTGCCTCTTTGTGAACTTGCATGAGAAAAACCTTTTCAGGAGAAAACTCATGTATAGTTTAGATAGCAATACATGTCTTTGATATTCCTTTTAAAAACCCCTATGGGGAAAATAAGAAATATGACATGAGCTTATGTAAATATTGCCTCATTAAAAACTTTCTATGAGAAACCTTGTGAGGAAAAACTCATAAAAAGAAAAGAGTACAATATGATGTTGTGACAAGTCAATATCTAGGAGATTTCTCCCCCTGAACCTTGCAAATCTCTAAGACGTCGCATACCAATCCCTTTAACACATTTTTCAAATGTGGAGGCTGGTAGTGACTTAGTAAATAAATCAGCGAGATTATCGCAAGATTTAATTTGCAAGATATCAATTTCTCCTTGTTGTTGCAGCTCATGAGGATAGAACAACTTAGGAGAAATATGCTTATTGATATTGCTTTTGATATAACCTGTCTCCATCTGTGTAACACAAGCTGCATTATCTTCATAGATAATGGTTGGTGAGTTAATTACACCTAGACCACAAGATTGTTGTATGTGGTTAATCATCCTGCGAAGCCAAACGCATTCACGTGAGGTCTCGTATAGTGCTACTATCTCAGAATGATTGGTGGAAGTAGTCACCAAGGTTTGTTTCGATGACTTCCACGAGATGGCTGTTTCGTTGTGTAGGAACACGAAGCCTGTTTGAGATCTGCCATGATGGGGATCAGATCGATATCCAGCGTCAGCGTAACCAACGATATCTGAATTTGGGCCTCTTTTAAAGAATAGTCCAAGATCCCTTGTGCCATTCACATATCTGAGGATATGCTTTACTCCAGTCCAGTGACGTTTGGTGGGAGCAGCGCTGTATCTAGCTAGTAAATTCACTGCAAATGCAATATCAGGCCTGGTGCAATTTGCAAGGTACATGAGCGCTCCAATGGCACTAAGATATGGAACATGAGGGCCCAAAACATCTTCTCCTTCATCCCGTGGTCTAAATGGGTCAGTCTCCATTTCTAAAGACCGAACAACCATAGGAGTTTTGGAAGGATGAGATTTATCCATATTGAATCTCTCCAATACTTTCTGGATATAGGCAGACTGATGTATAAAAATTCCAGTTGGAAGGTGCTCAAGCTGTAGGCCTAAGCAAAATTTGGTGTGTCCCAAATCCTTCAACTCGAACTCCGTCTTTAGATGATTGCGGGCTTTATCAATATCTTGTTGGTGGCCGATGATATTTAAATCATCGACATATACAGATATAATGCAAAATCCCGTTTGGGACTTCCTGATGAAGACGCATGGGCAATCATTACTGTTGGAGTATCCCTTCTGCAGAAGGTACTCGCTGAGTCGGTTGTACCACATTCTTCCCGACTGCTTTAAGCCATAAAGTGACTTCTGAAGCTTTACACAATACATGTTGCGGTTTGCGTTTTGATTCGGTATAGGGATCCCGTCAGGGACCTTCATATATATGTCCGAATCGAGTGACCCATAGAGATATGCAGTCACTACATCCATCAACTGCATAGATAGATGATTTTGTACAGCCAGAGATATTAAATATCGGAATGTTATTCCATCCATAACTGGAGAGTATGTGTCATTGAAATCAATGCCGGGTCTCTGCGTGAACCCTTGTGCTACAAGTCTTGCTTTGTATCTCACCACCTCATTGTTCTCGTTCTGTTTTCGGATGAAAACCCATTTGTATCCCACAGGGAATACTTTTGAAGGTGTAGGCATTGCATGAGAGAATACCTTTCTTCTAGTAAGCGAGGCTATTTCTGCTTGAATTGCTTCCTTCCACAGATTCCAGTCCGAGCGCTTTTTGCACTCTGCCATGAATTTAGGATCTGGATCATTTTGGAGGAGTTCAGCAACCATTGCAGAGAAATGCATGTCGACAAATGTAGTCTTTCGGTCATATGATTCTCCAGACTCGAGATAGTTGATGGAAATTTCGTGTACCCTTTGAGATGCATCATCATTTCCCAAAATGGTTGCATCAGGGCATTCCGATGTCCCAACATCAGTAATTGAGTGCACTGTTGATGTGGGATGTGAAGGTTGAACCTCCACAGGGTGTTGCTCAACATGAGGTTGAGTTGCATTTACTTGGTTGGAAAAATTCTTCTTTTTCCTTTGCTTGCTAGGAGCTGCATCCTTGGAAATGGCCGTACTTCTCCCCCTCTTACTTGGGAGTGGAGTAGTTTTATTTGGTACCTCTACTCTTGCCGGCACATTTCTCGCAGGATTGTAGGATTTTGTAACACCCTTATAATCAGTAAATGCATCTGGCATATTTTTTGCAATGTGTTGCAAATTGATGATTTTCTGAACTTGGAGTTCAGTCTCAGATGTACGTGGATCATCATTGGAGATAGCTGTGGCATCCCAATTGATTTCCTGGCATTCTTTGTGGTTTGTTTGTTCTCCCCCTAATGCCGGGAAATGATCTTCATCAAAGATAGAATCAGCATACCGGGCCGTGAATAGATCCCCTGTGAGGGGCTCCAGGTATTTTATGATCGACGGAGATTGATATCCCACATAGATCCCCAGTTTCCTGTGAGGGCCCATAGATGTACGCTGCGGTGGTGAGATCGGTACGTATGTAGCGCAACCGAACTTACGCAGATGGGAAATGTTTGGAATATTTCCACGTACTAGTTGCAACGGGGAGGTTGCATGATAAGCAGTTGGACGCAATTGTATTAAGTCAGCAGCGTGTAAGACTGCATGACCCCAACATGAGGTTGGGAGATTGCTATTCTGTAGTAATGGTCGTGCAATAAGTTTGATTCTCTTGATGAGAGACTCAGCCAAACCATTTTGAGTATGCACATATGGGACCGAATGCTGAACTTGAATTCCTAAGGCCATACAATAATCATTGAAGGCACGTGAGGAAAATTCAGCGGTATTATCCATTCTAATTGACTGGATTTGATGTTCAGGATGATTTGCTCTAAGTTTGATAACTTGAGCAATGATCTTAGCGAATGCATGGTTCCGTGTGGAAAGGAGGCACACATGAGACCATCGTGTAGATGCGTCTATTAGAACCATGAAGTACCTGAACGGTCCAGACAAAGGTTGAATGGGACCACATATGTCTCCTTGAATGCGTTCAAGGAACTTGAGCGGTTCGGCTTGAATTTTGAGATAAGAGGGTCTCAAAATTAATTTCCCAGTTGCACATGCGGTGCAAATAAAATCCGAGGATTGGGAAAATCTTGCATCACTTAGATTGTGACCAACAGAATTTTTCGTAATTTTTCTCATCATCCCTATGCCGGGGTGACCAAGGCGATCATGCCAAGTTTGGAATGCATTGACATTCTGAAAAATTACTTTGTACGCAACATGTCGTACGGGTTTGATATATGTATAGTACAATCCAGACGGGAGCGAGGGAAATTTTTCTAGTGTCTGTTTGCCATATCCGTTGTTCTTTGTAATGAGAAGGGATTCCTCATTATAGTCATTGTGAGTTTCAATATGAAACCCATTTTTGCGGATATCTCTATAACTTAGCAGGGTACGAGTTGAATCGGGATACAAGAGTGCATCCTCAATTGTTATCGTTGTACCCATAGGTAGCATAATAGTGGCTCGTCCAGAACCGACTATTACAGCATCGCGTCCAGCGATTGTTAAAATATTTCCTTTATTCTTTGTGAGATTTTGGAAATATTTTATTTCTCTAAGTATAGAGTTAGTGGTAGCACTATCAACAAGACACATTTCCTCATCCATCGGATTGACTCCCGTACAATCTATATAAAATGGAGAATAAAAATAAAAATTCTCAACATAGAAATATAGATTAATCAACATATGGATATTTAAATGTTCTTATTACAATGAAACATCAAATGTGCCATAATTAAGGTAAATAAAAGACAGTAATTTATTACAACTCATGGGCATAATATTTAGGCAATCTAAGAAGACTAGGGAGTCTATTCATAGTCTCCAAACATATCTCCAGAACCATATTCTAGGAGCATGTTGTCTAAGTCTTCATCTTCCCCTTCAGGTGGGGGGAGTGCCATGATGTTGCTTGCATCCGCTGCGGCGGACTTGGAGCATCCTGGGGCGTCTTGTGCTGCGGCATCAAGATGAGAGTTGAAGTGTGCTTCAAATTTCTTTCCACCTTGGTTGGTACGTCCTTGATCAGAGCGCCCACGTCCAACGGATTTCAAGTACAATTCCACTAAGTGCTTAGGGGTGCGACATTTCTTAGTCGGGTGGTTGTAGCAACCACACTTTGCACAAGTGTTGGACTTGTTAATCGACTTAGAATTATCATTCCTCTTAGCACCACGGGACTTGCGCTGTCTCTTGCGCTTGTTCTTAGACTTGGAGGTTCCAGGATTGCCATTATGAGTGACATCCTGCTGTGTTTGTTTCTGAGTGTTAGCATGCACTTCAGGCAAAGGTTTAGCACCAACCGGTCCTTGGTTGGTGTTCCAGATGAGGAGCTCATCATGCTTTTCTGCCTGAAGCAATGTCTTAATCAGCTCAGAATAAGCTGTAAACCCCCTTTGACGGTATTGTTGTTGAAGGATTATGTGTGCAGGACGCATGGTAGACAAAGTCTTCTCAATTTTGTCCTCATCACTTGGTTCCTTCTCACAAAATCTCAGCTTGGAACTGATTTTGTGCACAGCATGGTTGAACTCTCCAACAGTTTTGAAATCCTGTATGCGGAGGTGGTTCCACTCATTGACAGCCTCTGGAAGGACAACTGCCTTTTGCTGTTCATACCGTGTCTGTAGAGCAAGCCAGAGAGCGCGTGGGTCCTCTTCCATCAGATACTCAGCTTTGAGATCAGGATGGATGTGGTTCCTTATTACAAATAAGGCACTGTACTTGTGGGTATCAGACAAGGGGTCTACACCCATCTCAGGCGGTGTGATCGCCGAGTATAATCCGCGCAGCGATAGACTCACTTTGAGATCCATCGCCCATGTGGGGAAGTTGTTGCCATCAAGAGCGAGGGACTCGAACTCTTTGGCGGCTAGTTTGGTAGCCATGATGCCTACATGTGAGTATGCATAGATTTAATTAAAATCCAAGACATGGTTGTAATAATTGAATACAAATGCAAATAATCAAGGTAAACTTGAATTGAAATAACGGGAATTTTTCTCGATTAGTGGAACAAAAGGTAATCACCATGAGGGTGTATACCATAATTTTATTATTTTACGTCTAGATGTAATCCTTGTATGTTCATAGTCGAAACAAAGGTGACATCGAGTGAAAAACATATTCCAAATGAGAGAAAAATTCAACCAAAATATTTGCATAAGTACTTGTTATAGGGAATTGAAATAAACAAAACGCATTGAACAAGTACGAAAATTGTATTCATAATGCAAAGTATGTAAATACTTTAAAGCAGTACATCAGATGTCTAAAACTGAAGGTAAATAGACTAATAATTCTGATGTAAATAAAGCAGTAAAAATGCTTCAAAGTAAATACAAATTATTCTGTAAAAGGGAAATATAAAGATAACTACGTTTTGGGCCAAAAACTGAGGTAATTGAGCCCAAAAACGCTATTTTGAGTCCACCAGACCCAGGCTGAAAGCTCGCAGGCCCCAACCTGGGCCTGGGCCGGCCATTCGGCCCAACAGGGGGGTGGAGGGGGCGCCACCAGCGGTGGTCCACCCGCGTGGGCCCCATAGGCACGCGGCCCGAAGACGCGCGGAGGCCGAGGCTGGGCGCAGAGAGGCCCGGCGGGCACTCGGCGGCGGGGCGCGAGGCCGCACCGCGCGTGCGCCATCAGAGAGCCGAGGGAGGTGCTCGGCCTCTCCTCCGCTGGATCTGCGTGCCGATAGGTGCTGCCTCCGGCGTGTCTCCTCGGCACCGGCCAATCTGTGGCCGCCCCCCTCCCCCCCCCCCCCCCCCCGAGGCGCTCAGGCCAAGTTGAGGGACCTTCGTGCAGAAGGCCCATGGGGCACGCTAATCCACGTCGGGATAAAGCGTGGGCGAGGTGGAGAAGGAGGAGGCGGTGGTGGTGAAGCCACCGGGGAAGCCGCTGGTGGTGCCAGCGACGAGTCGGCGATCACGTCGAAGCTAGCGGATGGGCTGCCGACGACGTACTCCGTGCAGGACGGCTCGCTCGCGCTGTACGCCACCGCACTGTACGCCGGGCATGGGTCGAAGCCGTGCAGCGGGCAGAAGTACGGTGCGGGCAGCGGTGACGCCGGTCCAACCGGTGATGCCGGCGGTAACGCCGGTGGTGCCGCCAGAGGTGCCGCCGGAGCTGGAGGCTCCGGAGTGGGAGCCCGCGGTGGTGACGGCGGCTGCAGTGGAGCCGCTGCCGGCGCAACCGGCGGTTTCCGACGGTGGTGCAGGGACCACTACGTCGTCGATGGCACGACGGCGGTCAGCCCGTCGTCCTCGAGGGAGTCCACGATTGCGAGAAGCCCGCTGGGGGAAGCCCCTGCGTGCGCCTCGACGGCGGTTGCCAAGGCGTTCGCCAAGGATCTCCCGGAGGTCGTCGAAGAGTGTCGCTTGGACGCGGTGGTTGGCGAAGCTTACGCCAAGTGTGATGGCACGTTGGTATGCCATCATCACAAGTTGAAGAACGAAGGAGGCAGAGGGAAGATCGCGGTGAGTCGCCATCGTTACCTCTGCGATCGTAGCTCAGTTGGTAGAACGGTGCTTGATAACGTGTTGTAATTGGAATGACAATGTAAATGACAATTGAGACAAGAATGTGTAGTGTTCTCTTCTTTTCCATTGATCCACCATGGGTATATATACAAGGTCCTCCATGGAGGTTACACAAGGGAATAATACCCCATAAAGCCTCATAAACATGTTAATGAGAGGGGGTAAATCCTATTGTAAATAGGGTCATGATGGTGGTCTATTAAGGAGGAGATTAAACACCATTAGTAGTATTGTAACACATTGCATTCCTCCATGAGATTCAACTGTCAGAGCAGGGGTAGTGGTGATGCAGGTGAGCTGGCGTAGTATGGCAGTGCCAACGTGATCCACTCAAGGACTCATCATTCCGTTCGACATGCACGGCCTGTGTCTGTGCACTGCCGATGGGTCAGCTAGGACTGGAACTGGAACCTTGGAGGAGCTGAGACTATCCGTACTCATCACCCTCTATATTCATTCTCTAAAAGAAATATTATATTCTAGTCAGCGAGATTCTTTCCTCTATATCATGTTTTCCCGCACTCATCTATCCTCTATATTCTCCTCTATATTGAAAACGGACCCACACATCAGATTTTTTTTTATTTTTCTCCACCTCCTCCCTCTTCTCTCTCCTTGTCGTTCCCCTTCTCTCCCGTAGACGCGGACGGCTCCACCTCCTCCCGCGCGACTCCGGCGGCTCCTCCTCCTCCTCGTCGCCCGCGACCCCGGCGGCTCCCTCCTCGCCCGCGACCTCGGTGGCTCCTCCTCCTCCTCGCCCGCGACCCCGGCGGCTCCTCCTCCTCGCCCGCGACCCCGACGGCTCCCTCCTCGCCCGCGACCTCGGTGGCTCCTCCTCCTCCTCGCCCGCGACCCCGGCGGCTCCTCCTCCTCGCCCGCGACCCCGACGGCTCCTCCTCCTCCTCGCTCGCGACGGGTGGAGGCGCGCCCGACCTCCTCGTGCTCTGAGGGACCTTCCCGGCGCGGATCCGGTGCGGGGAGCCTCGAGCTCGCGGATCCAGCTGAGGCGCCTCGAGCTCGATCCATCGAGGTCAGGCGGCGGCGGCTCGATGTCCTCCTCTGCTCCTCCCCTTTTCCCTCTCCAGGCGCGAGGCGAGGCCGGTGGAGCTCGGGCTGGCGAGCGCCCTCCTCCCTCTCTGTCGTTCTCTGCCTCCGAGCTCCGCGTGGTTCTCTCCTGGGCTCTCTCTCTCTCTGCTAGCGAGCGCCCTCCTCCCTCTCTCTCGTCCGCTACGACGCCAAACTTGGCGGACGGCCTCTGCCATAGCGGATGAGGTGGCCGGATACAGGCCTCCGCTGCAGCCATTCCGTCCACTATCCGCGCGTAGCGGACGCGGATAGCGTCCCGGTGCGGTTCGTCTGAGCTGTGGTGTTCTCTTCGATCATCTCTCGTCTCCTCACAGGCCCACATGGCATGGTGGGACGAGTGGCATGTGCTCACGTGTCGTGCATGTTTCCCTCGCCGGTCGGTCTAAGCATGTTTTATTTTTCTCCCTTGGTTGCATTATTATTCCGCATGTCCCCTCACACTAATCGCCTCCTCTCTTGCATTTATTTTATCTATTTTGTTTGTTAAACAAGCACAAGTTGAGCAATGATCGGTAGCAGCGCCGCGTGTATATCCTCTGCCATTTGTATGTATGTACTCCCTCCGTCCCATTGAAAGTGTCGTTAAAAAACCGTGTCCCCCTCACAAACACGTTCCCGGGCGACACTTTCAATGAGACGGAGGGAATATGTATGTATGTATGTATGTACACACACAAAATAGGCTCTTGCAAGGTAACGTGGACCATACATAGTCCAGAGTATTATTGGTTTGTTTGTTCGCGTGACAGGCAAGTTATGGGAGCCCAGCCAAGGCAGCAGCCTCCTCCTATACTGCTTGTTTCCTTCGTGGTGTGGTCTGGACTCTGGAGAGAGAGACAAAAGGAGAGGGGCCTTTTCTTTTCTTGGTGACGTCGATGCGGCACCAGCAGCCCGGTCACTAGGACCAGCGCCGCGGACCACTCGTGATATATTATGCCCCCCAGACTCAGCACACCAGGTCGATCACGACCATACCGTGGGATGGATTGTGGGTGCCAGCAGCAGGTCATCAGGTACCCATTCTCCACCTCCAATACGTTGCATTCCATCTTCTTGTCTTGGCCGGTATAAAGAGACGGTACTGCTGCTATATATGCTACTCGATCTGCAGGTGCACGCCGAATCCAGATGCCCGCAGCAGCTTCACTCCACCATCCCTCGTCAGATTCTGGCACTGCTCGGTTTCACTAGTAAAACTGATTTTTTTTTTATGGAAAAATAGTTTCATAAATAACTTTTCAGATGAAGGTAAGTTGTTTTGGAAAAATTTATTGGCAAAACAGTTTTACCAACCAACGACTTCATGCATGTTTAAAAGAGAGAAATGAAATAATGTGCTGTGAAAAACTACTTTTTTTTTAATGAAAGACAAGGAAAAAAACAACTTCATCGATAAATCTGTTTCCTTAGACTCGCGTGTCACATTGGTACAAGTACAAGTACAACATTTGATGTATGGATTGGGGAGCATACACACACGTACGAGTAAAGACACGCACTGCTTCCATACCATAATAACTAACGTAAAGTAACGCTAACACTGATCCCGTACAAAGATATCCGGGTACTAGCATCCGGCGCAGGCAGGCTGCTCAGCCAGTGCATTTCTACTGCAGGCTCTGTTCCGGCAGGACTTTCTGTTTCCGCGGGACTTGTTATAAGGCAGCTGATAAGCTAAGATAACTAATTTGTTGTGAGAAAAAAAAAACTATTTTATAGTTAATTTGTATGAATTAAAGCCAACGTATGAGTCAAGCAAACAGAGCCTAGAGTCTTTCTCTGCAGTGAAACAACCACGCACCGGACCGCACGATGCTTTTTCTTCACTCCATCCATCAGCCAGTTAATGCATATGCCTGCTTCTGCTTGTCATGCCAGCTGGTCCATCTGATTCCTTCCTCCTATCGACACGTCATTAAGCAACTAGTAATAGTAGTAATAGAGGGGTCGATGATGGTAATGATGATGATGTGTCCCCCTCAGAAAATGACACTCATTAGTCATTGCTGGACTGGACCGGACTAGACGGCCGATGGGGTCATACTATCATCCAATTCATTGTACCAGTACTACTACTACTACTCTAGTCGTAGTCACTTTCATCGGACCGACACAATCAGCACAAGCTTGGCGGTGACTTACAGCTAATCCTCACTACACTAACCTCACATGTTCCATTATTAGCATATATAATAACGCTAACAAGACGCTGCATGCCGCGACTACTAGTAGCGGCTAGCAACTTGTCCAGTGACACCACTTGCTGTTGCTGGGCACAACCAACTTTACTATCTTTATCTCCAGCAGTGTTGAAGAGTAGCCACACTAGCAGTGTACTACCGTACATGTGATGTGTGATGCCATTGCCATGATTCGTTCTCATACACTTTGGGACACTGATAATTATGTTGGCATGATGCGCCCAGTGGAGGCCTTTTGGAAGGTGCCAAATGCAAGCCTGGACGGACGACGGCACTGGAACTGGATTATCCAGGGCGCTCCACGTCCATCCATTTCAAGAAGAAAAAAAATCTCCGTTCAGTTCAGGAGGAAACTGAGTCTGACGAAGCCTTACAGCTAACAGCTACTACACATGTCTTGACCGGAAAAGCCAGAGACTTGAGTCTCAAGACTGACTGGAATAACACAAAGAACTGAAGAAGCAAAGAGATGCCTACCACCAATGGGCAATGGCCAAAAGGAAGGGGACATATCATCATCATCTATCTACAAAGCAGGGCAGAACAGAGCAGAGAAGAAGAAGAAGAAGAAGAAGCACGAGCACATCACATGGCACGAAGATGCGCTCTTTCTTTTCTACCTACAGCAACAACGAATTCCAACACTGTGCGAAAACAGGCATATGGGGGGGAGACGAGAGAGAGACAGGAGACATGTACATGTACTGCTTATTATCCCATGGATGCATCCCTCCCGGTCGAATGGTCGATACGACACCAAGAAGACAGCTGGCTCTTCTTCCTCCTCTTCACCGGCCGTCGGCCGAGGTGAATGACTCGGCGAACCCGGCGGGGCGGGCGGGGATGCTGCCCTTGCTGTCCTCCAGGCTCAGGATGCTGCCGCCGTCCGTCATGCTCGCCTCCGCGTTCTGCCAGCTCTTCACCATCTGCAGCAGCGGCAGGTGCAGGTCGATGCCCAGGTAGTCCTCGGCTTCGTCCTTCACGGGCCTCCACTTCTCCACCATGGGCACCAGCACGTTCACCGCGTGCCCCATGTCCGGCCGCTGCGACGGCTCCCGCGCCGTGCAGTGCCCCGCGAGCTCCGCGATCACGCCCACGCTCTCCAACGTCTCGCCGTCGCTCACGTCCAGGGTCGGGTCGATGGCCGCACGGAGCTGCTCCTCGTCCTTGCGGATCTGGCTGAACCAGTACGCCAGGTGACGGGTCTCCTCGCCCTCGCCCACGCGGCTGTCGTCGATGGCCGTCGTCCCTGTGATCAGCTCCAGCAGCACGACGCCGAAACTGAAGACGTCTGCTTTCGTTGAGATCTTCCCTGTCACTGCAGCAGCAGGATAACAATATATATATATATATATATATCATCAGCCATACATACATACATCTCGATTACTTATTACTTACTACTACACATTCGTATATATATAAAAAAAGAGCAGCGATCACCATTTGCATCAAACAATTGCAATCTTTCTCAGGGAGCAGTAGATTGCAGCAACCCAACTGTGAGCTATCACATGACCTTTTGAAAGGCTAGCTAGTTCATCAAAACTTCCAAGATAACTATGAAATCAATTTCTTTACCTTGCCGTTACTCCAGTCCATCTAAGGCGACTACTCAAAAACGGCAGAACATAATGGTCACAAACTCATACTATAACTGCATATAATATTAACATAACACCATTGCTATTCAAACCTACTATAATTTCCTGGCACCTGAGTCACAACACAATAGTAATATGGATTTAATGGTTAGAACTGAAAAGAGCAAGTTATCGAGATTAATTAATTTTACCTGCATACTCAGGAGCCAAGTACCCAAATGTTCCAGCAAGCCTGGTCGCTACAGAGTAGTTCCCATCCGGCGCGTCTTTCATCAGCCCAAAGTCGGCCACCTTTGCGCGGAAGTCATCGCCGAGGAGAATGTTTGCTGACTTGAGATCCCTATGTATGAAGCGGTGATGGCCCAGGTTGTGCAGATACTCCATCCCACGAGCAACATCCAAGGCGATGTTGAGCCGCTTCTTCCACGAGAGGGGCTCCAGCTCAAACTGTTTCCAGTGGAACAGGTGCTTGCTCAGAGCCCCATTGGGCATGTACTCATAGACCAGCAGCCTCTCATTCCCTTCGATCGCGTATCCCAGTATCGACACCAGATTGCGGTGCCGGACCTTGGTCAGGACGGCAATCTCGGCCTGGAACTCATCCAAAGCCTTGTTGCTGACCGCCACAGCCTCCATCCTCTTCACTGCAATCATGGTGCCGTCGTGCAGCTCCCCTCTGTAGACGACGCCAAAGCCCCCGCGGCCAAGCACATTGTCCTGGGCAAAGTTCCTGGTGGCGCCGCGGAGGACCTGCACTGCAATCACGAAATTCCCGGCCTCGATCATGTGGACATCGCCAGTCAGGCTGCTGCTCCCGCTATGCGTGTTCCCTTGAGACGTGCCGCTGCTGCCTTCGTTGGTGGCCACGACGATCTTGGCCAGGTTATCTGGATCAGAGCTATTACAGGGATGCACGACGACGGAGGCTGCCTGTGGCGGCACTGATGCTCTTCTCTTGCAGAAGAAGACGGCGCCCACCGAAATCAGGGCGACCACGCTCACCGCGACGGGAATGGTTGTGCCCAGCAACACAGCTGACGAGGTCTTCTTCCCACTCCCAGGGATCGCTGCGTTATTATTATTACCCCCAGCACCAGCAGGTGTAGAATGAGACCCTGGAGGGGATCCGCTGTTGTTTGGCTTCGCATCCGGGGGCGGCGCCGCCGCCGTGTTGAAGTTGAGATTGCCGGTGACATTGACATCCACGGTGGGACTGAATGCGGGCAGCGGCCCATTCAGGTCATTCATGGACAGGTCCAGCTTCTGGAGCGAGGCGAGCTTGGTGAGGCTATCGGGCACCCGGCCGGTGAGATGGTTGCCGGCGAGCTTGACATCGGAGAGCGTGGTGACGTTGCCGAGGCTCTGGCTGATGGTGCCGTTGAGTCCGTACCCGGGCAGGTTGAGCATGGTGACCTTGCCCTGGACGCAGGTGACGCCGAGCCAGCCCGCGCAGGGGTCGTTCCCGGACCAGGTCCCGACCAGCCTGGCCGGGTACTGGACGCCGGCGAGGAAGTGGAGCAATGCCATGACCTCGGGGGCGCAGGCGTCCCCGGGGCTGGCGGCGCAGAACTCGTTCCCGGAGAAGGTGAAATTGGGGGCCTTGAGCGCCGGGACGGGGCCCAGGAGGTTGTTGTTGTCGAGCTTGAGCTCCCGGAGCGCGGGGAGCGCGGCGAGGCCAGGCGGCAGGAGGCCGAGGAGCTGGTTGCTGTTGAGCCTGACGGTGTAGAGGTCCTTGCAGTCGGCGATGGCGTCGGGGACGGGCCCGGAGAAGTCGTTCCCGTGGAGCCAGAGCTCCTGGAGTCCCGTCATGGTGAGCACGACGTCGAGGGTGCCGGAGAGCTTGGCGTCCTCCCCGCGCTGGTTGTTGAGCCAGAGCCTCTGGATGCCGGAGGCGTTGAGCGCGGCGGGGACGGGGCCGGAGAGGTTGTTGTAGGAGAGCGTGAGGTTCTGGAGGCCCGTGAGTCGGCCGAGGAAGGCCGGGATCCCGCCGGTGAGGCTGCAGTTGTCGAGGGAGAGCACCTGCAGCTGCGGCGCGGAGTCGGCGAGTCCCGGCGGGAGCACCCACCCGCCGGTGGACGCGTTGAGGCGCGGGTTGTTGGCGAGGGAGACGACGAGGAGGCCGGCGGCGCCGTCGAAGAAGAAGTCGGCCGGGATGGCGTCGAAGTCGTTGTCGTTGAGGAAGGCGCGCTGGAGCGAGGACATGCCGCGCAAGGACGGGAGCGCGCCCGTGAGGCGGTTCCCCTGGAGGCTGAGGCCGCGCAGCGCGGCGAGCGAGGAGAAGGAGGGCGGGAGCGTGCCCGCGAGGCCGGCGTTCTTGAGGTCGAGGTTGTCGACGCGACCGGAGCGGTCGCAGGAGACGTGCGGCCACGCGGGGGGCCCGCACGCGTCCCCGTCGTCCGGCCACCCCAGCGCGTCCGGGTTCGTCAGGGATTGGCGGAGGTCGTCCAGCGCCGCCTGGTCCGCCGGGTGCGTGGCCCCGTGGACGAGCCCCGCGCCGGCGGCGGCGAGAAGGATGGTGGCGACGGTGATGATGAGGTGGTGGGTGGCGGCGGCGGCGTACATGGCGGAGGGGACGGGGGGAGCATTGAAGAGGGGGGAAGCCGGGAGGAGGCGTGGGGCTGCCGAGGAGAGGAGAGGACAGGAGAGAGGAGAGGATTCGCTTTCCCTCTACTCCTGCTTGTGGTGGTGTGGGCTGTGGTTGCCTCTTGGAGTCCTGGGACAAATGGCAAGGGAAGGAGAGGGGGCGGCGGCGGATTTGGCTGGGCGAGCGAGCCGGGACGGGTGGGAGGGACGCGCTCGTGCTCGCAGCTCGCCTGGCTGGCTGCTGCGCCGCCTGGGGGCAAAGGAATGTCGCCACTGCCCTGCTGACCGGTGACTGTGGTGGGTTTGGATTGGCGCAAAATTTGCAGTCAAAAACCAAACCTTTGCTGCCACTTCACAGCTCACAGCTCACAGATCTTGCAATTCTCTACTGCCAACCAGATTGGCACCGCCTCATCAAAACTTTTCATTCACGACCCCAAATGCAATGCACCCATCTGTTTATCTATTCGTTATGTGATTAACCACTCGTTATTACTGCCGTTTCCAACCTAGAGTACTTACTACTGCTGCTGCTATAGTACCGTACGTATCATCCAGGCATTTACTTTATTTTATTTTTTTTATGGCGCCACAAAATCCTTCCTTGCGTCGCCCTCGTGCGTTCTTGTACTAGTACGCGTCTACTCACGCGCTTGTTTTGATATATCCTCTCTTTTTTTGCAACCAAAAAAAGGCGCATGCTAGCCAAAAAGCAGCAACTGCTAAACGCACGCGGAAACACCAATCCCGGCTCCCGTTCGTCTCCTTGATTGCAGGGATTTTGTTCCAAATCACTACTACGGCTACGGTTAACTTTTGCGAAAATTTGTCGAATTTCCGAGCAGGACCATCGATCCTGATGACACCTGACACTAGGATATATTTTTACCTTTTGCACATGCATCACCCAGTCAGTCCTGGGAGGCTGGACTAGGACCATTGTTTACTTTGCCGGTGATATAATAAAAACGATAGAGTGAGCAATACGCTTATCTAAGGAATAAACCATCAACTAAAAAATTGTAATCTCATGCTGCATATGGGCTCAATCTGTTGTCCAAGAGCTAAAATATTATTTTTGATGGAGAGAGTGGATGGATATAGAGACACTCTAAAATGCCATTTTTAAAAATAATTTCTTACTTCTATTAAATATCAGGTCTTTTAACTACTATATAATATTGATGGCAAATATCCCTTTGTGACTCGTAACGTAATCTGCAAGCGATAGAACTAATTAATTATAATTGCTACTAGAGGAGTCCATATCTAAGGTCTGGATACTAAAATTTTAGCTAGCTAAATTTTAGTTATGAGGCCCCTCTCTTGACCATAATAAATGTATTTGTACCAAATAATTTTTTGTATTTGAAATATTATATTTATGCATAAAATTACTACTCAACATATTACTCCCTCTGATCTATTTTATCTAGCGCACACGCATATCAAGATTCAAACTTTAAAACTTTGACCAATAATTAGGCTAATAATTTTTAAATATTATAACACAAACTTTATGTCATTAGATTTGTAAGACATTATACTATCCAGTGATTTTAAGTTATAAGTATAAATAATTTAATATAAAATAAATGAATGATCAAAGTGTAATCTAGAAGACCGTGTCATTCTAAATTGCATCGGTTAAAATAGATCAGAGAGAGTATATTACGGCTACCATCAATGTTCTAGTGGATTTATGCTCCTTTGAAATATATGTTTTTCCCCTATTCTATGGAAAAATGAACCGATTTCTATAAATTTTTCTATAGGAGGGTACGTTCTCTTGCTAAGGACTGGAGCTAGCACTGGTCGAGTACTACCGTGGTTGGTTCATGTGTTTTCCGACCCCGCTTGTGATGTTTTTCGTGGGTTCATTCATTGATTCATTCATTTGATTGTCCTACTCCATACAATGTGCGTGATGACAACTGACAAGCATGGCCTTTTTCTCTACACCCTTGGTTTCCTCCACCTCTCACGGCATCAATTGCTCGCTACTTTTCACTCATGCCATTCTTGGCTTCACCTAATTACCTGTTAATTAGATGGTGTTGCGATGGTACTCATTCTGTCCCAAAATACTAGATGTTCGAGGATTCAAAAAAATATACCAATTTAGATGACGTTTTAGCTCTTAGAATGAGTACCACTCTATAACACACAATACATGAGCGATCATTCCATTACTTCTCTACCATTCACTATTCGGTGAAAAAATAAAAAAAAAATAGCCGGTGAAAAATACTAGTAGCTGCTATGAGTGGGAAGAGTAGAAATAAGCTTATTAATGAGCATGTTACCTCAAGTAAATAGTAACTTTATGATTGGTTATAGGGCTACTAAGATCTTTTATCACTAACCTTGGTCTCTGCTCCCATTGCCAGCTAGACGTCCAGTATTCCGGGACAGAGGAAGTATGATGTTGCGGATGATAATTTAGCATTTGGATTATCAGGTTGATATCGTGAAACACAAGTTTTTGTATAGCGGGTTTTGTATAAGACACTTAAAAATTACGGTCGAGTCTAGTCGCATGGCTGCCCACACTCTCTCTCTCTTCTTCTTCTTCTTCTTCTTCTTCTGGCCCACACTGCTCATCTTCTTCCTCCATATGGTTCTATCGCCCTATCGCGCCACTGCCCTGCCACGTGTGATATAGTGTCCGACAAAACCCTAGCTTGCCGTAGTGCCACCATCTTCCCCTCCCTCTTGCCCCCGCTAACGCTGCCATGGCCATGGCACCCCCCCCCCCCCCCCCGCTCTGACCTTATCTGTCTGCCTCCACCGTCATCGAGGCCACTAAACCGCCCATCAGCCCATCCCATTGTCTGACTGACCTTCCTCCCCTAAACCTCTTTCATTCTAAGGCCGACAGAGTTTGGGAAGATGAGAGGAAGAGCTCGCGCCAAAACCCTAAGGGGTAGATCAAGGAGGAGGAGGCCTACCTCGCCGGATCCGCCATTGGATCCACCATTGTCGCCACTGGATCCGCCATCGGTTGTTGCTGGATCCACCATTGTCGCCACCGGATCCACCATGGTTGCCATCGGATCTCACTGTTGTCGCTGCTGTCGGAGGGGGAGGAGCTGCATGGGGAGGAGGTGGGACGCGACATGAGCTCGAGGGGATGTTGCTACGGAGGAGCTCGTCGGCCGCCAGAGAGAGAGAGAGAGAGAGGAGGCGGGTGTGGAGAGTAGCCTTTGCAGAGTGGATTCAATATGGTCGTCCGTATCAGAGTTATTACCTTATGTAATCGTGGATTTTACCTTAAAAAGTATCATGGGTTGTTAAAATCTTGAGACAAAAACTTACAGATGGAGAAACTATCGAACAGTCACAATCAGACCTAGAAATTATTAAAAGACCCTTCAGAGCTAACTAGAATTACAAACTAGAGTACTAGTAGGGCTCAAACCTTGGTGTCGCACCTTTTCTCTGGATTTTTTCCAGATTTTGCAGGTACACGCACGTGTGCGCGTTCGGTGGTACTGCGCGTTTCCCGCGCACTGGAGGCGACCTGAAGACGGCGAGCTTGCCAATCTCTCTTTGCGTGTGTACGGACGCGCACGCGTGTGTGTGCGTGTGGTGGTGTGAGTGTGGTGTGCGTGGGTTGTGTGCGTCCAAATTGTACCTGATAAAAAAAATAGCCCCACTGACAAAAGGCTATTAGTCGGCTTCACATTTGCTAGCAGCTAAGAGTGAGGTCATTAATAACGCTAAATACTTAGATATAAGTCAAGTTATAAGAGTCAAATTTTACAATAGTTATCTTCTAGTCTACAGAAAGATTATTATTATTGTTGTTGTTGTTGTTATTATTATTATTATTATTATTATTATTATTATTATTATTATTATTATTATTATTATTATTATTATTACATCTTACATTCTTTCATATACTTCTATACGAGCCTATGATTGTTCATGCTAAAGTGTCTAGCTTGTTACTTGCATGAGAGCCAATTTCTCATCTCTCTTTTCTCTTCCGTCCTTCACATTACTAAAAATATTGATTAAACAATTATTATACTTGCTCTAATAACTATCGTATTTGATCCCTATAGACCACCTTAAATCTTATGGGACATTATTTTAGTTATGACAAAAAGAAAAAGAACTGGGGTCTTGACTTTGCCTTTATCATTTTTCAGTTGGGCGTTGAGGCTTAGGGCATGTTTAGATCCCAAAAGTTTACAAGATTCTCCATCACATCGAATCTTTAGACGCATGCATGGAGTATTAAATGTAGGTAAAAAAATAACTAATTGCACAGTTTGTTTGTAAATGTCGAGACGAATATTTTGAGTCTAGTTGGTCCATATTTGGATAAAGTTTGTCAAATAACAATGAAAGTGCTACAGGAACTTTACACCCAAAATTCTTCCAACTAAACACACCCTTAGTAGTGGTATACTGTTCTATGGCCGGCTCCGGTAATTATGACCATGCGTGTCTCCTTTTTCACAGGAATGCCTCCTTATTGTTTACTTGACCGCCTACTTTATACTCCGATCCGTGGCAGCAGCACCAGTCCCTCGCTTCCTCCGTCCTCCCTCAAACCCCCCCCCCCCCCCTCCCCCCAAAAAAAAAAGGTACCACACTTAACAAGAGCAATAAAACTTGACATCTTTCTCTTTTTTTTTGTAAAATTGATTGATCCATATATTTATCACTGTTGTTTTTAATATTTCAAATTTACCGATATAGCTCTATTCATATATACACGTTTTAAAAGTAAATAACTAAACGTTATTGGCATCTGTGATTTTAAAGTTTAATCACATGTTTCATTGAACAATTTGTGTTCTTTTCCTTAAAAACAGGAGTAAATGCTTGCCTTTGTTTTTAAACAAAGTGTTTCTATCTTGAGAGCAGAGGGGGTTGAGATTTTATAGCTTTTATAAGGCTATTATGTTTGGATCGACAGACTAAAATACGGTTAAGTTACTAGTTGCTAACAAAAGCTTGCTCATAGCTTTATTTTAAACTATTTATTCACTAATAAATCTATAAAAAGCTATTAGTTGGCTTCATTCCTCTAGCTGTTACAGTTTATAAAAATATCTAGCTGACATAAACAGTGTTTAGGCCCTTTTGGAAGCAAGGAGAACAAAATCTAGAGATAGAAATCCCTGGACTGAAAACTTAGCTAAAATAATATCTCCATAGATTATTTATTATGAGAAAAATTCGGAATCAGAGATTGGAGTTTCTAAGATAGGCCTAATAGAGTGACCCCACGCGCGTGGCGGCAGCATGGATGGATGGGCCACACACAGCAGAGGACAAAGGGCCAGGACCATGTGGCTGCATGATTCTGTTCTCCAGTCCTAGAAAACAGCAGGGCCTGCAGCTAGACAGACAAAAAGAAAGCCACTTTGATTGATTTGTCTCATCACATGCTGTGGCGACTTTTGTTTTCTTTCTCTTCTGTAATGTTGAGTGAGTAATAAAGTAGTAACAAGTTTCTTTCTCTTGTGTAATAAGGCAAGCTTAGCCAATTAAGAAGTGTGCGTGTCCATCTGATATGCTATGCTACACCGGCGACCACGCATGTAATTTCATCTTTTTTGTTGGGAAAACATGACGACAGGCCGGGCACTAGGCAACCGCTTGCTACGTGGTTCATTAAACAACACAATGAGAACGTACACCCTTTATCGTACAGTTTCAGTTATCAGTGGCAGATCCATCCACCATCCATGGAGTTAATGTGAGGACGTCTATGAGATTGGTGTCGTGTGTTTCTGACTTCCCCCCCATAAGTTGAACAGTTATAGAATAATGTTTTTTCTTTCCCAACAAATTAGTAGCTTAGGTATCAGCCAATTTATAAGTCCCACTGAAGAAAGCCTTAAGCATGCGATTGCGCCGAAGCCTGAACGACGGAGTACACTACTAATCAGAGTAATAATCATTCATGAATTAGACACGTCACAGGAGGATTGGCGCATCAAGGTGGCATGTGATCCAATGCAAATGCAACCCAGCAGAGTGTCATGTACGTTAGCAATCTGCAGCAACGTGCGTCGTCAACCGTCAGCACCCAGCCCAGCAGACAGGGTGAGCAATGCAATGCCTGTATTTGCTGAAACCGCAGGCCAGCCAGCCAGCCAGCCAGCAGTCAGTCAGTCGATACAGTACTCACTTCACAGACAGACAGATACTAGACTCTTTTCCTTTGGTTTAATTATTATTACAGCATTTCGTCATGCAAGATGGAGGTAGCCGTCGTCTCGAGTTATCTTTTGCTCCCTGCTGTTTTTTTTTTTTGTTAAAAAAAAAATACTGGGCATTCAGGCAGGCCTGCAGTGTCGAAGCTAGCTACGGGCCCTTCCATATCGATCCAAGTCACAGCTAGCTACTGGGCATTTAGCAGATTTTTGATATGGAAGGGCCCGCAAAGATTTTTGATTTTGTCCATGCGGCCAGCGGCCGAATAACAAGAGGCGTATGTAGCCCATGGACCAGGCCAACCATATGGGCCTGCACAGCGTACCTCTAATCTGTGCGTGTTGGGCCGACATTTACGTCTCTCACGGTCCATGGTTCCATTGCTGTACGTTGGATTACACATACAGTAAGCTAACGTGCTTAAACGATTGCAACACAGCTTACATACATCTTATATTGTCTGTTGGGAAAAGCAAACTAATGGAAACAAAGTATACAATGATAACACAGTAGATAGAGGGGGGAAAAAAATCTCCGCTTAACTTAAATTCTGTTCCTCTTTGTACAACTACTACGTCATCCTTGTTTGAAAATAAGCAAGGCGGCAAAAAGATCAAACAACAAGATTACAAGAGCTTGAGCTTCGTCCAACGCAATGGAATGCATGCATGGCCGGTTGAGCACACGTCAAAATCATTGCATTTGCACGGATGCTAGCACGGGTACACGGCCTGGAGGTGGTGATGCAAGCACGGCGAGGTCCGCCAGGCCCTCGCATGCAGCCGGAGCGTCTCCCGCGCCCGCTCCCTCGTCCTCTCGCCGTACTGCTCCGCCTGCGCCACCACGCACAGCGTCGCCACGACGCCGGCCTGCGCCATCTCCTGCACCACCGCCGCCGTCGCGGCGTGCCTCGCCACGGACCGCAGCACCCTGACCGCCTTGTCGGTGGCCACCTCCGACACCCTGAGCGCCTTCCTGCCCACGGCCGCCACGCCCGCGCCGTGCGCCACCAGGTCGGCGCGCCCCTCCGCGCACCCGCACAGGCGGTCCAGCGCCGCCAGGACGAGCTCGCACGCGCGGCGGTCGGCGGGCGCGTCGTCGAAGAGCATGTCGACGAGCACGGGCACCGCGCCGGCGTCCACCGCCTTGACGCGGTTGCGGCCCCACGCCGCCGTGCGCACGAGCACGTGCAGCGCCGCCTTGGTGGCCGACCTGGGGACGGCCGGCCTGTCGCGGAGCAGCTCCACGGCCTCCCGGAACACCTGCTCCGGGAGGGACGCCAGCCTGCTGCTGGGCGGCAGCGCGGCCGTGACGCGCTCCAGGAGCAGCGCCGCGCGCGCCCTGGACGCGGCGCCGGACCGCTGCAGCGCGGAGACGAGCGCCGAGACCAGCGCCGCCGAGACGAGGCACTGCTCCGGGACCTGCAGCGAGGAGATGACCTCGAGCGCCTCGTCGCGGACGGCGGCGGCGGCGGTGCCTTCTGACGACTTGGCGTTGTTGGCGGACGCCACGAACACCGCGGCCAGGACGTCCACTGCGCCGGGGACGGCGGCGACGAGCTTCCGGTTGCTGTCGCTCTCGGCCGCCACGTCCCGGAGCTCGCGCAGCGCGGCGAGGAGCTGCTGCTGCTGCTCGTAATGCTGCTCCTGAGGCGACGCCGATGACCCGGCGGCAAAGGCATCGCGGACCCGCGAGACCAGCGCGGCGACGGCGGCGCGGTCGGCGCGGGGCTTGGGCGTGTGGACGCGGCCGATGACGCCGTCGGCGGCGTGGAGCGCGCACCAGGACTGGATGAGGCGGCGCAGCGTGTGGTTGGGCGTGGGGTCGCAGTCCGCCGGCACGGGCTGCTTGGTGAGCGGGCAGGTGGCGGCGGTGAGGAGCCAGCGCTCGATGCCGTCGCGGTCGTAGGTGATGCCGGTGGGGAGCGTGACGGGGTCCCGCATGATGGCCAGCGAGATGGGGCACAGGAAGTAGCAGGGCACCTCCAACTGCGGCTGCGCCTCGGCCTCCTCCTCCATTGCTGATGATGCTGATGCTGATGCTGATGCTGCGGAGGGATCGGAGCTGTGGTGTTGGAGATCGAGTAGAGTAGGCACTAGCTAGTAGGCAGCAGACAGAAGCTGACTACAATGGTGTGGTGTTGTCTTTATACAGGGCATGCATGAGCAGAAGATGGAGGAGGGATTCAAAGACGTGTGCGAGTCCACACGGCGATCGGCGACGATGGAGCACGAGCGTGAGCTGACCGATCGAACAGAATATTGAAGACAGACACCGACCGATATATATGATCCTCTCTCTCTCTCTGGGTCTGCGATCATCTATCAGCCAGCCAGTCCATGCTCGGCAGCTCATTGGTTGGTGCTAGCTAGCCTTCTACGAAAGAGACGCCTCCATTATTTTTTTCTTCTCCTTGAATTGGTGTACTGGTCGTGTATGGTACGGAATTTTTAAAGTGGAATAGTCTACACGGAAAATTATTATTAAATTATAACAAAGCAATTTGAACCTTCCCTTGGTCGTCTACAGTATACTCTCTCCGTAAACAAATCATGATAAGTCAAATGATTTCTAGTGTAACCAAATTTATATTAAAAAACATACTAATATTTCCTTTATTAAATAAAATTTATCGTACAAATGTGTATATATGTATATACATAATTAAAATTGAGATAGTTTGACTTTGCCCGGAAGGCCGGAACTAGAATTATACTTTTGTTAAGTAGTACGTACGTGCTCTTTTATCACTCCTGACAATAGATCTCCTCTGCACTTTCGATTAATTGGCGCTGCTTTTCAAAATACAGATGAAGAGTAGAGTGCTAGCTAGCTTCCATTTTGTGCCAAACTTTGGTTTTGAGACGTTTTTTTTTTTTTTTTTTTGCCAAACTTTTGTCTAATTTCCGAGACATCGTCGAGGTCAAGCATGCAAGGACAACACAAGCATGCAGCCAGTGGCGGGCCCAAAATTGTGAAGGTGGGTATTCAAAATGTAAAGAGAAATAATATTTTTGGACCGTATTAGACTATTGGGTCATTAGTTGGGAACCAAGGGAAGAGAGTAGTAATGTTTTTAGGCTGAATTCTTCATAGATTATTTATTTACTCTTTTTTTCCTCTTTTTTAATATATATACTTATATATACACTATAAGTATAAAACTTTTTACCAAAAACTTTGGGTATTCAGCTGAATACCATTGAGCCCCCCTGGGCCCGCCCCTGCATGCAGCTGAAAAAGATAGAGTTGACCACCAAATGAGAGAGAGAGAGAAAAACGTACGTACAGCTGAGAGTGAGAGAGGAAATGGCCAACAATGGGAGGTCTCCAACGCCTAGGAGGCCGGGTATGCGTTAACGTTGGTCTAGTTTAAACTTGCTTGGATTAATTTGTAAATTTGTACGTATTTCTCAATGCTTTTTGGCCGGCTCCTCTTGCTTGCACGCTGACGACGACGGGCGTGGTGAATTACTAGGAAGGAGTTAACAACACGGGAAATTAAATTTGCATAGGTATGGCCATATGGGTAAGCTCTATTGACTAACGAGCTAGCATCTTTGACCTGTCCACATGTGTTTAGGTTAACCCCTTCTGTTTTTTATTTGTTATTAACATTAATTGATTTGCAATAGGATCTTATCATGTGGCGAGTGAAAATGAAGCAAGCAACGCATATGGTGGCTGGTCTGACATGATATGAGAACGAAGTGCATTATTGTTTTCTTGCTCTAGGTGAACTGAACCAAAAGACAACGAGAGATCTCTTCAACTAACTCTGTCCATAAGCGAATCATGTGTGAGTGTGAGTGTACAGTAATCATCTGCCATGCATGCATGCCTTTTAATTTCGTTTTTGAGACGTCAGTATGATCGATTGAGACGCTGAAAGAGTTAAGTCCTTTTGGCATGGCTGTGTGTACCGTCTTCGTTTTTTTGCCTGACGATTGCACTGTTTACAGAAATATATTTTTTCCTCCCATTCTCTTCCAAAACAATTGCAAGCCGGTGAAAACCATTTTCTTGGGTTTCACCGACTCATGGAAGCAAAGCAAACATCGTCATTCTTGAGCTGACTTTTTAAAAAGCTGAAAAACTTTTTTAAAAAATGAAGTAATAAAAAATAAAAAGTAAATGTTGAGAGAAGTTTTTTTAGTTTTTGGTACGTTGAGACGCTAAAGATTTATAGAAAAAAACAACGGCCAGACAAACAACTTTTGAGCCAAAAGCTCGAAAGAGCTTGAGCTCAAACAAACATAATCATCTCTTAGGTCTGTTTGGTACAGCTCACAACAGCTTCATGAGCTGTTTTTTTTTGTCAAACACTTTTTTTTCAAAATAGCTTCACTCATGAAGCTGTTTTATTCACCCTCTCACAAACCATAAGCTGAGATAAAGCTGAAAAATAGCTTTTCACAGCTTATACCCGCATTTCTCTCTCCTAACCATGCATGAAGTTGTTGGTGGAGCTGTTTAGCTTCACTAGTCAAGCTGAGCTGTATCAAACGGGGCCTTAGTTAACATGGGTGATACTATATTACGTATGTTTTAGGGTTTCATTCATCACCGTCGGTCGACGTCACCGTGTACGCAACCAAAAACATACATTTTGATCTTGAGGTCAAGAGAGTAGAAGAAGCTAGGTGCAGTAGAATAGTGCATGTGGTCATGCATGCATGGACAAGTGAAAAAGACATGACGTGTTCTGAAGAGAAAAGTAGTGAATAAGACAGAAGAAAGGACACTGCATATGCTTTGGTAAACGGTAGGTCTCGGTTTTGTGGTCACCGGGCCTCCTGCTGCGTTCTCATCGGTATACGTCTCTCTCTCTCTCTCAGATCATATGGGCTGATAAATAAGCAATAATAATGCGAGCTTAACTAATATATGGGGTGATTATTTGTCTGTCGTTGGTTTTGACTTACAGATGGGACGTTACGCAAGAGGCTTGCTGTCTCCGTCAAACCGCAAGAACTACGCAGAGGCAAAGACAAAGAGAGATGTGTGTATGGGCTACAAATGTGCCAAACAAAACAATGCAACATCCAACACGTAGGTGTTAGATGTGTATATATAAATTTTAGTCATATAGGAGTATATATATAATAAATCTGTATCGGTAGAGATGCAAGCTGGTGTAGTGTAATCCGATAGATACTTTCATCGATGTGGAGGTAAGTGATGATGGGGGTATCCGAAGACGAAGATTTGTTTTCTTCCGTTTGACCACATGCCCTCATGCCTGCCTGTAGAAATTGCAGTGCACTGCTCTTGCTGCTGGTCTTGCCTACGACTTTGTTATTATTTGCTCAGGGTCACCTAGTCACCGGTTACCACAACCGGAATTATTTATTTGCGCTTCATAAGATTCGAACTCAAGATCTCTTAACCCACGTATAACTTATCAAAACGTAGTGATGAGAGACGGCCCTGTTGGAACGCACTTGCCCAACCTCCGCACTTGTGCAGGGGGAGGAGCGAAGGCGGCCGAGCGTCAGATGCAGTAGCGAAGGTGAAACGGAAGTGGAGGGTGCTCGAATTCCGAAAAAGGTTCGTCCTTACACTGTTCATCCCCTTGGTATTTATAGGGAATGCCAAGGGGCACGGGCCAAATTACAAAAGGGTACAGCAGAGATTCCTTGCCACCGCTCAGGTAGGAAGGGCAAAAACGTAAATACACAGCTGAGGTGGGAACCCTAATCGGTCACACTCCAGCGCGCCGCCACCTGGCCCTTGTTCACCTTCGGGGAGAGGTGCGGCGGTCTTGACCTTCGGCCGCGCTCGCCCTCGGGCCCGTGCACCTCCGGCTTTACCTGCCTCCGGGGAAGAACGAAGGTTTAACCTTCGGCCGTGCTCGCCGGACCTTCGGCTTCGTTTGCCTCTGGGGCGACGCACTTGCGGCTTGCCTGGACCTTCGCTCCACCCGAAGGTGGCGTCGTGAGTCAGCGAAGGTTTCCTGCAGTGCGATCGTCGTCTTAGTCCTGCACGGAAGCACAACAAAGCGACGAGGGTTGACCCGTATCCGGGGGTTAGGGTAACGGTCTCCAATAGGAGAGGGGCCTCGCAAGCACACCAGGCGTTGCGCGAGGGCTCATTTCGAGCGCCAGTTCGGGCGGCGCTTCTGCCGAGGGTCCTTTCCCCCAACAGTAGCCCCTCGTTGCCTTGGATCTAAAAGACCGTGTTTAGGCCCAAGCAGCGCCTTTTAATGGGGACAAAAACGGGGCCCTCGGCAGCGACGCCCGCGGCTGCTTTGGGCTGGGCCGTTGTGGTGTTGTTTTAAACTATTGAAGTATGTTTCGTTTTTTGCGCCGCGTTCTTTGGTTGTCGTGCCGACTTCGTCGGGTGAGGGGCTCGTTTCCCGGCCTATAAATAGCACGAGTAGGTGGGGAGTTTTGATTGTGCTCTTTGTTGCTATAGCCATCCTGCTGTTGCAGTTTGCTTGTAGCGAAGGTTTGTTTGAGCTTGTCTGCGAGGGTTGAGACAGGCGTTTGTTGTTCGGTAGTGTTAGCAGTTGAAGAGATGGCTAGGTTGAAGCAAACTGCTCGCGCTGTTTCTCCCACAGCCGCGGATGAGGGGATTACCTTCGAGTTTGGTCTGAGCCGGGTTTGTGCAAGTGAGATTGCATCTTACGTGCGGTGGGGCTGGGTTGAGGAAGGCAAGGCGAGGGCCAGCAGTGGGGAGACCGTGCCGAGGCCGGGTGCAGATGAGGTTGTGGTGTTTGAGGAGTTCTTTTCGGCTGGCCTTCGCTTTCCAGCTGACTCCTTCGTGACTTCGGTCCTGCGGAGGTTCAACCTGCGGTTTCATCAGCTTACGCCTTCCTGCTTCACAAAGATGTCGGTCTACGTCTGGGCCTGCAGGTCTCAGGGGGTTGTCCCTCATGTCGAGGGTTTTGTCCGCACTCATCGCGTTCACATGCAGCCTCGCAAGATTACGGACAGCGAGGGCAAGACCAGCCTTGGGCAATTTGCGGTGTACACTTTTTGCCATCGCGCCGGCGCGGAGCTGCCGGTGCAAGCGCAGAAAAACAAGTGGAGCAGCGGGTGGCAGGAGTTCTGGTTCTATTACAAACTCAGTGACAGCTCCGAGCTTTGCGGCGAGCTTCCGGTGCTTGGAGATGTGGGCGCCGAAGCTAAGATGAGCATCGAGGCCCATGCTGCTGTTGATTGCCTGAGGGTCGTTGCGCGTTCTCAGTGCGCGCGTGATTTGGTGGAGGAATATTGCTGTGCCAAGATTTGGCCTCTTGGCCGGAGGCAGACTTGGTTCGTTGTGGAGAATGACCCGAGGTACGAAGGTAGGGGCTTGAAGAAGCCTAGTTTGGATCTAGAGAAGGTCTGGGAAAGAACTCTTAAGAAATTTCCGAGGCGCGAGGATGGGAACGAAGCTGTTTTTAAACGAGTTCAGCAGTGGGCGGACGAACTCGTGGGGAAGCTTTCCCCACTGGAAGTGAAGGCTATCCATAGCTTGGTGGGCGGCGAAGGTCGTGTGAACAGAATGTTTGACATTCTTGGTATTCGGTACGCCGACTGGCCCGCTCCTTCGAGCGACGACGCGCCGAAGAAGAGGAAGCGGAAGGCTTCGGGAGGAACGGAGATCGTGTCTCGGCCGAAGAGAGGCCGTGGTCGAGGCCGTGGGGGAGCTGGCGGACGAGCGAAGGTTCTTGCGACGAAGGTCGCTGCTGGCTCTGTTGCTACGGGCACTTCTTTGGCCGCTGCTCGGAGCGGCCGGGGTGCCAGTTCGGTCGGGGGACGCGTGCCTCGCGTTGGAGGGATCGGTGCTTTGGTCCAAACTTCGGGCGACGAGGATGAGTCTGATGATGATGAGGTGGAGGAGAAGGACGCAAAGGAGGGGGAGACGGGCGAGGGTTCGTCTGATGAAGGTAGCGAGGGTTCTACTGAAGGGCATGACACGGATGAGGAGGTGTCGATTGGAGGCGGAGCCTCGCCGGTTGTTGGTGCGATGGTTACCCAGGGCGCAAATGAGCTTGCGCGAGATATTGAGCCGGGCAGCCCTCGACGAGGTGCGGTTCCCAGCTTCGCGGGCTCGCACCTTTGGGTGGAGGGGTTTGAGTTCGATGGGGAACTTGACTCTGCGCGGTCCCGGGGAAAAAGACCGTTTGGCGAGGCTAGCCGGTCGAGCCTTCCGGAATACGCCAAGAAGCTTGGGATTTCTGATCCGGCGACTGCACTGTTCACCAGTCCGGACCTTCGGGATTGCCACTTGCAATGCAGCCCGGAGGAAAGGCGTTTTCTGGGCCGGATCTTTGGCCGTATTTGTGTGCCGGAGGCGGAGGTCCTTCTTGCAGATCAAGCGGTTGGCGACACCTTTGATGATGTTGACGTCAAGTTGGCGGAGCTGATGCTCTTGAACCGCTCAGCGAGGCGGAAGGTTAGCTCCGACATGGAGTTTATGAGGAACCATATGACTGAACTTGAGAAAGAGAACAGCAAACTGGCGCGGAGCCTAGAGAACAGAGAAAATGAAAAGAGGATTGCTTCGGAGAAGGCCGCGAAGGCTCGAGAGGAGGCGGTTGAGCTGGCGAAGCGTAATGCTGATCTGATTGCCGCGGGAAAGGAGAAGGACAAGGCTTTAGCCGAGGCCGAGGGTCGGCTAGTTGATTTGAAGAACTCTTGGCGGACGAGCATGGAGAACGTCAAGCGTAAACTTGATTGTTGTCTGACCGAGGCTGGGGGTTCAGCCGGAGAGCCATTGCCTGCAGTTGATGCAGAGGCCTTCGAGGGCTGGCTGGGCAACGAGCTTGATGTGTTTAGCTCGCTAGTTTCCAACGCAGCCGATTTTGGTGGCTACGCCGGGGCCTTGGCAATGGCGAGCACGCTTCGACTGGCGGATTGTGATCATCTTCGCAAGGTCAAAAGGCCGAGCCATGTCTTTCCGACGGTTGAAGAGGTTCGCCAGATGAAGGTTGACGACGCAGAAGTCCGGAACTGTGCGATGCGTTTGCTTCGCAAGTTTTGGATCTCCGGAGGTGGCCGGGCTCTCGCCTTCGAAGAAGCTGCCGAGGCTACGCGCCAGGTTCGCACCTTTGTTTAAGTTTTTTTTTTGGTCTGTGTTGATTTTGTTTTGGAGGGGTTGTTTGTTGATTTTGGCGAGGTTTGTCTTTTGTTTTGCTTGTAGGCTCGACGAGATGCAATGCCCTCGCCGCCTGCGGGAGATGCAGCGAGGGGTGACCCCGAAGCCGCCCCTGAGCCAAGCTGTGCGGGGGTTACGCTCGCCGAGATCGAGGCGTTGACCGGGAGCGGGCCGATCGTGGAAGGAGATGCTGCGCGGGCGACGGCGATGGAAGAGGAGGCTGCGGCGAACATCGAGGCTGCTGCGAAGGAAGCCACGGCGGAGGAGGCGTCAGCTGGGACCTCGACTGCCGCCGCTGGCGAGGGTGTTGACGTCAATCGAGGGGAAGCTGGGCAGGTGTGATGCCTGGGTTTGTTGGGGCGAGGGAGGCCTTTTTGTAGATACTATGGTTGCTTGTAAAGACTTGGCGAGGCTGAGACATCTCGTATTTTTGTGCAACATGCAGTTTCCTGACGGAACCGTGCTAGACGTATTCGACGTGACCCCGCTGATGTTGAACTACCAAGACGTATTTATAACTGGTGAATCATGGGCCCGCGCTAGATTTAAATATCCTTCGCTTTCCTTTGAACGTTTTTGGTGGTCGAAGGTGCGGAGATATGATTTAAAGCATAGTAGGTCGAGTCGATTTTGGCGCGAGACAGACTATACAGACCGCCAAGCCGATCGTTATTTGTTTGGGTCTTCTTCGACCTCGCACGTTGGCGGTGATGATGATATTGACGAGAACACAGCTCTGGAATATTTGTTCGGTCGAAGGGAGCTTGCAGTTGGTTCGGATGGGGCGCTTGTGATCCCGAAGGAGGAACCTTCGGAAGTTGAGACGAGGCATAGGTACATGTATAGGGCGAGGGTTTTGCCCGGGGAGCTGCCAATTGTCCCTGCAGCTCCTTTGTTGTGGGGACCCCTGGTTCCAGTGGAGGGGGGTTTTGAGATGGAGGCCGAAGGTTTGGATGATTTGGAGTTAACTGAGGGGAGCGGTGGTCCCTTGTAAAGGTTTTTTATTTTGGGATATGTTTCGTTGTTGTAACATTGTTTTGTAACAGTATGAGAAAAGCGTATGGGTTGTGTGCCATATTTGCTGTGCTATTTTGACGTTTCTTATGTTGTTTTAACGGCGACGCCCCCTTTTTCTTTTAGCGAGGCTCGCGCACTTGCTCGTGTAAGCTTGTTTTTGAAAAAACAGCGACGCCTCCTTTTTCTTTTAGCGAGGCTCGCGCACTTGCTCGTGTAAGCTTGTTTTTGAAAAAACAGCGACGCCCCCTTTTTCTTTTAGCGAGGCTCGCGCGCTTGCTCGTGTACGCTTGTTTTGAAAAAACAGCGACGCCCCCTTTTTCTTTTAGCGAGGCTCGCGCACTTTCTCGTGTACGCTTGTTTGAAAAAACAGCGACGCCCCCTTTTTCTTTTAGCGAGGCTCGCGCACTTTCTCGTGTACGCTTGTTTTGAAAAAACAGCGACGCCCCCTTTTTCTTTTAGCGAGGCTCGCGCACTTGCTCGTGTACGCTTGTTTTGAAAAAACAGCGACGCCCCCCTTTTTCTTTTTAATCGCGTTGATGTGGCCCCGCGCCGAGGCCTGGCTTGGAGGGCTCGGGCGAGACGGAGAAAGTGGGGCCCGCGCCGAGGCCTGGCTTGGAGGGCTCGGACGAGACGGGGAAAGTGGGCCCGCGCCGAGGCCTGGCTTGGAGGGCTCGGGCGAGACGGGGAAAGTGGGGGCCCGCGCCGAGGCCTGGCTTGGAGGGCTCGGACGAGACGGGGAAAGTGGGCCCGCGCCGAGGCCTGGCTTGGAGGGCTCGGGCGAGACGGGGAAAGTGGGCCCGCGCCGAGGCCTGGCTTGGAGGGCTCGGGCGAGACGGGGGAAAGTGGGCCCGCGCCGAGGCCTGGCTTGGAGGGCTCGGGCGAGACGGAGAAAGTGGGCCCGCGCCGAGGCCTGGCTTGGAGGGCTCGGGCGAGACGGAGAAAGTGGGCCCGCGCCGAGGCCTGGCTTGGAGGGCTCGGGCGAGACGGAGAAAGTGGCCCGCCCGAGGCCTGGCTTGGAGGTGAGTTTGCTTTTTGCGAGCCCCTGTCGTTTGTGCCAGGGTGCTCGACTTTCCTCCCCTTATCTTAGGCGGAGGTGAGTTTGCTTTAGCGAGCCCCTGTCGTTTGTGCCAGGGTGCTCGACTTTCCTCCCCTTATCTTAGGCGGAGGTGAGTTTGCTTTTTGCGAGCCCCTGTCGTTTGTGCCAGGGTGCTCGACTTTCCTCCCCTTATCTTAGGCGGAGGTGAGTTTGCTTTTTGCGAGCCCCTGTCGTTTGTGCCAGGGTGCTCGACTTTCCTCCCCTTATCTTAGGCGGAGGTGAGTTTGCTTTTTGCGAGCCCCTGTCGTTTGTGCCAGGGTGCTCGACTTTCCTCCCCTTATCTTAGGCGGAGGTGAGTTTGCTTTTTGCGAGCCCCTGTCGTTTGTGCCAGGGTGCTCGACTTTCCTCCCCTTATCTTAGGCGGAGGTGAGTTTGCTTTTTGCGAGCCCCTGTCGTTTGTGCCAGGGTGCTCGACTTTCCTCCCCTTATCTTAGGCGGAGGTGAGTTTGCTTTTTGCGAGCCCCTGTCGTTTGTGCCAGGGTGCTCGACTTTCCTCCCCTTATCTTAGGCGGAGGTGAGTTTGCTTTTTGCGAGCCCCTGTCGTTTGTGCCAGGGTGCTCGACTTTCCTCCCCTTGTCTTAGGCGGAGGTGAAGTTTGCTTTGAAAAGAAAAGGAATGTTTTTCAAAGCAATCTTAGCAGATTTCCATCGAATGTAGCGCTCTTTGAAAAAGAGCCGCTTTTTCGATGCTTGGGAGTAGAAGGTTGGTGATTTTGCTTTTTTGGGGGTTCTAGCCTGTATTAATGCTTTGGATACTGCCTCATTAAAAAACCTTACGCCCCTTCGTAAGGAAAAAGAGTGCAACTCCTGTTTTTGTTAAGTACATGAGAGTAGATAACATAAAAGGTGACAAAAATTACATAACGCGAGGGCTCGCTGAGGCTCCGCTATGGGTAGAATTTGCGAAGGTCGTCGATGTTCCAGGTGTGTGGTAGGATATTACCTTCGCTGTCGGAGAGGTGGAAAGAGCCTGGGCGATTGCATTCTGCGATCAGGAACGGGCCTGTCCACTTAGGCTGGAACTTTTCGGCCAAGCTGGCGTTTTGTTTACGGATGAGGACGAGGTCACCCTTCTGCAGGTTCTTGATTCTGACCTTTTTATCTCTCCACTTCTTGGTCTCTTCCTGATACTTGCGAAGGTTGTGAACTGCGCTGCATCTTGTTTCTTCTAGCAAGTCCTTGTCAGTTAGCATGGCTGGCTCATCACTTGCGAGGGTTGTTCTTGGTGAAACGTATTTTAGCTCCTCTGGTAACACGGCTTCTTCGCCGAACAAAAGTTTGAATGGTGTGAACTTGGTTGCTCTGCATTCGGAGGTATTGTGAGACCAGGTGACAGCAGTTAGCTCGTCTGCCCATTTGCCTTTGGGTCTGCCTTGCAATTTTTTGGATATGGATTGGAAGATTGTTGCGTTGGCTCTTTCGACTAGGCCGTTGGACTGCGGGTGTCGGACTGAGGCGAAGCATAGAATTGTTCCGATTTGTGCACAGAACTCTTTGAAAACCTCGCTGTCAAACTGGGTGCCGTTGTCGACGGTTAGATGTTGGGGGACTCCGAAGCGACAAACTATCTGCTGCCAGAAAAACCTTTTTACTGCGAGGGAGGTTATGGAGGATAGTGGTCTTGTTTCGGTCCATTTGGTGAAATATTCCACGGCTACCGCCGCATAGCGAAGGTTCCCCGGAGCCGTCGGTAGTGGGCCCACGAGATCCATTGCCCACCTTTGGAGAGGCCAGGTTGGGCATATGAGGGTTGTGGGAGCCCCTGGGGTGTTTTGGTTTTTTGCTGTCAGTTGACAACCTTCGCACTTCTTGACGATGGTTTCGGCATCTCGCAGCGCAGTTGGCCAGTAGAAACCTTGCCGGAAAGCCTTTCCTACTAGTGCCCTCGGGCCGTTGTGTGAACCACATATACCTTCGTGGATGAGTTTGAGAATGTCGTTACCTTCGGACTGTGACACGCACTTGAGCCAAGGTGAGGTTACCGAAGCTTTGAACAAGGTGTTATCCACAATCTTGTACCCTCGGACTCTTTGCTTTAGTCTGTTCTCTTCCTCTTTGGAGCTGGGTTCATGGAGTCCTTTGATGTAGGCCATGATAGGTGCTCTCCAATCCTCGCACTAAATTGTGTTGATCAGCTTGATGCTGATTTCGGAAGCTTCGAAGGCTGACCGAGTGGAAACCTCGTAGAACACGTCCGGAGGGAGCTGTAGCTGCTGCGCGGCTGCTTTGGCTAAGCAGTCTGCTTCGCTGTTTTCAGTCCTCGATATTGCTTTTACGGTTATGCCGAGGAAGAAAGATTCTAACCTTCGTACATATTGGAAATATTTTTGAAGCTCCGGATCTTTTGCTTTGTAATCCTTTTCAATGTGCCCCGCAATGACTTGAGAGTTTGTGTTGATGAGTGCCCTTCGGACTGATAACGATCGCAACCTTGAAAGTGCCAGAATCACTGCCTCCTATTCAGCGGAGTTGTTTGTGCACTTGAAGTCCAGCCTTCGTGCGTATCTCAGCTTCGACCCGGAAGGCGAGATTAGAATGGCCGAGGCACCGGCTCCAGTTGCACCCCAGGCCCCATCGACGTAAACAATCCAAAACTGGTCCTGTTGCAGCTCACCGGGGCGAGGGTCTGGTGTCCATTCTGCTATGAAATCAGTCAGCACCTGTGATTTGATCGCTGTTCTGCCAACGAAGGTTACAGCATAACTATTAAGCTCGACTGCCCATTTTGCTATTCTTCCAACGGCTTCGTTGTTTTTGAAAATGTTCTCGAGAGGGTACGTCGAAGGTACATGTATCTCGTGAGCCTGGAAATAGTGCTTGAGCTTTCTTGATGCCATGACGACGGCGTATGCTATTTTCTCAAGCTCCGAATAATTTCTCTTTGGGCCTTCGAGGGTTTCTGAAACATAGTAGATTGGGGCTTGTCTGGTTCTGTTGTTTTCGCGGAGCTCCTTGATGAGGACTGCGCTTGCAGCGTGTGGCGAAGCTGCGACGTAGAGTAACAACAAGTCTCCCTTGCTTGGGCTGGTTAGGGCAGTCAAGCTGGTCAGATACTTTTTCAACTCCTCGAAGGCCTTTTGCTGCTGGGGACCCCAGTTGAAGGGAGCGTTGCTTCTGAGTGTTTCGAAAAATGGTAACCCTCGCTCTGCGGATCTTGAGATGAATCTGCTAAGTGCTGCCAGACGACCGGTCAGACGCTGAGCTGCTTTCTTGGTCGTCGGGGGTTCCATGTTCATGATGGCATCAATCTTCTCAGGGTTGGCTTCGATTCCTCTGGCTGAGACGATGCAACCTAGCAATTTACCTTCGCTTACCCCGAAAACGCATTTTTCTGGGTTTAGTTTCAGTCCGGCGGACCGGAGGTTGCTGAATACCCTCGATAAGTCTGGTATGTGGTTCTCTTTTAGTTCACTTTGAACGACTAGGTCGTCGACATAGGCGGAGACAGCATGCTCATCCTTGAACACTTCGGAGGTCATGCGAGCGAAGGTTGATCCTGCATTTTTCAAACCTTCTGCCATCCTTCGGAAGCAAAAGGTGCCCGAGGGTGTGATAAAGCTTGTTTTTTCTTCGTCCTCTTCATTCATCCAGATTTGGTGATAGCCTGAGAAGCAATCAAGGAGGGATAGCATTTGGCAACCTGCCGCTCTGTCGACCAGGGTGCTTATGTTTGGGAGGGGGAAATCATCCTTCGGGCAGGCTTTGTTCAAGCAAGTGAAATCGACGCACATTCGCCATTTTTTATTCTTCTTTTGGACTAGGACCACATTTGAGAGCCAAGTTGGGTATTTGACTGGGCGGATGACGCCTGCGTCCAGAAGCCTTTTTACCTCAGCCTTCGCTGCCTCCTTTCTTTCTTCTGACATCTTGCGAAGCTTTTGTTTGATTGGGCGATAACCTGTTTTGATGTTCAGGCTATGCTCGATCATTGATCTGTTGACTCCTTTTAGGTCTTCTGCCGACCAAGCGAAGGTGTCGGAATTTTCTCTGAGGAAGGTGACGAAGTTGCCTTCTGATTGAGGGTCTAGATTGGCTGAGATGATCACCTTTCTTTCGGCATTACCCTCGAAGAGTTGGACTTGTTTGGTTTCGTCCTTTGGCGCCGCCTTCACTCTGTCATTGCGGACCTCGCCCTCGACGCTGATACCGGGGGTTTGAGGTTTTGACAAATTGTGTACGTTACGTTGCCCCGGGGCTACGTTCCCTTCAGCTGTCCTTGCAATGTCCTGGTCCCCAAATACCGCGACCACACCCTTCGGAGCGGGAAGTTTCATGCATAGGTAGGCGGGATGGATGACCGCATTGAACACGTTTGTGACCCCTCGGCCGAAAATGGCATTGTATGGGTAGAACATGTCGACGACATCAAATGTTATATGTTCCGTCCTGCAGTTGATTTGGTCGCCGAAGGTCACGGGCAGGGAAATTTTCCCGATGGCTCTCACTTGTTGACCACCGAAACCGTATAGGGGGTTGTCGGCCGGTTGCAGAAGATTTCTGTCTAGCTTCATGCTGTCGAAGGTTGAAGCGAACAAGATGTCAGCGGAGCTTCCTGTATCGACCAGTATTTTGGTGACAGTCCACCCAGCGAGGTTGGTTTCGATCACCATGGCGTCTGTGTGAGGGTAATCTCTTAGCTTCATGTTGTTGGAATCGAAGGTTATGGGGATGTGAGACCACCGGCCGAACTTATGTGGTCCTTCGACGGCCACGTGGTGAACGCGTCTGGCATGTTCCTTCCTCTGCCGTTTGTTACCATGGTCTTCATTTGAACCTCCGGTGATAGCTAGAATCACACCGAAGGTCGATGTTGGGTTGTTGATGGTCGTTTGGCTCGAGGCTTCGGCTTTCACAGGTTGTGGTGCTGGTAACGCGGGGATTGGCGGTGGTGGTGGCAGAGCGCTGGTGGCTTGGTGGGCTGTTGGAATTTGGTTTTGGGGGGTGGCTGGGTATGTGACTGTGTAAGGTGGGTTTTGGCGTTGCGGGGTGGTGGTTGGCTGATAATGGGTTTGGTTGTAGAGTGGGTGGTGGGTGTAGGGGGGTTGTTGCGAAGGTAGGCCGTAGTTTATGGGGGTATAGTGGTATGTTGGATTTGGTGGGTGGAAGCTTGGTTTCCTTGTGTGGTTTATGGTTCGGGGGTCTGACATGGCAGGTTTTCTGGATTCCTGGAATTCTTTTCCTTTGGCGAAGCATTCGCATTGCTTTGTTGTGTGCCCCTTTCCCATTCCACAGAAGTGGCAATACATTTTGGCAGGATCTCGCTGCTGGTAGCGCTGGTTCGGCGGAGGTGGCAAAACCTGCGGGGCTTGGCTGCTCGGGTGTTGAGCGTCCCGTGTTTGATGTTCATAGTTTGTTGCTTTGTTGATCGCACTGACGTTGCTTTGCTCTTGGCGAAGGTTGCTTTCTCTCGGTTGAGGCCTCGGCTGTGGCCTCTGCTGAGACCTCCGAGCGTCGGACTTCGCTCTGAAATCCATATCAGCTCTACAGTATCTTTCCATTGTTTCATGCAACTCCTCGATTGAGTTTGCCGGTTTTCTAGCAAATTTGGAGGAGCATGGTCCTGGGCGCAGACCACTGACTGCAGCGAGGATGACAGCCTCGTCAGATATCCCAGGGGTCCTTGCTCTGATTTGAATGAACCTTCGCCAGTAATCTTGGAGCGGCTCGCGTTCCTCTTGCTTGCAATTGAATAGCTCGATGGGGTTTAACGGGGCTGGAGTGATGCCCTTGAAGTTTGTACACAGCTTGTCTCTGAGGGAGGCCCAGGAATCCACAGTTCCGGGGCGAAGGTTGCTGTACCAAGTTTGTGCGATGTCTCGCAGAATGATGACAAAGGATTTGGCCATTGTTGATTCGTCACCGCCTGCTGCGGCAACCGCTGCTTCATAGCTCATGATGAACTGGCGAGGGTCGGAAAGTCCATCATAGCGAGGTAGGTTTTGTGGATTATAGCATGGTGGCCAGGGCTGGGTTTGGAGTATTTGGGAGAGTGGTGACTTTGGATCGTATGGCATTTGGTGTTGTTGATGCCTTCGTTGAATGCGAAGGTTTTGCTCTCTCTCATCTGGGTAGGGTTGGCGGAGGTTTGGGTGTCTCACAAGATATGGCTCTGGGTGTACTGGTGGTGGTGGGGGTGGTGGATGGTGACGAAGGTTGTCTTGATTTGGCTCCTCATTCCCCTCTCGCAACGGGGGTATCTCCTCATTGTCCCAGCCCTCGGCTTCGGCTTCTGCCGCGGCGAGGGATTCCTCCATACGGCGAAGCTGCGCCCTGGCCTCGTCTGCCCTCTGTCTGATCGAGCGCAGTCGGTTATGCCTCTCAAGCTGTTCCAGGCGCCTCTTCTTCTCTTGCAGCTCAGCCTCGAGCCTTTCAAGGGCCTCGAGGCCCACCTCTTCTTCTTCTCCTTCTCCTTCTCCCGAAGTGTGTGGGTGCGGCTGTGTCGCCACTCGGGCCTGGGGGCCCAGGGATTGGGGTTCCGGGGTGACATTCTCTCCTCCCGAGGGCTGTGCAATTTCCTCAGCGGGCGGGACCACCGCTGCCGCCTCTCTAGCGACGCGCTGGTCCCTCGTCGAAAGTGCTCTCCTGTTTCCCGCCATTTCAGACTTCGGTCCCCACGGGCGGCGCCAAAGTGTTGGAACGCACTTGCCCAACCTCCGCACTTGTGCAGGGGGAGGAGCGAAGGCGGCCGAGCGTCAGATGCAGTAGCGAAGGTGAAACGGAAGTGGAGGGTGCTCGAATTCCGAAAAAGGTTCGTCCTTACACTGTTCATCCCCTTGGTATTTATAGGGAATGCCAAGGGGCACGGGCCAAATTACAAAAGGGTACAGCAGAGATTCCTTGCCACCGCTCAGGTAGGAAGGGCAAAAACGTAAATACACAGCTGAGGTGGGAACCCTAATCGGTCACACTCCAGCGCGCCGCCACCTGGCCCTTGTTCACCTTCGGGGAGAGGTGCGGCGGTCTTGACCTTCGGCCGCGCTCGCCCTCGGGCCCGTGCACCTCCGGCTTTACCTGCCTCCGGGGAAGAACGAAGGTTTAACCTTCGGCCGTGCTCGCCGGACCTTCGGCTTCGTTTGCCTCTGGGGCGACGCACTTGCGGCTTGCCTGGACCTTCGCTCCACCCGAAGGTGGCGTCGTGAGTCAGCGAAGGTTTCCTGCAGTGCGATCGTCGTCTTAGTCCTGCACGGAAGCACAACAAAGCGACGAGGGTTGACCCGTATCCGGGGGTTAGGGTAACGGTCTCCAATAGGAGAGGGGCCTCGCAAGCACACCAGGCGTTGCGCGAGGGCTCATTTCGAGCGCCAGTTCGGGCGGCGCTTCTGCCGAGGGTCCTTTCCCCCAACAGGCCCGATCTTCCGTGAGGTAGCGATAGGTTCGATTGGTGGAGAACTCGACGTTGGCGATCCGGCTTCAAATCAGACACGATTCAAACCCTGCAACCGTTACACCACTGCTCCTTTGGTTATCAACCAAGCACAACTTGATTGACGTCGCCAAGAAGGCTAATCCTGCAAGCGAATCGAAGAACACAAGCAAGAAGGTAAAAACACGCAATCTGAAATTGCAAATATGAATCTCACGAATTTATATAGAGGGTTCAAGAACTCGGTTCCAAAGGACTAATCGACACAGTGAAGGAGATCAAGAACGGGGGCCCTGGATCACTGTAAAAGGATTCGACACCACAGTTACAATGAACGATTCAGTTTCTCGATGGAAAACTAAACTCTAAACAAAACCCAAGACCTAACGACGGCGGCGGCGGCTAATTGTAGGGTTTAGGACGTCATCTATGCTGGACGCGCCCCCTAATGGGCTCTAAGACGATACACGGCCCAACGGACCAAAATACGGTGACGCAGCACCCTGGCAGATTCTGGACGCTGACTTGTTTCGACGATTCCCGTTGACTCCGGACGTATTTTGACATGATTCCAAAGCCATTGGTTAGCTTATCAAATTATCTTTCCAAGCATATCTGGTTCGTTGAAAACGGAGTCCGTATGCGTCCGGAGCGTTGATTTTACCCGGGACTGCTCCTGAATTCCGAGAGTGACGTGGAAGCTGAGTTGGAGACGGATTGCAACTTGGGGAAGACCATGGCGTCGATGTGTCCAGCGTGGCGATGTCCTCATCACGTAGATACATAACACACGTGACATATAGTTCTGAACGCTTTTCTTTTGAATTCACTCATGAAGAACATTTAGTCCCAGGTGAAAGACCTTTAGTCTAAATTGGTAACACCAACCGGGACTAAAAAGTCACCTCATTTGGTATTACCAACCGGGACTAAAGGTTGGAGGACGTTTAGTCCGGGTTGGTAATACCAACTGGGACTATAGGTTGGCTTTTAGTCTCGTTTGGTGTTATCAGCCGAGACTAAAATTAAAGTCTTTGATCTCGAACGTAATTTTTTGTCGAGACTAAAGATCAATTTGGCGATCACAACCAAAGACCTATTCTCTAGTAGTGTCACATCACATTTAGTTTCCTAGCTAGTTACAACAATATGATTTTTGTCTAGCGGTGTCTTGTGTGCGTGTTTAATCTTATCACTTATTTTTTGACACCGCTAGACGAAAATCATATTTGTTGTAACTAGCTAAGAAACTAATAGCGTGTTTAGTTTACGAAATGATATCGGCAGGAATCATCCGATCCTTCGTGCTCAGGCTGCCGAGGAGGCGTCCAAAGCGCGGGCCCTGAGCACGGACCTCGAGCAGGCTCGGAAGTCTGTTGAGGCGTCGGCCACTTACGCCCAGAAGTGGGAGGGTGCGGCGAAAGGTGACCTTTCGTTCCGCAGGTCTTATGGTTTCCTCATCGCGTTTTCTTTTTCTTTTGACGAGTTGTATCGATCCTCTGTAGAGCTGAAGGGGAAGCTTGCTGAGGCTGAGGAGGCCTCGGCCGCCCTGCAGTCGGCATCAAGACGAAGATGATGTCGTCGTCATGGAATAATTTTTTCCGGTCCCTTCTTCGTTTTGTTGTGGTTGGATCTGGCCACGATGAAGGACTAGGGAGAATAATTTTCAGATCAGTCTTCCTCATTCTTCGGTGGCAGAAAGAAGAAGAAGGAAGACACAAGGAAGAAGAAGAAGTTTTTCAACTCCGTCTGCAGGAATGTTGGCCGTCCGTTGGGCATATGTTCTCAGGCCGAAAACAATTGTTGCCGAGTATTTGCCTATGCGGTCATCTACACGAAGCGTCAATCAGGTTTGGTTTTGAGAGTTTGAGTCTTTCACAGCGCGGGTATAATATAGATGAGAATCAGTTTCTGGATACATGTTTTTTCCAGAGTACCTGTAATACGATGATGTACCCAGTTATAATTTAATAAAATTCTTCTTTCGTCTAAAAAAAAGAGCTTGCGACGTTGAGCTAAACATCCCTTTTGCTCGAGATGCCCTTCCAAATTACAGAATACATCATAGAATGAGAGTTGTAGCTCCTGATGATTATAACGGCGTGCATGTCTACCGATGGTGAGACGTATATTCTTGGATATATATATTCCGAATGTAATGTGTCTTGAAAAAAACCGAATCCTTCATTCCGTTCCGCACTCATTGATGACGGAGAGCTACGTCTTGTTGCATTCACCTGAACTATTTTTTCCTTACAAATTTATGGAATGATTTCACATTTTTTTCACTATATACTGACGGGGGTTTTAATTTGTACCATTGTTGGGAGCAGAAACATATACGGTTTTTAACTTGTATATATAGGTATAGGTCTAAATTAACAAGATAGGGCGAGACTCAATAACATTGTGGAAAGTAGAAAAAGATGACAGAAAAATTACTTCACACTCTTTAATTAATATTAGTTTTGACGCCCTCTCGCTCTAGATGTTGCTTCAAGCTAGCTCTGTCTGTACTACACTCTTCTTATGTAACCTTCACCAACCAGAGTTATGGTATACACATGATATATATGTATGCATGCTTTATTTATACTATAGAAAAGCCATAGTATATAGCCTGTGGATTGCATGCATTTTCCATGGAGAAAGCAAGCTAATAAAGTCAGATCACACGACGAAAAGTATTACGAATTAAATGGCGAGAGGACGCAGGTCGATGGGTGCATGCATGCCGTGTGTGCCGACATCCATTGATCTGTGAGTGAGTATTATTTCAATTTTTTTCTGCTTACAGTAGCGGGTTTGTTATTTGATTCACACAGCATCATATGCTTCCTCTTTGACGCCACATCGATACCTGTTCTACTTCTGGATCCTCGATATATATCAGATCTTGACCACTATTTTTTCCTTCATTTTCCTAGTCTTCTCCAGCATGCATGTATGTTGAATAATATTCTACCCAGGTGTAAAATAGCAACAAAAAAATTTGACAATTGTAAAATAGCAAAATATTGTATTCCCCTATCTCTCTCTCTGGTCTGATTTATCTAGGCTAGTGAGCTGCAAACTTGTAGTGTTTGGTTGCATGTATAAAGACCTTTTTACAGGCTCTTAATTACCATCGGGCCTGCATCTATGTACACCCATTTCAGATGCGTATATACTAGCCAATGCACGCTGCACAATCTATATCCTCGTTGTCTAAGCTAGGATCGTCCCTCATTTGCCTCTTTACTAGAGGTTCATCGAAGAAGTCCTCGTTGTCATCGTTGTCGGCTTCCTCCACATCCTCCTCTATCTTTGTCGTAGTCGTCATCCGACACTCTAATCAGGTGGGCTCTCGTTGATGGAGCTCTCGTCACTAGAACTCTCTTAGTGCTGGGATTCTTCCTTGTTGGAGGAGATATTGACAACTTGAAGGCTGTCATGGTTAAACTTGAAGGAAGGGGGTGAAGAAAGAAGAGTGGTGGTTTCAAACAGGATTAAAAATGGATGGAATGAGCGAAAAAAAATCCTCTCTCATTACTATTTCTATATTTTTTGGTGAAAACAAGATCGGTTTTGGAAGAGCCGGATTTGGAAACAAGATCTAAATATGTGGACGTACGAAAAAGGAACAAAATACAAACAACTTTCAACATAAACAAATGGAAATTGGAATGTTAAGTCAAGATCAAATTACGTGTTGAATCTATTATCTAATATCAATCAAGTTGTTAGGCCTAATATATATAGTATGTTGTGCTTATCTCATATATTTTATAAAGTAAAAAGTCCATATTACCCCCTCAATCTTTGTGAAAGTTTGTTTTTTCCTCTCGAAACTCTAACACTAGCCACAATTTTTTTTGCTTGTATGTTAGGCCTAACACTAGCCACAATTTTTTTTGCTTTCACATGTTCTTACTCTCAGCAATCCGACACCCCTTTTACTTGTTGAGAAATAGATGATTAAGTTGATAGATTGCTGCAAATTGAGAATATTAGTCTCATGTTTTCATATAGATTACAGTTTAGTAGTTGCTGCAACATTTCTAGGGTTATTTGATTATTACATGGCTTGTGTTCCTTGATGCAACGATTAAAGGTGACCTAGGTTTGTGTTCTAGTAGGATTTGAGCATCATTTTTGTATTTATTTTTTGTCTTACAAATGTGTCTTTGTATTTAGCACATAGGGATTCCAATCAAAGTTTCTCATACCAATTTTCTTTATTTTAACAAATCTAAATTCTGAAGGCCATAGCGCTGCTATATGCAACTCAATGCTGAAAAGCAATTGTTAGAAACATCGGTCATTTTCTTTAAGGAAACAAGCAAACTGTGATCGTCTAATTTAACAACAGAGAGTGAGTTTAGAGCAAAAATTGGGAAGAATTATTTATTTGGCCCTCAAAAAAAACTATGGTTACTTATGTGGCCTCTTTTTTTTTGAAGTTGTGTATATGGCCTCAAAACGAAACTTTGTTACTTATTTGGCCTTGCGTCTAAAAAATAAAAAAGTTGAAAAATAGTATATTTATATTGTTTATATATATATATATACACACACTGTTTTTTATTTTTTAGATACATGGGTAAAATGGTCTTTTTACCTAACACTTAACACCGTTATGCCCTCAAATCTAACGGAAGGCCAAATAAGTAACAAAGTTTCATTTTGAGGCCATATACATAACTTCAAAAAAAAAAGGCCACATAAGTAACCAGAGTTTTTTTGAGGGCCAAATAAATAATTTTCCCCAAAAAAGACAAAAATACAACATGCTTTAGTACTGTATGAAGGTGGAAGGAAGGACAAAAATGATGACGAAGGGCTGTAACCACCGCCAGCTAGATTAGACTCGGTTTTAGCTCACCTAGAGAAAATGACAATAGGTTCAGTTGTTCGTTCTCTTCTTAAGACTGTCGTTGTCCACTCCACCACCCCTCTCTCGCCTGTGATGCGATGCGAACAAAGCAAAAGCTCGAACAAATCCTTCTCCCCTCTCCTGCCCCCTCTTTCGCGCTTCTCTTGCGCCCTCACTACTGTTTAGTGGCCGCTACTGGACGACCGCTGCCACAACCCGCTAGGGGTCATGCGGGCCCAAGCCTCCACCTTCGGGCGCTTCGCCCACCAGTAAGGATGGCAGCAGGTCGGGTAAGGTGCGAGTAGAGCATTTATCCACTGAAAGCCCTAGTTTGGTTTTGGTTAATTGATGAAACCTATTTTGGTCTAATTCTATTGCTAAGCATGTGTGTATCCTATAAGGAAGGATTAAGACCAAACCAAGTGGTGGAGCTAGCAAGGTGGCAACCATAGAGGATGGTGATGGCCACAAGCACTCAAGAGATTAAGTGCTCTACCCTTGGTGAAATGAAGAAGAGAAGAGATGGATCAAAGAGGCCCGAAGGCAAAGGTATAACCTATAGGGCCCTTTGTTTTGGTGATCAAGACACTTAGCGAGTGTGATCACATTTAGGATACATAGTCGTACTATTAAGAGGAGTTAATTCACGGCTTATGCGATGTTCAAGTGCCACTAGGAGTTCTCTAACATATCGATGTTATAAACCTAGTGAGTGACTAACAAAACCCTTGGAAAATGCTTTGCAAATTGCTAACACACGTGCACAAGTGTTGAAACACTTCGATGTTGGCACATGGGAGCAAGGGTAGAAGTTAGAAAATGAAAGGTGCTGAGTTAGGGGCATCGGACGCTGCTGGCTGCAGCATCGGACGCTGGGCCGAGCGTCCGATGGCAAACCCTAACTACTGACATTTGTTGAGGAAGCATCGGACGCTGGCAACGGACGCTGGCAGAACACTGTTGCAGAGTCCGATGGTTATGACGTGGCGCGAGCGTGCTCTCCAGAGAGCATCGGACGCTGGCTAGCGTCCGATGTAGAACCATCGGACACGTCCGATGCGTTTTGGCCCTCTCTGGAACCTCTCTGCATGGTCATCGGACGTAGGGGTTGAGCATCCGATGTGATGGTGCCGACGCGTCCGATGTGGCGCTGAAAAGAGCAGAAAACGAGCAGTGGCATCGGAGCGTCCGATGCCTGGCATCGGCGCGTCCGATGTCACATTAACCGTGGCGTGAAGAAATGTGACCGTTGGGATCTAACGGGCTGAATTCATATCAGGGGGACACGTGGCTCCATCTGGAGCATCGGACGCTGGGGCAGCGTCCGATGGTCGCGCATCGGAGCGTCCGATGGTCGCGATTTCAGCCCAACGGCTAGGTCGACTTGGGTGGCCTATTTAAGTAGCTTGGCCGGCTCACTTGGCTTCACCTTTGCACATTCTGATTCCTAAGCATACTAGTGAGCATTAGCAAGCCTCCCAACTCATCTCCCAAGTTGATTCGATCAAACCAAGTGAGATTGAGTGATTTAGTGCGTGATTTGAAAGAGTTCAATCTAGTGGCACTAGTTCTTCGCATCGGCTTTGAGTTTCTTGTTACTCTTGGCATTTGCCGGTGCCTAGACGGCTTGGAGGCGTTGTGGTGTTGTTGGCAAGAGAAGGAGATTGTTCTTGGCCACCATCGATCGTGATTGTGAGAGGTTTTGGAGCCTCACCTCGCCGGAGCGGCAAGAGGCATCCTTAGTGGATTGCTCGTGTCATTGAGCTACCTCACTAGCGGTAGATTCTTGTGGCGCTCTTTGTGAGCTTGGCTTTGCGCCGATTAGCCACCGGGTCACCTAGTGTTGGTCGACACAACGGGGAGTAACGTGCCGGCAAGCACGTGAACCTCGGGATAAATCTTGGTGTCCCGTGTTCTTATTGTGATTGCGCATTCATCTTGGTGATTGGTCTTCATATTCACATTCTTGGTGATTGGCATCACAAGCGGATTTCACCGGTGATTGGCTTGCTACTAGACGATCCCGAAGGCTCGGTGAAATCAATTCTTTCTAGCTCAGTTACTTTGTGTATTTACATTGAGCTATTTCTCTTGTATAGATACTATCTTTTGTTGTCACTCTTGTTCTATTACTTGTGTAGCTAGTTGTGATTAGCTTGCTTAGTCTATCTATTACACACACTTGTCTCATATACTTTTTGTATATCATACTTGTACTAGAGCTAGATAGCTTTATTCCGCATTTGATATTAGCTCTAGTTGATTGTGTGACATAGAAATATTAGGTAGAATTTGTGGATAGGTGGCTTGCAACACACTATTAGGCTAGCGCAAGAAGCTTCGCCATTTGTTATACTAATAGTATTTGCCGAAGTATTTTTGTAGATTTTTTAATTAGGCTATTCACCCCCCTCTAGCCAACTTGGACCTTTCGCCCGCGATCATACTCGCGACCATATCTTTTACCCGCCCGCGAGCATACCCGCGGGTAAGATTTTGTACCCGTACCGGGCCCGGCGGGTATCGAGTATTCGTTGGGTCTACTAAAAGAGATCAAATAATAAAATCGTGATGATATGAATCGATAAATTCATAGCTAAACAACACGTAAATATGTCACAAGAGAGTCTTCCGCGTTTGTCACTCCGACGCGCGGTACTACTATCGATCGAAAGCACCTTCGGCATAGCGGTCGTTCATTACCCATACATCCGATGTCTCTATCGTTTGAGAGAGTATTCCGTTGAAAGTTGCTCTTGTATGATGAAGAGTTCATCGGAAATGCTTTCGGGTGGAATCAGTGTCTCCTGCTAACAAGGTACTGCCCCAACAAGGCTTCAAGTGTCTCCAACGTGATAACTTTATTCATGATGATAATCATATAGCAAATGTAGAGAAAGAGTCTCTAATCTAGTGGTCACCTATGTTAGATGGATACGTCTAGGATGGCGCGTATCACATATCCGATACGGGTACGTGCCAATCTGAGAAGTATCCGGAATTTTATTATTTTTGTTAATAAATTTGGATACATGGGCCGGTACGTATCTGCCTTCTAGATACGGTCCAGCCCAATATTAGCCCAACAACAGATCGCATATCCCTAACCTGTGTCCGCACTCCCGCACGGAAGTGAGACGCGCCGCGTCCCCGGCTCACGCTCGCCGCCCGCCTCCGCCTCCGCCTCCGCTTTTGCTCGCCGGCGACGAGCCGAGGCCTCCACCTCTGCTTTCCGGAGACGAGCCAAGGCCTCCGCCTCCGCCTCCCTGCGACGAGCCTCCGCCTCCGCCTCCACCTCCGCTTGACGGTGACGAGCATCCATCCCTGCTCACCGGCGACGAGCATCCGTCCCTGCTTGCCGTCCGCTGCCCGCCGGTGACGAGTTTCCGCGCCGGCGTGCCCCTGCGAGTGGATCCAGCAGGTTGTTGCTTCCTGTGAGTCAATCCCCTTCCCCATTCACGATCCAGCCGGTTCTTTGCTGTTTTCCTCTCCCCATTCTAGATATATTCTATTTTTGCAGTAGAGTTAGTGAGTTCTTGTTGCTCGATATACGTTTGTTTGATTTCATTGTTTTTCTTTCCCATTTTCTGTCTTTGGTGTAATTGCCTAATTCTTTCGGTCCCTATTTTTACTGTAGAATATGAGCAGCTGACGACTCGATTCTGAGGCCATCATTTGATACCTCAGGAGAAGTGCACTGATTACCTGCCCATTTTAGCTTGTTGAGATGGCTACACAGTTGCCGTGCTTCACACAGCTCAGTCCACCGTCTCCTCCTTGGATAAAAGATGTTGGGAACTGCAAGGCTACGCCTGGTAGGGTAGTCAGAAGTGCTCGAGCTTTGCAAGCCCCCGGTCGCTTCCGCTGCTGTGCGAGCCCCCGTAGCGCCAACTCTTTCAAGAAGAAAGACTCTTTCCTTGAGCTTCATCCGGAGGTATCTCTGCTCCGTGGCGAGAAGAGCGGTGAGGTTGTGCCGATGAAAGGTTCCTCTGATGGGAGTCTGCTAGAGGGTCCAGGGGCGCCGCCGGACCGGAATGATTATAATGAGGCTAAGATCAAAGTAGTTGGAGTCGGAGGTGGGGGTTCGAATGCAGTCAATCGGATGATTGAGAGCTCCATGAACGGCGTTGAGTTTTGGATCGTGAACACTGATGTGCAGGCCATAAGGATGTCTCCTGTGCTCCTCCACAATAGACTGCAGATTGGACAGGAGCTGACTCGAGGCCTGGGCGCTGGGGGAAACCCTGATATTGGGATGAATGCAGCAAAGGAGAGCAGCGAGTCCATTCAGGAAGCTCTTTTTGGTGCTGACATGGTTTTTGTGACGGTAAAATTCTAACTTATAGTTGGCTTCACATGTGAAAAATCATTAGGCACCGAGTTTTGACAATGTTGTTTTTGATCCATACTGCAGGCCGGAATGGGTGGAGGGACTGGAACTGGAGGTGCTCCTGTAATTGCTGGAATCGCCAAGTCCATGGGTATACTTACCGTTGGCATTGTCACAACGCCTTTCTCGTTCGAGGGGAGGAGACGTGCAGTTCAAGCTCAGGAAGGAATAGCAGCATTGAGAAATAGTGTGGACACCCTAATTGTCATCCCAAATGATAAGCTATTGTCTGCTGTTTCTCCAAATACACCTGTAACTGAAGCATTTAATTTGGCTGATGATATTCTTCGACAAGGCATTCGTGGCATATCTGATATAATTACGGTAAATATGGTGATGATATTCAGTTTTAAATCACCAAGTTGCACAAGAGATATTATACTTGAGCACTTCAGAGATATTTAATTTACAAAAGGTTAACTAGCTCTTCTCCTTTTCAGGTTCCTGGGTTGGTGAATGTTGATTTTGCTGATGTGCGTGCTATCATGCAAAATGCAGGGTCATCTTTGATGGGTATAGGGACGGCTACAGGTATTACATTAGGAATAAGATTTTATTTTCTTAGTACCGTATGCTCTAAACTTCATAAATTCTGCAAGCTAGAATTTCGTTTTACTTACCCTACTTGTTTGCGAAATTTCCGATACAATAAGATAGGAGAAGCAGTGCTAGAAAAAGAAGTCGGTTGGTATAATTTAGTGTTGAACAGAGTATGTAAGACACGTAAGAGCACTTCATATGCTATCATAACATGAATCTTTTAGGCTTGGTATAGCTTCCAAATTTTATGTTGCCTTTGCATTGAATGTTTCCTCCCACTTGCAGTTACTGTCAGCTAATATGCAAAGTTAACTGCCTGGATATTGCTACTGGAAAATTTCATGAAAACCACTTTGATATTTTTCTATTGATGATAATTGTCATGTTAAGAGCAATGATTTAAGTTAGGTTGCTTGGTGGTACACCGTGCAATTTTTGTACTAATATACATGCAGAGGTCATTTATGTTGGTTGAATTATACCTGCAAGCTCATCATGTTTCATGTTACTCAATTTTTTCAGGAAAGTCAAGAGCAAGGGATGCTGCTCTTAATGCCATCCAGTCGCCACTGCTTGATATTGGAATTGAAAGAGCTACAGGCATTGTGTGGAATATCACTGGGGGAACTGACCTGACTTTGTTTGAGGTTTGGTCCAGCCATTTTCTAGTCTTTTCCTCACAGTGTAGATTGTTTTCTGACTTAATTTTGTTAATCTTTGTAGCCCCCATACATCTAGGTAAAAATTGAGCATGCTTTGCATTTGACTTTGCTTGCCCTTTCATGTTTCAAAAGACTGGAAAAAAATTCATGATCAACTCCTATGGTCATGGTCTATATTATGATTTATATGCATAGGTTAAGAAATCATAGCTACATGCATTTTTGTTGTTTCAGGTAAATGCTGCGGCTGAAATTATTTACGACCTTGTTGATCCAAATGCTAATCTGATATTTGGCGCTGTCATAGACCCGTCACTGAGTGGGCAGGTAAGTCTTCAGTTTGTTTTAGTATAGTATACCCAATATGCATAAAACAACTGCTATATCTTGGGATTTTCTGGAAAATGCTTTCAGTTCTGGGAAATGAGAAATGAGATTTACTTCATCATTTGGGATCTGTTGGAAAACTCTCCTATTCACACTGTTTTGTCCATGCAGGTGAGCATAACCTTGATAGCTACTGGCTTCAAACGGCAGGATGAACCAGAAGGTCGTGCTTCCAAGGTAACTCTTGTCAAAAAAATTACTAGGTCCCCAAGCTTGGATGTTATGACTTGTTCTCACATTTGCTTGCAACCAAAGGGTGGCCAACAAGGTGAGAATGGCCGACGCCCGTCCTCCGCAGAAGGCAGCATGGTGGAGATCCCAGAGTTCCTTCGACGAAGAGGACCTTCTCGCTTCCCTCGAGTTTGACTGTCCTGCCATGCTCCCTGCATCTGTATAATATGCCCCATTCTTAGGTCAGAATTAGATGTTCTTGTATGGCACAAGCCTTCTCTAGGCATCGTCTCTAGCGGTTCTTTCAAGTTTTGTTTGCCCCTTTCTGTATGATAATTTGTTTTCCTCCGATTCTTACAGTCAATAATGTGTAGCTGCTGTGAGCTCTCTAGTGCTATATATAGTCCATAGAGAATAATGTGTTTTCCCCTGCATTGCCTGTTACACTGGATCTGAATGGATAATACGCAGGGGCTGGTCACAGGCCCAGTCAACATGGTACCTGAAGAAGTGAAGATTGCCTGCTTGGTTTGTTATGTTGGCTCTGTGACTGCCAATGTTTGGTGTGTGATTACACCCTGCGTCCCAATCCCAAGAATAATTGTTATTCTAGCTATGAATCTGGACAAAATGTCTAGACGTATATAACCATTTAGGCCAAAGGGTGCATGCATTAGTTCTAAGATATGCTGTCTCTTGCTATGCGGAGGATGATCCAGCTCTACTTAGTCAGCGGTCATGTTTGACAAAGCCAACAGAGATTAACAAGGGAGGGGAGCATCAGAACATCACATCTGAATCGGTACAATACTCCACGCTAGTGCCAGTTCAGTTTATTTCAGTCACGTTCATGCCTGTGACTGAAATGCATGATCCGATCTTAGTATAGTTGCTTAAATGGCCTGATTGGCAGGTGATCCCTCCATTCCTAATCCTCTCTCTTCCTTCAATCCCGACGTTTACGAAGATCCAATCTTAGTTGCAACAATTTGGAATGGAATGGAGGGAGTAACATTTATCTGATGTTTATACGAAGCAATAAGTTTAAACAGGACTAATTGTAAAAATGTTTTTGTTTACTTGAATAGCAGTCATTCCTATCCTAATCCTACTACTCTTCCGATCCCGACCACGAAGTCAGGCAATAGAGACTCGTGTCATTAGCAGAGTACAGTATGTACACGGTGTGTTAATCTCGTTTGTTTTGGTGCTTTATTTCAGAGCTCATCAAATCATAGGTCTGCACTGCATGTTTCCTGTGCATGATTTGCTTGACAACTTCATAGGAGGAGACGACGATGCCCACCGACGGGCCTGCTCGCGCCATTCGAGGGCCTGCACCTCTGAACAGACCTTCCAGACCTTCCTTCCTGCAACGGTATCCAAAGTGTTATTCGCATTTGTTGTGCAGTAATTCTGCAAGAACTGAAGCTGGAGATCTACAGAGTTGTCAGACATCGAGCGATTTTTAACAAATTAACAATCAAAATGTAATAACGCTTGCATTTGAAATGCCTGCATAGCAGTGTTCATAGCTGGCACGATATGATTCAATTTTGCACCATTCAGCAGTACCATGACAAATTGACAACAATGGCACTGCCATGCAACCAAACTAGGACTTTAGAATTTGCAACCCAAGATCTTAGCCAAACTTCTATTATGAGCAGATCACCTATCAATCTTCTACAAGGGGCAATTGAATTGAATGTGTTTCACTGCTAACAGAAAAAGAAAAGGTTAGGTAGATACCTCCAAACCTCAAGCAGTATGCGTCTTGTGTTCATGCTTAATACCCTTTCAGGATCCTTCTGTCAGCAGAATGCAGGATTCATTGAGTCGGTAAGTTCTTGTCACTAGCTGACTCCAAGTTACCCAGAAGTCAGAATGCAAAGACAAACCAAACAAGTAGTAGAAAAAGTCTAAGAAAAAATGAACTTGAAATAGAGAGAACTAGCCCCTTGCCTCTATTTGTCTGCGTGTCTTGGCAACATCAAGAGGGCAGGTAACACCAGCAGAGATAACCCCAGCAACGAAGCCCGCCGAAAAGTTTGCCCCCAATATAACTGCTGCATTGCTTTGATCACCAAATACTAGTGTCACATGCCTTCTAATCTGTACAAGTAGCATTTGGAGATGAAAATTAAGGTTGTCTCAACAAGCCATACTTTTTTTTCACAAACAGTTTCAACAGGTCTTGCTAAGTCTGAAACTTACTCAAGTCAACGTATAACATAGAAAACTTAAGTAGAGTAGTAGCTCACTGGTTCAAGAACTGTCCAGCATATAGCTGAGTAGGGGGCATCGCGTGCTAGTTGTGCTCCCAGACCAGTCCATAGGAGGTGGTATCCTCGAACTATTTTCAATTCCAAAGAACATAGCTCAACATTCATGATAAATGAAAACAAATGCCGCAATTCATTCAAAGTTTCGTATGTATGTATTTGTGCAAACAATGCTGTCCATGTGAATCAGAAGTTTCAACGAATCGTGTTAGCATCTTTTAAATATCATGACAATAACTGTATGCTTTGTCAATTGCAATGCAACTAAAAAGCAGTGGAGTAGCATGGTACATACCGTTTGCAGGGCTCCTGATATTCTGTCTCGATGAAAGCACACTTATCAAAGTCTTCCACATTCCAGGGGGCTTCCCTCCAACATTTGATTCTTTGAAGGCCTAAATTGAAAAAAAAACAAGCAAACATTTGATCACAAAATGGGAGGTAGCAATATGTTGCGCCTAGATAAGTACATAAACCACATCCTCTTAATATAAAGAAATGCAGATCTCTTGCGTGTTCAAGAAAAAAGTATAGAAACCAAGTTTTCACATTATTAGCTGGAGTATATTGTCAACTTAAGGTTTGGGTTCTTTCCTTGGCTATTAAGAAACAGAAGTAAGGTGCTATTTAACTTGAATGCCAATACACAACCATGCAAGAAAGTCCAAGATGCTGACCTGCATACGTGTTCTTGCTAACTCAATAGGGCAACAAGTTATGCATGCCAATGATCGTGCAATAGAGCCAGAAATAAGAGGAGCATATGGTCTAAGCTTGGGACAATTGTGGTCCGAGTATTCTTCAATCCAATTGCGCAATAAATCGTAAGAAGGAAGATATATTCCAACCTGAAGGAGCAAACATAAAAGAAAATAAACTATTACGGCATGCCTACTGAAAACACATATGGATATGTCAAAAATATGAAATTATACAAGTCTGATGTTGTTAACTTTACTAGAGTACAAGTCAAATAGGAGGAGAGAAACAAAATATTCATGAATCATGATTGCTGCAAGCGTGGTTAGACGAAGTTCCGGATGCAATACATGTGCAGATACAATATGCATCTATGTTGTAATATATTACATTGATATTACAATGTAAAAACATGATACGCTGGAAGAATTTACCGTTGGTACAGCCAACGCCAGGCTTGCACCAGTACCTCTCCATAGTCTAAAAATTCCTTCCTGCAGATATAACTAATTTAATAGGTAAAAAATAGAAAAAAAAAGAATAGCACAATGAAGAGATATGCTCAATAAGAACTTGCCTGTCTAGTGACTTTAGAAAACACATCCATCGTTCCTCTGTACTGAAAGCATTCAGGACTGCAGGACGGGCCTAAACCATTGATTCCACCAGTGCTGCATGATGGATAGCACCTAAAATCTGACCATATCTGAGCAATTTATTTTAGAGAAAATAATAAATAATTGCACTTGCACAATTCATCTGACAGATGATTTTCTGGAACACACTCGACATAATTATTTGACAACCAGAATCGATAGGAAAGTGATTTCTCTGTAGTATTTACTGTTCAAAACCTGCAATATTGTTGAATGGATCCGAAGAGATTCTTTATATGATTTCAGCTTACAATTACGTACTCCTATTATAGTTTAAACTCAAAGGGAAGAGGGAGGCACGCAGTTATTAGTGATGTGCTGAAAGTTTTTTTTTTTTTTTTAAGAGAAGGCACTGGAAAGTTTCGCATTGGAAGCAAACACTAGTATCATCCATTAAATTGTGAGCCACGCTTACCGGGTTATAAACCACTCCAGCAGCTTGTGCTTGCAACCTCGTCTGCAAGAGGAAACGAGGACCGAATGAACATCAGCATCCGTACACATTCGAAGCCCATAATAAGCAAAATAGCAGAAGCAGCCTGAAGATCTCTCGGCGATGGGTAGTAGGTTCCAATCCACTCAATTCAGTGACGAACCATGTATGCAAAGATGAATAATTTGGCACTCAACCAACAAGATTCTCTACTCTAGAAGCGAAAAAGGCAACGACGGTGTCGCCGGCGTACCTTGGCGACGTCGAGGGGGTTGACGAGGACGGCGGAGACGACGGCGGCGCCGGCCGCCGCCACGGCCCGCTCGGCGAAGCCGATGTCGCGTTCCGTCGCAGGCGGCGGCGGCGGCGGCCCTTGGCCTTGCTCCATGGCTAGCCGGCCGCGGTGAGAGCGGGAGGCGGGGGAAGGAACCGCGAGGCCAGGGCCGGAGGGAGGAAGGCGCAGAAATCGCGGAAATTTTCGGAAAGCCAAGAAGGTGGGGGTGGACGTCGCTCCACTCGACACGGCGCCTCCGGAGAGAAAGCGACGCGTGCGCGTGCCACGGCGAGACACGTGGCAAGCTCGCGACGGCTTGTTCCTTCTCTGCGTCGGCGTGTACTAGCGACTAGTATAGGAGAGATGATGACGTGGCTTTGCTTGGAACCCGGACCAGGAATTATATACTCCCTCCATCCCAAATTATAAGGCATTCGAAGAATCTTGGAGAGTCAAAAATTTTCAACTTTGACCAAAATTCTAGAGGGAAATACAAAGATTTATGAAGCCAAATATGTATATTATAAAAATATAACTAATAAAGAATCTAATTATACTTAGTTGATATTATAAATATTATTATCTTATTATATAAATTTGGTCAAAGTTAGAAAACTTTGACTCTCCAAGATTCTTGGAATGTCTTATAATTTGGGATGGAGGGAGTACTTGCCATTGCAGGTGAGCTGAGCTGAGGCAGCAACAGCGAGCACACTGCACAAACATCTTCAAATCAGAGCTTCTAAAAGAGAACATCTCTGCCTCTTTCTTGCTATGAGGGGACAACGGTGACGGAAACTGAATTACAGTATTATAGAGCCTCACCACATCTGCTCTTCATGCAAGTACTACGCATCGGGCCAGCATAACATTCATGATTCATCGGTCAACCAACAGCACAGCAAAATGTTTGAAATAGCCATCATGGACTGCTCAAAACTGTATCATTTGTGTTGTGTGGATAACGTTTCTGTTCAACACATTGGCGAGTTCGGCACCAAATACATCTGGCACGGGTTCAAAATGACATATCTCACGATACATTAACATCCTTAGTCTTATCAATCGTGCCGGATCACAGACCTGCTCAGAGATTATAGTAGATTCCTAAACATAGAGAGATTTCTCCTCGCCGAATGCTCAGGGCTTCGGCTTGCTCTTTGGAGCTTCAGTGGTTGTGGTGGAGCTTGGTTCCGCCAGCGAAAACTTCCTCACTCTCTGCATTTCAACAAAAGAGCAAAGGATGCCATCAATCTTATCAGCACTTTTTATGAGCAACAGCTGGGAGTGTCAGCTTCAAAGCAAAAAAATCTATACTATATACTATAAAGGAAAGATTTTTGGTTGAATAGAATAGGATTAGTTTGCATATACTCTAACAGAAACAAACAGCAGCAAAGTAAAATCTCGCAGCGTGCTTCCTGTAACGATTAGTTTCCGTTTCTGATTGAATTATCCGGTTGTAACTAAAATAACATTAGGCATCAACTATTACATATTTCTTCTAAGAACAGATAGATATCTGGAGGGTCCAGCCATATTTTTTTTTTAGGAGTCACTAAGGGCACGGCCTCACAATCATTTGTGGACCAAATTCAAGCGTGCTACTTATCAGAATGAGCTACCAAGTACCAACTGCTCTAGGTGCAGTTCTGTTGTCCAATTACATTTTGGATATTAACTTTGACATGATCATCGGGGAAAATAAACGGAAAATAGATGTCAACAAGAAACTGGCACTCGTAAGGGACCGACTTTAGTAAATAAATATTACAAATCATCAAAGGGAATAAATTCTGTTGTCAAAAAAGGGAATAAACTCTGAGCAGAACCTTCATGAAGTAAACTCTAAACTAACTTGAAATAACTGGCTATCTAATCTAAATGGACAAAAGACTATAACTAGCTAAAGCTTCAATTAGCATAGGAGGATGCTTATTTTGCTTGACATAGCATGGTAGCATGGGTCGCCGTATTTCGTATCAAGAAATATTGAGCACAAAAGTTTTAATCCGCATAGACTCCTTGGAAGTCATGCCATTCGATTCAAGAGAAAAGGAGTCTTGAGTTGGTTAACTGATTGCTCAGTATATTACCCTCCCCTCTACAACACAATCTGAGATCACAGAATATGTCACATTGAGGGAAGCTTTAAATGAAGTTCAGTTTGACCAGACAGTAGAGGATGATATTCGATAGACGTGGACTGCAGATGGAGAACACACGACACAGAGTGCTTATAAAATTCAGTTTGAAGGGATAAAAATCAAAATCAGGACGATTTGGAAAGCCAAAACAGAACCAAAATGTTGGTTCTTCACTTGGACATTACTCCACAAAAGGATCCTCATAGCCAACATTCTAAGCAAGCAGGGATGGCCCAATGATGCCATCTGTAAGCTTTGCAGATCCAACCCGGAAACTCCAACTCACCTTTGTAAAGATTGCTCTTTTACAAAATGAGGCATGGGCATTTATTAAACAGTGGTTTGTTTTTTCTAATCTCAACACAGTCAACATGACAGGTCCCCTCCATAAGTTTTGGCACAAATGTATGATCAAGTTTACAAAAATCAAAGAAGATATTTTGATGAAATTATAATCTACTTTTGGTGGAACATTGGGAAAGAGCAAAATAGGGGAATGTTTCAACAAAAGGATTTGGAACCAAGACAAGTCGCAATGCTATGCAAAAATGCCATGCACCCAAACCAAGACTCAAATTAGTGGGCCAGTTGTTTGGTTTCCTCTGTTTCTTGGAGTCGTGTTTTCAGCCGGAAGTAGGCTGGGGTCTCTCTGCCAAGTCCCTTTTTTTTTCCTTGTCTTCTTTCACGATTTTCAGAGTTGTGTTTATAAGGTGTGTTATAGGAATCTAGGGACTTGGCAAACCCTCATGTTCTCTGTTAATCTTTCTATCGTCTAATAAAACTTGTGTCAAATCTCTTGCCCTTCCTTCCCTTTGGGGAAAAAAATAACTATATTACCACCTCTTATTTAAAGAGCAGAATGGACGAAACCAGCGAGGAAAATTAGTAGCTCACTTCTCATTCGTAGAGTAGATCCTCCTCGGTATTCAGCAATGCACATATAGTACTAGCCAAAACTCTATCCTAGCAGGTAGCAGCAATGCTGAAAGATGTGCTAAAAGGATGATGTAGTAGCCCAAACAGTACAATTGAGGATAATAATGCTTTGAAGAAAGGGGCTTGGGGGGGAGGAAGCAAGGTGAGGCAGGTGAAGAGCACCTTGTGCACGATGCATTCACGGAGGGCGTCGACGAGGGCGAGGCACCTATCCCGGTCGTAGGGGACCGAGGCGATGCAGTTGAGCAGCGCCAGCGACTCCTGCGCGCAGACCGGCTGCGGCGTCGTCGTCGCCGTCTTGTCCATGCCGATCCAAACAGGAGGAGGCTTTGCTTAATCCAGGGAGAGCGAGAGGGGGCGCAGGCCGCTCCCGTGCCGCGAGGCGTTTACAAGGGGGCAAGCGCCGGCGGCGCGGCTTGGGCGAGAAGAAAGAAAACCAGCGGCGGCGGCCGGCGGCCGTTGATGGAATCGCAAGCGGAAGGAAAGCTCTCGAGCCGTCGTCTCCTGTCCTCTCGTTACCAAATGCGCCAGAGCCGGCCCGGCCCGGCCCATCCCCAGTTGGGTTCGACTTCGGCTCGGCCTGTGGGCTTTCGCATGATCCAGTCTAATCCTATCCCCCGGGCCGGGCCGGGCCGGGCCAGCGTACGACACAGAAGAGTAGGTGGAGAGGAACTGATCCATCCATGTCCATGAATCCATGGAATTATTGGATGATCCACTCCATTCAATTTCAAAGGCGACGACTCCGTCAGTCGGAACTCAGAAGGTAATCAATCTGTACTGGACTACCACCCCCGGTACCGGACCGACACTCGTGCTCTTGCATCGATGGATGCATGCTCTCGGAATCTAGCTCAATAAGGGCGTCCGCAATGGTGTTCAAATCACTGCCTATTTGCTCTCTAGGAAGAATGTTATTGACTCTCAATGACAACTTACAAATAGCTAGCTAGATGAGACATATAAATAAATACCATTTTGATGAGACAACTTATAAAAGTAGCACTCTTATTGACTCTCAATGACAACTTTTTTATTATTTTTATACGTCATCTCGCTAGCTATTTGTAAAGTGCTATTGAGAGCCAATAGAATTCCTCCTAGTTAGCTACTCCCTCCATCCATTTATCGGAGTCATCTTACCGAAAAAAAATTCTCCAAGAATTGGAGTCGTCTAAGCCAGGGACCACAATTTTCACCTTATTCTAGGCGCATGCGGCTCCTCTCACCGGCCCAATTAATGCGACTGTTTACATGCAGCTCCTCTTACTGGTCAAATTAATTCCTCATTGGTCACTGCGCATGACCCTAAAATGACTTCGATAAATGGATGGAGGGAGTATTTGATAACCATTGCGGAGGGCCTAAGACCAAATTTTAATTCTTGATTCCAATACTACTTCAGACCAAATATGCATGGCTGGGTGGCCGGCTTGCTGGGTACCGAATTAATTAATGATTGAATTTAGTCAGTCAAGTTGACATAAGACGATGGGGTAGATCAACCAATAACGAGTAGCTGCATTTATGAGTGGATGGATATGTGCAACCGCTAGATAGGTACTGTATATGGAAAATATACAGCAGGTACTCCTCCATACTTATATTAGTTGTCGTTTTAGACAGGATTTGGGTCAAACATTGAGAATATAAATCATAAATAACTTTTAAGTTATTGAGTTTTAAAATATAAAAGCTATATGAATAGATTTGTATTGACAAATATTTTTATAAAAGTATACATATATCATTTTTCAATAAATATTTTTATAAAAATAAGAGGTTAAAGTTATGTTTTGGAGACTGTGTCGTTGTCCAAAACAACTTCATTTTCCTATACGAAGGGAGTATCACTTTTCTATAAATATTTTTATAAAAATAAGAGGTTAAAGTTATGTTTTGAAGACCGTATCGCTGTCCTAAACGACAACTAATATAAGTATGGAGTAGTATATACTTTACGTTTAACTAGTCGTCATGGTCGGATCCGCCGCGCTGAAGAGCACAGGCCCGCGCGCGCACACACACAAAGAGAGAAAGAAAGAAAGAAAGAAAGAAAGAGTCTATATATGTGAAGTGGTCAGAGCCCTGTGGCTTCTTAGCTGATGATATTGATCACTGCCGGCAGCTACCTAGCTAACCTGTACGTTGACCTCCCGTGATTTTCTTCAGGCCGGATCTCCTCTCCGGATGATCGATGATAGAAGAGTTTAAGCTATCAAATCCCTGGGCGGGCACGAGCACAGATAGGAATGGTAATGGATCATGATCTTTATGGGCGCGAGCGCTAGCACAGATAGGATGGAAATGGATCATGATTTTTATCTTGTGTCACAACCGACGAGCCAGCAATTGTGGCTATTAAATGTGTTAATATGATCATTGTTGGAGGTTTTGCCCGGCCTTATAGTTTATTTTGATCCAAATAGTTGAACAGATGGTCATTTATCCTCAACCAGTTTTTGTCCAGTAGAAATCTTGGACACCTTTGGGTCTAGAACAATTAGTATATTTTTTTAAAATATGGCAGTCAGGCAGCTGCAATGCACTGTACACTCCATACGTGTTACTGCCTCAATTGTATTCTTATTTTTAAAGAATCTTTCATCAGCTTCAGACATGTAAACTAAGGTCCTTAAAGCAAATTAATTCTCACCATGCTAGAATCTAGTTCTCTGCAAGCTTCTGTTTTTCATCTCCTTATGGTGCTATTTTGATCAGTTTTGCACTTTTCAAAAAAGAAAAAAAAAACAATAATCACCACGAATTAATCATTTTTTTCAATAGACACAGATTGGTCAGTTTGTAAAAAAATTATGGGACCTTGGAATTGGAGACTAGCAGCTAGTTGCCATTGTTAAACCTATTTTTGCTTGTATGTACGATCTCAAAACTTTGATACAAATTAGAGCATGTTTAACCAAATGGAAGAAAATGTCTGCTAGTTTAGCTTTCAGCCCTGAGCCGTCTTCGTATTGTTCAGTTGTTTGTATCAAATTTTAGTTGCACAAAATGCAAATCTTTACTCAGAATTCATTAGTTAGGATTTTGGTCCAATTCCTATACAACTTCAGCTTATTTTAGGAAGTATTTTTTTTACATCAATCCAATTGATCGTGGTCTCAATTTCATCAGCTTGGACACTTCGGTGTGGTCCATCTGTATTGATAAGGTTTCCTTTCCAGGTCCACATTTTTTTCGAAGATTTGGTGGATATGATGGAGGACAAAATATTGGAATCCTTCAATATGCTGACTTAGACCATAATAGTGTTCATGATATAATTATATTCACCTGTCCATTCATTTTCAGCATCTGACTTAAACGTTAACTTAGATGAAAATTTTTAGCATCTGACTTGAACAATCTGATCCTATTAAAACTCTACCGGTACACTGTATTATTGCATTATTGAATTTAGCTTTACTGGAATGTGTTAAATTAAGTTTTGTTACCTAGATACATCTCATTTACTGTTTTCTAAAAGTTGAACAATCCTATTCGTTGCAGAAGACCTTGAGCTTTTCTCAGCATGAAACCATGAACAATTTTAGTATTCTCAAGGCATTATATATATATATATTAACATTATCGGATCATGATACTTTTTCCCTTGAAGTGCACCGTGACAGATAGGTAGCCTGAGAAATAAGGTTTGATAAGGACATGGATGGAAAATTGGATTTGAATTGTACCATTTCAATTTTTACATTCTAATTGTTGGGATTGGGAAAATTTTGTGCGCTTTATGGTAGTAGCTAGTATTTCTTCAGAAGAAATGAGGTCGTTTTGTATTACATATTACTTCATCTCTAATTTATTTAACTTATACTTGAATAGTTCTGTTGCTTAGCACCCAAACACAATAAACATCTTACAATAATCAACGTATGGTATATATGTATGTATTGCCATTGCATTTTATTGAATCACATATATACTTTCCAGGGCAGTTGTACATGCTGTTATTTCTTTCTAGGGGTTGTAATAAACTTGTCATCTCCGACACCGGCGAGCTCCTACTCCACGCAGCCGTCTCCTTCTTCGACTCCAATGAGGGCGCAGACGTGGGTGTGGCCGTGTGGGTGTGGGCGTCGCCTAAAACTCTTTGGAGATTTCAGTGGTCTGAAGAATAGGAGTTGTGGATTGCAAAACTAATATTACTCTGTCATTCCTACTAATATAATCTGTTTTTTTAATTGCACCGAATCTTGTTAATGAAATATATGTGAAGTTGTGTTTTAGAAAAGAAAATTGCAGTGGATTATTTGGTTTCCAACTTGAACTGCTACTATACGACCGAGCTAGAATTCGTTCAAGTTTGAACCAACCGGCCGGATCAGTTCAGATCTGCTGTTTGTTAACTCCAGTACTTTGAGGTTGCTTTGACGACGTCCCATTCCATTATTTGCATACCGTACATACGTGTAGATCGAGTGCACATCTAGGGAACCCGTCTCGACTGATGACGCGACAGTTTATTTATATTATTTATTCATTCAGACGCCGCTATACGTACTGCACCGCTATTCCGCTAACAAATGTACCTGCATTATTAGGAGTAAGATTAACAATACAGCCTTCAGCTACCTGTATAAATCCTTATAGTCCACTTATTAGCTAACTTATATAGTGTGGTTAGTTTCCTTACCGCACATACTCTTGTCATTTTTCTTCTCTCTTTCCTTTTTTCCTTTCACCTTAGCCTGCAGCAGCGTGCTAACAGCCTTCTATTATACTGGCTCTAACTGCATGCATACAGTAATGAGCTTTTTATCTATATGACCTTAGAAATAATGACTCTTCCTTGTATGACCCTTTTTTATTTGAACTTACGTCTATGGCCTTGAAACGAACTTATATTCCTTCTATGACCTTCCGTCCGTTTTTGGTACTTGACGGTGTTAAGTCAAGAGTAAAAAGTCTGTTTTACCCCTAGCATAATTTTTTTGCTGTTTTATTTTTATTGTATATTTAGATTAATATTAAACAAATAAATTCACACATGATAATATTTCACATAAAAGAAATATTGTTATGTATAAATTTATTTGTTTAATATTACTCTAAATATACAACAAACAAATAAAATTGTAATTTTTTATGTCAAGGGCAAAACAGTCTTTTTACCCTTGAATTAACACCGTCAAATGGCGAAAACAGACGGAAGGCCATAAAAGGAATGAAAGTTCGTTTCAGGGTCATAGAGGTATGTTCAAAAGAAAAAAGGTCATGCAAAAAAGAGTCATCTTTTCCAAGACCATAGAGGTAAAAAGCTCTACAGTAATAACAAGCGTCGCACGTGCGTAACTTCATTCTTCCCGCTGCTGTGCAACAGTTGAAAGTTTCTTGCATGCTATCACACACTCTCTCTCTCTCTCTACAACCAAGTCTACCAAGAGAAGCAAGGCAAGGCCGGCCTCAAGACGACGCAGTATTGCACTTCGCAAGCTGAAGGAAAGCGACTTGAAGACATGACTCTGACTTGGCCCTTGCTGTTGATTCTGCATGCTTTCACCTTTCCATCGCCATCTCCCTCCTGCTCTACTACATCAGTACGTACCTTGCATTGACTTGTTAATAAGCACCACCGTGCCGTCTGTCTGACTATCTCTCTCATCTGACCTAGCTAGGTTATCTAGTGGAGTGGAGTGTTATCACCATATTCATATGGGTGTGGATTATTGGCTAGTATTCAGGTAGGATATTATGGTATATTATTAACCTGAATGTGGCTCAAGGCCGGAATACCAAGTCCTCGATCGATCGTGCACAGCACAGGCAGCGCCCGTCATCATCTATATATTCGATCGTCTTCGCCCGGCCGCCAGCCGCAGGTGCAATCGCATGCTTACCAGTGACCAGTCCAACAACAGATTAGCCCCCAATCACACGCACACACCATTGAATCATCGCTACTGTACGTATATACCTGCAGGAGGCGTGGATCCATCTATTCCAGCTAGCTACTATAGCTAGTGTTTCGCCGCCGCGCGTCGTCGTCACACCAGCAATAAGCAGCGCTCCGGTCCCGGTCGATCCGTTGCAGGATCGAGCTAGCTAGCTAGCTAGATCGTCGACGATGCCCAGCCGATCGTCGTCCAGCAATAGCAGCATTATGGAGCCGCTGCTGCTGCACCATCGCCACCACCACGGGCTGCATGGCCCGCGCCCGGCACCGCTCAACAACAAGGTCGTCAGCACCAGCACGGCGGGCACGGAAGGAATGGTCATCGTCGGCAAGAAGCGGCGGCGGCGCCTCATGCATCATCAGCAGCAGCAGGCGGCGCCTCCTCCTTCTCCGCGGCAGCCGGTGATCATTTACGTGGAGTCGCCGAGAGTCGTGCACGCGCACCCGGGCGAGTTCAAGTCCGTCGTGCAGCGCCTCACCGGCGCACCTGCGGCGGCGTCCGCTCCGCCGCTGCCGCTGCAGCTGCAGTTCCCGTTCCAGTTTCCGTCGGTGGGAGGTGCAGGCAGCGCCGGCGCCCTGCTGCCGCTGACGAACAGCGTCATGTCGGTGGTGACGGTTGCTGATGCTAGTGATGGCTCATCATCAGTAGTCCAGGACGAAAATACATTTATGCCGTCGTCTCTTGCTGCCGCGTGTTATCATCATCGTCGGATCAACACCGGCCACCACCACGGCTGCGGTGATCTCTTCATCGGCCACCACCAGTAATTCGATCGATCGATCGTTAGTTCGTTACACAGGGTCTCCAATAATGTGATCGCGGACGGCTGACTATCTGATGTGTGGGAAGAGAATCAAAGGGAGTCGTACGTGCTGACAACGCACCATCCTGAGTTAGCTTACTGTTGGTATATACGTATGGTGTTGGTGTGTAGTCACTTTTATTTATTTATGTTGATGAATGTTTTTTTTTTCCCGAAGCTGTTGGTACATGCATGCATGTTCAGTATAAGTACATAATACATCAAATAAGCACATCCTTGGACTAACCAATGTTTCTTTTGAGAAAGATAGGATTTGCAGTGCGTGCCAAGCCGGAAAGCAAGTAGGAGCAAAACATCCAATCAAGAACATTGTGTCGACCTCAAGACCATTAGAGCTATTGCATATGGATCTCATCGGACCCGTTGCTTATCAAAGCATCGGCGGTAACAAATACGGTTTTGTTATTGTTGATGACTATTCTCGTTTCACTTGGGTGTTCTTTTTAGCAGACAAAAGCGAAACACAAGGTATCTTCAAGAAGTTTGCTAGAAGAGCACAAAATGAGTTCGACATCAAAATCAAGAAAGTGAGAAGCGACAACGGGACCGAGTTTAGGAACACCAACATAGAAGAGTATCTTGATGAAGAAGGGATCAAGCATGAGTTCTCCGTTCCATATACCCCACAACAAAATGGGGTTGTGGAAAGGAAGAATAGAACTCTTGTTGAAGCTGCAAGATCTATGTTGGATGAGTACAAGACTTCCCATGGATTTTGGGCGGAGGCAATGAACACGGCGTGTCATGCAATCAACCGCCTGTACCTTCACAAGCTAAGAGGGAAGACGCCATATGAGCTTCTAACTGGTAACAAACCAAAGGTGCATTACTTTCGAGTTTTTGGCTGCAAGTGTTTCATACTTAACAAAAGGGCCAAAAGTTCAAAGTTTGCACCTAAGGTACATGAAGGCTTTCTACTTGGTTATGGTACTAACGAACATGGCTACCGTGTATTCAATAATGCCACCGGCACTATTGAGTTAACGGTAGACGTGACTTTTGATGAATCCGACGGCTCTCAAAAGGAGCAAGTCAATGATGAGCTTGTAGGTAATGACGAGCCTCCATCCGAAGCTATCAAGAAGCTTGCAACCGGTGATGTAAGGCCCGTTGAAGTACAAGATGATGAAGATGAACCATCACACACTCCACAAGATTCTCATATCCATCATGTGCATCCAAATGCGCATGATGAAGCTTCCGCAACTCCGAATGGTGGTAGTGTGGATGATGTTCAAGTGATACACCAAATTGATGATCAAACACGAACTCAACATGAAGTCCGACAAGAAGATGGGGACATCAATGCATATGATGAAGATGATGAAGATGGACCCATCCAACGAAGATCACCTGTACCACACCCAAGAGTTCATCATACAGTTCAACGGGATCATCCCGTTGACAACATATTGGGGAGCATACGGCGTGGGGTAACGACACGTTCTCGTTTAGCAAATTTTTGTGAACATTACTTGTTTGTCTCCTCTTTGGAACCTCTTAGGGTGGAAGAAGCACTTGACGATCCGGACTGGGTGATGGCTATGCAAGAAGAGCTGAACAACTTCACCAGGAATGAAGTCTGGTCCTTGGTGGAAAGGCCCAAGCAAAATGTGATAGGGACCAAATGGGTTTTCCGCAACAAGCAAGACGAGCATGGCGTGGTGACAAGGAACAAAGCACGGTTGGTGGCTCAAGGTTTCACTCAAATCGAAGGTTTGGATTTTGGGGAAACCTATGCACCTGTAGCTAGGCTCGAGTCAATTCGTATATTACTTGCCTTTGCTACTCACCATGATTTCAAGCTATTTCAAATGGACGTGAAAAGTGCATTCCTCAACGGCCCCCTCTCCGAATTGGTCTATGTGGAGCAACCACCAGGCTTCGAGGACCCAAAGTTTCCCAACCACGTCTACAAGCTCGACAAGGCGCTCTATGGGCTCAAACAAGCCCCTAGAGCTTGGTATGATTGTCTTAAGGACTTCCTACTCAAAAAGGGTTTTGAGATAGGAAGGGCCGATGCTACTTTATTTACTCGCAAAGTTGATAATGATATCTTTGTGTGCCAAATATATGTCGATGACATAATATTTGGTAGTACTAATGTTGCCTTTTGTGAGGAATTTAGTAGGATCATGACCAAAAGGTTCGAGATGTCCATGATGGGTGAGTTGAAGTACTTTCTTGGATTCCAAATCAAGCAACTCAAGGATGGCACGTTCATCAGTCAAACCAAGTATACAAGAGACATGCTAAAGAAGTTTGAGATGGACAAGGCCAAACCCATCAAGACACCTATGCCTACCAATGGACATCTTGATCTAAATGTGGATGGTAAGTCAGTGGACCAAAAGGTATATCGCTCTATGATCGGTTCATTACTTTACCTTTGTGCATCTAGGCCCGATATTATGCTTAGTGTGTGCATGTGTGCAAGGTTTCAAGCTAATCCGAAAGAATGTCATATTATGGCCGTTAAGAGAATTTTTCGATACTTAGTGCACACTCCGAATCTTGGCTTGTGGTATCCCAAGGGCTCCACTTTCGATCTACTTGGCTATTCCGATTCGGACTATGCCGGTTGCAAGGTAGACCGAAAGAGCACTACCGGGACTTGCCAATTTATTGGGAGGTCTTTGGTGTCATGGAGTTCTAAGAAACAAAATAGTGTTGCCCTATCCACTGCCGAAGCCGAGTATGTGGCGGCCGGCGCTTGCTGTGCTCAACTACTTTGGATGAAGCAAACACTAAAAGACTTCGGATGTGAGCAAACCAAAATTCCACTTTTGTGTGACAATGAGAGTGCTATCAAACTAGCAAACAATCCCGTAAACCACTCTCGCACAAAACACATAGACATCCGACACCATTTCTTGAGAGACCATGAAGCCAAAGGAGATATCGCAATACGCCATGTGAGCACCGAAAAACAACTAGCCGATATCTTCACAAAGCCTTTAGATGAGTCAAGATTTTGTGCTTTGAGGAGTGAACTAAATATCATTGATTCTCGTAACATGGCTTGATGTCTTGCACATATTTGTTTTCACCTAGAAACCTAAACAAATGCTTTTAACAAATATTGTATGTGATTTCAAAATCTATTTTGCATGCTTCACTTGTGTCCATAGCTATGTATTGATTCTATGAAATCTGGACATATTTGAAGTGTGTGTAGTATACCACACAAAGTCCTCCTGAAAACCCTCTCTGGTCCCTCTGTTTTTCAGCCTGTCGGTGGTACCGCCCCCAGGGGTCGGTAGTACCGCCCGCGCAGCGAGCCGTTCTCCTTCCCGATTTCGATCGTCTTATTTGCTACATCCATTGAAGTAATCGTTCCATCATCTTTGTCTCATGTTGGTCTATGCTATCTTTGTCTAGATGAGCCGGAGGCCCTCTCGTGCTCGCTCCCCTAGTGATGATGATGAGGATTATGCCGCCTTGGAGCAAGGTGGTCATGCGCAAGGGGAGCCGCCACGTCGCAATCCCGGGCGCCGTGGTCGGTCTGGGAGTATGGATGACTCCTCTCGTCAGGTCCGTGGACGCTCGTCCGCGGGCCTTACGGGTCATCGCAGCGTGGATAGCGCAAGGGCGAGCGGGAGCGGTCATGCCCGTGGCAGTGGGCATGCTCCTCCTCCTCCTCCTCCTCCTCCTCAGCCTTCTTCGCCCCCTGTCGCTGGTCCGGCGGGTCGCCTGCACAGCGTCATTGTGGGAGGAGTGCCTTCAGCTGGTCTCGATCGTGAGGGTCGTTCCTTCGATCCTCAAGTTGGACCGGCATCCCCTCGGACTTCAGGGTTGATGCTAATCAACCGGGCTTTTGACATGCACCCTGAAGCCGAAGCGGTCATGTTCGCCGTCCCTCCCGCTCTTCTTGGAAATCCCATGGATTACTCCAATAGAAAGCGGGGTAGCTTGATGAGAAGGCAGCGTGAGGAGAACCCCTATCTGTTTATCAGAGATGCTTCAGTTGATCGGAGGTTCTGGTCAAGATTCCAGCAGGACTACTATGTGACAGTCCTCTGGAAGGGTTTCTGTGCTAAGGGCTATCCCCCTCTTTTTGAGCACAAGCGGTTAGTTATCCGCTCCTTGACAGACAAGGACTCCGATGAGATTCAGTCTTTGGTGCAGAGGCTTGAGGAGTGGAGGATCTTGGGGTTGATATCTGGTGAGCGCAGCTACAATCAGGAGATTCTCTGTCAGTTTTGGGCCACCTTGTTCATTGATAGGGAAGCTCGCGTGCTGCATTGGATGACCCAAGGGGTCCACTACCGGTGCAATTTTGTCACTTTCGCCCGGTTGTTGGGTTTCGACCATGTCGACAGGGATGCCCCTCGCTTGTCAGAGATGTATGGTGGGGGCATGTACACCGAGCAGCTGCAGAACTCAGGTGTCTACATGGATGGTGCCGAGGCAACCTTCAAGGTCCAAGGCCTGAAGCCTGCCTACTATGTGCTCAACAACCTGATGCGCCTAACTCTGGATCCTAAAGTTGGTGACCAGGATAACTTGAGAGATGATGCTGCCAAGGTCCTCGTCCGCTTTGCTCTGCCAGATGGACGGTTTAGCATCTCTCACTTTCTGTGGCAGAAAATCTCCGATGTTTACAATGATCCTCACAAGGCCTTGCCATATGCTCCATATCTTATGCATATCATTGAGCATGTGGTTGGCGCCACCTTCGAGTATGATCGCACCATGAAGGAGTACAGTGTTCGCAAGTTCACCTCGGCTCCTTCCAAGGACAAAGAAAAAGTTGATGAAGGTGGTGAGGTCCCAGCAGATGCAACAGCGCCTGGCGAGGCTCAGCCGGGTGGAGATGTTCCCCATGCTACCGCTCCTCCTCCGCGTCGTGAGAGGCGTCGGGGTGGCGGTCTTCGCTCCGCCCTTGGAAAGATCTTTGAGTGGATGTGCTATCGGGCCGATCGTGACGAGCGACATCAGCAGGAGGTGCGTCAGCATCTCGGTCTTCCTCCGCGCTCTCCGGTCCGACCTCATCCAGATCCGTTTGCTGAGTACGATGCTCAGGCCCGGCGTGATGATGATGATGATGATGATGATGATGATGGTCTCCCCCAGCAGCAGCCCCAGCAGCAGGCTCAGCAGCAGCCCCAGTTTCCAGGTGGTGGTGAGGCGGGTATGTACAGCTCCATGCTGTATCCGCCTCATCAGTTCTATCCTCCGCCACCACCTCAGTACCAGCCTCATTCCTTCTTCCCTGACTATGGTATGGGCACGTCCTTTGCTGGCGGGTCCACATCGTATCAAGGAGGGGGTGGAGGCTCGTACATGGGCTTTGCTGGCCCCGACGCCGATCCAGCTGGGAGTGGTGGTCCTCGCGACTCTACACCTCCACCTGATTCTTTGGCTCCTTCATCCTTCCCTGGTGGTGACGTTGGAGAGAGTGCCTATTCCTCTCTCTTCGGGGGCTCTTATCATGATGGATCTTCTAGCAGCTATTATTGATTCTTTGCTTATCTTGGCCTACCCGCTTTGGTACTTGATGCCAAAGGGGGAGTGTTAGGCTTATCTTGTTGTAATAGCTGTAAGAAAGGGTAATCTTTGAGACTAAGTATGGTATGCTACATTTTATTTGTGATATGCTGAGGATGTAAACCTTTTATGCTTATTGTTATATTCATGCTTGGTTCATCCTCGTTATTGATGCTCTTGTCTTGGTGATTGTTGTTTTCGATATGGCTATGTGATTTGAGTTCTTTTCTTTCTTCAATAGCCATTCGCTTTTCTTATTACATTGTTATCACCATGTCATACCGTTTATGCATCACAAATTGATATATTTGATATTGTCACACACTTAGGCACCCCACGGATTGCAAAATTTAGGGGGAGCTCTTGTTCTTGTGTATGCAACCTTGCTTTCTAATCAAGGTTTGAAATTCATATCCAAAGCATACACTAAGGGGGAGCTTCAACTAAATTTTGGAATTCAAAAGCTTCAATTCTTTCTATCCCTAATTGTAAGCCTAAGTTCGTTGTCATCAATTACCAAAAAGGGGGAGTTTGAAAGTGCATTCGCCCCCAATGTGGGTTTTGGCTAATTAATGACAATCAAATTAGGGACTAACCAGTTTATAAAAGCATGTATGCAGGTGTTAGTCCTTTGAAAGATTTGAAACGTTGAAATCTCGTGAACAAAGCGCGTAGGATATTGTTGGACATAAAGATGCCTAGCTCAAGTGGTAGTTTAAAATTTCATTTTTAAACTTGAGTTATAGGTAAGCCGGACTATGAAGAGGGTCACAAAGTAAGTTGGCTAGATGTGGAGAAAAGTGCTCAAATCGACTAACCTTAGTTCGCTTGAGAGACACCGCACAATCACGAACACGTAGAGGGTAAATTCTTTTGGTCGGTGGTACCGACCATGGGTGGTCGGTGGTACCGACCACAGCTTCTCTGCGCAGCGCTCAAACACCCTCTCTGTGTTGGTCAAAAAATGACCTGGCGGTAGTACCGCTATAACCTCGGTACTACCGCGCGCGGTGGTACCGACGCAAGGTCGGTAGTAACCTGGTTTGCAACCCTCTCTGGATAGAGTTGTTTTGACCTAGCGGTGGTACCGCCATCACCTCGGTAGTACCGCCCGCGGTGCTACCGACCCATGGCCGGTAGTTTCCAATTTTGCAAGGCTCTCTGATTCGCGCTGTTTTTGGCCTGGCGGTAGTACCGCCATTACTTCGGTAGTACCGCCCGCGGTGCTACCGACGCAAGGCCGGTGGTAACCAAGTTTGCAGAGCTCCCTGTGTAGAATTGAGAAAATGCCTGGCGGTGGAACCGCCATCACCTCGGTACCACCGGGATCGGAGGTACCGACGAAGGTCGGTGGTAACTTGGCTTTGCGAGGCTCTCTGTGTAGTGTTGAATATGACTTGGCGGTGGTACCGCCATAACCTCGGTACCACCGGCCTCGGAAGCACCGACGCAGGTTCGGTGGTTGAAAGTTTTTCAGGGCTCTCTGGACTGACTAGCTTTTGACTTGGCGGTGGTACCGCCATTACCTCGGTACCACCGACCTCGGAGGAACCGACCCTCGGGCGGTAGTTTCCGAGGGACCGAGTCCCTAACTGAGTTGCTCTCTGTTCGAGCTTGTTTTGGCCTGGCGGTGGTACCGCCATTACCTCGGTACCACCGGCCTCGGTGGTTCCGACCTTGGCCCGGTGCTTGTCAGTTTGACCAGATCTGGTGTTTGCGACCGTTGTGTCATGGTCGGTGGTACCGACCATGGCTGGTCGGTGGTACCGACCAGCCTCGGGACTGAGGGAGTATAAATGCCTCCCCTCTTCACTTTTCACGGTCACCGACTGAGACCATACACTTATTGCTGACCTAACTCTAGACAAACTCTCTCCAAGCATTGACTCACCCATCTCTCCCCCCTTTTGCTCCTAGATTCATTCCCTTGCAAGATTTGAGCTAGGGAAGTGAGATTCGAGAGTGGGAAACATCAATCTTCGACTTGAGCACTTGGTTTCCATCTTGCCGGCTTGTTTTGTGTCTTTTACTCTTGAGCTCTTTGAGCTCTAGCCGGTTAGGTGTTCTTCGTGGTAGCCCGTATTGATTTACTTGTGAGGGCTCCCCGAAGCGTTTGTATTACCCTGAGAATTCTAGTAGAGATACTCTCGTAGCCTTTGTGGTTACTTGAGTGAGGCGAGGAGGTGAAATAGACTCCGACCTTTGTGGTCACCTCAACAACGAGGAAGTAGGCACTCCTTAGTGGATTGGCCGAACCTCGGGATAAATCTTGTGTCCCGTGTGCTTGTTGTTGTTGTCCCTATTTTCTCTACTTCTCTTGTTATTGTGTTCTTCGTGTTCTTCCTATCCCTATCTTGTTCTTAGGTTGGGAAGGCTCGATCTACATCAAGGGGAGCAACCAAGTTTTTGTGAGAGTAGTTTTTCATAAATAGTTTTTCGGAAAGTTGGCTAGAAACTTGTTTCATCTTCATATCTTACTTTCATCGGATTTGTAGTTTCTTTTAGGATCCCGGTTGTGCCGTTTGTTTGTGTTGGTAGTACCGGTGTTTCACACCCGGTAGTACCTACCCAAACAAACCGGCCTCTCCGGTTGCTATCTAACTACATCTTATAGTTTGTGAAGTTTCAGATAGTCAAAAATCACCTATTCACCCCCCTCTAGGCTGATTCGGTCCTTTCAATGCGATCAAGGGCGAGGACACCGACCTTGACCAAGTCGCACTTGGCATGCCGCCGGATCCGCGGCACCAATGACTTGATCCGGGGCGTTGATGGCCGAATCCGGATCCGCGCGCATGAAGGTGGCGGCCGGCGGTTGTGGCGGCGTGCGCGACTCTAGCTGATCGTGCGCATGGAGGTGGCGCACTTGGCATGCCTAAGGTCGGTCGGATCCGCGGCACCAACGGCTTGATCCAGGGCACTGATGGCCAGATCCGGATCCACGCGCGTAGGTGGAGGTGGCGGCGGAGATGCAAAGGGAGAAGGAGGTGAGTGAGGAATCGCTGAAGGCGGTGGCACGCACGGGGTGACACGGCTGTCCTGCGTCCACAGGCCCTGGCGTCGATGATGTCACAACAGAGGTCAAGCAGCACGATGAAGACCTCGAAAAGGAGGCCCAGGCAGCATCCGGGGCGTGGGCGTGTAAGTGGAGGATGCAACCCTAGGCCCATAGCCGGTGCCCGCCGCGGCGGCGGGCGGCGTCCAAGGCGTGGGCGTGCGAGCGGCGGGCGGAACCCTTGCCTCGTGGCCTCCGCCTGGCGTCGTGCGGCCTCGCGGCCTCCCTAGTAGCCTGGCAGCGTGGGGAGAAGAGTCGCAAGGGATAGGAGTCGCGCCGTGTTGGGAGAGAGGAGCGCATCGTTGTCGTGGGTGAATAGCAGGAGGGGATCGCAGGGGAAGGTAGGAGGCGGCGACGCGAGCAGGAGGCGGCGGCGCTGGCTACGGCGGCGCGAGGGAGACCCCAACTTCGCGAGGCGGGTTCCGCAAGACCAACAAGACGGATTTGTGGGCTCGCGATTGAGAGCGCGTTGGTCGGGCGAACGCAGGGGCGTTGAGTGCAGGGAGCGCGTTGGCCGGCCGTTGTTTCCTTTTACCGTGGCCGCCTAAGAGATTCCTTTTACCGTGGCCGCGCATGCCGCGTGCGGGAGCGTAGCGAAGAAAAAAAACGCACGAAGGCGGTGTCCTTCTTTCTTTCTTTTTATCTGTGAGAGATTAAAGAGAATGGAAACAGAGAGAGACGTGATTGAAATGGTGAAGACTGAAGAGGCAGGCAGGCGTGTGCGTGCGCTAGCTGTTGCGCGCCATCGCCATAGGGCCATACGACGTGCACGAGCGAATCCCTGTCACGATCATCGAAAACACAACTCCACAACGGCATGCAGACGCATATCTTATCTTTTACCGCTCCTTCCTGCTTTAGGATTCACATCGGTCAACGCTCTCTCCCGCGGCCGCGTTTTCCCGACTCTGTTTCCTAGCTTCTTCCGTGCACATTTGATTCCCAAGCTCCAGCTCATTCTATTCCCCTTTTCTTATCTTTAGTCCCTTTCTCCTTTCTTTGCTTTCGTTTTCTTGTGACTCTGCCGCCGTCGCCGATCCAAATCACTCTTTCACTTTAAATGGCATTTGTTTCACCACCAAATCTCTCATTTCTCCTTAGTCACTTCAGATCTGTCATTATCAATGACGCTTCTACTGTTCTTCCAAATCGGATTTGAAGTTTTTTCTCTCCTTTCTTTAACTTTTCCCCTTTTTGCAATCCACCTTTTCTATAATCTAACCGACGTCGGCGCTCATCAGATTTGTAGCAGATATCATCACTCATTAGGTTCGTCACTGATCCCCTTTTTTCTTCCCCCAAATTTTATTATTTTTTCATTTTCAATTAACTTTGGCTATAGCTTCTTATCTCTAGTAGTCTGTAGATCTTCCCTTTTTTATATCTGCGTTATGTATTGATCTTTGATTATTATGCTCATAGGTCTGCCTTTTATTATTATGATTTTCTTTCTTATATGCGGTTAGATCTCCCTTTGCTCATTCCCATTTTTCTCTTTTTTATATGCTGATAGATCAGACTTTTTAGCATTCAGGTTTGAATACGTTGTCTCCATTCCTGATATTTTTGTTACATCAATTCTTTACCGATACTCTTGCCTCCATTTAATTCCTCCAATTACTATTAATCCAGTTTGGTCCTTTTTTAGTGAACTCATTTTTTTATGCATACACTTGTAATCATAGCACCGATACGATACTATCTCCCTTTTAAAGAAAAATGTTTACAATGCTTGGCCTATTGTTTAGTTTGCTCGTTAATTCCCAATCTAATCCCTATTAAATTATGGTTCTCTACATTTTTTCTGCATATTATCAAACCGTAGATATGTGTATATATATGTCAATTGTTGATAAGGATATTCAGATTTCTCCAATGCAGATTGGAATTTCAGAATATGCACTGAAGCTTTTTCTACTTTCGCTTTGATTGCAATGGACTGTACCAACTAATTTTAAAGTATTACCAAACCAAATGCTTCCATTTCATTAAATTTTTGGATTCATGGGCATTGGCTGATACTTAGCTGCCACTGTCCTAAACCAGTTACTGATCTCTGCACTAAGCACAAAGGGCATACAGAAAGTCAGTACTATCATTTACAGTCAGTTTAGTTCTTGTCATACTGAGTCAAATGCTTTTACATTACATATCTTAAATGTTTATAGATTCCTCATGACTTTTGGAAACATTCAGGTGGCCAATCCAATTAAATAGTTTGTGCTCTATCAACTGTCATACCATTTTGTTTGATCAAAACTTACAGCTGATAATTTTAGTTAATTATTTGCATTGTGGCATGTTGAGGTCAAAGTTTTTTCTTTCCTAATCAATGGTGCAGGCCAGTCAAAGAATATGTGCGAGTTCACCAGGCTTTCTCGGAAAAATAAATAGAATGTCTTTTCCTAAAAAAATAGAGCCATTGTTCTGTCAAAGGAAGTGCATGTTATTTCTCCTACAGTATCCTTTGTGTGATGTATAGCCGTATAGGTCTTGAATGCTTCATTGTTTCACCTTGCTAAGAATTAAGAAAGATGAGCGCACACAGATTTAGGCTACACATGGAAAAACAAGACTTGGAGGCTCCTTCCCTGTCTCTTTGATGTATATATATATAGCATATGTCACCGTCAGTTGGCAATTTTTTTACCTTTCAGACTAATGGTAAACCTTGATCCTACCTATTTGGATTCTCATGGTACAGTTCCTTACATCTATTAATTCAACTCAATGTTGAGCACATATGTGTCCCTCATAATTTGCATTGCTTCTAATCTGAATCAATGCTTTATTCAGAAGTTGGATGCATGTCCTTATTACCTTATTCAGTATATGGCACTTCTCATCAATATTATTAGTCAGTAGGTCAACCGAGTAGCATGTGTCTAATATAATGTAGCTTTATGATATCACCTTTTCTCTATGCTCCAGATAGGTGTAAGGAACTGGTTGCAGAACAATTTGATTTCCTCAACTTTTGATTATCATGCACATTATTTTATTTTGTTTGTATACATCTATGTGATCTGGACATTATTTTCGATGATATATGATCTTCCAATCAAATAACGTGTCCTAGACCTATTTTTTCTCTTCAATTTGCAACCACAAGATTAAGGGCAAATAGATTCAGACATAAAGTGTAGATCTTTTCCCTGATTGCTCTCATCTACATCAGTTCACCCTAAATTGTTCAGTTTCACTAAAAGATTGGATGGTAGCGCTAGCGCTGCAGAACCTAACTACCATTGGATGAGTTGTCATCTCGTGTTTCAGTTTAAAATTTCTGCAACTAATTTGAGTAAATATTCATCAATTTATAATTTGCTTTGTTTTTGTTGAGCAAATAGCACAGGCCATGCACATTGGATTGCGGTGGGGCAGGCGACAACAGTGTTCAACAGAGGGGATGCATTAAAGGAGTGCTTGCGAAAAAATAAACAGATTCCCACATGTGCCTTGCTGAAATTTTTCATTTTTTTCTCATTGGATCATTATGTTGCACAATCACAGTCTAATATTATTATTGCTTGACAGACAGCAGACTATAACATAGAACAGATTTCAAGTCATTTTGGCTGAATAGACGCCTCTAATGCTTGGAAGTTGGAATAGAAACAAACAATAGTTCTGCGCTCCCCGGAGAAGAACCTGAGAGAGGATGACATATTGGTCCCACGTGTCATGCTCTAGGAGTATTGCTCCGGTGCATTGTTGTATTTAATGTTTTTTTTTCTAAATGTTATTCGGTATGTATGCTTGATTAGTAGTGAGAAAATATCTAGCTTATGGCAGCGGAGGAAATATGACATGGAAATGTCTTATTCGGTTATTATAATTATTTTATTCCTCTAATTGTTGTATATGGAAAAAAATATGAGAAGGGAAAATAATTGATGAAAAAAGCGTCTTTGGAGTTTTAACAAAATGAGTTGATTAACAACAAATTAAAAAATAATGATAAGTCTGCATGATGTTTGTAATGTCCTAGATCAATAAATTAATATATATTGTTAAAAGATAATTGAAAATATTATTAGCTACCATAATAGTTGGTCACTATAACTCCTGCATTAAGATATACTCCTACTGTCCCTAGATAACCCTTTGTGCTCGCTTCCTGAGAAAATAACTTTGACTAAATTTATAGCAAAAAATCAAATATTTATGGTACATGACTAACATTGATCTTTGAATCTATTTTTATAATAAATTTATTTAGTGATACAAATGCTACTAATTTTTTTATAAATATAGTTAAATTTAGTATAGAAACATAAAAAACAGTTATTTAGGGATAAAGCGATAGTTATTTAGGGATAGAGATAGTAAGTATTTTATTCCTAGATGACGATATATGCATAGTGGACATATTTGCTGTTTTTGCTATCGGTGGTCAGCAGCACATGATCTAAAAACAACAAGGTGACGATTGCCTGGTTGATTATCAAATTAATCAGATATAAGAAAATATTAGTATTTATAGCATATAATTAGAATCATTAGCTAGATCATTGGATATATTTTTTATAATAAAATTATTTAGAGATATAGAGGTTACTAATATTTTCTATAAATCTAGCCAAACTCAAAAAAATTAAGCAACACGAATCTCATAGCAATACTTTTTGTGGTATGGATAAAACATATAGATAATAAAATCACACAAAGCATAGCTAAATTATCAAACCATCTCTATGAGTACCTTCAAAATAATACTAAACTGATACTCTCTCCATCCCTAAATAACTATCATCATTGGTGCACGTACTGCAAGTTTGACTCAGTTTATAGTAAATATATGTAACATTTATATCTCCAAATAATTTGTTAAAAAACTAGATCCTAAGATCTTTCCAATAATACTAATTATGTATAATAAATATTAATATTTTTAATATATATTTAATTAAAAATATATCTCGGAAAACGAAAATGATGGTTATGTAGGGACAGAGGGAGTAGGTCTTAAGATTTTAAAAATCGCTACAGAGACTTCCCCGAGGAGTCTAACTAACTAGTTAAATTGCGCTCAGTTTTTACAAGTTGTTTCTTTTCAGTCAGTCCCCCTCATGTGTAATTCCTAGCTCTCGCTACCGGTGATAGATGAAAATTTTTAGGGGTGAGAAAGTATAACTTATCAGGCATACATCAGCTTATTTCCTCACATAAAATACTATTGAAACAACCAAAATTAGTGGTAAAAACAACCAGCCGAACAAAAGACTTGTTTAGTTTGTAGGTGAAAAGTTTTTGGGTCGTCACATCGGATGTTGTGGCACTAATTTAGTCTATTAAAATAGATTAACAAAAAACAAATTGCATATTCTATCTAGAAAACGTGAGACGAATTTATTAATACTAATTAATCTATCATTAGCACATATTTACTATAGCACGACATTGTCAAATTATGGACTAATTAGGCTTAGAAAATCATCTCGCAAAGTTATCACAATCTGTGTAATTAATTAATTTTTTAGTCTACATTTAATACTACATACATATGTCCAAATATTTGATGTGATGAGTGAAAAGTTTTTGGAGTGAAAACAAACAAGGCTAGATTATGGCTTCAGGAGGTTTGCATGCGTCGGTGCGTGGAAGGGCAGGATTATACCGATTGCGATAACTTTATAAGAGTGTGGATTAATTTTCTATCTTTAAGTCATAGACTAATTAGGCTTCTCAATGCAGAGGTAAAATCGTCTCAACAAGTCATTGCAATTTGTCTTCTCAATGAAGTGATTGATGTCTGTTGCCTTTATAAGAGATTGGACAGGGCGACAATGCTCCAGGCCTGTAGCTGAGTTACCCTGATACTTCAATATAATCTTGTACTCCCTCCATCCCAAACTATAAGGCATTCCAAGAATTTTAGAGAGTCAAAGTTTTTCAACTTTGACCAAATTTATATAATAAGATAATAATATTTATGATATCAACTAAGTATAATTAGATTTTCATAATATGCATATTTGATGTTATAAATTTTTGTGTTTCTCTTTATAATTTTGGTCAAAGTTGAAAAACTTTGAGTCTCTAAGATTCTTGGAATGTCTTATAATTTGGTATGGAGGAAGTATCATGTATTTGATATATATGTATCCATGTATCCGTATAAGATACTTTGATATGCCACTGTAGCTTTAGTTTACTTAAAAAAATGATGTATTCATGTATTTGTATGCAATCGATACAGGATACATATATCCGTATCGGTGCCACATAGGCCTATATAGCACATGACATGACGTTGGCGACAACAAGAGTTGAAAAGTATGGCCACAAATTTTTATTTGTACATTATACAAATTTCTAGATTGAAGACACTGAGAAGAGTGGGGGTTAGAGATAAGATAAACAATGGTGAGTTCGTTATATAGATGGATGTCCTTGATGGGAAGTATTAGTTGGGGGCGTTGACATGTGCAGTTGTGTTGTATCAGGATACTCGTTTTAGTAACACGTTTTAATACCTTAGCTTTGACTAATTATAAATTAAAAAATATCAATATTTATAATATCAAATAAATATTATTAGATTAGTTACCAAATGTATTTTCATAATAAATTAATTTAAAATCATAAATGTAAATATCATTTATTAAAAATTTGGTCAAACATGAACCATTTTATATGACACAATACGTAGTTGTATTCTTTTCAAACGAAGTAGTACGTTTTAAGGTACCTACTCCATCTCTTATTATTTGTCTTTTTCAGTTTATGTACCATAAGTTTAACTAGATTAGTAGAAAATATATATAATATTTGTATCTTCAAATAAATTTATTAAAAAAACTAGATTAAAAAATCTATCTCATGATATCAATTATGTATCATAAATATTAATATTTTTAATATAAAATCAGTCAAAGTCATTTCTTAGGAAGCGAGAACGACATATATTTAGGGACGGAGCAAGATCGACATTAACAATATGTCAATTTTTCAATACAATTGGCCGTTAAGATTGGATATATAATTACCATAGCCAAATATAATTGCATATATCAGTATATGACTACATGCCTTTTGAGGCGGTGCAAATAATAGTTCCTCCAACATTGCAAATACTTGTGTTTAGAGTTACACATAAATCAAACAGGTCCAAACTTGTTTAGGATGGATGAAGCCAGTAGAACAACTTGTTTAGACTACACATAATTCAAACAGGTCCAAACTATAATAGATGAAGCCAGCACTGCCATAGACATCTTGAAAAGCTTATGAGGTCTCAAATATGGATAAACATGAGCTGCAAAAAGTCCTTGCAGCTTAGAGTGAAGGACATATAGCCCAAATTGATGATGATGTAAGTGCCATCTCCATGTTGGACCACACTAGTTGAGTCGACAAAAAATACTGAATTTTAGATCAATTCCATTGTACTAAGTTTCAAAATTAAACAACGGACTCACTACTCAGGATATATTGAAAATAAAAATGGAAACATAATTAAGAATTCTAAAAATTAACCATTGTTTTCCAAACCACTATGCTCTCAGGTAACAAAAAGATCTTTTAAAAAACTTCCAGAATAAAACTATCTTTTAGCAAAGTGTAGATTAATAGTATTTTTTTAGCAACAGAAGTGAAGTAAAATTGATTTTAATATAGCAGCAGATTAGGTCGCATAATGAACCAAGAGAGTAGTGTTGGCTGTAAGAAACTTATTCATCTTTTGTTATACTATTAAAGATAAAGACTCTTCTGTGTGCGCAGTTACCAGTAGGTAGAAGGGTACCATCAAATATAACACCCTGGAAATACTGAAGAACTAGGACAATCTACTGTTGGCTGAGGAACTAACTGTTATATGGAGATCTATGTGGCTTAAATTCCTCACATATTTCGCAAGTACTACCTATGATTTCAAGTAGTTGTTGAATCTCTTGTAGATCTAGACTACCTCTACTCACTTTCACTTTTGTCAGTATATAACATGGATTAACTAAGTTATTTTGTAAAAGTCCCACTCTAAAATATCAAATGAATTACCTAGAAAAATCTAATCGATATACTTACGTCATCAATAACAAATCAAAATTCACGTTGACATAGGAAACGATGGTTTTTCTTGCTAACCAAGATATTGTACCCAAACAAACTCACATCATTAAAATGCAGGAGCCGTTATAAAAAATAAAGTGCCTCCCCCACTATACACATCCTGATTAAAATTATCCAGTGCACAAATCTATGAATGCTGTTAAGGGTTGTGAAGTAAATCTGAAATTATTGTCATTGAATCAGTAAGGTATTATACTGAATAATATAATAAATTGTGAATGGAACCGTGAAGCAATATGACCAATTGGTGAACATAATAAGGTTATAAGATGAGCAATTTCAGTCATTTGTTGCTAGAGCACAAGAAGATCCTAATTTAGTATACTAAAAAATTATTCTTAAAACAGTTAAGTACTCTCGTGCACTTTTGGAAAAAAAAGGAGTTAATGATCAATAGCAACAGAAGGGAGGTGCAAATGAAATTGCCATCTCAGGGAACTTTTGCCCAATACAAAAACAAGCTGAGGATGATGTGGTACTTTTGACTTTATGGGGTGCAAGCTTTACTTTGAAATGGTAGGCAAAATAAATAATTATCCTTTCACTGTCTTTCTACATTTTGGATGCAACTTGAGCTTCATTGATTCTTCAGTAGAAAAAACCCCAAAAGTTCGTCCTATAACTACATTTTAAATTCATTCTGTTGTCAGTTAGAAGCTCGACGACCTGGTTTTCAAAAAAAAACACTAAGCTAATCATTAGTTCAAGCAAGTCAAAATTGATTTCTTAGTGATTGGTCAGCTAGCCCATAAGTCTACATTATCTTAGTAGTTGCTTCAGATTTGTAGTACCAAAATAAGTATGCCAAACTTGGTAAAAAAAACCTTACAAGTTGTGTTGCACGTTTTAGATCCTCCTTTGTCAATAACCTATTCACTCTCTTGTTAGCGAAGATAACCATCGAGATTAACATCCATGAGAATAATAAGAGAAATTGAGTAGAATAATTTTTGTGATATCAATAAGGCAAGTCATATCTCATAGGTAATGCACGATGCATAAGCCCTCGATCAAACCATTAACTCTATAGAGCAGCTTGTTGATATGGTCCATACCAGCAGAAGCAATCGTAGACAATGGAAAATCCTTTGCTGGTATTGTTTTAGACAACTTCACATCATAATGGTCTGAACTCCAGTCGAATAATCTACAAAGCAATGTTTTAAGAACCTAGTAAATACAAGTAGTATGAAATAGTTAGAACTAAATTGTATGAAATGCCAAATTTTAGTAGTATCAGACAAAAAAATTGTGTAGAATGGAAAGAGAAAGAGATGACTTTAAGAACACAGTACATCTAAGTTCTATTAATAGCCAACTTAAAAGGGATAAAGTCAACATAAAACTACTTAAAATTAAGATTATTTGACTTCCTAGGAAGACAAAGGTAGTAATTCTTATGAGTCTTTTCCATTTATATATGCCAATTTAACTTTGATTTGTCCAGTGATTACTTATTGCTTTACACTTGAAAATAAGGCTACAGTCAATAATGCTAAGAATCTGTAGAGTACAATGGCAGTACGTACCCTAGTCTAACTGTGTTATAATATTTTTCATATGGTAAACCTTTTGTTTTACCTATAGTATCGTATATCTATAATAGAAATTAATGAAAACCAGATCTGGTTGCCATGTAATACAGTATAAAAACAGAAGATATGTAATGCTGATTGAAAATGTGATTGAAATTAAGATTGATTAGGAAATCTGTAGAGTTAACAACTATTGTGATAGAAATTAATGAAATTCAGTCCTAGTATCATTGATTACCAATTACGTCAAAAAACGGAACATAATATGACACATCTAGTACATCTTAATAGTTCAAAAAAGATTCCAGATAAGTATATATATGGTTGAATCACAAGTAACGACAGCGAACTCCACTCTGTTTCGATCATTAATTAATTATAGTTATGTATAAACAGGTGGAAAGTAGAAAAAGTAGAAAACACACCATATTCAAGACATACTGACATTGATAAGAAATATATGGGATAATGCTATAATAGTCACCTTGAGGGATAAAACTATTATAGGGGTGACCCAACATTAGTGACCCGGGAGACATTCTTAGACTACCACATAACATACAACATCGCAAACTGGAGACTAGTAAATTTGTAGAGAGCACTAAAACTACTATTAACTAAAATTTCTTAAGTGTCATATAAAAATGGACTACTGGAAAAAATAGTAATTATAACAGGGAAGTATATCTCAATGTTAAAAAATAAACCTTGAAGAAGTACGTCTGAAGGTGCTAGGATAGGGTTCAAATCCGGCTTTGTACTAAAATCACAGTAGAAAAATAAAAAATTAAAAATATAATGGTATCCAGAAAAAAAAACAAAAATGCTAAACTAACACGGTTACATTGTCAGAGTGCACGGTGAACGATCTATCTTCCGTTTCACCAACAGAACCTTCAGACATAGCACTATCTTCTTCATCCATCAAATTCAGATCTGATATATACGTCTTCAGATCTGAACAACAACAAAAATGGTGCAGAGATAAATTAGAGGAAGAGAGATACTGAATGACAGGAAACAATGGATCTAAAATGAACCAATGAAGTAAAAAAAACATAAAATGAGATACGTAACATGAGTCAGATCGAGAGTGGAGGAAGAGGATACATAACAGAAGGTTGAAAAAAACTCAATGCATATAGAACTGGAACATAAATGAGATTTAGGACTGGATCTACCAGTGAGAGAGAAGAGAGATCTGGGAGAGAAGAAACACTACGGGGGGAGAGAGAAAGAACCTGTGAGAAAAAAAGAGAACGAGAAAGAAGAGAGAGAGAGAGATGGGTGAAGGCACTGGAGAGAGAGAGAGAGGAGACTCACCTTGAGCTGTAGAGAGAAGGTGGGAGAGAGGAAGACGAAGGTAAGAGACAGCTCGATGTCAAATGGCAAAAGAAACCAATGAGTAGTATGGGAATGGAATGAAGTCTGGAATCCTTATACAGTATACAAGCAAGGTTGAACTGGAATCGAATAGTAATGCACAACTATTGGAAATGGGAGTGGGGAAAGAAACGGGTGAAATGAGAGGTTTGACCTGCACCAATCTTGAAGAGCTGTCTAACGCACGATAGCGCATGCGGCCGCATACGGTTGCGGAAAAACCGAGTTCGCTATCATCTATCGCTACCTGCTCTCCTTCACCTCACCTCACCTGCCGGTGGTGACTGATCGACGACTGGCCGGCCGGAGTCACGGAGTGGCTGACCGGCGCCACGGCCGGCAGCAACTCGATGGACAAGGACAAGTCTTTTCCCATCCACGGTCCATAGAGGAGACCTGGGCCTTGTTAGATGCAAAACCGAGACCTAGCACTAGCTGCTGCTAGCTCACTCGCTCCGCTCGCTTGCATGTCGTATCTCCTCGATCTCTTCTCCCTTCCTTCTTTTTCTTCTTCTCCCCTGCTAGCTACGTAGTCTGCTACTCACACTCCTTCGTACGTGCCTTATATACATGCAGCATGCATGCTCCCTCTCGTTCTCCTCAAGAAGACTACACTACATACTCTAGTCAAATCATTTTAGGTTTGATTAAACTTATATTTACTTCTATGATACTCTGAATAATAAGTGACATTAGATTAGTCATGCATCTTGTATTCTAACATGCATACGGAGTAATAAATTTGACTAGCTTGGTTCAGAGTGTCGTTCTAGAAATGTTTTTTTTTTAATATATGGATGGAATGGAAGGCAGAGCATGCATGTATTGTACAGTACCTCTCACATTCATGCATATGTCCGGCCTGTTCTTCCTTCGTCTCCGGCCTCCTTTTTTCTAACGTGGGCCATCATGCATGATATGTACGTATTCTATTTGTACAGTACTAACATATCTACCTGCCTCCATGCATACAGGGGAGGCCGGGGAGCACCCTTTTCCTCACCAATTATTGGCACACATCTACTAAGGAACCACATTTTTCCATATGTACTATAACGACAGAAGAGAAAGAAAGAAAGAAAGAAAGAAAGTTCAAAATAAACAAAACTTGTTGCTGCATGCTGCTGCAGGCGATTAATTATATTTCCAAATTCCAATGCACATAAGAGGTACTAAGAACAGTAGTATATAGCAGATGAATTGAAGAAAATGCCAAGGTCCAAAACAGCAGGTTGCTTGCTGCTTGCAATGATTTGGGGAGTTTTTTTTTTTTTTTTTTTGTAGCGCACATCACAACCAACACTACAGTAGATGTTTCGGCATTCATTCTGCCAACCTTTTAATTGCTGCACAAGGACACCTCGCCCCTCTCGCCTCTGATGTGACTCTTCATCATCGACAACACAATGGGGACTGGATGGATTCAGCTCATGATCGATCATTGATCAACAGTTAGTTCGATCAAGCAAGGACATACAATTAATAATGAAGAAAAAGAGACATGATCGAGTACGTAGTGCAGAAAAGATTTCATATATTCAAGAGAAATTCAAGTATACTATATATCAAATTAAAACCCCAATAGCTTAGCTAGACATCAGCAGAGAGGTTGCAGTTGCAGACCAAGCAAGGAGAGAGAGATATAGCGGGGCGTTTAGAGTGAGTAATTAACAACAGACGACACAAAAACAGAAACGAGGGTGAGGAGCGAGGAAGAAGAACAGCGATCATCGATATATATATATATATATATATATATATATATATATATATATGGACTAGTATGTGCTTGGCACTGACACGCAGCTCGCTCCATCCTGCAGGCCACTACCACTACGTATACGTACGTGGTTCCAGTTTGTAGCTAGCCGCCGTGCAGGCTCATGCTCATGGACGACCACCGCCATCCGCTTCTCCGGCCTCCTCCTCTTGGGTCTGGCCGATGGAGTTGTGCCCCTCCGATGGGCCGGAACGCGGGATCACCCGGGGCCGCGGCAGGTAGTCGAAGAGCCTCGTCGCCGGCGCCGCCGCCGTCCTGACGACGACGCCGTGTCCCCGCCTCCTCGACGTCGTCTGCTGCTGCATGCTTCGCGAGGAGCCGTCGTCGTCGATGCGGCGAGCGGCCGCCACCAAGCAGGTGGCGGCGACTCCGGAGAGGAGGAAGAGGGCGAGGAGCGCGGTGGCTGCTGTGATGCGCCGCCTTTGGAAGCCACTCATCCTCGTCGTCGTTTCTGGCGCGCGGCCGGATCGACGGAGAAGATCGAGGAACTGATATCGGAAGAAGAGAAGGAGCTTGCTGGGAGCCTGGGAGTGCAGTCACTGGGCCGGCCAGAGGAGGTGTGCATCCATCTCCTGTCCTACATAGGAGTATATATACACACACACATGACATACACGGAAGGGGAGGTGTTGAGTGAGGGGCAACAGGTGAGCGTGATGAAGACCTAGTACGTACTCTTCTGTGCTCTAGTCTCTGGCCTCCTGCTCCTCCTGTACTACTCCATCCGTCCAACAAAACATGCAATTCTCGTTTATCGAGAAATCAAACAATTCAAATTTTTACCAAAATTATATAAAAAATATTAACATTCTTGATACAAAAAATATACCATTAGATTAGTAATAGAATATATTTTCATAATAATTTTATTGAACGACATAAATACTAATATCTTTTGTTATAACCTTGGTCAAACTTGAATCAATTTGACCGGCATGAATCTCATAATTGTATGTTTTTAATGGACGGAGGGAGTATACTAGTAGTACAGACCAGGGTGATGTGACCAGAGAGAGAAGTGAAAAGTGGGTGCTGAGTTGAGGGGTTGTTTAGTTCCGAGAAATATTTGGAATATGTACTGTAGCGTTTTCGTTGTTATTTGACAAACTTTGTCCAAACATGGACTAACTAGACTCAAAAGATTCGTCTCGACACGTAGATACTAAAAGTACAATCAGTTACTTTTTTTACCTACATTTAATACTTCATGCATGCAGCTAAAGATTAATGTGACAGAGAATCTAGAAATATTTGGGGGAAGTTGGGGCAAACTAAACAAGGCCTGAGGTGTGGTCGTGTGGTGTTGATAACCATGCATGCAATGCATTACGGTATTATGTTGGGGAACAGGATTATACTACTACGGAGTAGATCATAATCTACCTCGAAGATCAAAGGATGAGGAAGGGGATCCTAGCTAGCTATTAACAGAGTGATAAATGACACTTTTTTTTTGTGGGGCAGAATGGCTATATATCTTGGAGGGAAAGAAGAATATGTATGTTATTTCTTTAGCGAGTAACACACATATTTTATTAAGAAGAAGAGGTGGGGAAAGGCATGGTTTAGTTTCCACCATAAAAACTTTTTACTCATCCTATCAAATATTTGAACATATGCACGGAGTACTAAACATAAACTAAAAAATAACTAATTACGCGAGATGATTTTTTAAGCCTAATAAGTTGAGACATTGGAATGAATACACATGCATGATGATGTCCTGAACTGATGAATGAAGGAATTGGCTTGGCTTGTTTATTTCCTGCAGCTGCGTGCATCATGCTGGACCTGTCACCTGTGGTGTGCGGTGTGGGCAAGTGCGTGCACACGGCTGCTCCCCTCTCTCTCTCTCTCTCTCTCTCTACTACGGAGTACCTCTCTGCTAGCTGGAGTAGCTTCAACATGCATGATGAAACGTACAAGAGCGCTCACTGCAATGCAATGCATTATGCCGAGTGGTGGTTGTGACAGCTCGTTGCAAGTAGTAGAGGTCAACGTTTGGATTTGTACTCTACCTGTACAGTACATACAGTAGTCACTCATCATCAGTAGTAGGTGCAGGATTGAGCGTGGGTAGCTAGGAGGCCTGCTACTCTTGTGTAGTGACTCGTCGATCAGGCACATACTCTACTCTACTCCTTGGACGACGAGCTACAGTAGCGTCGAGCGATACGGGAGTGTACATGTACGGCCACGCCAGGACCGCACGCACACGCACGAACGAACTTGACGTGAGCTAGCTGCCATGTGGAGTACTACTTGTACAGTACGGAGTACTATCACCACATCATCATATTATATACTCCGTGTATATCCTTGACGTACGGTACGGTGCTCTGTGCATGCAAGCCTCTGTTCGGTAGGACTTACCGAGAATAAGTGAAACGACTCATTTGCTATGAAAGAAAAATACTATTATAAAAGACTGATTTGTATAGATTAAAATTAACTTATACAGTAGCTCATGCGAATATAGAGCGGGTTTCTACCGCGTGCTGGACTTAGTTCAGTACAGTACTAGCTATAGTACGTCCATCGGCAGTACTATATATATATATATATAATATAATACTAGCTGAGTACTAGCTGTGAAGTGTGATGCGTGCATGAATGTGAACGTTCCAATAACCGGGTTTTTTTTTGGCTTGCCATTCAGCGAGCAGTGCGCAGGAATGAACGAAATTAAAGCCGGCTGTCCGGTCCCACTCCGACTCCGGCCCGGGAATTAATACTAGGTACTCCCTCCGTATCCTATTTAGATGACGTTTAGGACAGCAACACGGTCTCCAAAATACAACTTTGATCACTTGTATTTTTAAAAATATTTGTTTTAAAATGGTATATGTATACTTTTATGAAAATACTTTTCAAAACAAATTTATTTATATGATTTTTATATCTCTAAACTCAATAATTTAAAAGTTATTCATGATTTATATTTTCAATGTTTGACTCAAACCTTGTACAAAACGTCATGTAAAAGCGATACGGAAGGAGTATATACATACTAGAACGACATATGAACTAGCACTACTATACAACAGGGATATTGTAACACTTTTATGTAACATATTCATTAATGTGTTCCAGTAAAATTTCATAGTAAAACAAAATAGTGTGTTACAGACTTCGGTTGTAACACAAAATACTTTTTCTAAAAAAAGTGTTACTAACAACAATTATAGTAACACAAAATTAATGTTACAAGAAAAATATTACAAAAGTGTACTATGTTGTAACACGTAGGTGGAACACATATAAAATGTGTTACAAATATATGCCTCTAGTAACACAAAATAATGTTTCTGTTCAAGTGTTACAAAAGAAAATACATGTAGACCTTCCTATTTATGGGCAACACATCACATATAGCTCTCATCAAGGCTGTTGGACAATCACATCATGGTCATTACATAAGAACCGTTAGCATTGAGTAGGCAATTCAAAAGTCAGTTCTATGCTAGAGCATGTTGTTAATTTATTAGGACGAGATCAAGAGACGCACTAGACGGAGCTATATCATAAGAAGAACAAGTACAATAGAGAAGAAAAAACAAAATACAAAAATGTAAAATTAAATGGAAGTAATATAGATATTTTTTTACTTTGTTGTATGAACACACTAACCTATGCCGCCACATGAGTTCATCAAGAATTTTCTCTTTTTGTCGACCTCAAGAAAGTTTATAGTTGATAACTTTTTAATTTGAAGTCATCTTGTCATGCAAAACTACGTCTGAATTTTAAAAATTTAAAATTCAAAGTTTTCAAAAACCTCGGATGGAGAAATGACCAAAATGAAACTTGTAGATCTTGAAAAGTTATGAAACTTTGTAGTTGACAACTTTTTTAATTTAAATCATATTATCAAGCAAAACTACATTTTGAAAGGACCTAAGGTGTCGGGGGTGAATAGGCTTTTCTGAAAATTTACAACTTATAATGCGGAAGCAATTAGTATGCGAGTTTCCAATTACTTGAAAACTCCCAATCGGAGTATAAACAACCCCTCAAGAGACAAACACAAAGTATATGACTAGAAATTAATCACCTAGAAGGCAATACCCTGCACCACAAAGATTAGCTCAAGGATTAAACAAATTGGGCACAGTCAGTAAATACCGGACATGTCCGGTATCAATACCGGACAAGTCCGGTATGCACGGGTTGTGCGGGACTGCTCCTTTTCTTCTTCAATTTCTCACACAACCTGCAATCACTATGTATGATGTATATATAAAACTGATTGCTTGCAAAACAACTAGCACAACGAAGAATAACAAATAGCCGAAAGTAAAGCACAAAGGAATGACACGGTATTTGTTTCACCGAAGTTCGGCACCCCCTCGGGTCCTACTCTCCGTTGAGCCGGCTGCGAGCTACCACAAAGGTGGGCTCTAGAGGACACCACGGGTCACTCTAGCCGCGGTCTATTTCACCCGCTATGCTCCTTCCACTAGTTGATCTCTTTTGAGGAGAGATCGAACCTTCACAAACTTTCCGAGGCACTCCACAAATCTCTTGGGTGCTCAACGGCGACGCCTAACCGTCTAGGACCGTAGAGTCCAAGAGTAACGAATGCGCACAACAAGATCGACGATTTGCACAAGTGCTCAAGAGATGGCTTGCTCTCTAATTTTGAATCTCTCTCAACCCACAAATGGATTTGGCAATTAGAGGACAATCACTCACTAAGAGAGGGTTGGAAAGTGTTTTGAAAGGCTTAGAATGAGTGTGGGAACCAGTAGAATCAGCAGCCTCCAAAGGTGGAGGTCTGAGGGTATTTATAAGCCCACATTCGAAACTAGCCGTTTTCTAGCCGTTGGCTGAGTCAGCTCATACCGGACATGTCCGGTATGCATACCGGACATGTCCGGTATGACTTTACTGCGTGAGGAACACACTGAACAGACCAACTTTCAAACTTCCCAACAGATCTCGGTAGTACCGACCACAAGGTCGGTAGTACCGCTAGTTGTAAAGGGGGTTTTCACAACCTCTCTGGAAGTAGCCAATTTTGACCTACCGGTCGTACCGCTATAACCCCGGTGGTACCTCTCGGTGGTACCGACCCAAGCGTCGGTAGTACCGCCTATCACAAAGATACTGTTAGCCACAAATCCGCAAATACCGGACATGTCCGGTATGAATACCGGACATGTCCGGTATGACTTGACTGCGCGAGAAGCACTCTTAACCAACCATCTTTCAAACCCCGAATAGGATCTCGGTAGTACCGACCACCAGGTCGGTGGTACCGACAGTTAAGAGGGGGTTTTGCAACCTCTCTGTGTTGGGCCAAATTTGGCCTACCGGTAGTACCGCCATTACTCCGGTAGTACCTGTCGGTAGTACCGACGCAAGAGTCGGTTGAACCGCCCGAACACAAGCTGCGAGACAGAACTCCGCTAATACCGGACATGTCCGGTATGCATACCGGACATGTCCGGTATGGACTCCACAAGAGCGCCCGAGGCCGAGGCCTGGCGCAGAGGCTCGGGCGAGACGGAGTTTGAGCGCCCGAGGCCGAGGCCTGGCCCAGAGGCTCGGGCGAGACGGAGCTTGAGCGCCCGAGGCCGAGGCCTGGCTCGGGCGGGACGGAGCTTGAGCGCCGAGGCCGAGGCCTGGCGCAGAGGCTCGGGCGAGACGGATGGCCGCACTGCTGTGGGCTCATACCGGACATGTCCGGTATGCATACCGGACATGTCCGGTATGGACAGACAGTGCAACACTCAGCTGAAAGTTAGCTCTAGCTCTCTCATGTCTCACTTAGGTTGGATTGAGCACTTATGAAGAATCATCTACTATATGTTGCATCCCTCTTAATAGTACGGCTTTCCTATTTACTCAAGATAAATTGAAATACGAATTTTAAACCTCTTGAGTTGATCTCCATTTGAACCCAAGCCGCTTCTCTTCATTTTCTATATTGGAAGGAATGCTTGTCATGTTTAGAAGTAGATATCCCTCAAGCAAAGCCATCTTGAGCATGTGACTTGACTCCATTCAAGTGATATAATGGAATTCCAAATGTGCCAAGTCACTCCAATCAATATTGTTGCTAGGAATGTCGATTCTCCACTAGATGCGATCTTCAAGCTTGATTGATCCTTCGACTAAATGCAAGTACTTTCTTCTTCACTCTAGCTAGGTTCTTCGGCCGCCAAGCCGTCGCTTGCCCTTCACCCTTGCTTAGTACCTCAAAGACTCTTTCCTTGCTATCTTCACCATTTCAAGCCATTCAACCATGCTTCATTTTGAATCCTTTCTTAGCAAACATAAATGCACTATGATTATCCCACAATACGATAACCCTTTATATCAATATCATTCTCATTGTTGTTTTGTGCTTGTGACATGATCTTCATACAACAATCCTTCATTTTGGCTTTGCATTACATTTCAAGTACATAGTGAGATAATCATTTCCCTGTGTCACACTTAGCAAACATATTAGATCTTTAATCAACATTGTCATCAAATCATCCAAAATCACACTTAAGTGCAACATGCACTTTCAAACTCCCTTTTTTGGTGATTGATGACAACCTTGATTAAATTTTACCAAAGGATAAACAATTAAGCTTATGGGTTCAATGATTTATGAAGAGCTCCCCCTTAATATGTGCAATATGAATTGAATTCATAAAGGACCTCAAAATGTCAATTTGCACATACTAAGGTGAGTTGGAAACTCCCCCTAAATCATTGCATCCGAGAAATGCAAGTGTGTGAGCAATATAGATCATGATGCATATGACAAGATATATCACACAAGTCAATAAATGAAAAACAATACACCAAGACATATGCAACACACTAGTAAGTAAAGATCTTATGAAGAATGAATTACTACTCATATCACACACATAGCACTCACACAAAGATTTCTCAAGTCCACAACCACTACATATCACACACATAGCACTCACACAAAGATTTCTCAAGTCCACAACCACTAAGATAGATTATATTACAAGATAAGGATCATGTCTCATCACAAAGATATCTCTGATATCGGATACACTAAAGAACTCATACATGACTCATGATATTACAATAAAGCTCAAACTCTGAGAACTAAACCACCTGCAGTACAAATCTCCAGATACAAGACACATAACAGATAACATGAAGACTGAAGCTCTAATCAACTATCTCTCCCCCTTTGTCATCTATCTCCAAAAAGGTAAAGGTGAAGTTCAAGGATGACACCAGGAGGGCTGCAGGCGAAACTGTCACTCGTCGTCGTCCCCAGGCTGCCGAGAGCTCTGTCCTGGGTCAGGGTAGCCGTAGGTACCACCAAGGAAGCTGTCCCACACGTCTGAAGCAAACTCCTCAGCTGAGCTAGGACGAAGTAGGGGGTCTGTGGAGAACCTGGGAGCTGAAGGAAGAGTGTCGTGGGGCTGCTGCTCAGCCTCTACTCCCTGCCTCTGACTCTGCTGCTCTGTCTCTGCTCCCTGTCTCTGACGCACTGAAAGGTCGTCAAACTCCCTCTCATACCTCTGCTGCTGCTGCTCAAACGTCTCAGGCTGCTCAGTCTCGTCATCTGACGGTGGGGACCTCGGGGGCTGAAACCTGTAGTGCTCGTGAAGCATCTTCAGCGTCCTCGAGTCCTCTCTCCTAGCCTGCCTCTCACGGTGCTGCTGAGCCTTGATCACATTGACATCCTTGCACACGCCGAGAATACTGCTAAGAACCTTGCGCAAGAGAGAGCGCTGCCTGCCACGTCCCTGAGAGGTGGAGTGAGAACGAGTGTGTGGCTGTGGCGAGCCTGCTCCAGCTGCTCCTCCCGCTGCTCCTGCAACTGGGTCCTCTGGCTGTGGCTCTGCTGCTGCTGGAACTGCCCCTGGTCCAGGTGGAGGTATAGGAGACTCAAGAAGATCTGCCTGGAATCTCAAGGGCCTGTGAGAGTGGTCATAGGTGAAAGTGGCACCAATCTACTGCTCAATCATATGCTGAATATAAGGAGCGAATCCACATCCCTTGAGTGGCCTCTCTCCCACTCTCTTGATCTCATACCAGATGAAATCAAAGATACTGAAAGGCTGTGCTCCTGGTGCTAACCTGTGCAGGAGGTTCCTCGTGTAATCTGCAAGTGTCCCTCTGTCTCCTGACTTGCAATCTATAGTGGCCCTGAGCATCCTGTTGAGATAGCCATAGGTAGGGTGAATGCCTCTCACCTTCCCTACAACTGCCCCAGCAGGTAGAGGTGGGGGGTACATGTACCCAAGCTGCTCTGGAGGAAGCACAACCTCATCGTGAATACAAGCTCTCTGAAGATCCTCCTCGTCAAAGCCAAGATACCCTGCAAACTCCCTATAAGACACAGAGTACCAGACACCCTCAGTCATCCAGTTCATGCGCTTCTCATCAATCTCGTCAGACTCCTCAACATATAGGGTGGCATAGAACTGGGCTATCACCTCATCACACCAATCATGCTGAAACTCCAGAATACGGTAGAGGCCTGTCTGCTGGCAAATAGCAATAGCATGCTCAACTGAAGGACGGTGATGATCTCTAGCATGCTGCCAATCAATGTACTGAGCTCTAATGATCACAGGGTTTCTGGTCAGAAGCACCTTCTCATAATAGTCAATGTGAAACAAGGTGTGAAACCTGTAGTCATAGATGTTCCTCTCCTGTCCCTTGGGGTCTCTCCTCCGCTCTCTCCTGGCCTTCTGTGTACCACCGGACTCCCGATAGTCCACACGAGCCACCCAAGCAGGAATCAGGGCAGCAGGGCGTATCGCAAGAGCCCCAAAGTGCAAACCCTCCTGCTGCTGCTGAGGTGCATCTTCTTCCTCTTCCTCTTCTTCTTCTTCTTCTTCTTCTTCTTCTTCTTCTTCTTCTTCAATTTCTTCTTCCACTTCTTCCTCTTCCTCTTCTTCCTCTATGTCATCATGAGCTGCAAACTGATAAGGAGCTCTAGAGGCACCTCCCCTTGGAGGTCTAGTAGTGCCACGACCACTACCACTCCCACTGCCACTGCTGCCTCCAATTGACAAGCCGGAGTGAGAATCTTGCCTCCTCTTCTTATGCCTTTCCCTAGCTGGATCATGTCTCGTCTTGGTTCGAGGCTCGACTCTGTCACTCATAGCTGCTGCCCTATGACCAAACAATCCACAAAGATGTCTCAGAAGCATATTTATAGGATTTGTCAAAAGTAGTTGAATTAATAGAGATACGATTAAATGCCTCATGAATTGCAAGCACCTAGATCCAAACCGATCACTAGGTTTACAACACAATTATAGACATTTAATAATACCCCTAACATCAACTAGAGAGGGCCTGAATCGAGAAAAACAGAAAGTTTTCTGTTCTGCTGGGAAAAACCGGACATGTCCGGTCTCATACCGGACATGTCCGGTATGGACGTTCACAGCACCCCCTTCCTAAGGTTCCTCGGTTCACCACCAATTCAAAACCAATCCATCTCAAACTTGATACATTGCTTCTAGACCATGAATCCAACATCTTGACCGAAGGAATTTGAGAATGATTTAGCGATGAATAGATCGGACAAGTCCGGGATTTGAAATACCTTGGGATGAGAGGGAACGAGGGAAAACTTCAAATCCAACACTGGGCACTTGCTTTTGATGGAATCCTTCTCCAAATCCTTCTCCCTCTCTCACTTTTCCAAGGTAGAATCACTAGGTCGCCGTAGGAGGAGAGGTTTGGCCCCTTGCTTGGCCGGTGTGGGAAGAACAGAAGTGAGGGAGAGAGAGAGCCCGAAGGGGTACGCTGCCCTTATGTCCCCCGCTCATACCGGACAAGTCCGGTATGGATACCGGACAAGTCCGGTATTTGCGGGTTTAGTCCAGAAACTTTCTGCTTATACTGGACATGTCCGGTATGGATACCGGACAAGTCCGATATTAGCAGATTATGTCCAACAGCTCCAGATTTGCTTCTTTTTCATCCAAAACCCCTTTCTTTCCTCGAACATGTAATCCATCATATTTTATTCTCTTCTCTTCATATGATTTCACAAAGAGTGCTTGTGTCCAAATCTCAAGTTTTCTTTTCTCTATGTTTAATCCAAGGTTTTCAACACACTAAAGATTATAGAGAAACCTTATGTCCATGAATCGTTTTGACAAGAGGATTATCAAGGAATATAATTTACTTTAGAGATATAGGACTTGAGAGAGGTCCATGCCACTTGTAATTAGCCAATCAAACAATCAAGGGGAACAATAATTACAAGTGTCATGGATAGGTCACAAAGACCAAGTGTCAAATATTTTCCCAAAACACACTTCCTACTCATGCTAGTAAGGAATTTGGAAATATCTATCCTATCACACATAAGTGCACACGCTAGCATATTATAGGCCTATTATGCACTTTCAATGCACATATTAAAAACATACCTTTGCCTTGTGCCCACAAGTTCCACCTAGCATAATCATGACATGGTGATGATTTTGTTGACCTTTCTTGTCAAATAGTCATGTCCTCACCGAGAAGTCAATTTGATCAAGATGAACTACAACATATGCTAGATAAACCTTATCAGCTCATAAAAGGTACAAAGTTGAAATTGAGCTCCCCCTCAATTAGTGCTTCAAGTATTTGAATTCCTTTCCAAGCACTTTCATTCCATTAAGAATGTGAGAGTCAAAATTCAACTTTGGCCAACACAAAGTAATTTTCCATATATGATATGAGAGTAAATTTTAAGCACAAGTCACTTGAGACATAACGACATGTGAGATCTAAGTTAAGACAATAAGCATAACACAAGTAGAATTAAGCTCAAATCTCATGTAGGCAATGATGGGCAGCTCACTGCCATACCGGTCATGTTCGGTAGGCATGACAGTGCAGAGAATGATTCAAAAATGTTTTTTTTTCATAACCAACTTTTCACAAATAAATCAAATAATGAACATGTGAGCATAAGTGGTGAAATGATGGCTATCCTACCAAGTTTCGGTGCTCTAAGTCATGGTGAAGATGAAGAGATAGATAAGACGAACTTAGATTACCAACGGGTCAACCATAGAAGCAAGTATGATGAACACAGGTTGATAGGTTGAGTTAGAATTTCGGATTGACTTGCTCAACCACCCCGAAAGCACATTCTAGCATTATGAATCCTATATGCACTTACATAGCATGTATGTAACCACATACCTTGGCCTTGAGCTCGCATATGTTCCACTAAGAGTAACCATGACATAATCATCTTCGTGTTGACTTGACTTGTCAGGTGATCATGCCTTTGTCAAAGTGATCTCCTTTTCATTTAAAGAACTATCACATCACTTTAGAGGAAATTGTTAGATCACAATGGTTCAAGGTAGAAACTAAACTTCCCTTTAATAAGTGCTCAAGTCATTTTGAATTACTTGTGAAAGCACTTTGGTTTTCTTTTAAGGAAAAGGGAATGTTTTTCTACCTTGACCAAGACACATAGATTTGCCAAATCCTGAATTAAGTTCAAGTACTACTTACAAACACTCAGTATAGATTAATGTGCAGGTATTTAGTTAGAGCAAAAGACTAGTCCACAAAGATCTAGCAATTCTTCTAAATCCAGAAATCTCATCCTTTCTCTGCCCATACCGGACATGTCCGGTAGCCATACCGGACAAGTCCGGTATGAAGTGACTTTGTCCAAATCTGCATATGGAGTCACTGGTCTTAACAGAGTGAGTAACTCATACCGGACATGTCTGGTACGATACCGGACAAGTCCGGTATTTGCAAATCAGAACCAGTAAACAGCCACTTCTGAGATTTCCTTTTGGCTCTAGTTCATTTCACTTCCCTGCACTTCATCAAAGATAATGCTCTACTAGAGAGCCATTAAGAGCATCGAATGACAAATGTCGTAAGGTTAAATTAAATTCATTTGATTACTAAGTTTTAGGCACTTATCAACAATGGTGGAGATGAGTAAAAATGAAATCGATCATCACACAGTGTTCGGGTCAACCATATAGGGTAATATTGACAACATAGGTTGATAGTTTGAGTTGAGATGTCATTTTGCTTACTCAAACACCCCGAAGGACTTCATCTCACCATTGGAACCTACATCAACATCCTAAGCACATTTTGGTACCCAACTTTTGTTGGGTCCTTGAAAGTTAGTCAACAAGTGCTTAGGCACCCAAGTGGCCTTAGAGCTAGTATGAGGTGAACACATCACCTTACTAGTGCTAAGTCCCTTTGTGACCTTCCTAAGCACCTTATCATTTGCAAATGTGTTCGGCTTAGGAAACATACCATTTGGGCAATCATAGCTTAGATGCCCCTTTCTCCTACAAGCATAGCAAATACGCCCATTGTTTGCTCTTCTCTTGTCTTGCTTGTTGGGACATGCATCAACCATGTGTCCCGGCTCATTGCATGCATAGCATCTTCTTATTGCAACTTGAGCCATCTTCCTTGCCTCTTGGTATGTGGGGCAACTCTTGGTGAGGTGACCCAACTTGTTGCATTTGAGGCAAGGACTTGGTGCATCATTCTTCATTTGCTTGGACAATTTGGTTGATGCCTTTTGTTCGGCCACTTCACATTTATCGGCCCAAGTCTTGTGTGGACACTTAGCCCACTCATGTCCATACAATCCGCAACCATAGCATAATCTCTTCTTTTGTTTCTTGCCCTTGGTTGCTTTCTCATGACTTGAGGAGTGACTAGATTGTTGGATTTTGGAGGAAGCAAGGTTTGAACCCTTCTCAAGCTTCTTCACCATGATATCACGGTTATCTTGAGAAGGTTGTGCTTTCTCCTCATCCTTCAATCTAATCACATCCTTCTTTAGATTTCCCACTTCTTCGATGAGCCTAGCATTTTCTTTAAGAGTTTGCTCAATCGAAGATTGGCTTGCTTGAGAAGCACACTCATTAGCACAAATAACATTTAATTGAGATGGTGCACTAGTGAGTGTAGTAGTGTGAGGTTGAGAGGATTTTACCATAGCAATAACAACCTCATGTGCAATCTCAAGCATTGCATTTGATTCCACTAGCTTCTCGTGTGAGCACTTGAGATAAGTGAAGTCCTCTTGTAGGAACTTGTGCTCATATGAGAGATCACTCATTTTTGCCTTAAGCATGTAGTTCTCCTTCTCTAGCCTTTCCACATTAGATAGAGAGTTAGTAGCTAAGGCATGCTCAATTGACAATTTTTCATACCTTTCTTCTAATGCCTTTAGCTCTTCTAATTTGGAGATGAGGAACTCTTCTTGATTTTGAAGGGATTGCTCTTGTTCATCCACCTCCTTTTCTAGCTCATCATTTTTCTTCAGCAAGTTGACGAACAAGAGCTTGTCTTCATACTTGAGATAATCAAGCGATTCATCATCTTCATCATCCTCATCGCTCTCTACTTGATTATCTCTTGATGCCTTCTCCTTGATCTCACCAAGAATCTTCTCTTGATCTTTCTTGGTTGCTTTCTTCTTGTTCTTCTTGGCCATGAGACACAAGTGATGAGTATCATGAGCTACCGAGGTTGACTCATCACTTGGTCGCCACCGAGCATGAGAGCCGTTGCTGTCTGCTCCCAGCTCCCTGTCTGCTGGGCTGATACCAGACATGTCCGGTATGGACAGACAGGGTCCAGAGCAGCAGCTGGCAGCCCTCGATCCGGCTCGTCTTCCTTGAGGCTTCTTGAGGCTTCCTCACATGATGATGACTCAATGGACTTCAATTCCATTGAATCACAATCATATGCTTCATCACATTTGTACTTTCCATACAAGTGGGTAAGTCTAGTCCAAATGACATGAGCACTCTCCGGTGGAGATTCTCCGTTGTAGATAGCCTCCTTAAGAACCTCTGCACTCAATGAGTTCAACATGATCAAACACGCATGAGCATTGAGTTGCACACATATCTCTTCCTCTTTTGTCAAGTTCTTATAGTTGCTCCAATCAACTATAGAAAGAGATATGCTTGCATCCACAATATGCTCAATAATGGGGCTAATAGCCCGAAATGCATTAAGTACATAAGATGACCAAGATAGAAAGTTTGAACCATCATTTTGGAGAAGCACCACGTTTGTCTCCATAGGCGAATCCATCGGTTCTCACAAGCGGTGAAGCTCAAACGTGAGTCCAAGCTCTGATACCAATTGAAAGGACCTAAGGTGTCGCCTAGAGGGGGGGTGAATAGGCTTTTCTGAAAATTTACAACTTATAATGCGGAAGCAATTAGTATGCGAGTTTCCAATTACTTGAAAACTCCCAATCGGAGTATAAACAACCCCTCAAGAGACAAACACAAAGTATATGACTAGAAATTAATCACCTAGAAGGCAATACCCTGCACCACAAAGATTAGCTCAAGGATTAAACAAATTGGGCACAGTCAGTAAATACCGGACATGTCCGGTATCAATACCGGACAAGTCCGGTATGCACGGGTTGTGCGGGACTGCTCCTTTTCTTCTCCAATTTCTCACACAACCTGCAATCACTATGTATGATGTATATATAAAACTGATTGCTTGCAAAACAACTAGCACAACGAAGAATAACAAATAGCCGAAAGTAAAGCACAAAGGAATGACACGGTATTTGTTTCACCGAAGTTCGGCACCCCCTCGGGTCCTACTCTCCGTTGAGCCGGCTGCGAGCTACCACAAAGGTGGGCTCTAGAGGACACCACGGGTCACTCTAGCCGCGGTCTATTTCACCCGCTATGCTCCTTCCACTAGTTGATCTCTTTTGAGGAGAGATCGAACCTTCACAAACTTTCCGAGGCACTCCACAAATCTCTTGGGTGCTCAACGGCGACGCCTAACCGTCTAGGACCGTAGAGTCCAAGAGTAACGAATGCGCACAACAAGATCGACGATTTGCACAAGTGCTCAAGAGATGGCTTGCTCTCTAATTTTGAATCTCTCTCAACCCACAAATGGATTTGGCAATTAGAGGACAATCACTCACTAAGAGAGGGTTGGAAAGTGTTTTGAAAGGCTTAGAATGAGTGTGGGAACCAGTAGAATCAGCAGCCTCCAAAGGTGGAGGTCTGAGGGTATTTATAAGCCCACATTCGAAACTAGCCGTTTTCTAGCCGTTGGCTGAGTCAGCTCATACCGGACATGTCCGGTATGCATACCGGACATGTCCGGTATGACTTTACTGCGTGAGGAACACACTGAACAGACCAACTTTCAAACTTCCCAACAGATCTCGGTAGTACCGACCACAAGGTCGGTAGTACCGCTAGTTGTAAAGGGGGTTTTCACAACCTCTCTGGAAGTAGCCAATTTTGACCTACCGGTCGTACCGCTATAACCCCGGTGGTACCTCTCGGTGGTACCGACCCAAGCGTCGGTAGTACCGCCTATCACAAAGATACTGTTAGCCACAAATCCGCAAATACCGGACATGTCCGGTATGAATACCGGACATGTCCGGTATGACTTGACTGCGCGAGAAGCACTCTTAACCAACCATCTTTCAAACCCCGAATAGGATCTCGGTAGTACCGACCACCAGGTCGGTGGTACCGACAGTTAAGAGGGGGTTTTGCAACCTCTCTGTGTTGGGCCAAATTTGGCCTACCGGTAGTACCGCCATTACTCCGGTAGTACCTGTCGGTAGTACCGATGCAAGAGTCGGTTGAACCGCCCGAACACAAGCTGCGAGACAGAACTCCGCTAATACCGGACATGTCCGGTATGCATACCGGACATGTCCGGTATGGACTCCACAAGAGCGCCCGAGGCCGAGGCCTGGCGCAGAGGCTCGGGCGAGACGGAGTTTGAGCGCCCGAGGCCGAGGCCTGGCCCAGAGGCTCGGGCGAGACGGAGCTTGAGCGCCCGAGGCCGAGGCCTGGCTCGGGCGGGACGGAGCTTGAGCGCCGAGGCCGAGGCCTGGCGCAGAGGCTCGGGCGAGACGGATGGCCGCACTGCTGTGGGCTCATACCGGACATGTCCGGTATGCATACCGGACATGTCCGGTATGGACAGACAGTGCAACACTCAGCTGAAAGTTAGCTCTAGCTCTCTCATGTCTCACTTAGGTTGGATTGAGCACTTATGAAGAATCATCTACTATATGTTGCATCCCTCTTAATAGTACGACTTTCCTATTTACTCAAGATAAATTGAAATACGAATTTTAAACCTCTTGAGTTGATCTCCATTTGAACCCAAGCCGCTTCTCTTCATTTTCTATATTGGAAGGAATGCTTGTCATGTTTAGAAGTAGATATCCCTCAAGCAAAGCCATCTTGAGCATGTGACTTGACTCCATTCAAGTGATATAATGGAATTCCAAATGTGCCAAGTCACTCCAATCAATATTGTTGCTAGGAATGTCGATTCTCCACTAGATGCGATCTTCAAGCTTGATTGATCCTTCGACTAAATGCAAGTACTTTCTTCTTCACTCTAGCTAGGTTCTTCGGCCGCCAAGCCGTCGCTTGCCCTTCACCCTTGCTTAGTACCTCAAAGACTCTTTCCTTGCTATCTTCACCATTTCAAGCCATTCAACCATGCTTCATTTTGAATCCTTTCTTAGCAAACATAAATGCACTATGATTATCCCACAATACGATAACCCTTTATATCAATATCATTCTCATTGTTGTTTTGTGCTTGTGACATGATCTTCATACAACAATCCTTCATTTTGGCTTTGCATTACATTTCAAGTACATAGTGAGATAATCATTTCCCTGTGTCACACTTAGCAAACATATTAGATCTTTAATCAACATTGTCATCAAATCATCCAAAATCACACTTAAGTGCAACATGCACTTTCACATTTGAATTTAAAAATTTTGAGATTTGAATTTTTGAAATACCTCGGATGGAAAAACATCCAAAATGAAAGTTGTAGAACTCGAAAAGTTATGGAACTTTATAGTTGATAACGTTTTAATTTGAAATCATCTTGTTAATGAAAACTACATTTAAAATTTTTGAAATTTGAAATACAAATTTTGTAAATGACCTTGGATGGAGAAACTTCCTAAACAAAAAGTGTAGATCTCAAAAAGTTATGGAACTTTGTAGTTAACAACTTTTTGATTTGAATTCGTTTAGAGCCTTAAATAAGCAATTTACACACAATTTAGTATAATATGAGGGTAACTGAAACAGAATATAGACACAAGTGACAAATGAGTGGAGTGGTAGTGGAGGTTATGCGTGGGTGTGTGAGAGGTCACTGATTCAAATCTTAGTTAATGAAAAGTGCGAAAAAATCATGAAAAAATATTGTGGGAGTAGAGATGAGGTGGTGTGGATTGTTGGTGGGTCCCTCCCGTGATAAAAAAAAATTTCCCTAATTTTTTGAAACTTTTTGTTCAGATTTTGTCGAATATTCCATGACAAAATGTGTTCCTATGTCCCATATTGTGTTGTACTTTAATGTAGAAGTGTTACTAGAACTAAAAAGAGTGTTACAGCAAAGAATCATTGTAACACTTGGCAAGTGATCCAATGGATAAAGAAATGTGTTACAAACCATGTATTGTACCATAATGTGAAGTGTTACTAAAGTAAAAAAAGTGTTACAACAAAAATCATTGTAACGCAAAAAAATGTTCCTGTAGAGAAGTAAATGTGTTACAATAAACAAATCTATAGTAACATGGCCAATAGGAACACAAACAAAAATGTGTTACTAAGAGAGCTAGTAACACGTTTTTCAACCTACAGTAACACAAGTTCGTGTTACTATAGCCCTGTGTTGTAGTAGTGTAGCTAGCCCTTGCTTCTGCATCCATCTCATTCTATTATATGCATGGTGTGTTGGTGTAAATCGAGAAATAATAACAAAGACAAATAGTAGAGTATATATGCAGATGGAGTACTCCCTCCGTTCCAAAATAAGTGTCACTAGAAATCCTTGTTTCCCTCTCACAGACATGCTTTCCGGACGACACTTATTCTGGAACGGAGGGAGTACGTGCGTGGATCATCGATCAGGATGATGAGATGATGGTTATGCATTTCATTATTTCATACCCCATGCAATGCCCACCAAGCAAGCCTTGTTTTGTTTCCGAAAATTTTTGGGAAGGTTTCTATAAAACTTTCGTTGTTATTTGACAATTTTTGTCTAAATATGGACTAACTAGGCTCAAAAGATTCGTCTCGACATGTACATACTAAAAGTATAATTAGTTTTTTTTATTTACTCTATGCATACATATAAAGATTGATGTGACGGAGAGTCTAGAAAATTTTTAAGAAATGTTGGGGAACTAAACAGGACCAAACAAAAACAAACACTGTTGAGCATCGTACTTGCCGGCCAGAAGGAAAGGTGCTTCCTGCTTGCTATGCTTTGGTTGGCCGAACCATTCCTTTATTTCCTACCTTAATTATATACTGTATACACATAGCAACTAACGCTGATTTGGACCATGCAGCGGCGGGCACCTCCTGCACCTGAGACTGATCGATCGGCGAGTCCTCCTGAGAGGCCTGACGTACACACAACACAAAAAGGACAGATCGAGTGTGTGTGTGTGTAGCAGACGTACGCTTGCTTGCCCATCATATCCTCCTGCGATGATATACGTATGTATCCCTAAACTAGCACGCACGTTCTACTACGAGTGAGCCTGTGCGCATAATGCAGCTGGAGCATCTGTCTCTAGTCTCTTGCCCACCTACTATTCCCATCCATTTATTTACGTACATTACATTCATTCTGAGTTCTGACGATCGACGTGTGTTGGCAGCGCGCCCAACACATGACCCCCCAAAAAAACTATAAAGATGGATCTATGAAATCAAATGCAATCAAAATTATCAAATTTGGTGCAAAATTTCGTAAAGACCGGGCCAGAGCCCCGGCCGAACGAGTAATTTAGAAACCTGCCCAGACCGGTTCCTAACTAGCCTTATTAGCCGGTTTAGGCAAAAGGCCCCATAACACTACCACAATCCCCTGTATTACATTCACTACTACAAAAATGATTTATAGCAACAAGAGCTATTTATTGTAGGGACCGACTTCATTCACAGCCGGCTCTGCTGTTAAATTTGTAGGGACAACTCAATCTCCAACCGTTCCTACAAATGGCTCACAGCATAAAGCCACGCCCTCTTTCTTTCTCCTCGGGTTGCTTGCTGTAGCCGACGAGGAAAAGGAAGGAGGCCTTGAGCACCTCCCAAAAAGTGTTTTTTCAAAGAGAGAGGTTTTGCTCTCAAATACTTTAATAGAGATGTTGTAGAACATAAGAAAATGCTATTTCAGGGTTTTTTTTTTAAGTTTTAGTGGTTGGTTAGTGCTTAATTAGAGTTTTATCCGAATCTGACCGACCAGCACCAGATGGATTGGAATTGGAATTAGAGGAATGGATCATCGGATCAGCGCCGACGGGGAAGTCCACCACTGCATGCAGATAAGAGCGAGAAGGAATCTGATCGTCATCGCCACCAGATAAACTTAGCATACTCCATCATAGGTTGGATTGCAATTCTGTTCGCGTAGCCTCCTTTGGATGGATGAATGAATGAATGAATGAATGAGAGAACAGATAACTTTAGATCAACAAATCGTCCTTCGTCAAGATATTGGATAGATGGATTAGTGGCGTCGTCAGCCTTCGCCAATCGACGTACTGCACTGCACTGCATTGCATCCAATCCAATGGGGAAAGCAGCTGATCCCAAGCTTATCAGAGATCGCCCTTTGCAGTGCGTTGATAGATCATTCTCTTCTTATTATTGATTCCGTTATTTATTTAGCAGAGTCGTGCGTGCGTGTGCGTCATCACTTTACACAACCGCGTACTTTAATTAACTGACTATTATAAATTATCCTTTCTATCTATCTATCCATCCTAGCTGCTCGTCCTTTAATTAATTTGTCAAAGCCACACCGGCGGCCGGCGGCCGGCAGCACCAAAGCTTTTTATTTTTCCCGGCGCCGGCGGTAAGGCTCTGGAGCTTCCAGCTGACGCAGATTATTATTCCCCACGTTCGGCTACTAACATTCTGTTCAGATTACCACTTTAAGTGCCAGCGGATGATACTACTATTATCGCCGCATTTCTCGTTTCCGAATTTCATAGCTAAAATCTGACTCGTGTGTTCTGTCTGGTATACTGTATGCGTTTGTGTGCTAACTTCTTCTCGATAGTGAAAATTCCATTATTATTTCTCTCTCTCTCTCTCTATATATATATATATGAGTAAAATCTATCACCGGTCCCTGAACTTGTGTCGTTGTGTCATCCCGGTCCCTAAACTCGCAAATCGATCATCTGGGTCCTCAAACTTGTTTGGTTGTGTCATCCCGGTCCCTAAACTTACAAATCGCTCATTTAGGTCGTCAAACTTAGTCAGTTGTGTCATCCTGGTCCCTAAACTTTGTTTTGAGTCTCATCTAGATCTAAACATGACAATTTAAAAACTTTATATCAACAAATAATTCATAACTCTTTCATACAAACTCGAAAGAAGACAAACTTTATATCAAAATTATAGCCCTCGATGTGATCTACAACTTTGTAGTTGAAAAGTTTTTGATTTAAAACTGTTTAGGGTCCCAAAATATTGTTGTATGTTTATAGATTTTGAAATTTAAAATTTAAAATTATTATTTTTGGATACTAAATAACTTTAAATAAAAAAAGTTTATCTACAACGTTGTAGATTGCATTGAGAACTATAACTTTTATATAGATCATATCAATATTCAAGATTGTTTGATAATTTTAAATTTTAAATTTCAAAATCTATAAACATACAACAATATTTTGGGACCCTAAACAGTTTTAAATCAAAAAAAATCAACTACAAAGTTGTAGATCACATCGAGGACTATAATTTTGATATAAAGTTTGTCTTTGTTTGAGTTTATATGAAAAAGTTATGAATTATTTGTTGATATAAGATTTTTAAATTGTCATATTTAGATCCAGATGAGACTCAAAATAAAGTTTAGGGACCAAGATGACACAACTGTCTAAGTTTGAGGACCTAAACAAGCGATTTGTAAGTTTATAGACCGAGATGACACAACCGAACAAGTTTAGGGACCGGATGACATAACCGAACAAGTTTGAGGACCTAGATGATCGATTTGCGAGTTTAGGGACCGGGATGACACAACGACACAAGTTTAGGGACCGGTGATGGACTCTCTCTCTCTCTCTATATATATATATATATAATATATATATATATATATATATATATATATATATATAATTGCCATCTGTCGACAGCTAACCATTATCAGCCATCTAATTAGGATGTCAGGCTTGTTCGGCTCGTGAACATGCACCGGATTCAGGCAGCACCATCGATGAGAGACTTGCAGTCATATAGACCTGGAGCTGAGGAGCTCACTATGCTCTCTAAGACCTTGCTTGGTCCATTTCTTAGATCCAACAAATCATGCAATGCAAGATGACCCACAGAAGAAATCACATAGGCGACCGATGGAGCTTCCTCCCATCCATTACGCCCAAAATATACATACAGCTGTGATTCACGGTCAAAGGAGCAACACTGCTTGCTTCCATCATGTTGTTACACAATTATCTCCTCTATACAACGACAACAAGAGAGTGGGGAAGTAGGTGACAGAACAATAACACAAGATAACACAAGTCGATTAAGCATCGCACATTCCAAAACAACTGGATATCTCCGGTTTCAATGATGGAGATATATGCCTGCTCAGGCACTTGCTGACATTGCCCTAGGGTATATGCTCCAGTTTGGATATCTTTGCTTCATGCAGGCCTGCATTAGGCTGTCGTTACTGAAGAGAGCCGAACTGTTCCGCAGACGTTGTACTTCTCGTACACTTTTTCACGGTTGTCATTCCACCATGATTCTGCTTGGCGTTCAGCAAATCTCCTTCGGCTGCAAAACAACACTTGAATATCAGAACGGTGTTGTTCATTCAGTACATACCACTACCAAAGAATGCATACCAAGATATATGGCTATTCAAAGGGGAAAAAACAAGTGTTCTGAATAAGTAGTTTGATACCTGAACCGTACTCGTTTCAGCTCTTTGGTTCCATCACGGAGAGAAACTAGAGTTATGTATACTCCTGGCTCATACTGTTCTACCCACTCTGCGTCGACTTGGTTATTGGGCGAACTAGAACTTCTCATGTTCAAGTTCTGCAGATTTATCTGGAACCTGTCTCGGTCATGATCATCTGGTCTATGACGATACCCAGTAGTCCCTCCATTGGCCCGTTGCTGCACAGGGGAGAACTCTCGGATACCGTTGAGGTGCTCGCCCCTGCTCTCTTGTGGAACCATGACTGTTTCATTGTAGTCGCTTGTTTGGTGAATTTGAGCAGGCAATCCACCAAACCGAGCAGAAGCAACAGAAGCATGAGTTTGAGGGTACTGAATGCTGTTTTGATCATATCTCATCTGGTTCTCTCTCCCCATTTCAGGTACTAAAGCACCACCCATAAGGCGTCCGTTCTTCACATCACATGCTCCTGGAGGAAGCCTTTCAGACATTTCTTTTAGCTGCCAAAAAGAAGAAAGAGGAAAAATGTAAAAATCGGTTCATATAATCATATCAACATTATCCAACACTTTGCGAGACGTGAGAAAAAAATAAACATGACCAAACAACACACATATGATGCAACTGATAAACATTCAGAAGATCCAACTGATAAAAATAGACAGCATGGTTTTGGCAGCACCATATAGTGTGAGATAACATAACTGAAGAATTGATGGTGCCAACACCAGCTCTAGCATTGATATAATATTTCAGAAGATTCAACAATAAATGTTACCTGAGTTGTTAGTGATTTTATGACATCTTTCGCGGTCTTCAATTTCGATGCTTCCTCAGTAGCAAGGTTCATTGCTTCATGGGCTTTAGCCTCTGATTTCTGCAGCTCACTATCTTGCTGTTCACGTTCCTGTCTCAAACTATTAACCTGATCCAAGGATAGGTATAAGAATTCTCTTGATGTATTTTTATCACTACAAAAGGTATAGAAAAATCATACCTCTGCTTGTAGTTTTTGAACCTCTTGCTTCAGAAGTTCATTTGCATCCTTAAGACTCTCCAAGCTTTCCGAGGACAGGGAGCTGGAATAGTTCAGATATGGCATTCTCAAAAATGGTAAAGTAGACCTGGAGTCATAAGGGCATTGATTAGCACCATTGATCTGCAGGTCAGGTGCACTGATGAAAGGGATGTCTTTCAGCTGCAACATTGCTGGGACTTGAGATGAGTAGTCAGACTTCTTTGTCTGCTTAGCTGCCTTCACATCTAAATTTCTGATCATATCTGAACTACTAGATGGTGCAACTTTTGTTGCCTTTGTGTCTGTTCTCTCAGCCTTTGTATCACCAGGTATGCGGGCAATAGTATTTCTGCTATAATTGACACCAGAGTCCAAAACTTTACTCAATTTCACATAACATGAATCACATACGCGGTATGGCTTACCCGGATTTGGAGACAATGCTGCTCTTAGAGCTTTTTTGGAACTGCACGAATGGCAGTGTACTAAGCCACAATTGTAACAGTTGTGCCTTTTCCGAGTGAAACCAAATGGCTGCCTACATGCCGAGCACTGAGACTGCTCCATCCCAGACACCCATTTATGCTGACAAATTGCGGCTGTAAAGCTTGATCCACAAGCAACACGTTTTACAGACCTATCCCTCAAAGCCTCAACAAGCGTAGGCATTTTACGATCTGCAATATCACCATGACCTAATCTTCCATTTGCACCCTTACCCCATGTGTAAACTTCACCAGCATTTGTCAAAACCGCGACATGATAAGATCCACAAGCAACCTCCACAACACCGCCACCCCCAAGCTGTTCTTCGACCAAGCGAGGATACCTTCCATCATTATTTGGATTACCAAGCTGTCCATACACAGAACTTCCAACAGTAAAAATGTGCCCTGAAGTAGTCAACCCGATCGTAAGAGTATGACCACATGCAGCCTTATGAAAGTTGTAATCTATCAACGAAGGGACGCAGGTTGGTTTCAGTTTTGAAGACCTATCACCATGCCCCAGGCGATATTTGTCTCCATCGCCCCAAGTGAACAACTTTCCAGATGAAGCATTTGACTGTGAAATGATAACCTCAACAACAGCAGCAGTATGCCACACACCACACGAAACAGAAATTGTCCTCAAACCCTTCAAAGATTCCACTTCCTTTGGATATGAGCATGATGCTCGATTTCCATGACCTAAGACTCCAAATGTGCCATCACCAATGTGTATAACTGCCCAGAACTAGTTATCAGGGCTGTATGCCATGTGCCACAAGATACAGCTGATACCGGAAGACCATCCAGTGGACCTGAGACTCTTTTCGGAATCCAGTGGCTCACGTTACTACCATGACCAAGCACCCTGCATTGTGTGTGCCATCTCCCCATGTGTAGAGATCACCAGTTGCAGTGACAGCACAAGTATGGAATTCACCACAGGCAATTAGTTCAACATTGCAGATCGATAATGACTCAACAAGACGTGGCTGGAAAACATTTGTTCCAGTGCCATGACCGAGACGCCCGCTGCATTCTTCTCCCCATGTAAATACCTCTGCCTGTCTTGTAACAAGGGCAGCATGCTTCACGCCACAAGCCACATAACTCACATCGAGCATTACATTTGACTCTAGGGGCTTTGGTACAAGAACATCTGTAGTTGTGCCAGGAGAGTAAGCACTTCTATCAGAGGTATCACAGATGACTTCCCCCCATACATAAATATCTCCAAATGATTCAGAATCTTCACCTCCAGAGCCATGGCTGGATGTGCTAAGGGCACTGGAACACTGATTCGAATGTCTGAAGAAGAAACACTTTTCACTTGCATATCTGACACATCGGTCCTTTCTGAATATGTATATTCTCCCGAAGAACGATCCTTGGTAGAGTTTGCTGAGCTCAACTTATTCTCAAGGGAATCTGAAGTGAAAGTAGAGCAACTGCTTAGGCTACTTTCTCTTGCACCCTGCGACCAATTGATATGAAAATTATTAGAATTGTAGCATTCCAAGATGTAAGTGCTGTGAATTATCTATTGCACAGTCACTGAAAACCGTTGCTCTGCTTTGGTTACTGATCAGACATTTTTCGAGATAATGCCGGTTCTAACTATTTAATACCGTACATAACTAAGAGAATAGCGTGTAAAAAATTTGAGCAGCAAAAGATGAACACCAAGATATTAGAACAAACTGAAAAGAAGCAATGAGTCAGGTCATGATATGAAATGTAAACTATGAAAGTAACTAAATATTAATCAGAAAAATGAAGATAATGGTGAACTTTGATGAAGCATAAGAGCTTACATCAAAAGAAAGTCCAGCAATCCGCATTCCATCTATGTGTTGGGCCTGAGATCCGTGATGTCCTGGACATATCAAGGCACTAAGACCAGTAAACCAAGCCTCCGCCTCGATTTTATCCTTGCAGATCTTTGAAATGGGATAGGAACATGAGTACATGCCATATAATCGGAAAGGAAAGAGAAGCAAGAAATGAAACTGAATCTCATAATACCAGATCAAGAGACCGTTTGCCATCATTATATATGAGGAGAAGGATAAATGGTCCTTTCGGGGAGCAGAAATCGTTGAAAAACCAGCTGAACAGAATACATGTTAACACTTTAGTTTTTTCAGGGAAAAAGGTTAAAATGAACCCAAAAAGGATTTTTCCCCTAAAAAACATCCTTACCGTTCTTTGGCCTGAGAGAATCCTAGATACAGAAGCTAGTTTCAAACTTTTATTTTTGTTATCTGAAACCCAAATAAGAGTCGATTCATCCTGTAGAGAGAAGAAAGGAATTTATGTAAGTATGGACCAAGGAGTAACTATGCAGTGCCATGAACAATTAAAGGCTAATACTTACATATAGAAGTAACATAACAGATTCACATGGACCAGTAAAAGAAAAAGCATTTCCAGAACCATGATCAATCTAGAGTGCTGCAGAGAACTTACATTTGACAGTCTGAAGGGAGTGAACTTCGGCTTTCCTTTGCGGCCATATTTAAGGAGTTGAGTGCCTTTCTTTAGAGCAATAAGTGCCTGCAGAATTCATGAGGAGGAAAGAACATACAATTGTGAAGAACAGTTATGGGCGCAGATTATGGATACAACATTAACATATATTTGTTCCTATTGGAATTTGGCTAACATACAACTGTGAAGAACAATTATGGCTGATTGCACCAATGCTACTGGGAAGTTCCAGGAGGCTTCCTGGCCTCTTCCCTGAAAACAAGACTAATTAGTGGAAATGTTTGTGCCATCGCATCGTTCTTTTAAAAATGAGCATTTAGCATGCTATCTTTTGCGAATTCAGATTTTTATATGGGGAAGTTATCTCCATTTTGCTGGACTGTACTTGTACTGGTTGGACAGAATCGGGTTATCAACCCTTCACGTGCCTGGAGGATTTATATCAAATCGATAGCCAAAACCAGGCAGCGCTCTGCATTTGTTGCTAGATGCCATCAGTTGACGGTGACAGAGGCGCTCTCCACAGCGCCGCCAGTTATAACCGCTTCGCGTCCGTGGATTCAGGGGGTGTTTGGTTCCCACCCGCTAGAGTTTAGTCACTAAAGTTTAGTGGAGGTCATCAGAGTTGTAGTGTTAAAAATGACTTTTAGTGGGGATGTTTGGAACTTTAGTGACTAAAAGTGACTAAATTTTAGTGGGCTAAACTCTAGGTGTGGGAACCAAACACCTCCTCAAACGTCTCCCTCTTCCGGTCTCACCGCCGCCACTGACCGTCCGGACGGCCGGCCATGCCTGCCCGGGCGAGCAAAACACCAGCAAAAGCCTCCTTCTCGGTGCCTTGTCTCTATCTCATGCATACACATGTCGCATCGACGCCGCTGTCTGTCTGTCCCCGTCGTCACGGCCATGCTCGGCCTCCCCGTAGAGTATATCCGTGCGAGCCCCCTGAGTGCCCGACCTCTACACCTGCGCTTCGCCGCGCCAGCGCCACTGAGAATTCGCCACTGAAGGGTCTCGTCTGACCGAGCATGACGACGCACCAGCACCAAGGCGCCACCGACGTGTCGGCGCCATCACGGCCGGCAGCGCCATCACCGTGGCCGGATCTATCGTGATCTTTGTGGCCATCTCCGTCGGGCTCCTCTCCCTTCAGTACTGCTTCGACGCGTGGAACGCGGAAAGCCACGGCGCCTGGTGGTCCCGGCGACGCGAAGCTGCCCTGCACCCAGTGCGGCCTAGGAACTGCACCTCTACAGTCTTCGCCCACATCCCCACAGCAAAGGCCTGGGCTTGGCAACAATCAACCACGGCGCTCTGGCATCCGGCTCCGGCATTGCCATTCCGCGCGTAAGCCAGAATACACGAGGGAGCACGAACAAAATTTGGGGGTGGGAAACGAAAAAGAAAAAGGCAACAAAAGCGGAAGCGGCGGCGGCTGTAGAAACGAGTAGTGTAGTGAGAGGGAGGGAGAAAAAGAAATGGACCTTGTCGATGTCGACGGGATCTGCCATTCCGTCGGCGGCCTACGGTCGTCATGGAGCTCCTCGTTGGGCTTTCATGGACTGCTCCCCCTCAGCTCCCCACGAGAAGGTTTGTGGGGGTCGAATCGAGCGAGACGCGGCGGCGGAGGAGGAGGAGTCGTGCTCGCTTGGACTGGAATGGCGGTGTCTGTGTCAGAGGTCGGCCGGGCCGGCGGCGAAGGGAGGGCCCCACCGAGCGAAGAGAGGAGGAGGGAGGGGAAGGGGAAGGGGAAGGGGAGGGTGGCGGCGGAGTGGTGCGGTCGTGCGGGGGTGGAAGGGAGGGAAGAAGAAGACGGAGCTCCGAAACAAGCTTTAAGAAGAAAAGTTAAAAAACGAGTCTTGTTTGACGCCTCCCTGTGTCGCCAATGGCAGGGCAACAGGTCAGAAGACAAGGGAAGCAGAGTTGCGCCCGGTGCAGTGAGAAGCAAGGTGAAAAGAAAAATCTCTCGAGCACGATGAGATTTGAGAATCGAGAAGATGATGAATGGTGATTGGGTAAAATCGTGCTTTCCATAAAAGCTGGATTTACCTCTGTCAAAAAAAATAGTGATTGAGCAGCCATTATTTCTTTCCATGTTACTATTAGGTTGTTGGTTTTAATTGTGTGAGTGCTTGTTTCCTATGTCATTTTTTTTCTATTTATTTTAGCACCATTTCTGTGCTACATGGGAATACAGGGAAGTAAGCATTAGTGGAGTTTTATTAGAGTGCATTGAAAAGTAGGAGCTAGATTTTGGATGAGGGAGCGAGCTCTATTCGAAGGGACATGGGGTTAAAATTTGAAGATTTCATTGGAGTTGGTCTAATCTTACTTATCCATGTCGAGCTGCAGAAAATGATCGATTGAAAACGGGTAGGCCGGCATGAAGAGAGAAGCGGGCAGAAAATAGCAAAATGACGTGAAGCCACCACTCCTCACTTTCTCAGGCCCTCTTGGACCCTCAAATGTTGTTGGTCTATTTTTACCGGTCTCCAACTTTTACCAGTCTCAAGTCTCAACTCTCACTCAAACCAAGTGCTAACTTTTTTTTCTTTCCGAAAAACACACCAATGCAAGTGTTAACTATCACCATCAAGCTTTTCACATGGGCAGTCTATTTTGCTCCGGGCCTGCCCATGGGCCATGGCAGTTGACACTTGCAGCTGGAGCGTGCCATGAGTCACTCACTCTGTCGTCTCTTTTTTTTTTCAGCATATGAACGAATGAAAAGCATATACACCTAGCGAGCTAAAGCTAACAAAAACCCACTTCACCAACCCACCCACCCGTGGCCGTGGAGATGGAGACAGGAGGCGCCGTAAATTTAAATTCAAATGAACAGGACCATTGTCAGTTTACCATGGTCGTCGACGACGATCACGAGCACGAGCAACATTGGATCACGAGCGGAGTGCTCCGCTCCCATAATACTCTGCGTTACCAACAAACCAAACCAAAAACGCCGCATGTCCATGCTGCTGCTGCTGCATGAAGTCCTTTTTTCTGTCTGTGCATGCATGAGCACCACCCTTTTTTTCCCTGTGTCTCAATACATATACCAACGCAACGTACACGCGCGCACTTGTGGTGGCACCGCCAAGATCGATCAACATCGTCTGCCTGCCTGACTGCCTCGGGATCTGCCATAATAGAATAGAATATTTGCCCCCTGGGTCTGCTGCTGGTGGGACCAGCTGTCCTTGAGGCTTGAGCAATGAGCAATCACACAAACAGCACGGGCCAAAAATCCAACACTCGGCTTCCCAAGGAGTCGGCCGGGCGTGCATTTCCCATCCATGCATGTCTGTCCTGCATTTAGGGTGTGTTTAGTTACTCAATTTTATAAAAAAAAATTCTATAGCACTTTCGTTATTATTTGATAAACTTTATCTAAATATGGATTAACTAGGTTCAAAGATTCGTCTCGATATGTACATACTAAGGTCCTGTTTGGCACGGCTCCACTTTACTGGTGAAGCCATTATTTTGGACTTTAGCTCCATGAACAGCTCTACTGTAAAGCTGGAGCCGTTTTGGTAAATCGTTTGGCAAAACAGCTCCACATGCAAAAATCCTCGAAATATGCTCTCACAGAACGTCATGTAGGATAAGGTGAAGCCATTATTTTTGGCTTCATCCCACCTCAAACGCCTGTGAGAGCATGATTTAAGGGGCTTCATGGGTGAAGCCATTTTATTTTACCCCGTTTGGCACAAAACGGCTCCAAACGGCTTCTGAAGCCGGTGGAGAAGCCCTACCAAACGGGGCCTAAAAGTACAATTAGTTATTTTTTAAACTATATTTAATGCTTCATGCATACGTCCAAACATTGATGTGATGAAGAGAGGGTGAAAAGAGGTGGAATCCAAAAAAAAGGCCTTAGTTTATATACTTTCAAGAGTAATTACTCTCATCTCCAATAAACCATATTATATATATCGGTGTATACTAAGGCCCCGTTTGGCACGGCTCCACTTCACTAGTGAAGCCATTTTTGGGGTTTCGGCTCCATGAACAGCTCTACCTATGAAGCTGGAGCCGTTTTGGTAAATCGTTTGGTAAAACAGCTCCACATGTAAAATCCCTTAAAATATGCTCTCACAGACGCCACGTAGGATGACGTGAAGCCGGGTGAAGCCACTATTTTTGGCTTCATCCCACTCCAAACCTCTGTGAGAGCACGATTTAAGGGGCTTCTTGCATGGAGTTGTTTTATTTTACCCCCGTTTGGCACAAAACGGCTCCAAACGACTCGTGAAGCCGGTGGAGGAGCCCTGCCAAACGGGGCCTAAATCTTACTATATATAAAAAATTAATAGAGCATATATTTTTTTAATATATTACTATAATGTTATTATAGTAGTATATAAAAAGGAAAAGTCTACAAAAACCCCTCAACTAAAGATGACAATTTCTATCTGAAACTCGGTGGATAAAAACTATTAGGGCAAGGGTATGACTAATTTTTTTTACTCATGGATAACTTAATGGGAAAAGAAATCTTACCCAGCGGGTAATGCGGGTAAGGGTATGTGACTGCATTGTCCATTAACCTATGGGTAAATTGAGCCCGATTCAATTTATAGAAATCCTGGATCAAAAGTCACCACCGCACAGCCCAAGCTCAATAATACTTAAATTGTATATGAACTTTGTTCATGTAGTTGGTTTGTTTGATGAATTTACTATTGATTTTGTAAATTGTTATGTTTTAGTTGGAATTGGGAGGCTACTATATTGATATATATATTTTTGACTTGCAAACATTTTTGCCCATGGGTAACCCATGGATACATGTTACCCGCATGGGTAAGGTACGGAAAAAAAACTCCTATCCGAGCATGGCTATGGGTAAATTAGTGGGTAAAATTTTCTTCGTGGAGTAAGAGTATGGGCAACCCATACCCAATGGACAATTACCCATTGCCATCCCTACCTTCAACTATTAAGGGTGGACTGCTTTGCCTCCCCTCCAACCAAACTATAAAATCAGATGTTTTACCCCCCCTAAACTTTTCCAAACCGGTTAAATAACCCCCTCAAGCGGTTTTGGATGGTAGTTTTGCTACAGTAGCATGATTTTGTCTTTTTTTTATTTATTTTGGTTGAATCTTTGTAAAATGATAATAAATTACAGAAAATTATAAAATAGAAAATCTAATTTTGTTGGAATCTAGATGAGTAGATCTACGCAGTGAATAAATAATATGTTAGGCTTTAGTACAAATTTTTTGTTATAGATTTAGATCTATACTTTTCTGTAATTAATTAGAATAATTCATAGCTGCAGTTTATGTGGTCCAGCTGTGGTGAAACTTTTATGCTAAGCTAATATTATATGCTTGTACTATAGTAAAAACTTTATACTAATCAGATTATGTATAACTTAGCTATAGATTTATTTATATCTAACTTAGTATAAACCTAATAAATAATATGGGAGTACTTACATGATACACCCAACAAGGAGTCACGGGAGAGGAGGAGAGACGAGACGACGACGAGTAGATGACCCTGGTTGGCTGGTTTTCCTCCTTTTTTTCAGGGCCAGCGCGCTGCAACGGCAACATGCTGCTGCTGGTTGGACAAGGACGACACGACCGGACACCCGCTGGTCTGGAGCACCTCGCCGCGGTGATCCATGCATGGTCGATCGGCACTCGACACGTAAACAGGCGGCGGCAGCCTTGACGTCAGTACCGGCCGCTGCGGCCTGGCGATGTCGTCGTGCTCGACCTGCACTTCTGCGCGGATGGATGGTCAGCCGGCCGGTCTCGTCGTTTCTGTGATTCTAGCTGTGTCGCAGTCCTCGATCGGCCAGTCCCAGCTCCGCCGAGCTCGCACGCAAAGCCTGCCGGAGTGCCGGTATAGCGCAAGCCAACAATGGCGGACAGCCGTAGTAGTACTCGGTCAATGGCGGGCATCGGCATCGGCATCGCCATCGCCGCAGCCGGCGAGCGTCAGAGCGTGCATCCATGCCGTGCCCTCGTCAGTCAGCCAGCCAGTGAGACGCATTCAATCTGACGAACACGGACACTGTTCAGCCGCTTGGAACAGAGCATCCACCGGCGTAGTACTGTAGTAGTACGGATCCCTTGTTCCTGTGTGACTAGCCCTGAAAACGGACCGAAAAACCTTATTTCTACTTCCGTTTCTATATTTTTTTGCGGAAACGCGAGCAGGTTCGGAAAATGCGGTTTCGAAAACGGAATCGGAATATAGGGGTGTGCGGAAACGAACCAATACGGTCATAAATTCAACGGAAACGATCGGAAGCCGGAAACTTAAGTCGGAATACCGCACATCTTTATACTCGAAATCACAATCATATACAATGACCCTGATAATGTAACATGTGTGGGAGATAATATTTCAACAGTGACAAGGATATATTTTTCACAAATCACACCTATGCCTCATCATCCATGTTGTCGGAATCACTTTCGTTCTTATCTTTTTTATATATATGTGGATATATTTTCTGAAAATAAATTAGCAATTAATATCTAGAGTACACCATTGCGAAGAGCTCGTCGAGCCGATCGAAATGGATATATTATTTGATATATTTAGAGCTAGGAATAAAAAGATATTGATTTTTCAAATAAAAGAAGTCAATCCGGTAAAATTCCGGATTCAAATCCGGAAAAATTCCGATCAAATACGGAATTCCGAAAATACGGACGGAAAAACATCATTTCTACTTCCGATCCGATTCTGAGAAACTCTGCTCCGGATTTCGAACCGTTTCCGGATTTTTTCGAAAATACGGAAACGGACGGGTCAATATGGAAAAACGGTCGGTTCGGAACGGGAAAAATTCCGTCCGTTTTCATCCCTATGTGTGACGACTAGAGGGAGCATGCTGAGCTTATCAATTAATACTATTTTAATTTATTCTCCGTCACGTAGTACTACTATTGAAATGGCTAAAAAACAGTTTAACACTAGTCATATTTAAACAAAGGGGGTGTTTTGGTTCCTAAAATTAGTTCAGACCATGTAACACTTTTGTTGTTATTTGATAAATTTTGTCAAAACATGGACTAACTAGGCTTCAAAAAAGAATCATCTCGACATTTACAGACAAAAAGTACAATCAGTTATTTTTTACCTATATTTAATGCTCTATGCATACATCTTAAGGCCAGTCTCAATGAGAGTTTCGTTACGCTGGTTCCAAGACTGCCATGTAATATGAAACTTATGAAATTCTCCATTGAGAGTGAGAGTTTTATTCTAAAGTTTGATATATGCATTTAATTTCATGTCTCATAGAGAGTTGGTAATCGTGCCAAGAGAGTTTCATCTCATTTCTTCTCTCACTTCTTAAATACACCGTCATGTCTTCAAAAATGCATATGTGGCAACCCATTTAATGCAAATAAAACTCGTTTGAATCTCCCATTGAGATTGGTCCAAGATTCGATGTGACGAGGAATCTTAAATTTTTTTAGGAACTAAGGCCAATCTCAGTGGGGATTTCATCTCTCAGTTTCCAATACACCCAGATTTTATAAACAGTGCATAAGAGTTACATGAGGATGAAACTATCTCTACTCTCATAAAACTCTTGTCATCTCTCTTCATTAATATAGCGTCATGTTAGCATATTAAATGCCCATTAAACTCTATGAAACTCCTACTAAGATTGGCCTAAGGGACACTCACAATGCAGACTCTAATAGAGTCTAACCCTATTTATTATCTCGAAGATATCATAGACTTGGAGTCTTGTTTTTCTTCCTCTTTTTTAATAAATATACTACCGCCACATCAGCAAATATATAATAAATAAAAGGATAATAAATAGACTTAGACTTCATGATGAGTTTGCATTGTGAGTGCTCTAAACATCATGCACTACAGGGAACGCCGGCTTTGCCGAGTGCTGGCTGCACTCGGCGAAGGCCCTCTCGCACTCGGCGAAGGCTTCGCCGAGTGCCGCACTCGGCGAAAGGCACTCGGCGAAGAAATTGTCGGCAACGATTTCTTCGCCGAGTGCCAAATATCGGGCACTCGGCGAAGGCTTCGCCAGGTCAGCACTCGGCGAAGCAAACGGGAGCCGTCACTTGACGCCTCTTTGCCGAGTGCCAGCCTACGTGGCACTCAGCGAAGAGGGCCCCTTTGCAGAGCGCCACGTGGCCGGCACTCGGCGAAGAGGGCCCCTTTGCCGAGTGCCACGTAGGCCGACACTCGGCGAAGAGCTCCTCTTAGCCGAGTGCCACGTAGCCCGGCACTCGGCGAAGAGCTCCTCTTTGCCGAGTGCCACGTAGCCCGGCACTCGGCAAAGAGTGCCTCTTTGCCGAGTGTCAGGGTCAAGGCACTCGGCGAAGAGGCCGAGCTGAGCAAAAATTTGCCCAGCTTTGCCGAGTGTCATGACCTCTTTGCCGAGTGTGGCACTCGGCAAAGCTGGGAAAAAAGAAACTTTTTTTCCTGTTTTCATTTCCCTACACAGAAAACATATCACACATTCATATTCCATTTCTGACAAATATCACATGCATATATACCACACATCCATAACACATATCCATTTCAAACAAATATCACATGTTCAGTCTCCATGCATCACAAGCTCACAAGTCCACAAGTTCACAAGTCCATCACATGCATCTCACAAGTCCATCACATCCATCTCACAAGTCCATCACATCCATCTCACAAGTCCATCACAAATATAAGTCAGTCATCACTGCTCACCTTGGTGCTCAGATTGTGAAGAACTACCACCTTGCCCGCGTCCCACGACCCGCCCGAAGGATCACCTTGCCAACCAGGCGGCGGAGGTCCAGATGGCCACCCGGTGTACCCTAACTGCGGAGGAGGGTAACCTGGCCACCCATAGGGCGGAGGAGGGCCACCGGGGAGCCACCCAGGCTGCGGAGGAGGGCCACCAGTGATCTGCAGAGTGTGCGGAGGAAGGCCAGGTTGAGGAGTCGGTGTCGAACCCTCCGACTGTGAGTGCACAAAGGAGAAGCAAATTCGTTAGCACCTGGAGGACAGCCGTAAAAGTTAAAGAAATATAAACAACCATATATACTCACCGGAGTCTCTGTCGTAGGAGTAACAGGAGGCACAAAAGGAGTGAGCAGCGAGGGAGGCACGACAACACCCGGGATGTTCAGGCTCCCAAAGAAGTGAGCTATGTCTGCGTCCTCTGCGCCTCCGCTGCTGGACGGCCAGTAAGTCGCGACGATGGGCCGCCGCCTCGGCCTCGTGCATGGCCTGCAACCTCTGCATCTGGTCCGCCTGGGCCTGCAAAATTCGTCCCGTAAGGTTTAAACAATGCAAAGACAAGGTATATGTGTAAAAGCAATGAACGACGAACAAGTACTTACTTACCTGAAGTGCTGTCATCATCTGCTGTGAGGTCGGCTGCCGAGGTCGTATGGGGACGGAGGAGCTCGTGCTGGCAGCTCGAATCTCAGCGAGGTTGGGAACAGAGGACGAGTCAACTGCGCTGTTGGCTATCCAGTACCGGCCGTGCTGCTTCCCTCCTCCCAGCCTCATCACCAGGTCTGTATCTAGGGGCTGGGTGGCCGGATCGAAGTCCTCCCCATGGCGCTCGCGAGCCGCAGTGGTGTACTCGGTGACCTTGGTGTAGGCGTTCGTGTTGGTGAACACCTCGGGCCCGGCGTTTGGGTTGTACTGGGTGCTCGCTGCAGTCGCCTTGCCCTGGTGCGACAAGTGGTACGCCTTGAAAGGAGGCACTCCTCACCACCATGCGACTGGGACTGCGATGAAAACACAGATGATTACAAGTAATGAGTAATTGAGTGTTAGAATAAAAAAATCAGTAGAGCATACCCATCTGTCGGCGTACGTAGCGAGGCTAAGGTTGCCTTGGTGGTGTGGCACCACCCCAGGCATCTGCAGGCGGCAGTCTTGGCGGGCACTGTGCCTCTCGTACCACTCGTCCGATTTCCACTTGTCCACAATGGCCACCCAGCAATCTAGGTGATTGGCGCACTAACCAGGACAGAACTGAAAGACAATAAGTATTTAATATGTTAGAAGAGCCGCTAAGTGATGGATGGACTAATCAGTATTACTGTTTTGTACTACCATGGATGTACTGCTCCCTAGTGAGGTCGGTCCTCCCTGGTGAGCATCATCTGCCTAGCATCCGTCTTCTTCAACCGCCGTCCCTAACACGTCGGCGTTGTAGTTGATGAATGCACTGATCCGCGCCTCGTGGTACATAATCCGCTAGCCGGGACCTGCAGACCCTGTCCTGCACGTGCAACGCCTCGGCCTCTTCTCCTGCCTCGCACGCAAAGTAACTCCTGCACGCAAAGTACCCTTTCATTATTTGAAGAACGTCCGACAAATACGTATCATTGAGAAATGTTGTGCGAGCAAGACTCACCCAGAACTCGGCCCTAATCCGCGCTGCAACGGTGGTTGTACGTAGGGTCCACACAACACCGAAGTGGTCCCACGTCCAGGGCGGTGACCTAACCCCGGCGTAGGTGACCAAGCCAGGATAGTTCTTCCGAATCAGAAGACTTAACGTGCACATTGATATGGCGTGTCTTGCCCCCTGCCACAAGTTCCCAGTTCCTGCATGGGTCATTAGAACAACTGTTAGTCGGAAGTTCAATTTTGAACTGTCATGTGAACAAGTAGTGAAAACATTATGGTAACTTACTTGTCGCCGTAAGGTCGAATCACCGGGCGGCGGCTAGGTGCGATCCGCTGCTTGCGGGAGCTGCGAGGGGGCCGCGCAAGTATACTCTGCTCGAAGCAGAGGAAGTGGAACCCCCTCCTGAGGCACCTACGTTCTCGTCCCCCCTGGTCCCCCTGGCGACGCTCCGAGGAAGTGGTGTCGTCGTCCGACGTCCTCCTGGTCGTCCCTGTGGCGTCCCCCTGGGCGTGGTCCGAGGAGGTCTGCACCGGGTCGGGAGTCGGCTCCCTCCTAGGACGTCCGCGAGGGCGGCCGGTCCTCGCCCTCCTCGTCGACGGCTCCTCGGCTGCGGTGGGTGGTGAGCTGGACCTCTGGTACCGCGAGTTGACCCTCCGCTGTTGCCGCCTTCCGCCCGACATTTTGTCGAGTGCCTGCCATTACAAAGATAAAATCAATTAGCATAAACGATAAGTATTTATAAATAGACACAAAATGAACGAAACTAATTGCAGAATAATTATAACAATATAGCATTACATAATTAAAAATTATCTCCGCGATTGTCAGTGGCTAGTGCCCCTCGTGTGTTGGCTTGTTGCACACATGTGTCGTCATCACTATCAATAATTGTCGAAACAATCGGCGTCGTCTCCATCATCCTCGTCACCCTCGTCCTCATCAATGTCACCACCAAACTGTAATCGCTCAAGCATTCTTAAGTCCTTGGCATTGTGCACCTCATCACCATCGTCCTCATCAATATCATTGTCATCGTCTTCTTCCATGTCCATCAGCTCAAAAATGTCAATGTCAAACCTCCCTTCTAGCCCCTCGGGTGAAAGAACTCTCCGTTATATGTGTTGGGTCGAAGTTGTAGTCATCATCGTTTGGGAGAGGCGCTTTACCGCGCGGGATACTAACTGCACAAGGTACAACCCATAAGATTGTTGTCTTCTTGACACGCCCATGGGAGATAATAAACTTGTGTGGCCTGTTGAGCCACAATATAGACATCGTCTCCCTTGTAACGGTGTCCTGTCGAATTTCGACAATCCCATCTCAGGGGCTCTTCTCGTGACATCAGGATCGAACCAATGACATTTGAATACCACTGGATTAATAGCTTTGGTACCCTCAAAGTTGAGCTCATATATTTCTTGACTATGCCGTAATAGTCGCGCTCATCGGTGCCGGGCGTACGAACTCCGGTATTTGAGGTCTTTCGATTGGGCCGACTCTGCTCGTAGCTGCTTGTGTGAAAGCGATAGTCATTCACATCATAACGTGAATGACTTGACCCTATAGTCGAAGCCATTGGCAACCTATTTCAACTCATCCATCATTTCCGCATCTGTGGCGGGCCTGTAAGTTGAGACAGGGGTAGATCGTTTCATCAAATGAAACAAGAAATGAAATGAAATACAAGGTTAGTTGGGTCGTACCTTTCGTACTAAACCACGAAATGAAATCGGGCACACCATTTTTGAGAAGATGGTCTTGTTCTTCAGAGGAAGGTTCCATATCCTCTCTCCAGTATTCATCAATAAATTTCCTTAAAACAAGGACGTCGAATCAAAAGATTGAAGATAGTGATGACGCATGTAACAAGCTCATTGAGAACTTACTGAACATAAGGAGTCACTTCGTCAAGGTTCAACAGCACATACAACATGATAGTGTGCCACTCATCATGCCGCAACATCTTGGTCCTCGATGCGCTTGCTCTTCCGAGTTGGCCTTTGAAAAGGCTGAGGTTCGATAAACTCTCATCGACGTTGTAACGAGAGGGTGGATTGTGCACGCTAGGAAGGTTATCCTTATAATATGTTGTTTGTGAAGTTCGACACCTCCTCCAGAATAAATGCTTCTGCCATGGAAGCCTCTATTTTGGTTTTATTTCTACACTTTTTCCGAAGAACCTTTAGACATCTCTCGACTGGAAAGCACCAATGGCACTGCACGGGCCCCCCCATCCGTGCCTCGTATGTAGGGTGCAAATCAGATGCTGCATCGGCAGGAGAAGCCGGGTGGAAAGATCATCTCCAACTTGCAGATCAACACAGGTGCCACTTCCTCTAGGTTAGCAATCACGTCATAAGATAGCTCCTTGGCACAAAGCTGACGAAAGAAGTAGCTCAACTCTGCCAGCACACGCACACAGGCTCAGGGAGGTATCCCCGGGTCATCGCAGGAAGGAGCCGCTCGATCCATATGTGGTAGTCATGACTCTTCATCCCTAACACTCACATAGTAGACAAGTTCACTCCCCTCCTCAGATTCGCCGCATACCATCAGGGAACCTTAACGCCTGGATCCACTGTAGTACTTTCTTCATATGGTCTCTTTTCAATATATAATCGGCCGGACCTCTTTTCCATTTCTTGCCAGCACCAGGAGCCCTCATCACTAGCTTTGATCTATCGCACATCTCTTGCAGGTCCAGTCTGGCCTTAACGTTGTCCTTTGACTTTTCTGTGTCCATGAGTGTGCAAAGAGTGCCTCAGCGATATTTTTTTCTGTGTGCATTACATCGATGTAGTGCGGACAAAGAAGGTCATTGAAATAGGGGAGTCTAGTCAAGCCCGATATATGGGTCCACATGTGTTTCCTCTCCGTACCCGAAAAAACGACCGTTGTCTTTATCAAACTTCAGAGCCTCTATTTCGGCACGGACCTCGGAACCGCTCTTGAACTGAGGAATGGGGTTGGTGACTTGAACACCTTTCCTGAAGTGCTTGATGTCACTTCTGAATGGATGGTCAAGAGGCAAGAATTGACGATGCTGGTCGAATGAAGAATACTTCCCTCCCTTCTTCAACCAAGTGAACTTCACAGCTGCCTTGCATATTGGGCATGGGAACTTCCCGTGAACACACCAAGCGCTGAATAAGCCATATGCCAGGAAGTCATGCAGGGAGTACTGGTACCACACATGCATTTTGAAGTTCTTCATTGTTGCTTGGTCATATGTCAGTACCGGGTTTTCCCAAGCTTCGAACAATTCATCCAACAAAGGCTCCATGAACACACCCATATTGTTCCCCGGGTGTCCAGGAATTATCAGCGACAAGAATACGTTCTTATGGTCAAACATAACACCGGGAGGGAGATTGAGGGGGATCACGAACACAGGCCAACAAGTGTACGGGGCCGCCATCATTCCATACGGATTGAACCCATCTGTCGCTAGCGCCACACGTACATTTCGAGCCTCCATAGCTTTGCCAGGATGCATGGCATCGAAGTGCTTCCATGCTTCACCATCCGATGGGTGTACCATCTTGTCAGGATTGTATCTTTTGTCATTCTTGTGCCATGTCATCTGTTTCGCAGAGTCCTTTGTCATGTACAGTCGTTGGATCCTAGGTATGAAAGGAAGGTATCGTAGGACCATCTCGGGGATATTAAGTTGTTCCTTCTTGCCATCTCCATGGTCTACCTCCACATACCTAGAGACTTTGCACTTTGGACAGTGTGTTGCTTTCTCGTGATCTTTCCTGAATAGGACGCACCCTTTTGGACAAGCATGGATCTGCTCATATGGCATCTTAAGTGCACGAAGAAGTTTCTGTGACTCGTACGTGTTCTTCGGCAGAATGTGACCCTCCGGCAACAGGGTGCCCAAAATTGCCAACATGTCATCGAAGGCGTCTCGACTCAAGCTATACTGGGACTTGAACCCCATTAGGCGTCCAATGGCATCCAGTTGTGAAACCATTGTCTTTTCATGAAGGGGCTTCTGTGCCGAAGACATCATGTCGTAGAACGCCTTTGCGGTGTCCTCTGGCTCCTCCAATCCTTCACCGAATTGAGCCTCTTGAAAGTCTCCCATCATGTCTGCTACCCCGGCATCTCCATCATACTCCTCGAGACGTTGTCTCACCACCTCCTCTCTAATCCGATCGGCTTCACCATGGTGGACCCAACAAGTATAGTTTTCAACGAATCCGTACTTGTAAAGATCTACCCCCACGTTATTCTTATATTTTCTTTTCTTGTTTCCACATTTGCTGTAGGGACACGACATCCAACTCGACCCTTTAGCAGCCGGACCAAACGCATGCTCTAAGAAAGCATTGGTCTTAGTAACCCATTCTATGCTCTTACTTGCGTGGCCCGTGTACATCCAGTCACGGTTATCCATCCTCTGGCATATACATATGTAAGCGAGTAATAAAACCAGCAATTGCATCTACACGGCATTCCTACCATCTAATAGGAGAAGGATAGGTCCTAATCCCACCCGAGGATGCGCAGATGGGTTAGTTTCCATGTTCTACTCCTACCCGAGACAGAATTTCGGCAGCACCTCCTCGTTGTTCTCCCGATACACGTCCTGGCAGGGAGAGTGTGTATCCGGAGAACAACGAGGAGGTGGTGCCGAAACTCTGACTCTGACAGGAGCAGAACATGGAAACTAGCTCATCTACGCATCCGCGGGCTGTCCAAAATACGTGGACAATTCAAAAGAGATACGGTCGCAGATATGCAAAGGACTAAATATCTAAGACTGTATCTCTTTCGAACGGGAGACGTCTAACTAGGTTACGCGACCAAAGATCAGATACCTAAGGATACGGATAGAGGGGTTATACCTAAGGTGTCGGTGAGGTCAGAGTAGCGGGGCAGTGGTGACTCGGGGCAGTGGCGAGACGACACAGTGCAGGCAGACCCGCAACGCCGACGAAGACGATCGGGGTCGCCGAGTCCCTCCGATGGGTCCTCCTCCTGCCAAAAAAGAGCAATTGGTTAGTCTCGACCAAAAATTTCGGCAGCACCTCCCCTGCACGGCGAGGTTCCCAAAACCTGCAGAAAACGTCGGCACGAAGGCCAACAACCACATGTATACCAGACATAGTCACGAAGGCCAACCATCACAATAGCTCACAATAGTACAACTACTACTAACACTAACACTACTACTAACACTAACACTACTAACTACTACTAACACTATTACTAACTACTAACTACTAACTACTAAGTACTAACTATTTACTAACTACATAGGGCATACCTTCGCGACGAGAATAGCAAGAACAGGCTTCGGCGACGACGGCGGGGACGACCGAAGCGGCTTGAGGGTCGACGGACCTAAGCCGACACCTTCCTCCTCCTCCTCTCCTCCTCCACCACCACCACCACCTCCTCCTCCTCCTCCTCCTCCTCTCCTCCTCTCCTCCACTGGCCGGCCCGGGACGGGCAGCCGGTGGGCCGGGAGGGGCGGCCGGGGGGCAGCCGGGGGCGGCGCGGCCGGGGGGGGGGGGCGCCGGGGGCGGCACGGCCGGGGGCGGGGCGGCTGCGGCGGCCGGCGACTCCGCGGTCCGGGGGCGCGGCGGGGCCGGGGGCGGCGGGCCGGGACAGGGGGCGCGGACGGGGGGCGCGGGCGCGGGGCGTGGGGCGGGGCGGGGCCGCGGCGCGGGGCGCGGGCGCCTGGGCGCGGCGAGGCGGGCGCGGCGGCGGCGGCGACGCGGTGGGCGTGCGGGTGCGTGCGTGCGTGTGTGTGAGTGTGTGCGTGTGTGGGTGGCGGCCGGGCCGTTTTGTATTTTTTTTCTTTTCGAACGTCTTTGCCGAGTGCCAGATCGGGTGGCACTCGGCAAAGAGCCCCTCTTTGCCGAGTGCCACGGTATCAGATATCACATGTTGATATGTCCAGGTTTGTAAGCATCGTACGTGACAACTTGCTCGAAACTTTCTGAATTTTTTTTCTCGGCATACGCATATGATGTAACAACATGTCGCCAAGTTTCGGGATTTTCGGAATTCATTTGCATTTTCTATAATTAAAAAACCGCCCGCAAGTAATTTGGAGGCGTTGCCCCGTGAGCACGTTGATCGAAACATCAGGTCAGGTTTTGGATTTGGCCTCAACATATGGTTAAGAACAAGAATAACATTTTTTAAATCATGAAAATCCACTATGCGATGCACCCGCAGTTCAAACTTGCGTATTTCGAGAAAATTCAAGAAAAAGAAATAAAGTCAAAAAATATAAAGAAAAGTTTTGAAAAACTGTCAAATTTGAACATGTTGACAGTGGTAGTGTGGAAGTGATCCACAAAAAATTTGGTGTCCAAAATCCAAAAAAAAAAACCTTTGCCGAGTGCCACATGGACTGACACTCGGCAAAGAGGCGATCTTCGCCGAGTGCCAGCCACGTGGCACTCGGCAACGAACAGCCCACGTGTCAAACAACGGGGTCACACTCTTTGCCGAGTGCCACATGGCTGGCACTCGGCAAAGAGGGGCTCTTCGCCGAGTGCCAGACGGCGCCCACTCGGCAAAGCTAACGGGCCTGGATGCCGTCTGGTCCGCGACACTTTGCCGAGTGCTCATCTTTGCCGAGAGTGCGGCACTCGGCAAAGATGTGACTTCGCCGAGTGTTTTTCTTTGTCGAGTGTTGGGCACTCGGCAAAGCAGCCTTTGCCTTGTGCTCAGTCTTCGTCGAGTGCCAGATTTCCGGCACTCGGCAAAGAGGCTCTTTGCCGAGTGCCCGAAATTTGGCACTCGGCGAACTCGCAGGCACTCGGCGAAGCCTGTGTTTCCTGTAGTGATGGTAGCTAAAGGCAAAGCCGGATTCTGCACTGTACTCTGGTCGATGAACGCAGGAGGTCGATGAACGCAGGAATTGAATTGAGAAGCCGATGGCCGAGATGGCATGGCGGCTCCATGTCTGCCGGCCGGCGCAACAGTTTATATATTTGACTCACCAGCCACCGTATCATCAGGCCACCAGCATGCATGCATGCATGCCAAAGGAGATCTGCCTGGAGATGTACTAGTTGCAACCCGGTTTTCCCACCACCGGATACGGCCGCACCCTTATCCAACGGCTTACAAACATCCTCAGTGAGTGAGACTGTACGGATCACAAAGCAATGGGGAAGAGAGAAGTATTGACTAGCACGAATCGCGAAGCGTCGTGAACGGTGGGAGATAAAGGAGGCGGCCGCTACCGGGAGCGGTTTTGCTCAACCGGGGTTGGTACAAGTACTCTCCAATCTCCATGCATGCATCATGTAGCATTTGAAAAGGAAACCAATATCATCGATCATCTACTCCGTATACGACTAGTCAGTCTATCATATCAAGAAAGAGGTAAATATACTTGTAGGCCAGCCAGCAATTAGTATATTGGCAAAGACACACTGCATGTATGTATGCATGCATGCCAACTTCTTTAATCAACAATCTGACACTAATAACAAGCAGCTTTTATTACTTTGTAGTTGTCGGCCGCTACCAGCAGTAGGCGTGCCATAGTAGGTATATGCATGCTGTCCCTTTAAGTCGTCGTGGATTGTTACAAGCGCGTACAGTAGGAGGAACGGATCATCATTTGTATGAATGCCATCGTCACGTCACTCCCTATATATTTGTGATGAGTTGGACTACTTGAGAATCAGCCAAGTATAGCTAAGTCCTCTACATACATGGGTTTTATATGTACCGAGATAGAGCCACTGGGAGAACAGACATTTGGTCGATCTGTCAAATAAGTTTTAGTCTCGATAAAAATTGTGCCTAGAACTAAAGACTTTTAGTCCTGGCTGGTTGGTGTTACCAACTCGGGCTAAAGGTCCTCCAACCTTTAGTTCCGGTTAGTAATACCAACCGGAACTAAAGGGTGACCTATTAGTCCCGGTTGGTGTTACCAACCCGGACTAAAGGTCTTCCACCCGAGACTAAAAGTCCCTCATGGATCAATTCAAAAGGAGAGTGTATAGGACTCTATCGCATGGGGTGTACAACTGAGTTGGTAAAGAACTTATACACGAGGTGAGAGGTACTGAGTTCGATTCTCACACGACTAAAGCCCAATCTCACCAGTAGTGAGTAGAGAAATAGAAAGAGGGAGAGAGGCGAGAAACGAGCTGATCCAGCTTATGCATGCGTACGAACAAAAGATTCTGTAAGATAAGCAAGTACTCTCTTTACCCCTTTATAATGTCCGTATAACTTTTTTTCAAAAAGTGAGAACGTACAACAGATACAAAATGACGGAGAGAATAAATCACAGATAATAAGCCAACTATTATATATTATTGGCTCTCCTGTTTTGCTAAACGTCCTTAAAAACTCATTTTTTTTTTCTCTCTTCTTAAATACAAAGTCATGTCATCAAAAACACTTATGTGACAGTATATTTAATACAAATGAAACTCCATTGAGATTGACCTTATATTTCTTAAATAAATAAGTACGATGGCGAGTTGTCATCTTTCTCTTCTCTTTTCTTTTTAAACACACGGTTCCTCCTTGTCTCGGTGGGTCAGGAACGATGCAGAGACAGATATGCACATTACAGTATATACTCCATGTGGCTAGCTAGGTACTGTAAAAGCTAGTAGGCACAGCAAGTCTCTCGTGAGTCGACTCAAGTCCTCAACTCAACTCGAGGAATATAAATGTTCACTCCATGCATATGTCTGCATCCATCCATCATTGTGCTTGCATTGCATTTGCATGCAATATACGGAGTAACCACTATATTTGCGTGCTCGCGACTACCAACAAGGACGATCGAGGGAATCGATGATCACGTACTCGTCTGAATAATAAGATCGATGTGTCCGTCCTTTACTTTCATGCATGGTTTGACCACTACGTACGTAAGTGTACGTTGGTACCTACTAGTACATCCCTAACATTAAATCTGACAAAATAAGCTACTCGATCTCTTCCTTGTTGCGAAATGACTCGATCTGACGACGAACAAGTTCAGATCAGACATAAATTAAGCTAACTTTGTAAGTTGTTTTTCTACCGAGGATGGAGTCGTAACGTGAAAATGTGGTTTCTTCTGTTGCCTCACAAATTTGACATAAAACGACTATATATCAAAAGTCAGAATATATATATTTTTTTTTTCCAAAACGACTTCGTTCATGCTCTACCGCCGTGAGCGCTTTTATAGAGGAGCCAAGCCATATACGAGTATATTGTTTGTCACTAATCTAATCCCGAATCCCGATCGGCACGGCTTAATAACTTGCTTCGATCGCCTTGATTGGTTTTGGTAAAAGAAATGGAATTCGTACAAGACAAACAACCTGAGCATCCCATCCAATCAGTCGCGGTCCAAAGTCAGAATCAGGCTCCTGCCTCCATGCACATTCCATTCCAACTTTTTTTTTTCCACTGTTGGGCTGCAATCTCCACGCGCAAGTTGCTGTTGCTGCATTGTCAATTTGCCATTGCGCTGCCGCTGCAAACCATGAGCCGTTTCTTCCGATCCTAGGTAGTGTAATCCCTCCGTCCCTTTTTAATCGTCGTCCAGAAAGCGTGTCCGTGAGAGAAATACGGATTTCTAGAGAGAGTTATTTAGGGACGGAGGGACTCGTTTTCTATGTATTTTTTTATTGAAAAATGAAAACCAAAACCGTAAATAATGTATGTCTATCTAGTACCTGGACACATTTTTTGTGTGATGTGCTTCTTCCTCCTCCCCTCTTCGTCCCGCCACCGGTCACTGCAGGCGCTAGGGGATCCCTAGCTCCCCTGGCGGCCTCCCTCCCCCGCCCCCCCCCCCCCCCACACACACATCTCCGTCGAGCCTCCTCCGCCCTAGACCTGGTCCAACCACCGTCCCTGCCGCCAGGGCCCCTAAACCGCCCGACGACCCAACCTTCCCCCGGCCGACCCCTTCTAAGTCCGCCAGATTTGGGGAAGAAGGATGGGCGTGGTCACTGGAACCTTAGCGCCGCTGCCGTCATCTTCGTCGCCGAGGAGAAGGAAGAGGTGAAGGAGGCCTACCTCATCGTGAATGCAGGCGCAGACGCCAACATTGGTTGCCGAAGCTCGGGAAGAAGCTTCACGCGCAGGAGAGGCCTCAGGCGCGGCCACAAAACACACGTGTGTTATATAGCAATTCCGAATGTTAGAAATGTAGCGGCTTCTACCGTTTTTCTACTGGAAATTTCTGACGGTGCTATACCATTTTTTTACCCACTTCATTGATGTACGTTCTCACATCTTACTGTAATGCTGTTTGAACCCATCATTTATGTACGTATGTTAACGTTAACGAACCTGCATACAGAAGTAGATAACAAAGCATGTTTGAAGGCATGGACCGATATGATACAGTGTGCCTTATTCCGTTGACGTGAAAACAAATGAAACAGAAACAATTTGAATTCAGACATCTTCCGACCGTTTTCATCCCCTGAGCACAGCAGTAGCCTTGCTAGCCCTTTCCTTGTAATTATAGCCTCTCCATTGTTTACACAACTTTTCTTGCATGAAGACACTATATATATACTAGCGGCAAATTGCACCTGCATTTGCATCGAGCCGGTCGTCAAAAAGTTTGTGAAGCGGCTCACGTACGTAAGTGTTGTAGGCACGTTTGGATCAGTTTATATTGCACTCCAACTACGTGCCACCACGTACGTGTCGCCACAACTGCTCGGGAGGTCCAAGGAGTTTCACAAAAAAAAAAGGAACAATTTGCTGCCAGGATCGAGATGGAAACAATGATCATCTCGCCTACGCCCTCTCGTTGAAGGTCTAACAAAATTGAGAGAGCGCAACAAGTTGTCAAGGCTGGTAGAATCTGGCCCAGTAACCTTGGAATACAGCACAAAAGCCCAGCCCAGTCATGTGCCCCCAAAACACTGTTACAGTTGACAACCAAGGATCACACCACACGGCACACCGCACACGGGTGCAAATAGCTATACAATGATACAATGTTTGGTGCACTTGCATTTCCTACACCAATCATCACATTGAAAGATACAGTATACAGTACATTATGACAACTTAAGAAAGAGAACAAACAATTCGGCCTCATCTTTAGCCAGCCACTTCATTTTTAAACTTCTGTTTGCAAGCTGGAACAGGATCACTAGGAGCTACTATACTAGGAAGGTCACTAACAGGGCAAATATGTTATCAGAAACACTCTGATGCCTGCCCGTTCAAGCTAAGTAATTCCAGGCCTAGCATACATACCTCACGCACAATTACAAGACTTCTTCAAAGCATCGTAGACACCTTCAAGAGTCGCATCTTGTACTAGTACAACCTTTTCCCTTGATTTAGAACCAGAGCCTATAGACACTTCTCTTTTCTTCACCCCAAGTACCTGCATAAATCACGGAGATTTACAGAATTGTTACGATATGGCGGAGAAGGAAATGTCAGATGAGTTACTTGCTGAGTTGACAACATCCATCTTGATTATCCTAGACTCCTAGTTCATAACCATATCAATACTGTAGAGGAAATAAAAGCTCAATAGGACAAAAAAAGCTTAAGATGCTTCCAAGTTCATAATCCAGTCTAGCTCAGTTTTCCTTTCTGCTTTTTTGTGAATAATGACCTTAAGATGCTATTTCTATGTCCATTGTTGATTTTAACCTCTTGAAACAGTGAAACTAATAAGATCAGAGTTACCTGATCAGGATTATTCACATGATTATCTGGGAAAAGCTAAAGCAACATAATTGTAGCTGCTACTCTTGCAGAGTTTTATGTTAGTACGGGGGTTAGATCTGAACTGTTTAAGTTGCTATTCCCAGCGCTGACTAATTAGAGTTCAAATCTGACCCGAATCTAGAAAAAAAAAACAGAAGATGTTGTTAACATGCATCTAACTTATTTTGTCCTTAAACAACTCGAATGCCTGATTTTTGGAAACAAATATGATAGTAGCTCCTCTGTAGAGTAACTTACTGCACTTCAAGCAGAGTTGCAGACTAAAAAAAAAGATTCAGACCAGCAACAATTCAAACACTTCGCTAGAAAAATTTGCTTTCTGAACATGGTAATAAGCTCAAAGAACAATTCAATATTCCATTGGTGGAAGTGGAGCAAACTGGAGTTTTCCATGCTCTAAAATCAAGCACAGTTCAAGTTATATACATCAATGCAATATAACTAATGCAAATCAAGTACCAATGTAACTTTGGTGCTCTAAAATTACCAATGTAAATTAAAGACATTGATTAGTTCCTGCCAATGAACAGCATCAGGAAGTCAGATTTTTGTGTTGCCGCTTTGCTTTTGAAATTTCCAAGCCAGGGTTCTTCAATTTTATGGAAGTTAGACCTGAACTGTTTCAGTTGCTATTCCCAGCGCTTTAGACAAGCTGGTTGATGCATCAGCACTGGGTAATTTTTTATTAGATTCAGTATAAAGTTTATGAAACCAGGCTAGCGAGTATTCAAGATGTACTGTAGCCAAGACACTAAGCAGATCCAAGTCAATTCGTATTGATCAAACGTTTTTGTAACAGCGATGTATGAACGACTCACCGAGCTGATAAAGTCGACAAGCGCGGCGTTAGCCTCGCCATCCCTCGCCGGCGCGTCGATCTGCACGCCCACCGCCTCGTCCCCGACCTCTGCAGAACACCAAACCCACACACGCGCGTCGTCGTTTGAGCAAGGAGGAACGGAGATGGATGCGCTAGAAGGGGCAGACAGACCGGACCTGTGATGGTGGCGACCCTGGAGCCGGGCTTGGCGTGGATGGATATGGCCACGGTCGACGGCGGCATCAGGCGGAGGCAGCCCGGGAACCCTCCAGCTCCGGTACTCGCGGCTGCGGCGGGCGTCGCCGTCGCCGGCGCCGCCCCTTTGGCCTTGCCTCGTTTCCCCGGAGCCATCTCGTTTGAAGTGGGCCCCGGCTCGATTCGTTTCCGAGCCCTGACTGAAGTGGGCCCACTTGCAGCCGCAGGAGTAATAAACATGGGATCGCTGAGATAAGTTGAAGCTAGTTTCATGTTTTTCTAAAGTAATAAGTTTTCAATTACTTAATAAATCTGATCAGATGTTAGGCCTTTTTCATAATATTTAGATATTTTTAAATGTGAAGCTTATATTATTTTTTGGATAACTAGACGTGAGTTGGTCTAACTCATATAATCACAGCTCATGAGTTTGGGTCACATATGAATATATCGGCACTATTTTTTAGTTCACCTCTCCTAAAGAACCGGTGAAATGTGAATATAAGAATTGTGTTTGTTTCTGTCTACAACCGTACTAATTTATATATATGATATAATATATGTATGCAAGGCTTCTTTAGGTAATATGAATAGTTAGGAATTCTTATCAAAACATATCCTCTAATTATGGATATCGAGGAATCTTAATTCTAATCTAAATATAGTTCTCCAATCTCATATAACCTAAATACTCCCTCCGTACTCATATTAATTATCGTTTGAGACAAGCTTTGGGTCAAACATTGAGAATATAAATCACTAATAACTATTAAGTTTCTAAGTTTACAAATAATAAAAATTATATGAATAGATTTGTCTTGAAAAATACTTTCATAAAAGTAAATATCCGTCTCGGGATTTTGCCAAGTTAACAAAAATGCAAAACTCATTTGCCAAACCGTTGGATAGGAGTTTTGTAGACTCCATTTGCAAAACCGTTGGAGTTGCTCTGACTTTTGTTTTGTGAGTGGAACAAAACGAAAGAGGCTTTTATTTGTTTATTTAGGGAAAAAGGTGTAATAAAATCAATCATGAGATTTGTATGCTAAGCTAATATAATCGTGTTATGATTTAGTGTACGTATGGCAACAGTATGAAAAAAAAAGAAAGTGGGTAGATTTTATTGACTTTAAGGGCAAGTACTATGCTCTAGTTCGGTAGTTCCTCACCTAGTTCAGCAGCATCAGTGAATGAACACGCGTTATTATCCCTTGTGGCACTTTTTTTTATTGCTTAACAATTCTTTTTTCATTTGGTGAGCATTTGAAACTTATATATACTGTTTTGTTCGTACTCTCCAGAAAGTAATAATGCTAGTATATATGCATGTGACAATCAGACTGTACGTATGTCACAGAAAATGACTGTTTTTGACTAAACAGAATGACAATTTTGTGATAAAATCTGCTCTACTAGATGACTATTGCCAGACCTCCTCCTGCGGGGATTAAAAGAAAAGGCAAAAGATAAAATGAACAGGGATTAAAAAAGGCAAAAAGGTTTAAAAAATGAACAGAGATTAGAAAGGCAAAAGACATAAATTGTCTAAGCCCAGGTTCAAACTGGGGACCTTTAGTGTGTGAGACTAACGTGATAACCAACTACACCACCCAGGCAATGTGATGATTAACAATTGAACATTTTTTCAATACTTGCTCTCTGCACCAGTTGCATCTCCATCGTCAGCTCAGCTAGCTGTAGGATCATCCTCCTGCCGAGAGCTCCTGCTTTGCATGCGTGTGAACCTCCACAAGACTGTACTGTATCGGTCAGAGACATGAGTTGAGTAGTACTCATGCCCATGTCCTGCATCAACAATTCAACCCTAGTATACTGTATACCTGCCCGGCTGAGCAAGCAACTGTACCTCCGGTGGTAGACCAACATCGACCACTCATACATGCATATGCATGGCAACGGCATCAAAACTATTCAGTAGTGAAACACACTAAAACACAGCAAGTTGAATTTGGTGCCAAGCCTGCCGAGTGCCGACTCTGGTGTGTTGTTTTGCTCAGAGATGAGACGGCGATGATTAGGCTGCATTTGAGAATTTTCAATACACTGATAGGTGATGGTTTATAAGGTATCCAATCCAAGAAACTGTAATACTTAGGTCAATGATTCTCATTTGCCATTGTGACTGAAAAAGTCCCTTGGGTTTCTCTTCTATGGGCAAGGACACGGGCATGGAAACGCATCTGCTAAACCATGATCTATCTTGCAAGGGAAGTTCAGAAGAAAAGGACGGTGCAGAGAAACAATCTTGCTAATCTCACTGCGATTGAGAAACTAGACCTGTGCTGTCCTTATATTTCTGGTTACTGGCTGGACAAAAGTGGAAAGGTACGGTGTTTGCCGCAGCAGCTGTTACTGTAATTATTTCATCAAATAGTGCAATTGTTTTCGCAAAGTACCTTATTATACCTGGCGTGTTTGCCACGATCTCCTCGTTCACAAACTCACTGTTTGCCTAAGCAGCGCTTTACCTAATTTAAACACGTTACATGGTGGTGTTAAACCATTTTTGATCAATCAGTCATTTATTTTATTTAGAAGGCCCTTTTTATATCCTGAATAATAGCTAAACAATAGGTGACCATCTGTCTGGCGTTGTATACCATCGGTATCAATTGTACATGGTATGGTACATTCACAGCATCAGTATCAATTACATGTCAGCATTACATCAAGATACAAGTAACAACAGCGTATGGAAGATGGAACTACGGATCACTGAGAGCTGTAGCTGCCACTGTCCACAGACCACATGTAGTTCAAAAAACAAAGGACCAAGTCGTGTGGTACAATTAAAATTGGGGTCACACTTTATCGACTCACAACGTGATTCAAATAACAGCATGCTAACATTGAAACGATAAAACATATAGAAAGCAAGACTAAACCATTGCACATATATAGTGAAATGGTCCTTGTATATAAGTGGGCAATGGACATGTTATTTTTCAATCTCATTGCAAAAGCACTGTAAGCAAAGTAATCTATGAATGAATTTAGGCTACTATCAGTCAATAATTTGTACTTTACCTTCTTCATTGAGTTTTCAATTTACAATCTGTAGTGGAAAAGTAATTTGTATTTTACAGAAAATAGTAAACTATCAACTTGTTTAAGGAATGGCCTGATATTATGAAGCTTTTCTATATAAGAGAAATTGAAAAGAATGATGACGTGCTTACTGAGAAAAATAAGGTGTGATGATTTGCTTTCGTAGTTACAACATACATGCAAATAAATGTAAATGAATTGAATGCTACACCCAAAAAATGCATATATTTCCAGTTTCTGTCTATTCTTTTGCATGCAGGCAAAGAGAAAATACAGTGCGATTTGGGAATAGGCAACAATCTTGAAGTCTTGTTTCTATTTTTGACCTCATCCAATGCCATCACCCCAGAATTCATTCCCCAGTCTGTCTATCGGACTGGAAAAACCTTGATCTATGAAAAGACAAATAAGAGTTTTTATAGGAACAGGTCACCAAAAAAATGAGCAATACAAGAAACAATAATTGTTAAGCATAACATGTTTGTAACAAAAAACACGAAACAAATAAAGTTGAAGAGTAGACACGCAATAACATAGACAGAACATTCCTTCCACCCTTGATGTCAAGCCTAAAAGGTCAGGTGACACCTGATAGGCGAATTAAGTTCATATAGGATCCATATTTTCAAGATTTTTTATCACATCAATGTATTGCAACTGAAAATTAACAAAATGTACCTTTATCAAAAAAATGTAGTATCTATATTTATATAATAAAAAGGCTGGCATGAGTTCAGTGTTGCAGCATAATTTCTATGCCGTTAGATTACAGAGAAGCCAGATGAAATGTCCAGGCAGAGACGTTGGCACTTGTGTTAGGAAAATATACAAAGAAGGCTTAACAGGCTGCATAAATCATAAGTAAAGCCATTGTTTGGAAAAATAAGGCCAAGGTGTGAGTTGACTAAAAACAATATGACCAAGGACCATTGGGAATTAAAAGTGACCAAAGGAAATACAAATAATACACTGCACATAGATTATTTGGCTCATCTCCCATACGGCCAAGACTCAAGTTTGAACTTTGGAAGTGCATTAGGATGTCAACACATAGGAATGATTCATAGACCATAAAAAAATAACAGCAGATAAAGCATATTATACTTGTCCTTTGAAAGGTCCTTGTTTGGTTTTGGTAATTGAGTGACAACCTAGGTGAACTAATATGTGCTTATGTGAGATGCACAGGAAATTAGTTCACATGTGAATGAGCAATGAAGGAGCTTATTGCATATGAGACATGACATGAAGTCATATGGCTAAGGTGTTGAAGATCAAGGCAAGACTTGGCTTGATGGACCGGTTGCGAAGGTGAAGGGCAAGTCGGAGGCTTTGAAGCCGTTGGTACCAAATGTCGGGAGGCTTGAGCAAAGACTTGGCGCCGAAGGACCGAAGCAATGGTGAAGAGCAAGTGAGGTCAAGATCGATGCACCATGGAGGCCATATGATGATATGAAGTGGCTCATATCATTTGGTGATCAAGGTTGGTGCATGTGTTGCATTAACTTTGGAGGAGTTGAAATGGAATGCGCAAGGCAAAGGTATATTTGTAGGGCATTTCATTTCACCGGTCTAAGTTGAGTAGAGAAGTGCTTGACCGGGTTTAGGATAGATAGCCGTACTATAAAGAGGAGAAATCTTTAGTTGCAACGGTTATCTAGTGCCACTAAGTGTGAGTTTCATGTGCATATGCATTGCGCTTAGTGACGTGGTGAGATTGATGAGAAAGCCCAAGAAAATTCTTTGTGAAAAGCTATCTCAAGTGCTAAATTTGATTTGGTGCTTGTGGGAAGAGATAGCACTTAAAAGGGTTTAAAAAGGAGAAGAAAGTTGGTTGTGGTCGGATATTCCAGCTTAGCTCGGTTGATTTCCAGGAAGGGGTCCTCTGTTTGGTTCTCCACTTTCATCCGGAAATTGGTGTCGCCCGAGCTGTAAATTCCAGGGTGCGCCGTCTGGAATTTCCAGTGCGGGTTCGGACTTCCGTTCCTTTCGACCGTTGGAGTGAAAGAGCCGTTAGGGGCATGTGGGCTGCCCCCGCCCTGGAATTTCCAGGTCGTGCTTCCTGGATATTCCAGTGCGGGGCTGTTCCTGGGGAGGCCTGGACGTTGGAAGGGATAAGGCTGGTTCCCCTCCTTCCTCCCCACTTCTCTCCCCATTTTTCTCACATTTGGAGAGCTAGCTAGTTAGGGTTCTTTCTCCCCTCTCCTCTCTCCCATGATTTGAGCTAAGATTTCTAGAGAGAGAAGAGTGCCCTTTGTGGGTGTGGATGAGAGAGTGAAGATCCACCTCTTCCCCTTCCTCTCCCTCTCAAGCTTGGTGCTAATTTGAGTGAGGGATTGAGAGCCTAGTGTGTGTGCATTTGAGGATTGCATTTAGTGGCACTAGGAAATCTTTGTGATTTGGGGATTTCTTATTACTCTTGGTGATTGCCATCACCTAGATGGTTTGGTGGATTATGTCTCCGTTGTGAAGCCCGCGTGGTGATTGTGCGTGGCTCCGGAGAAGGATTTGTGAGGGGTGTTGTGCTCACCCCGCGGGAGATCGCGAAGAGCAACTCTAGTTGAGCGAGACGTGAAGAGCGTCAAGTGGTCCGACCGGGTTAAGTGCTAGAGCTTGTGGTAAGCACTCCGTGTGGGAGTGTGACTAGTGTAGTCACCACTAGCAAGAGGACCGGCGGCAACCTTGAGCTTGTCTCAACGGGGAGTAGGTGGTTGGCAAGCCACCGAACCTCGGGATAAAATCACCGTGTCAACTTGTTCATCCCGTTGGTTTGCTTACTCCTAACACAAGCTTGTATTTACTCTTTCAAATATTATGCTTGTGTTATTGCTCTTGTGTAGCTTATTTGCTTGTGTAGCATATTTGTAGCTCCCAAGAGTAACTAGTTGGCTTGTGTAGCATTGCTAGTTACATTGCTGAGTTTGTGTAGTTAAGCATTTGTTGAGCTCTCTAATTTGGCTTGTGTAGCCTTGTTATTGAGCATTGCTAGTGAGCTTAGGAGCTTTGTGCTTTTGCTTACTAGATTGTGTAGGAGCTCCCTCGCACTTGAAGTACTAGTTGCATAGGTTTGTGTGACTTTGCTTCTAGAATTGTTTAGGTGAGCTCTTGCTAGCCCGACACCTTATTTGCTTTGTTTAGGATCTTTAAAAGGTGCTTGAGAGTATAGGTAGAGGGATGTAGTCTTGGCTAGACCGATAGTTTTAATTCCGCATTTATTTCGGTTAGCCGGTGCGATTAATTTGCCTAGTTTCCACTTAGTTGCTCTTTCATACCATTTTCTTACCTTTTTCCAGTCCTTGACAGAATTGTGAGCTCCCTCTTTGTTTACTTTGACAAAAACTTTTGTTTCCCAAATACTTTTTCCCTCTCAAGGTGAAATACCCAAAGCTGTTCAGGATTTGCAGACAGCAGGAGTGGTCAGTTGCAGATATGGAGAATGTGTCCTGGAATTTGGATCTTAGAAGGAGATTAGGCATTGATGAAGTCGCTGAATGGAATGATCTTCAGGAGTCCTTAGATCTTGTGGTTCTATCAGAAGAGGAGGATCTGGTTAGCTGGGCTCTAGAAAAATCTGAAAGTTTTTCTACCAAGTCTTTGTACAGATTGTTGAAGGACCCAGGGACAATTGATCTGAGAATGGTTGAAATGTGGAAAACAAAGCTTCCTCTCAAGGTCAAGATTTTTCTCTGGATGTTATGGCATGACAGAGTGTTAACTGGTGAACAACTGCTAATAAGAAAAAGCAAAAAATCAGAGAGGTGTAAATATTGTGGAGCTGTTGAAACCAGAATCATCTTTTTTTTTTCAATTGCAATATTTCTCAACTTATTTGGGTTTGGGTTAGAATTAGTCTCAGGAAGCCTTGAAGGTGGAGGATCTGATCGTAAAACTGAAGGAGGGGTTGACAGCATGTTGATAGTGGCCCTCTGAAAGGAGAGCCTCATGCATACACGAAGTTGAAGTGTAGAACTTTTAAAAATGTTTTTGGTTTTTCTGAGACGATAGCCTTCTTATGAAGAGGCCGGTCTGCTTTTGGCTATCAGTATGAGAGGTGTTGGTGCTTGGTTTTTGGCCAGTTATCGTTTTCTTTTTGGCCTTTATGTTTGTAAGGCTTTTATCTTTTATATCTGTGCTGATGGTTATCTTGTAAGCCCTACATTGTAAGCTGGTAACCCCAGCAAAACTTTGTTTCTGCTTTCAATATAAGCAGGGTGGTTGCCTATGGTCTAAAACAAACCTTAGCAACATAAGAGAAATTTACAAATTTAGAGATGCATATAGAAATATGAAGGTATAATTATATAGTCCATCAGGCAAGTTTTTTGGTCATGCAACAAAAAGTCGCAGAGCAATGTAAACAATATGGAAATTAAACCATATAGACCATGTATCAGGTACTGACGTTTATATAATCATATAGCAGGAAAAATGTGAATGACATGAAAGGAAACAAATTTTGATATACAAATGGATGTAGAAGAAAAATTTGTGAATAAATAAAACTGACAGAAATACTAAGCGCCATGTGACATGTCTGCATTTTAAGGTGTAGGAAATCCAACATCCATAAGCCAATTGCTAAGTCACTTTCCTTCTGGAAAAACAAATCAGTTAGGATCTTAGGAAGCACTTTAATATTTAAATATGCAGAGATAGATAAACATTGGATTCAAGTCCATATGCAGATATGCTCAGCAGGCAGAAGGCATTAAATAGAGATGCTTCTCATATAGCCAAGAATAGACGGTGCCACAATCAATCCAAGAACCACCTCTTCTTTTTCAGAGGTAATAACAATCACAACCATGTAAGACCTCAATATGGTAAAGTAGATGAACCTCAAGGAAAGTTTTTGGAAATTAATAGTGGGTTCCCAGATCACTTAGTTATTAACATTATTTTTTAATTGGTTTGACCAACCTATATTCACCAATCTGAAGAAATAGAAGAGAGGGCAAAGGATCATTAGTGTTAGCTCTGTGCTGACCTTTATTAGTGACAACGATGTGGATCCTCGTCAGCATTCCCGATAATCTGCAGGGTGTCAAGAAAAACAAACACACAGATATCAGTCAAAACCTAACCAAATAAAAAAGGCCGCAACAACACCATTGAGATTGAACCATATCCCAAATCCAGACTGAGAAGAAGGGGAGACAAACCTCGACGGCACCAAGCCTGGGCAGAGATAAAATGAGGGGAGACAAACGTTGACGGTCATGCCCCAAGCGCCACTGCCGCCGACATGGCCCGCCGGCCCTCAAAGCTGCCGCTGCTGCCGCATCGGCCAGCGCAGTCTACATGAGCAAACTTTGTACCACCAAATTTTAAGCAGCGCAAGAAAATTTTGCAAAAAAAAGCACCAAGACTGCGTTAAACTACGAAGCAAAAAAATATTTCTTATAGGAAAAAAAATCTTGAATGAGCAATAAACAACTCAATCATATCCCTCAGAATATCAGATCTCAACATATACATAGATATTGGTTCCTTCAACCTCCCATCAAGCCTCGTTTGGATGCAGTCATATCCACCTCAATCCACATGCGTTGGAGTGGATTGAGGTGATGGAAAATAGTTTAAGTTCCACCCTAATCCACTCAAACACATGTGAATTGAGGTGGATATGAATACATCCAAACAAGCCCTCAGATGATGAGAAGGGAGCAGGAGCACCAACTGAATGAGCATTCAGAAAAACCCTAAATGTTCGTCACAGGGATATACATAATTTTACATACGAAGCATACAAGAGCCAAGTTAAGGGAAAACAGATTTAGGGCACACCTGAATCAAGAAAGTCCTCTTGGAGGCACACTACATGAGCAAACTTTGTACCACCAAATATTAAGCAGCGCAAGAAAATTTTGAAAAAAAATAAGCAACAAGACTGGGTTAAACTACGAGGCAAAAAAAAAATCTTATAGGAAAGATGAGAAGGAAAAAAGTCTTGAATGAGAAATAAACAACTCAATCATATCCCTCGGAATACCAGATCTCAGCATATACATAGATATTGGTTCCTTCAACCTCCCATCAGGCCTCGTTTGGATGCACTCATGTGAATTGAGGTGGATATGAATACATCCAAACAAGCCCTCAGATGATGGAGCACCAACTAAATGAGCATTCAGAAAAACCCTAAATGTTCGTCACAGGGATATACATAATTTTACATACGAAGCATACAAAAGCCAAGTTAAGAGAAAACAGATTTAGGGCACACCTGAATCAAGAAAGCACTCTTCCAGGCACGCTACATGAGCAAACTTTGTACCACCAAATTTTAAGCAGCGCAAGAAAATTTTGCAAAAAAATAAGCACCAATATTGGGTTAAACTACCAAGGCAAAAAAAATATTTCTTATAGGAAAAATGAGAAGGAAAAAAAATCTTGAATGAGCAATAAACAACTCAATCATATCCCTCAGAATATCAGATTTCAACATATACATAGATACTGGTTCCTTCAACCTCCCAACAAGCCTCGTTCGGATGCACTCATATCCACCTCAATCCACATGTGTTGAAGTGGATTGAGGTGATGGAAAATAGTTTAAGTTCCACCCTAATCCACTCAAACACATGTGAATTGAGGTGGATATGAATACATCCAAACAAGCCCTCAGATGATGAGGAGGGAGCAGGAGCACCAACTGAATGAGCATTAAGAAAAACCCTAAATGTTCTTCACAGGGATATACATAATTTTACATACGAAGCATACAAGAGCCAAGTTAAGGGAAAACAGAATTAGGGCACACCTGAATCAAGAAAGTCCTCTTCGAGGCACACTACATGAGCAAACTTTGTACCACCAAATTTTAAGCAGCGCAAGAAAATTTTGCAAAAATATAAGCACCAAGACTGGGTTAAACTACGAGGCAAAACAATATTTCTTAAGCAGTGTAAGAAAATTTTGCAAAAAAATAAGCACCAAGACTAGGTTAAACTACGAGGCAAAAAAGTATTTCTTATAGGAAAAATGAGAAGGGGAAAAAAAATCTTGAATGAGCAATAAACAACTCAATCATATCCCTCAGAATATCAGATCTCAACATATACATAGTTATTGGTTCCTTCAACCGCCCATCATGCCTCGTTTGGACGCACTCATATCTACCTCAATCCACATGTGTTGGATTGGATTGAGATGAAAAATAGTTTAAGTTCCGCTCTAATCCACTAAAACACATGTGAATTGAGGTGGATATGAATACATCCAAAGAAGCCCTCAGAGTGATGAGAGAGCAGGAGCACCAACTGAATGAGCACTCAGAAAACCCTAAATGTTCGTCACAGGGATATACAAAAATTTACATGGGGAGCATACAAGAGCCAAGTTAAAGGGAAACTGATATCGTGCGAACATGTCACAATGCAACCAATTTGATCTAGTCATACCAACTGTAAGCAAAATATTCTGAAGCAAGCAAAATTCATCTCAATTAGCTTGCTAAGAAACCTTTTTCTCGATTGCAAACAAAAAATTTCCAAGTGATAGGGTAAAAAACAGAGTCCGCAAGAAACTTTTGCAAATCTCAATTAAGAGCAATCAACAACTCACTCATATCCCTCGGAATGCCAAATCTCAACAGATATTGGTTCCTTCAACCTCCCATCAGAGTGATGAGGCGGGAGCACCAACTGAATGAGCACTCAGATTACTAAAATGTTCATCATAGGGATATAAGAGCCAAGTTAAAGGAAACTGACATCCCACCAACATGTCACAATGCAACCGATTTGATCTAGTTGTATCAGATGTAAGTAAAAAATTCTGAAGCAAGCAAAATACATCTCAGTCAGCTTGTTGAGAAACCTTTTCCTCAATTGTAAATAGAGAATTTCCAAATGATAGGTCAGGATCATATGCTCTACCATGGCTTAATTGCTACTGTAAAAAGATGTCATTCGATGTTGACCCAATTGGAATATGAGCAAATTAAGGTTCCACAAAATTAACGTATTTCTAAAGCAGTCATGCTACGTGCACAAGAACCATCCAAATAGCATCAGACCATTACATTGTAGCAAAATGGAAGATGAAAGTCACAAACTTCAAGCAAATACAGAAAAATGATGTTTAAAAAATCAAATACAAGGAAATATAACCAAGTTGGAACATGATACTATGGACAAATATTGCATTTCAGAGGTCATCTACAATCACAAAATACAAACCAAAAAACACATGAGTTTCATGTTTGCCATATTAACTTGAAGTAAGCAATAACTATTATTTATGATGCTAGTTGGTCAATGTCATGAACAAGAATACCTAGTCAGCCAGTCCAAATAATACCTGGTATGCTACTACCATCGACCTGATGCTGCTCTATCTTTAAGCAACTTGTTTCCTCTTTCATCTTGTTCGCAATCTCAATTGCCTTCGGGTTAAATAAACAATCCATAAAATATTTCTTTTTCCTCTGCTTGTATTTTTTTTATGGCACTTGGGTATGGATTTGGAGGTGGCTTCTTTCCTTCACTGTGGCCGATTTCTTTCAGTTCCTTGTATGCTTTTTTCTTTGCTTTCTTCTGCGTCCGATACCCCCAAATAGAAAAAGGATGGTTGTTATACAAGAGATATCTAATAAAACCAGTAGCATTCAAGCTTAAAGGACTCGGCAGCTTCAAATTCAAGTACAGTGATCCCCAGAATAGATTTTTCTGTTTAAGGGTGTTTGATAAAAAAAAAACAAAAGGTTGTAGAAGAGAATAATTACATCTGCTACAGATCTGACTCCTTGCTCTTTGAACTCCAGGACACAGCAAGTAAAAACTCAAGCTGGTGGTGGATCAAGAAAACTTGAAAAGAATGGGCAAACAACGCATCCTGTGTTCAAAGTGGGAAACTCAAATAAATCAAGTCCAAGAAATAGAGAGGAAATATTGCAGAGAATAGCACCAAAACAGTAATCCCATCAGTAGTAGGACCAAAAAAGAGTCAATTATCATGTGCTGGCCTACAGATGGAAGCTGAAGATAGTCACAAACGTAGCAAACTAATACTAGATCGTTCAAAAGGACCGCACAAATTAAAGAACCTCATTAATCAGTTTGGAACTGTGCATCCATCATATTAAGCAACTGTTTTCACTAATCCAGCAACTATATAACAGTATTGATAAGTTGAGTGATACAATCAGGCTTCGATGAGAAGGCCAAGCAAGTCCTATATAACCATGTACAATACAAATGGAACCCATGTAAATCTCAGAAAAACAGTAAAAGAAGAAGAAATAAATCATCCTGCCCTCCACAAATACATTGGAAAATTAAAAACTTGAGTATTGTTCTAACTATACAGCGTTGCAGAATGACGTTTCTATAAGGAAATCACATAAGAAAAGAGAAAGCTCTTACTTGACTGCATCATGGTAAATGGAATCTGGATGTTTTTTTTTGTTGAACTTCCTAACATAAACATCCTCAGGAAACTCGATCTTCTTGATCCTCCCACCTGTGGGAGGAAATGTCACTGGCGATGCCCTAATCAGTAAACCAGAAAGCAGCATGAAGAATAAGAACTGAAATGTCACAGGAGACAAATGGTACGACACTTGTACATAATTTATTTATTACAAGCATACATAGACACACCAGCCGTCTTGTGTTTTATTTTATGGCGGTATAAATGTAGCACGCACAAGTGAACCAAACGAAACACAATAACAGAATCCCACTGATGGCAACATAAACTAGAGTCACGAATCACATCTATATATGATGCAATACCATGGCGCCCAGAGCTGTATTTACTATTTAGAGAACAGCATTCACATTCACAGAATCCAAACAAGCCTAGCGAGCTACCAACAGCATCCAAAATGGTCCAATGCCCTGACCCTAATGATGTCACTGATGGGTCGACCAATCGGGGAATGCATCAAGTGCAAGGGCACAGCTAGGGACGGAGAGAGAAGAGAAGAGCACTGACTCTTCCATGGCCTTCAGCCACCTAGGCTCGGGACTGGCGAGGACCTTCACCAGCTTCCGCATCTTGGTCAGCAGGCCCCCCTAATGTACGACATCTCCCTCCTCTCCGCCCTCGTCGAAGAGATCTGGAAGTCGCAAAGGGCTCGCCGCCGCCGCCTGTGCAGGCAAGAGTGTGGACTGGATGGGAAGTCTCGCTTGCAGCTTTATATGCAGAGTAGTGGTGGTGGGCTGGTGGCTTGGTAGCGGCTAGTTTTGGGCTCGGCCGCAAAGGGCTCAACCTGGGCTGGGCCATGACGAAGGGGCCCACCGCCACCATCGCGGCGTCCAGCTGCGAGGTTGACGAGCAAAAGCAAAAGCAAGTGCCGGTGTTATGGGCTTAGTTGGGCCCTGGACCCATTCTCCGCACGGCCTGCTAGACACATTCGCCGTTGGATCGTACAGCTCGTAGCGGACGACGCAGATTGCGCCACTGTAGAGAGACGACGTCGGCCTGAGCCTGAGCGACGTGAAGCCAAGCGTGCAAGCAAGCAAGCGGCGGCAATGGCGGCGGCGCTACAAGCCACGCCGCTCAAAACCCTAGCCATCTCCCGCCGGCGCGTCGGCGTCGCGGGGGTGCGGCCGCGGCCGATGGCGGCTAGCTTCCGGTGCTCCGCGGCGGCGAGGAGCTACAACATCACGCTCCTCCCCGGAGACGGCATCGGCCCGGAGGTGGTCGCCGTCGCCAAGGACGTGCTCTCCCTCGCCGGCGCCCTCGAAGGTAAGCCCCTTTGTCACCATCCAAATGCTTGCGTTAGCTCCCTGGACTCCGAGGCGCTATCACCTAGAAGGGTCATGACCCCCCTTGTTTGCTTCCTTCCGCCCGCCGCAGGCGTCGAGCTCCGGTTCCAGGAGAAGCTGATGGGCGGCTCGGCGCTGGACGCCACCGGCGTGCCGCTCCCCGACGAGACGCTCGACGCGGCCAAGGGTTCTGACGCCGTCCTCCTCGGCGCCATTGGAGGGTGAGCGGATTGTTGTTGTCCTTCATTTCAGTAGCAGACACAGAGCCCACATTATTGGCACTGCAGCGAATTGCATCCCTTTAGTTGGAATTGCTCTCCCGTGTCTGCGCTATGAGTACTTGGATGTCATTTCGTGGTTGTAGCTATAAATGGGATAACAACGAGAAGCACCTGAAGCCTGAGACTGGGCTGCTGCAGCTCCGTTCCGGACTCCGTGTTTTTGCCAATCTGCGACCAGCTGTAGTGTTGCCACAGGTATAAGCACGTCGGCTCTTGGTTTCAGTACAAATTGTGTAAGCGCTACTATGCTCATCTAGTCACTAACTGCACTGGGACTCACAGCTAGGTTAGATAGTTACCCTGTCAGTTTGAGTTGAATTCCATTGACTGACTCTGAATGCGTTCAACGAATGGTAACATGTAGTCACTTCTTAATTGTAAATAAAAGGCCGTGCAAGCATGAAACCAAGATTTGAGATGGATATTCTGATATCATATATTCATATGTTTAATTGTTCATGGTTGTAATTATGAAAGTGCACTCTGATGCAAGTTTTAATTGAAATGACTATATTTCTAGCTAATGTTACTCGACTGTCCTTTTTATAGCTACTTTTTTTTTCTTTGACCTCATGCTCTTTGTAGTTGGTAGATGCATCCACTCTGAAGAAAGAGGTAGCTGAAGGTGTTGACATCATGGTTGTCAGAGAGCTTACTGGAGGTAATTCTAACTGAATTATGATAAAACATGTTTTTGTTTCAATACCAATATAATATTTGATTGTTCATTCTAATGAAACTCGTGGCTAAAAAGAGTAATTCATAATGTCCTTTGTCAGGCATCTACTTCGGCAAACCCAGGGGATTTGGAACAGATGACAAGGGAGACGATATTGGCTTCAACACAGAAGTTTATTCAGCTTCTGAGGTGACTCAGCCCTCCATTAGATATTCTACAATTTCTCCCTTGACAAAAAAAAATGATATCTGAGATGCCACCTAGTCTGCCATCCAAGCCTTAATCAGAACCAGTTAGGGATGCGGAATATGGTTCCTAGGAAAATATCTATACTTGTATCCAGAACTCTTTATTTGATACTATTCAAGTTAAGAGTGCATTCATTTGTAAAATTTTGGCCCTTGATCATGATGATGAAATTGTGTGTTTCATCCCCAGATTGATTGTATCGCACGTGTTGCATTTGAGGTTGCTCGCAAGAGAGGGGGGAAACTATGCTCGGTTGACAAAGCAAATGTGTTGGAGGTACATTTTTATACTTGTCTTAAAGTATATCAAAACTTGTTTTGAATGTGAATGTTACCTGACCCTGTCTTTGAATTGAAATTCCATCTTTTAGTTACAAAATATAAAGAGTTAGTGTTTCTATTTTTAGACGTTATTTTCAGTTATTGGTAGCATTATGCTGACACCAGAAAACCCCATGAAAGGTCAGATGTATATGGTTGTGGACCCTTTCTTCTGCACATAGTTAATACAACCCTTTTGCTCCAATAATATTGTAGGCATCCATGCTTTGGCGGAATAGGGTGACTGCACTAGCTTCTGAATTTCCTGACATTGAGCTCTCACACATGTATGTTGATAATGCTGCGATGCAGCTTGTTAGGAATCCTAAGCAGGTTTGCTTCTCTTCTTTCCCCTTTTATCTTGACTTAATTCATTGCACCCTGGATGAGCATCAAGAAGATGTGTTGATGTTAATTTCCTTTATTGCCGCAGTTTGACACAATTCTCACAAACAATATCTTTGGTGACATATTATCTGATGAAGCATCAATGATTACGGGAAGCATTGGAATGCTTCCATCTGCCAGTGTTGGCAAATCGGTAATTGAATCCCTCCAATGCTTTGGAGTTGTCTCAATTATAGATGCCATTATATTCTGCTGAAAATTTAAAAGTGCAGCTGAAAATGCCATTCTGTTTCTATGCAGGGACCTTGTCTTTTTGAACCTATTCATGGCTCCGCCCCTGATATTGCTGGACAGGTTGGGATGATTCTATTTCGAAAAATTCTGACACTAGATGGGTTTAAATTATGTTTGTCTGAAATTTGTTTCCCCTCAATGTGCTGAGTGCAGGACAAGGCCAATCCATTAGCTACAATTCTTAGTGCAGCGATGCTATTGCGATATGGCCTGGGAGAAGAAAATGCTGCAAAGAGAATTGAAGCTGCAGTTACAGAAACACTGAACCATGGGTTCCGAACTGGGGACATATATTCTCCTGGAACAGTAAGATAGATTTTCTTGCAGAGCCATTATCAATGAATTATTGGGGTGTTTGGTTTGAGGAATCACCTCATCCTTAGTTGAGATGGTCCATCATGGGTTCATCCCATGAATTTTGGTGGAATGAATCCAACCTTCATACTTTTGCATTGCTTAGTAATTTTAATGAAGTTTTATTCAACATATTAACTATTTCATGTTTCAATGGAAGAAAATGATAGTTAGTTTGCGAAGGCATGAATTGTATTTGGATTTTGGTTGATCTCATTGTGAGAGGCTTATGTTCTCAATTGGCAGACATTGGTTGGATGCAAGCAGATGGGGGAAGAAGTCTTGAAGACAGTGGAGTTACTAAAAGAAGTGGCTGCTGTAAACTGACGCATGCTGGTACTCAGTGGAGTTACTAAACGAAGTGGCTGCTGTAAACTGACGCATGCTGGTACTTAACTTACATATTATTAGATGAAAGGAATTTACATATTATTAGAAGTTGAGCCTGGTGGAAGAGAGAGCATTGCGTCTGTTTTATTGTTGCTGTTGAATTGAAACTTTAGTGGCTGAACCGATGTCCACTTTTCATTTCTGTTGTTTCTTGGTTTCTCTGTAATTTGATTTTGTACAAGGAAAAATAAGCATATGTTCGCTCAATAAAATCGGATAGTTTATGCCAGTTGAATAAAAGATGGAGTTTTTGTTTCAGACTAAATATCTTTGTGGCTATGCTTTCAATTTATATGGGATACCTATTACCTATACATATACTGATCACTTGACATGGCTGAACTCATTAAGCCATGCCGCAGATTATCTGAAAGTGACCAATAGTTTTTCTTTTTGGACCTCATTATCTGTTCTGTTCGATACACCTGACCAAATAGTTTTTTTTAGAGCTCATTATCTGTTGTGCTGTTCGATACACATGACCAAAATTCTTGATTACTACACTGTGAAGTGACAACAACGGGGCAGAGCTGGCTAGTCTATTCTCTATTGTTAGCAGACTGAAGTGAAACCAGGGGGAAAAAAATCTACAGAAGCTGCTGATACAGTAGCTGGACTGGCTGTCTCTCAGAGAGGTGATTCAGGCAGGGAGGCAACGTCACCAGTAGTCCTTGCACGAGCAGGCGCCATGCTCAAACCTGTGGAACCTGTTGGCGTCTCTGACTACCAGCGCCCTCCTCACCATCGCCGACAGCCCCTTGAAGAACTCGTGGCAGTCCCCGCACACCCGCAGGTTCTTGTACACCCTGATCGGCTCGCCGTCGCCGTCCACGCCGTTGCGCAGCAGCCACAGGCCGACGGCGAGCCGCTCGCTGTGAGTCCTCAGGCTCTCCGCGCGGGACTCCTCGTCGACGTCGTGCAGCGCGAACTGCGCGTCGTCGGCGCAGTACCCGAGCTGCTCCCGCATCCTCGTCTCCACGTCCCTCAGGACGCGGCGGATGTCGCCAGCCTGCGGGTGCGTCTCATCATCGCCGCCGCCGTAGAAGAAATGCACCTCCTTGCCGACCTCCACCCAGCTGCACCCGCCCTGCTTCTTGAGCCCCCTGCGCCTCATGGCGTCCCTCACCTTGTGGCACTCGCGCCACGCCCCCGCCTCCGCGAGGACGTTGGACAGCGTGACGTAGTTCACCGGGTTGTCGCCGTCGATGGCCAGGAGGACGTCGCCTGCCTCCCTGCCGACGGCGACGTCCTTGTGCACCCTGCATGCGCTCAGGAGCGTCTGCCACACGCCGACGGTCGGCTCCATCGGCATGGTCCGGATGAGGTCCCTGGCCTCCCTGAGCTCCCCGGCGCGGCCGAGGAGGTCGACCATGCACGCGTAGTGCTCCGCTTTCGGCCTCACCGTCCGGTCCCGCCGAATGCAGGAGAAATACCGGCGGCACTCGTCGACGAGGCCGGCGTGGCTGCACGCCGACAGCAGCGCCAGGTACGTCACCTCGTCGGGCTCCACCCCTCCCGCTCGCATTTCCTCGAACAAGGCGACGGCTTCACGGCCGAGCCCGTGCTTACCGAGGCCATTGATCATCGTCGTCCACGAGACGACGTTCGCCGCCGGCATCTCCCGGAACATCCGCTCCGCCTCGTCGGGCAGCCCGCACTTGAGGTACATGTCGACGACGGAGTTGCTCGCGGACACGTCCGTCCCGGCCGGGCTCTTGACGGCGTAGCAGTGCACCTGCCTGCCCTGCTCGACCAGCGCGAAGTCCGCGAGCACGCCGACGACGCTGGACAGAACATGGGCGTCGGCTCGGGCGCCGGAGCGCCAGAACCGCCGGAACAGCTCCAGCGCCTCCTTCACCTGCCCCTCCTGCGCGTGCCCGACGACCACCGTCGTCCACTGGATGGCGTTCTTCCGCTCCAGCCTCTCGAACACTTGCATCGCCACCGGCAGGCGCCCGCACTTGACGTACATGTCGACCAGCGCGCCGGCGAGGATAGCGTTAGAGGCCGCCGAGAACCCGCTTGCCGCCATGGCCGCGTGAACCTGCGCGCCCTCGCGTGTCGCGCCAAGACCGCTGCAGGCTTTGAGCAGGCTGGCAAAGGTGAACTCGTCGGGCTGATGCTGATGCTGATCCTCGTTCCACCGCCGCCGCCGCATCTCCCGGAACACGAGCAGCGCTTCCCTGCCGTGGCCCGCGTGAGCGTACCCGGAGATCATGGCGTTCCAGGTGGCGAGGCCGCTCCCGAGCCCGGCGCCGTCGAACACTCGCCGTGCGTCGCCGATCCTCCCGCCCTTGGAGTAGACGAGCACCAGCGAGCTGGCGACGACGCCGTGCTCCTCGTACCCTGTTCGGACGCAGAGGCCGTGGATCCTGACGCCCGCGCCCGTGTCGCCGGCGACGCAGCAGGCCTTGAGACTCGCGGAGAGCGTGTACTCGTTCGGCGCCGCCTCAGAGTCGGAGGCGGCCCGCATCTCGCCGAGCAGCCTGAGGCAACCCGTGGCGTCGCCGTGCCGCAGGAAGCCCACCATGAGGGCCGTCCAGGAGACCACGTTCCTGTCGCGCATTCCGCCGAACACCTCGCCTGCCAAGCCCAGCTCCCCGCACTTGGCGTACATGTCGATCAGGTTGTTGCCCAGCATGGTGTCCGACCCGAACCCCAGCTTCGTCAGGGCGCCGTGCAGCTGGACGCCGCCGCGGAGTGAAGAGCTTTTCGCGCTTGCCCTAAGGAGGTCGGCGATCATCTTCCGCCGCTCCATTGGATTCGTGGGAATTGCCACTGCTCATGCAGATACCACCAGCTCTGCTCGGTTTCAGGTCGGAATACTGAGAGCAAGGTGGTGAGGTGAACCTCAACTCCTCAAGGCAAGAAAATGATAGCGGGCGAGGGCGTGCATAGACATGTGCGCTTAGCGATGCTAAAAAAATGAAAAAGTTGTGCGTTTAGCAGGAGACACAATAGTATATTATCCCGCACAAGACTGCTGCTTATAAACATTAAAATTACTTGAGATCTTCGGCAAAAAAAAATTTGGCTACATGGCTCTTCGCTTTGGTGAAGGAAATGAGCGTGAACAGAAAACCAAGATGAACACTGGGCAACAATTCATCAAAGAAAAATTTCCTAGAGATCTTGATCATCTTGTTTCGTGTACGGCAACAGGTTCTGAACGCTTTCCCGTTTGGCAGAGCTCCCAGAGCCGATTCTCTGCTGAATCCAGCAGAAGCTCTGCCAAACGGTTTTTCAGAGAGAAGTGATTCTCTGATTCTGTGAAGTGATTCTCTAAAATGAACTAAGGGGCTGGGAGCTGAAAAAAGTAGCTTCCCCTGATTCTGTGAAATGATTCTCCATGCCGATTTTAAGAGTTTATGCTAAAGAATCAAAGAGAATCACTTTCAGCCATAGAATCACTTCTATCAGAGAATCAGCTTCTATAGAGAATCGGAATCAGATGGAGCTCTACCAAACTGGCCCTTACAACAAACTTTAGGAATCTTGATGTTCAGATGATGTGGCTGCCTGGTCCCCGTGCCTTGTCACTCAAACTCTGAAGAAGCGGTGGCTCAAGAACTCTTGGAAGGACATCCGTTTCACTGAAACGTTTGCCCTAGATCATTAGCCGCTGTCACCGAGGTATCAAGTAACTGGATGAAAGTGGTATGGAGTTAACAGGTGACAGACCTGAATTACTGCATAGCAGCCTGGTGCACATATCAACACAATCAGGATGCAAGGAGGACGCTAGTGATTCCGAGAACGGGAGAGATGTGCTTCTGTTGATGCACTGAAGCAGCTGAAGAGAGACGAGGCCATCAGCAGAGTTGTTGAATTCAGAATTTCAGATAAGCAGCCACCTGTACATTGCTTCTGCCATGGAATGGCGGGTAGCCATTCAGGAGCTCAAATAGGATCGCGCCGATACTCCACATGTCTACCTGCGCATAACAGAGGTTCAGATAGATTTCTCATACTAGTAGCAACTTTCTGTCCGTTTGGGCAAACATGGCATTAGTACCTTGTCATCGTACTTTTGAAACAGCATCACTTCTGGGGCCATATACAAGCAAGAACCACAAGCTGTGTCTGCATACTCCCCGGGTCCAAGAACCCTGCAGGTAAAATAGCAAATAACAGGTAGTGTAAGTTACATCCGGATCTCATCTAGGTCAAAAGAGTAATCTTCATGAACATTCGATACCGCTGTAAAAACATGATGATTCAGTTTTCCGTTCTTTTTTAATTTCATTTTATGCTCGACCACTTCATCAGATAGGTATCTGAAAATGGGGATAAATGTGCACCTTGCGAGGCCAAAATCAGATATCTTGAGGATCGCATCGCTGCCGCGAGAAGAGAGCAGGATATTCTGCAACATTGGATGGATAGTCACAGCATATCAGTCAGTTACTTGAATTGTTGACCCAGTTCAGTCACAAACAGAACCAAGGATTCAGTCCCTGGACCTGAGGTTTCAAGTCCCGGTGGACGACATGGTGCCGGCGCAGCACTTGTAAGCCAGCTCCTGCCACAGGGGGGGGGGGGGGGGGGGGGGGGGGGGGCAAGCACTATTTCTCACACACGACGATCACATCCCGAGTCGTAAAGGTATTGCAGGCATGCTAGATGCTACTTGTACTACAACTGGTCAACTGGGTCAAGGTCAGGATTGAGTGAAGCAGCTATGGACCAAGAACTGAATTACCAATTTGTTTCATAAAAATTCTGGCCACGCGCTCGTCTACGCTCCCATTGCGCCGGATGAACGCCGCCAGGTCCCCGCCCTCGCAGAGCTCCAGGACAAGGTAAAGGCAGCTCTGGGTCTGCGAGGCATCCCCAAATGGAGAAGAACTAGGGTCACTAGAAGAAGTCGGAATCGATAGGGAGTGACAAGGAGATGGCGTTGTATCGTTGTACCTGGACGGATTCAATGAGACGGATGATGTTGGGGTGGCTGACGGCGGCGAGGAAGCGGACCTCACAGTCGAGGCTGTCGCGGAGGCGCGCGGGGAGGCCGGCGAGCCGCACCTGCTTCACAGCCACGGGCACGCCGGTGGACCGCGAGACCGCTCGCCACACGGAAGTGTACGGCGGACGCCCTCCAAGGCGCTCCCGCAGCTCGTAGTCACCCACCGTCGCCGGCGCCTCCGCCGTCGTCGTCGTTCCGCCGGTGCTCCCCATCGCGAAAGGACGAGAAGACGGTAAGCATGGCAAATCCGTGAGGGCCCATGATCGTTATGTGGGCCCTTTCTCCTGCTTACATTACGATGTACTACTGGACCAGGCCCAAGAAAGCAACAAATCCTCAGAGGTACTTCCAGGTTATTAAACTTTACCATGACTCATGAGGATAAATCATGCACGGTTCACGCAAAACAGTCAACATACATTTTTCATGTCTTTTGTATACAAAAAAAAAGAGCAATTTATGCTGCTTGCAAGTTGCAATCCATTTTATACAAGGATACCGTGTCCCTTGTCTTGTCCTGCTGTATTGTCGACGCTTCTCTTACTATTGCTATTTTTTGGGAGTAATAGAAACACACACCAATCAGGCAGAAAAAAAAACATAGGCAAGCACCCCGCATATACATATGTGACAATTGTACAAAAACATTCTACACTAGCAGCATCTTCGTAGCGACCAACCGTAGGTCCGTAGCCGCGGCGTAGTAGCCTCAGAATCTTGGATGATGATAACCAAGCTCCTCTAAGCTGTATGTATATTCTGACAACCTCGTTATTCTGTCTATCTCTCTCTCTATTTCGGCGACTTTTTGTGCATCTTTGCCTTCGGATGTTTGTTGCTACCCTTGGAGGCCTAAAAATATGCAGATTTTCATCAGGCAAACATCACAGCACAAGGCCATTTATCGCCATTGTGCAGCATAGCTAACGTACGGCTATAGGGGCGAAGGATGTCAATCTTACCTGATGATGCGGTAACATGCCTTCCAGCTCTACAGTGATCTCTGAGAAGGAGGGGCGCAGGTTAGGATTTTCATCCCAGCACCGCTGAATCAGTCTAGACAGTTGCGGATGAACCGATGGCGGGATCTCCAATCGCATTCCCTGATATATGTAAACAAGGGGCAAAGCTTAGTCTATTGCGGTGATCCTCATCTTTATGCATCTACCTCCAGCTAGCAGCTGAAGTCACGGATCCTTGTGAAATTACCTGCTTTACTCCCAGTGCAGCTTGCAAGGGTGTCAGATTTTCGTAAGGTATCTGTAAACACATATGGCACAAGTAAGGCTAAGTGTTACCTTTTCGTTCAAAAAAAGGGCCAAGTGTTACCTTCAACCCAGTTATTATTATATATAAGATGCTCATATAACTCAAAACATGTCAAGGCTCGATTCGGCACCATGATTTACCTTTGAAGTGGCCAGCTCCCACAGAACGACAGCAAAGCTGAAGATGTCTGCCCTCTGATCATACGGCTTATGGTTTATTACCTGGTAAGACAGGCAACTCTAATAAGCATGGTGCACATATAAAATATCTCTACTTGCCAGAAAGAACTCCCTTAGGAGATAAGTGCAACAAGTAAAACTAATTTTCCTATGTCTTGTATGTCTTGACAGATGAAACATAGCAAGGTAAATTGTGTTAAAAAAAATATAGCGAGGTAAAACATAATTGTGTACACATGCATACAGCCATGTTTCTGTGTGTGGTAAGACGAGCTTCTCATGAGCACACTAGATGACTCGAAGAAATCTGTACCTCAGGCGCCATCCATCTGTAGGTACCAGTTTCAGCAGTCATGTCTCCCTCTCCAGATGGATTCCTTGAGACTCCAAAGTCTGCAATCTTCACAACCTATTTTCCAAGACCATCCAATGATTGATGAACCTTGAATTAGAAATTAGTAAAATACAGACTCAAAACAATACGCATACATAATCAGAGCCCATCAGCAAATTGGCAGTCTTCAAATCTCGATGAATGATGTTATTTTGGTGCAAATAATCCATTCCCCTGGAGATGCCGATAGCAATCCTAAGAATCGTTGTGAGATCCAAAGTGTTTTTTCGCTTGCGAAGAAAATCATATAGATTACCTCCAGGCACGTACTCTGAAAGTGACAACCAATAGCAAAATCAAAATTATGATCTCATGAATCAGCTCATGATAAATGATAGTCTGAATAAAACTCTGGACAGACAAAAGTACATTCAACTATCTAACTAGCTCAAAAACTAGATATGTAAGCACATAAGTCATTCCATAGGAGCTTCTTCGGGATTAAAATCATGACGGTGGCAAAAGCACTGAGTTTGCAGATACAAAATTACAGAAATGAGGTGTTTGTTCAACAAGAGATGAAATTTAGCTAGATAACTGGCTTCATGCAAGTTTCATTTACTAATGCCTAGAAGTTTTTAAAATGGCTTCAAGATGTCGCTAAATTTCTAATATAAGTAGCAACTGTGTCAAAGAACAATCGCCACCTACTGACCTACACTAGTATGATAGGATGGTACAGGAACAGAGAACTAGCAATACACATGACTAAACTGTTCCTCACTCATATTCTTATCATCATCCAGGACCAGGCTACTTGAAACATAAAAAAAAAGACAAATATCACATGGTTATTCATATACGAGAATGCAAGAGCTAAATTTAGTAATAGTGTGAGTTTCCATTTGCAATATAGCCAAAAAAGGAAATGGACAATGTCTATCTACAACAACAACAACAACAACAACAAAAATAGAATCAATTTTCTTCTACTGATAGTCAACCAAGTTAAAAGCAGAAAACTCTAATCTCAAGTTAAAAATGGTCCAACAATACATATCATACAGTCAATGTCAGTATATAATAGATCCATTTCATTAAAAAATCCAGGCCGAGTCCAGAACTAACAAAGGAACCGTTGTTAGGTGACATAGTTGTAGCACAAACATAAAATTTAAATTCACAAAACTGGCCTCCACAAATATCAAACTAACAATAAAACTCTAATTTCAAGACTTATTTCACATACATAAAAGTAATAACTAGCAACTCATAGTCTGCTGAAGGTGGGCCCTTGACCTGTTGATATGATAGAATAAGACATCAAGAATAATCTTATAGTGCAATTCTTGTACTGTGTTTTTGAAAGCGAATAGGTTTCGGGATAGTAGATTGATAGATCGAATTGAGTACAGGGTACAAATATATATAGGCAAGGATCAAGACAATCAATGGTGATCCTTGCCTCATCATCTATCAATAAACCCTAAGACAGCCCAGCCAAATAGGCCTGGGCGTCAGGACCATTACCAGCCCAATGAGGTCAGGGCATCTAATTTAACACACCCCCGCAGTCGAAACATCAGCCAGTCTACACGTTTAGACTGGACCTAAACTCCGTGAACACCGAAGTAGGCAACCCTTTGGTGAAGATGTCCGCATATTAAGAAGAGGTGGGAACATGCAGAACACGAAGGTCACCAATGGTGACTCGCTCCCGGACAAAGTGAAGATCAATCTCGATGTGCTTGGTTCGCTGATGCTGAATCGGGTTGGAGGACATGTAGACAGCACTGATGTTGTCGCAATACACCAGGGCGGCGCGCCGGAGAGGGGCACGTAGCTCCAGAACTAGCTGACGCAGCCAGGAGGCCTCTGCAACTCCATTGGCCACTGCGCGATACTCGGCTTCAGCACTGGATCGTGAAACCAGTAGTCCGTGACAGAGAGGTCACCTTGAATGAAGTTGCGAAACCTCGTCTCCAGGTGGGTGGCACGTGACTCCCGATTGCCGAGGAACTGCGACTCGACGGCGAGCCAGGCGTCGCGGGCGGTGGAGCCCTAGGCGGAGATGATCTCGGCGAAGTCGTCGGTGAGAGTCCCAACGATCCAGGACTTGACCACGCAATCCATCCGAGCCCAGTCGGGGGAGATGGGTTTAGGAGGGGCGAGGCAGACATGATCCTGCAGAGAAAATTTGTCGAGGGTGAGGAGGAACTGGTCGTGCCAGCAACCGAAGTTGTCGGAGTCGACGTCGAGGACGATGGAGACCAGAGTCGGAATATTGTTGACGGCAACAGTCTGGGCATGTAGTCGCAGAAGAGCGAGAGCCTCGTGGAGGACCATGGCCGCAGCGAGATCGGTGGGGGGTGGCGATGAGGCGCTGGAGGACGAGCTGCCGCCAGGGGCAGCAGCAGCCGCAGCGGCTGCGCGCGCCTTGGCCACGCGTGCTAGGGCATCGCTGGCGCGGGCAGCAGTCGCGTCACAATCCTTGGCGGCGGCGGCGGCCTCCTCCTCGGCCTCAGCAGTAAGGGCCACGGCGGTCTGGCACTCTTTCTACAAAAGCTGAGCAGCGGCAGCGGCGGCGTTCGCCTTCTCCTTGGCGAGACGGGTTTGGACCTCTTGGGCAGAGACGTCCTCAGACTTGGGGGAAGCCGGGGGGTGGGAGCCATGGGTCGCTGCACGGCAGAGGCTGGTGCCGTGGGAGTGGGCAGCGGAAGAGAAGACCTAGACCTAGGCGGTTGATGCCATGAAAGCGAATAGGTCTCGGGAGAATAGATTGATAGATCGAATTGAGTACGGAGTACAAATATGTATAGGCAAGGATCAAGACAATCAATGGTGATCCTTGCCTCATCGTTTATCAATAAACCCTTAGACAACCGAGCCAAATAGGCCTGGGCGTCAAACCCATTACCAGCCCAATGAGGCCAGGGCGCCTATTCTAATAGTTTTGGCATGGAGAAGACATTCCATATATGTAATGATCCTAGCCACCCTATTGTCTTTAACTCTCCTTCAAGTTCCTACCAAAATGATAGGAGACAGGAGTTATCCCTACATCTTTAAGGCTAAAGGAACTGACAGTGAATGGTCAAGCACATTTTTGAAACGAGGCCAGCACCATTTCAATTAATCAGATAACGAAAATATAGATGTTTGTAGCGAGAACAGCATTCAGAAGAGGGGATACAGACCACGGTTATCTATCAACCTCAACTAAGATAAATGGTCAAGAACATGCTGGGTTAGACCTAAGAATGTGCATTACTAAATTTTGCCACTAACTTTACTCATTCGGCAAAAATGCCCAAGAACAAGAGCATCAGTGACACTGATAGCTATGCAAAGCAGAAATTACGATTAGCGGTAATATTACTGTCACCTGTTACAATGACATATTTTCTCTCCTTTGTGCATGCCCCGTAGAATCGAACAACATTATCATGATTAACACTCCTGGACACAAACTAAGCTGTTAGAATTATCTGAATTAGATTATTCAATATCCTATTTTTAACCACAATGGCTTAATAAGAACATGCTTACTTTAGAATAATTATTTCTTGTAAAAACTCCACCTTTGACGAGTCATTAACATGTTCAGTTCTGAGGAACTTTACTGCAACATCCATTCCTTGATAAGTTCCTCGATACCTGTAGAACAGCCTCTATGTTACTGAACTATCTTGAAATCTTGCCCTGTATATATATACAAAATTATGCAGCAAGATTCTCGAGTCCACGAAATAAGACCGTTCCTAGCTAATGTTTATTGACAGCGTCCCATTTATCAAACCATTTACTTAATGTGTAATGCATGAAAAGGGCATGAAACAGGCACTGGCAGTTAAGTTGCTGATAGTGCGCCAAAGGCCAAACAATTGGCATCCTAAATCATAGTATTCCTTGCAAGTGTTACTTTTCTCTTACAAGTCCCCAGAAGATCCGGATGCAATCTTGTCCCCAATGTGCAGGAAACTCCTGTCAACATTTGAATCACCAATCTTCTCTTGCAGTTCCAGTATTCTTTCCGAAGCTGCAGAATTTGTTGGGTTTGATAATGAGGCCTGCATAATACATGAGATTCAAATCTATAACAAAAATGTTGAGCTAATGTGTTCATTCTTTTGTCTTACAATGTTGGGTAGAAGTACAAAAGACGCTACATTGGTGTGAAGTAAGTTACAAGTATGTGGTGGGCACATCTACCAGGCACATGCATATTTTAAGCATTTATGCAAAATCAATGAAGAAAGAAAGCATCATACATGATTCCGTTTCGCTGTCTCCTTGAGAGTCTGTAGCAAAGTATCTGTCTCCTGCAAACAGCATCACAATGCTTTCATTCAAGAAGTCCATGCCAGCAAGATATTTAACATAAAGCCCTGATGTTTGGCACTTTGGCTCATTAATAGAATCTAGATTTATAATCATGATGCTTGATCATAATCATGATGCTTGGTAGCTCAACTAATATGCCACACTTATCAACTTATCAATCATAAAGTCAGAATGATTTTGGGTGCTTTGTCATGCAACGTAGGAATCCCAAGTTGATGAATATTTATGATGAAATCCTTAACTGCACAACTGTCATGAACAGTCAGCTAGGCCTTATGGGTTGGGTCAGTAATTATGAACACAAATCTAGATGTCCCTAACCTAAGCAGCCAACATTATCCAGCTGGTAGGCAGCAACCGGACCACAAGGGTAACGGTAGGAGAAGGTGACTGCGATAATAGATCTAGTTCATCTTGCTTTCTTTTAATTGATACATCTCCTCTGCTGACATAGACTTAATTGACACCTACATCTAATCTTATCTCTAACCCTAGACCTAATGGGCCTCTAATACTACTGACCCAGCCTATAATGCCTAGCTGACGGCCAATGACAATAAGTTTGTAAGTTAATATAAATTATTTACATATTCTGCAAACCATTACCTAAGAACAAGTATAATAAGAGATTGCAAGCTGGCTAAATGCTGAGGTGGATGAGAGAGGAGAAGCGGGTTGTAAGCTTACAGACGGCTTAGACATAAGAACCAAGAAACTCTGTGAGTGAAACAAGTGGACCATGCATTAATAGTAAAGCTCTCACTACTATATGGGTGGGCTGAGAGAGGGCTACAAAGAAACCTTAGCCAACAGTTGGCTGTATTATTAGCCTTGTTGTAAGAGGGACTCCTCCCCTTTTGCACTAAGATGCCTTGTTCTGATATTATAGATGCATGTTGCTAAGATTTGCTAGGGAATATAGTCTGTATAACTGTATTATCTCCCACTTGACATTATAGGCAGTTAGTTTGTCTTATTCAAAATCTCTTCTCTCCATAAAAAAGGGAGAATATTCAGCCGCAATTTTCAACAGAACTCTGTTCCTACCTGAAAAGCTTGGAAGATTTATTTATTTTCTTGGTTCTGTTAAAAGTGTGTATTCCTGATTCCTTATGGAATCGCTTTCTTTCTTCTGTTTCCTGCTTGCCCCCCCCCCCCCCCCCCCCCCCTCCCCCCAACACACACGCACACAAGGTCTAGAAGGATTTCCTACAGAACAAAAGCCATCAACAACTAAATGGTGGCTGTAGTTTCTTTCAGGGGGAAAACAGTTCCTACAGAACATGCTCCAGATATACATCAAGAAACAATAGCACTACACGACCATGCTCTGGTAATTTACCTCTGTATCCCAGCCATCAACAACAAATACGTCCAAACAAAAGCCATCAGTTGTTGAGAAGACATGAGCTTCACGAATGTTCAGTCCAACTTCAGACAGCAAAGCAGATAGCTACAAACAATAGTGCGAACAAACATTCAAAACCAAATAACATGGTATGTCATTAATCTTAAATCCGAATGGAAACCACATAAATAACACAAGGATTTGTGTTCTAAGTCTTACCTGAGCGAGGAGCTTTGGCTTGTCAATGGTAGAAAAAATAATTTCATGAATATTGTAGATTTTTACGTCTCTCCTGCGGATATTTGAGTTTCAGTTTCAGAAGTTCCATGAACCAGCCAAAAACTCATAAGTGAAGCAATTTAAGTTTATGTTCATGATCAAGGCCAATCATTTCATAGAAATATGCTGAATTGCTAGTGTCTGACATATAAGTTTATGTTCATGATCAACCAAATTTTATAATCAAAACATGTCAAGCTAGCCCTGATTTCAGATCACTGCACTGATGGTGACTACAAATGAAAGGTGCCCCTTTCACATCAAAGAAGCTTGCTGCAATAACTCTTCCATTGAGCTATGGTTGCAGACAGCCCCATTCACAACAAATAGAAGCATGGTAGAAACACTCTATCAGTTTAACCCAATCAGGCATATCTTATCTTATTATTATTATTCTAAACCAAAGGCAGGAGTTCTGCCATGGACCGTGGATATATCATTCAGGCTTTTATAAATCAAAATGGAAGCATGAGCTTTTGCGGGTGAAATCATGGTAGAGGTGGTTTTTTTCAGATCAACTCATATGGTCGAACTCAACAAGATCATGATGCAGTACAAGGTTTCACTGATCCAGCTCTAAGGTAGACACAGACCTCGCAGAACTGGCCTCAGAGTCATCCACAACTTTTTTTCCAGTTAAACTGAGGTCCTGCATCCCTTCGCATGGCTCAAATTCTGTAGGCTCAGTTCCTCTGTGCGTTACATATAAGCATACGTTTTAGCAAGCAAGATATAACACCATGAAAAGATGTAACTTGTTTTCTTCAAAAAGGCCCATCGAATCTAAGGACAACAAAAAGGTTGATTTAAGTTGCACCAAAGGTAAAATTCTCAAGGATTTGACCATGGCGTTGCAAAGTGCGTGGGTCATAGCCTGTACCTTAAAGTGGAAGCCTGAGAACCCCCACAATTATCGTCGTTTTCACTCGAAGGGAGGCCCTGAGTGTTATCCTGTGAATCCACCGGTGCCGGGGCCGGGGCGCACTGTGTTCATACAGAGGCAGAAGCAGAACCAAAATCTCAGTCCCTTCTAAAAGAGTATCCCAGTCTGTGCTGGCGCGTTTTCACTTTTTAGTGAGGAGACGGCGATCGAGCAGTAGTGCAGGTGCTCACTTCCAAGAAGCGGACATGGAAGATGGGGCGCTTTTCAGGGTCGGCGCAGTCGTTGAGAATCGTCCGGTGCAGCAGCACGTCCTCCGGCTTCTCGAGGTTCACATCGATGGCATAGCTGCACATGCATATAGACATCGTGCGTGCGTATCAAGTGGTAACTGGGAGGAAGCGAAGGCGAAGGAAACAGGCGAGGATCGGAGAGAGTCGACCGACGGCGCTGACCTCAGCGGCAGCCGCTCGAAGTGGCGGTGCAGCTGTTCGCGGAAGGCCGTCGGGTTCGCGGCGAGCTCCGGGTTTCCCTTCTCCATGAGACGGTCGAAGACCTCCTTCTCGATGTCAGTGTAGCCGTGCCAGTGCGAGCCGCCGCCTCGGTCGGCGGCGGCGGGGCAGGTGCTCTCGCCCCCCTCGGTGTCATCGTCCTCCATCTCCGGCGGCGCCGAGGTGCCGCCTCTACCTACGGCTCGGCCATAGCGACGCCCGCGAGGTGAGAGTCCTAGGAGGATTTAGCACAGGGGGATGCAGCGGCGGCGGCGGCGTGGGCGAGATAGAGAAAGAGAGAGCCCGATGGCGACCGGCGAAATGGGCGGGCGGGCGTGGGAATCCGGGGGGATCTTTTTGGCAGAAATCATGTGGAGGAAGGCACCCGCCCCGTATTTATAGAAGGACGCGGGAGGAGGAGGCAGGCAGGGGCAGTTTGGTACTTGCCGGTGACGTCGCCGGCGAGACGGGAGCCGGCGCGGCGAGGTGGGTGTCGTAGGGAGGAATGGAAGGCGCCTGCGCTTGTCCTGGTTCGTGGCGATCGAATCCGCGGCTCCGGCGTACCGCGTGCCACACAGCCAACGGGGAGTGATCCTGGGGTGGATGCCGGCGGCGGAGCGGAGGCCCCTCTCCTCCCTTCGAAAACCGTTTTCCGGCTAGCCGGAAGGGTCACGCCCAGAGCGTGATGGATCGACGGCGGGAGATGCGGCGCCGGAGGATCGGGCGGCTGGTCTCCGTCTCCGCGGAGGAGGGTGGGGCCGGGCCGTGGGGAGCTTTCTTCCTTTCCGCGGCTACCGGAGATTGGACAGACCATGAGAATCCGTGGGGCCCGCGGCGCGTCTTTACCTCGGTCGTGTTGAGCTGGGGCCCACAGTCCAGTGGCATGTCATTACTACATCCTGCCGTTTTGTTTGGGATTACTACTACAGTAGTGAATTCGTCAAATCAAGCTTTTTTTTTTCATCCTGCCGTTTTGTTTGGGATTACTACTACAGTAGTGAATTCGTCAAATCAAGCTTTTTTTTTTGCGAGACCCAGTTACAGACGCAGACGCTCATAAACACGAGCACACATTCACCCTACCCCTACTATGAACGCACGCATGCACACCCTACCCCTATGAGCACCTCCGAAGAACCGAGTTGGACCGGCAAATCTCGAGATTGACGAAGTCACCACAGGCGCCTCGCTGTCGACGGGCACGTCGCCTACCACTGAAAGAATAGCGCCGTTAAATCCTGGAATAAATCCAGGAAAATGCGAACACTCGTGTCGAGTTGATGACTTAAACCCGGGTGGGCAGGTTCCACCACAAGGAACCCAATCAGCTGAGCTAAGCCTTTTGTGTGTGTTTTTCTCACTCCGACCGCAAAAATGTAATTCTCGTTTTAAATGATCCCATCAATTTTGAACTTTAACTAAAAAATATTAATATCTGTGGTATGTATGATATTGTTCGATTAATAATTATTATGTCAATAAATCTATTTAGAGATACAACTATAGTGTATACTAATTCCTATAAATTTATTTAAATTTGAGAAATGTTGTCTTAATTAATATAAACTTAGGATTGCATTTTTTTCAAGGATAAACATAGTTACTACTGCTTCCAAATCGAAGAAAAGAATGTTATAGTGTCCTATTACAACAAAGGACATATAATTTGGAATGGTGAGAGTGTATTTTACTAAAATACTAGCTCTGTACATAAAAGAATGTAATTTTCGTTTTTTCGAGAAGTCAAATAGAATGAACTTTAACTAAATTTGTATGAAAAATATACAAACATTCATGATATTAAATAGTGTTATTAGATTATTATATAATATATTTTTAATAAAAAAACATTTAGAGACATAAATGCTAATAATATTTACTAGAAACTTAATCAAACTTAAGCTGGTTTGACCGATATGTATTGTATAATTGTATTTTTTTTTTTTGTGTGGATGTAAGTAGTACATAGTAAAATATATGTACAAAAAATCAAATCTACTTACATACTAGTTTAGAACGGATGGAGCAGTTGTGAAGTCTTCCAAGTTCCAAGTTTTACTACGCCGTGTCAACAGCAACAGAAGAGAAAGGGACGTTGACACTGCTGAAAGATGAGATTCCCTCATGCCTTCCTGGTAGCACACGCAACTACGTAGTACTGTACGGAGTACTCCGTATGAGATTAACTTCACTTGATGACTTTTTATTTGCTGATGACGTACATGCATGCATGAAATCCGCAGGCAGGCAAGCTCAAAACATGTCGTCGCGGTGCATCCGGCCCAGGACCAGGAGAGATCGAAATGGACGTACGGCGGCGCTGTTCCGGCGGCCGGGAATCCACAGCAAATAAACTACTGCCAATAATAATGCGTGTTGTCATCTCTGGATGGATCGGATCGGAGAGATTCCCAGCAGCTGGATCCTAAGATACCGCTCTTGACCTGACCGGCCCACCAGTGTATATAGTACTAATAAAGTATGCAAATTTTGGTCAGAGACGCCACGCCGCTCAGACGTGTTAATATGCTGTTGGACAATGTTAACAACGACCAAATGTCCAGTTACCATCATGAAAGTGTGAATTTGCTATATAGAAAACGTTGTCGCCCACGTACGTGTACGTGTACGTGTTCCATTTTGATGGATTATTAATTGGTCGTTGAGTTGATTCTATGGTATAATTTATTTAGTAAGTAAAAGTTTGAGTAGATTGTAAACGTTAATTTGTACTCAACAACGTTAATTATTCTATGCTATACTCATTGGTTGTTCCATATATTGAGTATATTATTATACGCCCTAGTAAGTAAAGTTTGTACTCAAATGGTTGTACTTTCCTGCCATGCACAAGCGGATCGACGGCACTGCCGCACGTAAACGTAAAGATCGAGAGCGGCGTCCAAACGGCGCCTGTGGGATCACCTCACCTCACCACCAGCCGCCGCTACTACGGTACATGGAGAACGAACCAACCAACGAATGAACCAAAAAAAAAAAAGCTATATATATACCTCTGGAAGTCTGGATGGGTTCAATTCATCCATGGCCCGTCCGATTTATTGCAATATAATGGTTTGTTGATATATAACTAACAAAAAAGGTAAAGTTAATATTCACCGAATAGCTCAGACGAATGGTCTCAGCCCAAAAACTTTGCACCTATCACATCGAATGTTTCGACACATGTATGAAGTATTAAATGTAGACTAAAAAATAACTAACTACACAGATTGCAGTAACTTTGCGAGACGATTTTTTAAGTCTAATTAGTTCATGATTTGACAATATTATGCTATAGTAAATATATGTTAATGATGTATTAATTAGTCTTAATAAATTCGTCTCATGGATGGGATTCCAAACAAAATATATAATTTATTTTTATTAGTCTATTTTTAATAGACTAAATTAGTGTCGTAACATTTGGTGTGACACCCAAAAACTTTTCATCCTCCAAATAAACACCCTCAAATGTTCATCCGGCCAATTATGTTCACTTTTGACTTTTGGGTATAGCCCTGGCTCTGGCTGGATGAATCTCCTCTCTGCATGCCAAAGAAGTTCCAGACTTTTGATTTGAGGCACTAGTTAGCAGTACTCTCACTATTTCAAATTATAAGTCATTCTGATAATCTTTAAGAGTCAAAACATCGACCGAAATTATAGAAAAAATACAAAAAAAATATGATATCATAGTACTTACTCCCTCCGTTCCAGAATAAGTGTCGTTTTCGCTTCCCGAGAAAACACTGCCATTAATTATATATTAAAATATATTAATATTTATATTAAGTGATTAGTATCATTGGAAAGATCTTTAAGTCTAGTTTTTTTAACAAAATTATTTGGAGATATAAATGTTGCATATATTTTTTACAAATTGAGTCAAATTTATGGCACGAAAAACCCAAAACGACACTTATTTTGGAACAGAGGGAGTAGCTGGTATCATAAATATTATTATTTTATATTATTTAAATTTGGAAAGCTTTGACTATCTAAAAGTTTTATAATAACTTATAATTTCGAGTATACCTGCTCCAGGAAAAGGATCCACTTTGACGTACTCACTGACTTGTTTCTTGGCTCCTTAAGCTAAGCAGGAATACATACTCATCACTCATCAGTCATCAAGTCCTATATATATAATATGGAACGTTGCAGCCGGCCGGAACCATGCATGCAGCAGGCTTCTCCAGTATAATGCTAGTTTTATTTTATTTTATTTTATTTTATTTGTTTTCCAAGTAGTACTAAGCTGTAGAGCAATGTAAACTTTGCCAATTGGTGCCGTTTCGCTGTACTATGTTACTACTACTACTACCACCGTACTACGAGCAAGTAAGCAGTAGTAGTATGTACTCCATAGTTAATAAAGTGACAAACGTTATATTTTATCATATAAACAAAGTACCATCATCAAGTTCAACATCTTACTACAGAGGGGCTCGAAGTAGGAACAACCCAAATGATTCTGTTCCGAGGGACTCTAGGTTTTCAAAGACTACATATATATGTATACAACTGTAGCAACACAGAAGAACAGAACTACCCACCGCCACCATACTCGTGCGCTAGGGTAAGGGTTGCTTCACATCTCCAGTCTTTCCCCAATCCGGCCCGAGTGTTTACAAAAGGGTTGGTAGATCCCCACGTAATGTGCAATCAATCTAGCGCAACCCTCGTGCCAGTTTCACAAACAAATCGATCACAATTAGTTACTCGGCTTATCACCACCATCTGTGATATGTGGTCTGTATGGGTGGTTACTCGGACTCACTATCATCCCAATAAACGGTCCTTAGTTTGCTTCATGATCTACGTCACTTGAGATCCAACACACACAGTAATATTAACCCTCACATGAGTAAGAGGTCACAAAGCTGATCATCATCAGAAGTAATTTACCAAGTTGGAGTGGGTCGGTCCCTAGTCAATATTAGGGAAGGAAGGTAAGTTGTAACCCCTTTCAAGTTTTAGTAATTATTTAGCCCCGGCATAACATCCTATATGTGTGAGAGTGAGTTCCCTTCTCAAACTCGACTTCTAACGAGATTAAGCAAGTAAGCAGAGTGATTAAATGAAAGGGTCTAGTTGTTTGAAGTGTAACTCTACATTAATGAAACAGAATTAGTTAAGTTGTTAACCATGCTACCATGTTTTTAAGTCATAATAATGAGACAAGTAGTAAGTATCCAAATAGGGTTCATAATAGTGGGGTGTCTGCCTGATGGTGCAATTCGAACTATCTGAGATGACAATGATGACTTGTACATGATCCTCACGTTTGTAAAAGAATCCTAAAAGGAATGCTAAGAGGACTGAAGATGGATGCATGGTCCATAAGGAGATAGATAAAGATTGGGATCTTGATTTGGAACTTGGGAAGAGATGTCTAAGAGGCTCTACTATTGCACTATTTGAAGATAAACCAACTATGGTATTGTTGACCTTTTGGGTAGGGTTTCTAAACAACATCGACTTCTTCTTTCACTCAGCGAACATTGTTATAAGTGGCAGATGCTCCGCTGGAGTAACCTGTGAGGTTAACATCTCTGTTTTGGCTCTGGACCAATTGACGAAATCTCCGTCGAAGGTGACGACCCCTCTGTTACCTGCATAAAGTTCTGGAGGATGTTCCGCTGGATTAGGGACTTAAGCATTTTGAGTTGTTAGCATTCGACGGACGCACAACACTATATGACAGACTCTCCGTTGGGATCTAGGAGCTTTCAGGTTCTCTAGAAACTTAGGTTTATAGGTTAACGGACACTTTATTGAGAGTAGCGGACACACAACTGGTTTGAGTCGAGATTTCAAGACGAATAGGGAGCGGATTTTTTAGCTCACCCAAGAATGGAGATGGAGGTGATTATATGCATTTCCTCCTTGAGATGATGAATCTTGGTTACTCCTTGATCTTTTCTTTCTCTTCCTTTTCTTCTCTTTTCTTTCTTTCTCTCTTGAGTTCTTCCTTGCTCTTGAGTTCTTGTTTTGAGGAGAGGGAGGGAGAATGAAGAGTGAGTGGAGTGGGCGTGGGAGGGCTGAACGAGCAGCTAGGTTATCTCCATTTTGATCTGACATGTGGAGCCAAGGCGGTTTCTACTAAAAAAATGATCTGGCAAGTGATCCATTAGGACATCAGATGGTTTGGAGGAAAGAGATTGATATTGGGGGTTTTAAATTTCATCTAGGAAATTAGTATAAATGTCACACTTCTTGGAAGATATCTTGAAGAATTTCATTAAGTCAACTATAGAGTTGACCATGGTTGATCCTAGTTGACTTAACTTGATTGGAGATTAGAGAGTTGATAAGCAAATTTGGAGTCCTTGTCCTAGAGAGCATAGGTAAAGGGTTACCATGGGGGTTGATGAAGTCAGTCCGTACCAGCAAAGGGATAGTCTGGTCAGGACCAACCTCATCAACCCCCATGATAACTATAAAGCGGACTTTAACTATAAAGTGCACCAATATTATATGATAAAGCAATTCACAAATGAACCAATTTCATAAACAGGGGGAATATATCACATAATGTTGATCTATCCCAACGGCAGTAATCCACCAAATCATCATGAAACAAATTTAGAAAGTGAATTGTTATTACATAATGTTGATCTATCCTAACAGTTGGTCCCCCTCCTAGAGGCCATGACATAAATGAGAACAATTATTTTTCAAATTCTACTACTGGGTTTGTCAACTTTCATTTTTTTTATGGAATCCAAAAGGGATGATGACTGTTCTTTGCTTGAAGATGATTTTGCAAAAGGGTTAACTGGCCGCTGAGGCTCTGCTTGATTGCAGTATTCAGTGCTCACTTTTTTTGCACCAGTATGATCAATGCCTCCTTCCTGATTCTGATCGACTACAGCTGCATTGGATGCTCCATTTCTGTGTTTCTTTGTTTCGCTGCTTTTAGGCACCTTGGTAGATGGAATAAAAGAAGATGAAACTTTTCGAGTGCTATCCTTAATTTCAATCCCTTGTTCTCCTGCTGACTTCTTTGGTTCAGTTGAACTGCATTGTTGATTGACAAGATTCGGTTTGGGTAATGAAGATTCCAGCGAACTGTTTCCATCTTGCATAAACTTAGAAGGTAGAGTTGCCTGAGTGGTCAGCACTGGTGTGTTCGTCATGATTGTAGCATTGGAGCAAAATCCTCCTGTGCCAGCTATTACTTTATTGTTTAACATCCTCTCCTGAAACAGGAAACTCTACAATCATCAATTGAAAACAGCAAGGTGCTCAAGACTGTAGTATTTTTACATAAGTGTGGCTGATAAAATTCATAGATTTATACATTAAGTGTGGCTGACAAAATGTATAGATTAACTTCAATAATAAATTCCAAGTATGGTGGATGCTAGATTAAGAGATTTGGAATTATTGGGTTCAAATACTATGGCAGGTCCAACACTATGGCAGGTGGAGCGCAAGGTCCCCTTAGGCCCTTACCGCTGCTAGGAGGATGGAACTCCTGTACAGATTTGCAGCCATGGAACCTCGTAAGGACTGCCTAGAGGTGGAAGATGAGGACGGCAAGATATTTTGTGATCGGTAGTCTTGACATGTTTCTACAAGATCAGATTACACGAAGGTATGTTTGTCAAATTGATTAAAGAGCTGAATCAAGCCTGTGCTGAAATCGATCCTGGCTAAAAGTTTCCGCACGGTTCTTTTTCTTACATAGAAAAGCACACAAATCAAGTCTAGAAATTAGATAGGTTCAATCGAAGTAGAAATTAAGGGTTGTGGTCTTTACCTCAATTATGGAGCTGAACTTCTCTTGCAACATGGGAAGTTTCAAGCGGGTCACTAGTGTTAGCGCTCCCTTCATTGACTTCTCTAGTGTCAATAATTTTGCAAGCTCAGAAGCTCGAACAAGCTTATCACCTTTGGGAAAACAAGAACAAAAGACTATAAATTTCATACAACACCAAAATTCATAAATCCTTTTAGTTCAAGTCTGGTACCACTGCAGCAGATAGAGATAAGCCTCAAAATGCACTGGTCAAGTCCTGCCTCCATGTTAAATGCTTCATCATCATATGTAGTGGTGTCAAGGCCCAATGCAGCCATTTCTTCCATTTTACTTTGAATCTGAAATAAATAGCAATTTTAATAAACAGATAACAGAACACATATAAAACAGTACAGAACTGAAACGGAACAGTGTGAACCTGTGACAGCTGTAACTTCCTCATCAAGAACTCATTTTCCAAACTATTAGCCCCAAGGTCTGATGACGCAAGGGGAAATGACAGATGAAGTATGCTTAGGACAGGCTTGGGCATCACCTAATATCAGAAGCAGTCAAAGGGCAGGCCAGTTTGTACTGAGAAACTTTGTCCAAGTTTCCAACAGACAAAAAAACATTTGTTGGAACTATCTACACTTCAGAAGTTCCACTAATATGAAAGTAACTGGAAAGAAACAAATCATACCTGTGGATAAGATTGAGGGGTTTTGCATAAAATGCAGAATATATTATTTGCATCCAAACCGACCACCCAATGGCTTTCATCTTCGGATCCTCTTGCCTTCACCGAACTGAAATCAGATAGAGTGATTTTCTTTGCTGTAGCAATAACAAGAGTGTTTATCCAGTAAAGTATATTCAATACCTAAATACTGGAAGCCAACTTCCACCAAACTGACTGGAAAAAATCCTCAGTATTCCCTGAAAATTAGGTTGCTCATTTAAAACATTCTTGACATTGATATCACTGAAGCTACGTTAAACATTAACGCACTTGTAGGTCACACACCTTGGAATCATATGAACTAAGTTGGCCATTCTCACTGAATCCGAACCAAGATAATTGGGATAATGGTGTCAAAACAAGACGACCAGACATTGATTGTGCCCCTTCGGATATGTTGAATACTTTAACATCCAGCACCTGAGTATCAGTCACAAATACTTAGTTATTACAGCATCATTACTCACAGAAAAGTATGTGTAACACCAAAGGGATAGGTCACTGCTTAAAACCATACAGCAGCTTTGGCACAACGTATATAAGGTCACTGTTAAGCTTAGCACTAAACAAATTAAAATCCTGACAAATACCTGGTCTCCTGAGGGCAGACAATCAGAAGCATGTGACACAATAGCTAGCTGGTCTTCATAACCTGCTGCTGTAACAACCGGGCCACTCACTGAGAGGATATGCATCTGCCAAAAAAAATGGTTGATTAGTGTTTTGATTCTGCTTTGTCTTGCATAAGAGATAGGGTATCCATGGAGAGATCCATGCTTTATCTTGTAACAAATTCAGAAGCAGATTACATTGCTTGCAATTAGAGATGTGGACCGAGCGACTATACACAATAGAAATAAGAAGGGCGATAGCAACTAGAAATATGGAGATGTGTTTCTCTGTTAGAGGCGTATGTCATAGACCTATCAGGCCTGGGTTGACAGTATAGCGCATTAGAGTTAGGTTTAATTAGATGTCTTGCTTACGAGTAAAGCCTCTATATAAGGAGAGACGTACCAATATAATCAAGCAGGAATTCCTCTCCCTCTCAACCCTAGCCGCTGCCATAACATATGGTATCAGAGAAAGCGTGTGGCAACTGGCAACCATGTCCAGCGAAGGGCCACCACATTCCACGACTGGTCACCACAGGGGCGCCTCCGCTGGTCACCGTTGCGACACGGATGCCTTGCTGCCTTCTTGTTGCTACTCAGGCTGGCAGCAAAGACTGGCAGAGCTCCTTTTTCCTCAACAAGTTGAGTGGCTGTTGTTGATGCAGCGGACAAACTACGTGGGCTGCAAAGCTCTTATTTTCCACATGCACCATGCGATCCAGGTGGCTCTACATGTGCAGCTATTGTGTTCGGACTGTGTCCACCTTCAATTGAAGAGGTCGCCAAAATAAAGAGTCCAAATCCATTTGAGTGAGAATAATGAAAGCCAAGATGTAAAAGGCTTATTTTAATATTTTTAGATATTAGGTTTGTGTCGAGTCAAGTTATTGTTATGAGCTGGTTAGGTTGCAACTCAAGGACGAGTTGCTTGTCCAGGAGGGGTGTAGTGTTAGAGGCATATGTCATGGGCCTATCAGGCCTAGGTTGGCAATATAGTCCATTGAAGTTAGGGTTAATTAAAGATAAGGATTTTATGCTTAGGGGCCAAGTAAGTCTCTCTATATAACGAGAGGAGATGTATCAATGTAATAAAGCAGGAATTAGAAGGAAAAGACTTCTCTCTTGCTTGTCATGGGCAAGGGCCCCGGCCAACCCCTCTCTCCCTCTGAACCCTAGCGGCCGCCATAACATTCTTCATTACTTGTGTCTATCTTTTACACATCTCCAGATAGTCTATATGACTAAATCCTACTATGTACTGCTGCTAGCTTGCATTCTGGGGGATGCCCCTCACGTTCCTAGAATGCACACCTATAAACTTCTGGCTATGGTTTCCTCCTCTTAATGAAAAACGCGCGAAGGCGCATTCGCGAAAAACTAATAGTACATAGACCTCAACTTGACTGTGGTCTTTGAGAGGGAGTGGTATAAAAAAATGTTGTCAACAATTTAATGCCTATAAAAATTTTAGCCTTAGGGAGAACACTTAGGAAGTTGTGAACATGAAATTAATAACATAGTTCATTTGCATCTGGGAACTAAAATGGCAGCAGCTTCCTCTAAGCAAAAGGATCTTCACTATGTCCCAGACAAGAATAAAACTAGACAAATATAGAAGGTTACAATTGTAGAGTGAGGAAACTTAATATAACCTGCAAGCCTCCTTCGGTGAAAATGCGCAAAAAATTTAAGCTTGTGACTGCAGCAACCCATCCAGCACCAAGAGCCACAGCCTTCACTTCTTCCCCCTCAAATCTCATTGACCACTAATTTTGAATATAATGATACATTATGCATCAGCAAAGAGTAAACAAATACAAACTTCAAGATTTTCATTTGTTGAACTTGTATTACCAAGTGTGATATGCAAACAACGTACCTCACTATTACCAGCCCAGCTACCAAAAGGGCGGTACATTAGAGTGCTCATATTCTTGTCACCCTTGCATTGATTTGCAAACACACTTCCTGATGCATTCATTGCAGCCATTGTGAAACCAAAATAGTCTGTCATGGAAGGAACTCTAGGTCCTCTTCCTGTGTCATGGAAGTCAACCTGGAAAATGTAAATACAATAATTATTGCACACTATAGGTAGGAACTGAAATACCATCAGATGGCTTGATCCACATTCAAAGTTCAAACTGTGATCAACTGAGCACATATGGCTACAAAGCAACAGGTAACATCAGATCTTACCTCCACATGTGAATGCCCCTCATTTTCAATAGTAGTAATACTTCCAAGCATGTTGTATGCCAGGAAATTTCGCATGCCAGGCTGAGGTGGTGTTGATCCAGGCTGGAAAGCAGCTTGCATTCTTGTGGTAACTAGCCTCGCTGAAGTGGCAGAATCACCTCTTGCCTTCCCAACATCCTCTTCTTTATTATGTTTATCTTTCAATCTTTTGGTTGATCCCATTTGATGTATGAAATCCTCATTCTCACTATCTCCGTCAAATGCAGACTTCCTCCTTGGTCTCTTGTGGCTGAAAGGTGTTGAATCACTAAGAGTTTCATCAATATCATCCTCCAAGCCACCAGAGGTACTTGGCTTCTCCTCGTCCTCGTCATCGTCATCGTCATCAAATAGAGGAGCCTTAGTGGAGTCGAGATCAGGTATGCCCTCATTAGGTGACTTCATGGTCGAAGGTATGACTGGTTCCCAAATGCCAACCCTGCCCATGACATCAATCAGAAGTAAAGCATTTCCATTTGGTTTCCAAGCCAAGCTGCATATCCTCTCGTCAAACTTCTGCCTCTCGATGTCCTGCCTTAATTTGACATCCCAGATGAGCACCTGCCTATCCAGGCCAGCACTGGCCAGATATCTCCCATTGGGAGACCAGCAAAGGCTGCACACTGGTTGTTCATGATCTCCATATAGCGTGCACACCTCCTCCCCTGTGTCCCTATCATACAGCACCACATTGTTCCTCAACCCAGGCACAGCAAGGGTATGACCATCAGGGCTCCAGCATAGAACATTCCTAACCGAGTTATCCGACCGAAATGTGGGAGCGACACGCGTCAAGGTACGGGCCTCGGCACCGACGCAAAGATCCCAATAGATGACGGTACCGAAGCTGTCGACGGATGCTAGGTAATCGTTCCTCGGGTCGAACGCCAGCCCAGTGACGGAGCCCTTGTGTCCCTTGAGCACCTTGGAGATGGTGTTGTCAAAGGTCGCGATCAGCTTGATGCCGTCGTCGTCGCCTGCGGCCGCCAGCAGGGTGCCTTTTTTGTTGAAGGCGAGTGATCGGATCGGCAGGGTGAATCGGGCGACATTGCTCTGGAACTCCCCCCCTGCTTGCAGAGGTCAGAAGACACGTCACAGATCTGGCCGTGTAAATAAAAGGAACAAAAATAGAAGAAAATTTATCGAATCGTATTCGTATAATAAACGGCCCAGGGCGGTGAGATCCACGAACCTGGGAAGGCGTAGAACTTGATGGAGTGGTCGATGGATCCCGATGCCAGAGAGCCGCTGGGTCCCGGCGCGACTGCGAGTGCAGTGACGCCGTCTTTGTGGAGACGGATAGTAGCCACCGGCGACGAACCCGAGCCCCGGCCGCCGGCGAGCACCGTGGCGGCGTCGTGGATCAGGACGGCAGTGTCGGCGGCAGAAGCGGTGACGACGTGTTGCCCGCTGGGGCCCCAGGAGGCGGAACAGAGGGCCGGCGAGCCTGTCTTGTGGGCCTCACGGAGCTTCACCACGCGCCCTTTCATGGCGGCCCTTCGCCTTTGGGGCTTTGTTTGTGGTGATGCGGGGTTCGGAATGGGATGGGCAGATGGCTAGCTGGTGGGGAGGCCGCCGGCGGTGCCGCGCGGGGGTGGGGGAAGGGAGGGGGGCCTCCGGGGGGTGCGCAGCAGACGCCTTCGCCTGCGCCGGCGACCGTCGCCGTATCGGGAGGGAAAGAGGGGAAGGGGAGAGAAGAGAGAAACGGACGGGAGGCAGACGGAAAGAGAGCGGAGGTGCCGTTTGGATTTGGGGATATTGGCGCCGGGGGTGTCGTCCGCCAGTTTTCCCGCCCGTTTTTCCCGCCTCCAGCGCGCGCTGGCACGAGCGGACTGTTCTTTATTTTTTTTTAAAAAAACAAAAGGTGTCCTTTGGACTGGGCCGTTTGGACGGGGAGTGTTTTCGTCCGGCCCTTTGGGAAATAAAATTAGCGGCTACGAAGCTCAGTGCAAAGAGTTTGTTTTCGATTTTATTATCAAAAAAAAGAGAGTTTGTTTTCGAGGCAGTATAATAGTGGGATTAGTGGGACCGAGTGGACCGCTGTTTTCGTTAGCAACATGACATACACAAAAATCAAAGAGTGCTAACATCAGCACATGTCCAAGGTTTTTTGAACTAAATTAAAAGTCATAGCTGCTAAACTAAGTATTTCAATTAAAATCCGATTGTATCATTGCATTCCTTGTAACAAAATCTTCACAACAGTATCTCATGTAGATATATTTAGATAAAATTTTATTGATGACTTCTCATGAAGATAAAACTATTATTTTTATTATATTCAACGATGTTCTGGGGCCATGATAAAATGTCTCGTCATTGTAAAACAAATGTTCTAAGACAAGAAGAAGAATATTTCAAATTTAGGGTAAAAAATCGTTTTAGGTTCATGTGAATAGTATTATAATATTTGTGAAAAATAGAAAAAATCTATGAAATATTTAGACATAGATAAGTACCATAACATATCAAAAATAGGAAAAATAATAAAAAGGTAGAACAAGGTACAAGAAAAAACAAAATAATAGAAAGGGAAAATATCCAAGTAAAAAGAGAAAAATAAAGAGAACAAGGAAGAACACTTGTCATTCGTTAGTTATTAGAAGCATCCCAAAAGTGTCATGGTTGAAAGATGATGCTAACATCGAAGTTGTCGTCTTCGTCTCGACAGAGGCGTCATGGAGAAAACGGTTCCACCCTTTTTCTTCACCGTTCCCGGAGAGAAGAAAGAAAGAGGAGATAAAACTCTAATACCGGAAATTTTGGTATGGAAAGACGTACACTAACTCTAATGAATCGATCTAATGAAAAACAAAACTTATTAAAAATAATGGTTCCCCTACTCTCTTCGGTCCCCGACGAGATAACCAAGGAGAAGGAAGGGGGCCAGCGATAGTAGACGGCGGAGGATGGCGACGGCGCTAAGGGCAGGAGCGCCTGTTTGGCGGCACGGTTGTGACTTGTGAGGCCTCTTGTATTGTACGTCCATGTCATGCCACACTCTTTCTACGTAGTACTAGTACTGTCTTTCACTATGGGACGTGGGTACGTCTGAAAGAAAGGAGAGAAACCGGCGGCGTACTATTGCATATACAAGCAGCAAGTTGTTTTGGACAGGGGTAGTGACAGATGGAGACGTGTTTGGCAATGGCAAGTAATCAGCTAATATAAGTAAGCAAGAGACACCGACTGCATGGCAATGGCGATCGATGGACGGGACGACCTGGGCTTTAAAAGCGATTGGTTAAAGGTAGCTAGCTAGCTAATGAGCATGACCACCACTACGCTACGCTGCAACCAACCACTCGAGCGGGCGATCGAGACGGACACGCTCTTAAACTACTAGCATCACCTATCTGTTGCAGCAGCATCGATCGAGGAGTTGGAGTTGCGGTTGCAGTTGGATTGTTGGAACACACACACACACACCGCACTCGATCCACTCATTCGATCTGCTGCTGCTTCGTTCATTTGCTGGAGACTGGAGACTGAGACTGACTTGCTAATATAATAGCATAATGCTTACTGGTGCCCTCCTACCTCTCCTGCCTCTTGAGTCTTGTCTTGTCTTCTCGTCACTAACGAACGGCCTTTGCAAATGATCAGAAAGCAGGCAGAGCAATGCAGGCGCATCAAACAACACAACACAGGCGGTCAGGCGCCAAACAAAACAAACTGTGTCGTCTGTCAGGCAAATTAAGACCTTGTTTAGTTCCCAACCAAAAACTTTACACCATGTCACATTAGATCGTTGGACACATGATATAGACTAAAAGAATAGCTAATTACATAGTCTATGTTGCTACAGTATCACAATTTACAGATAGATTCTGTACATGCAACACCCTATGTACCCTGCAACACCAAGATGGGCCAGTCAAGTCAAGGCTCAAAAGCATTTAATTTGTACCGTCGTGAGATGTGAGAACACCAATCCAATCCAATAGGGTATTAGGAAAGAGGGGGACGGAATCAAGTGGGCAAATCGGACATGCGCTGCTGATCAGAAAGAATCCCGTGCCGAGTCATTTCAGGTTAGATTATTGCACTAGCCACCATTATCCACCAGCATCTGCATCTGCACTTGTCCTGATCCTGACCAATGCCCAGCTAGCTGCATGAGCTCAGTGCTTGCCACCGCAACAAACATGGAAAATGCATACTACAGATGGACGGACGGTAAAAAACAGTGGACAGTGATACGGAGTATTACACAAGGATTTCAATCAACATGCTACATTCCAAAACAACGCCCTTTATGCTCTTAGATCCTATCAGGGCGTGCAAAGAATCTAGTCATGTATAATAATACTACCAACGCATCAACTTTCTATTCCACAATAATATCGCGCCAGCAAAACATATATAATGCACAAAACCCCCCCAAACAAAAAGCGTGCACACAAAAGCGCATAAGCTGTTGTAAAAAAAACGCACAAGCAAATGGCGTCAGCACAGACCAACTTCTTTAGCTATCTATCAGTTACAATTGTTTCCAACTCCAAGTCACCCAGCCCAAGTCGAAATAATACATCTTTTTCACTTTGTTACAAGAAAGAGTAACAAAGGAATACATATAGTACTTTGATCGGTCTATATATTGGTCTGCTAGGCAACAAGGGCCTAAACAGAGACACCTTCTAGTCACCAGGTTGGTCAGCGCTCTTCGCTCATGTCATACGGGCCCATGGAAAAGAGGCCGGCTAGAGCCAAAAGTAGGCACAAGAGTGAAGGATGAAAGCTGGCCTACCGCTTTGAGTCCCTCGTCGGCCTGGCCGGCCCATGCATGAGAAAGAGAAATGACGCTCCTGAGTTGCGTTTCTCCCCCCAGCCAGGCTCACTCAACATGCTTGGCCTGCAGCTGAGACAACCAAACAAACGATATAAACACTCAAGAGTTTATGGCTCAAGTGCCAACCAACATCAGAAATGAACAGCGATGCTGGTTATCCGTGTTTCTATTTCTACTTATAATAATAACTCAAGCTTTGTATACTACTCCCAGCTAAACTTCCAGTAATTGCAAGCATGAAGCACGCGAATTCTGTGCTATTGAAAATGATAAGCTTGAAATGACTTGAAATGTTTTTCCTCACATCAGTCTCTTGCCAGTTTTCTCTCTATCAAACAATGGAGCGGTCAGTGCTTTCATAGTATAGATATTTACATATTGATATATACACTACATGGATAGGTGAAGACCGATCGTGATAGCAGTGGAACATGTCCATGCCACAACCACAGCAGGTTTGCAAACAAGTTCACCAGTAAACAAGCATCATATTACTAAAGAAACAGTGGAACATAACCATGCAAGCAAAGGAGCCAAAAAAAAAAGTGAGGCCCCATTTTTCAGATCATTGGCAATCACCTAGGTAACAGCCAAGAGAAGTATTTTCCATATTTCTGTTCACTTGAGCTACAAGCCGGCTTTAATCCGTACAAATCAGTCGTGAAATAGTATTTTCCTTTAACAGCAAGTCGTTTCAGCTTATCAACCGGCAACTCCTGCCGAACAAAGTCACCGGCACTTTCATCTCTCATAAACCATGATTGCACAAACAATGGTATTTCTGAGTTCAAAAAAAAAAAAACAGAAGATTTCATAGGTACCACAATGGTTCTTGAAAACTACAATGTTTTTTTTATCAAATTCAGTTCAGAAAACGGATGAGAATAACATCATGGTACCAACATTGTTCTACAAAAATCGAAAGATTATTTATGCAATCGACAAGTACTCCCTCCTTTCTAAATCATAGGTCGTTTTGACTTTTCTAGATACATCATAGTGTATATCTATGAGCATAACAAAACCAAAACGACCTATAATTTGGGATGGAGCGAGTAACAAATTTCAACCCAAACCCAGACTCACAAACAAGCGAATGGTGGTAGGTAGACCACAATAATTGTGTCTAATAGGGGCATTCCATTGGTTACATTTGAAAAACAAAGGTAAAGAAAAGGACCAAAGCCATAGGAAACGCTGCATCCTGCTACTAAATGTAGTCATTACCAGAAATAAGAACCTTAATACTTATTACATTGATCAACTAGAGCCGGCCAAAGGCCTAGTGGATCGAACAATGAGCAGCAGGTAACAGCAGTTAATATTAAACATAATAAGCATCCAGTTAAGGAGAATTAGCAGGGAAAGAGTAATGAAACTATGTATTACAGTACTACACAATGCAAGTAGTAGGTTAAAACCATGATAGTTAAGGCAATAAGGCGAGATGGGTGAATGCAAACCACACCCTTCCAAACGTCTAGGTGACACCTAGGCGCTTACAAGTCAAGGCAAGGCAACACCACAAAACAGCAGAATGGAAGGGGAGGAAAAAGCAGTAACAAGGTGTCTGGCCCAGCTCACATACTCCCTCCCTGTCTCCAAATGCGCCGTCACCCGAAACTTCTCCTTCCTGCCACTTCTCTCCCCTTTCCTCGTTGCTCTGCGCCCTCAAAACGACTGACTACTGCTGCTGTCCCCTTACAGATCATCTGTGCCACTGACCGGAGCAAGTTCTGTGCCAGACACCGCGATGGAGCCAGCAGGGATGACAGCAGCTGCAGGTACAGGTTCTTGGCCTTGCTGGCTTGTTCCCCTCCCATTCTTCCTATGTTCTCCCTTCCCCCCTCCCTCTTTTGCTGACATTTGGTCATGGTGACGGGGACACCCAGATCCAGCGCGCTCTATCGCCTAGGCAATGCCTTATAAACCATGGCTAAAACCACTGGTAACCCTAGGATAAGCATCAACACCCCTGACAACCCAGTGACTCAGCTTAAGCAATGGTTGTCAGTTCACATGAAGTTAAAGGCAACTGGTAACAAAGTTAACACTGCTACATCTTTTCAAAGCAACATCCGATGAACAGCATTGACACATCACTGTATAATGGTGATGCGCCTACCCTATATATGACCAAGCCCAATAGTTATCAAACGCTACAAATTTTGACACTAGACACTACCAAAGTAACATTTCAAGTTTTCAACAAGTAAATAAAGAATGGTACACATAAATGAATTATTTGAAATGAACAAGAACTAGCGCTGAAAACTAACCCCAGAAATTATATCTAGCAGGGGCATTCCATTAGTTACTTCAAAAATTGCAGGTCTTCAAAAAAAACTTCTTGCACAAAGTCAGTATTTAACTTTACTATACATGGTCCATATTAGAGGTAAAAAAAGAATCTAGGATTAGGATAGATAAATGATACATCCTGTCTCAGTTACATCAATAACTGTTGTGCTCCATCAAAGTAGCGTATTGAGAATAGGATACACTACAACCTGTTACTGATATCCCAAGGCTTCCCAACTAACGTAGCTATTACCAAAATAACCACCTTAATACTTATATATCGATCAACTAGAGCTAATCAAAAGCCAAGTGGATCAAATAACAGGTACCCACAGTTAATATTAAACAAAATAAGCATCCAGTCGAGCAGAACTAGAATGGAAGGAGACATGAAGCCGTGTGTCACCATAAGATGCAATGCAAGTGTCAGGCTAACACCATTACTAGCCCTAGAATAGGTATCAAAACCCCTGATAACCGAGTAACTCAACTGAAATGGTGACCAGTTCAGTTGAACTTAAAGGCAGCTTGGTAACAAAGTTAGCCCTACTGCAATTGGAAGCAAACATCGGATGAACAGCATTGACATATCAAGGTACTATGATGATGTTTCTACCTTGCATATGATGAAGCAGGAAATGTTTACCAGATGACAAAAATTCTGACACTATCAAAGCAACATTTCATGTTTTTGACAAGTAAATAAAGGATAGTCTACAGAATTTAATTGTCTGAAACAAACACCTTACTGATCTTTTCCATTAATCAAGTACAACAACTAGAGTTCTCATCATCCTAAACACTGTAAATAAAATGTGCGGGCATAACAGATCCCATGCATGCGATAGATAGATGTCCTGGGTCAAATTAAACCTCAATTTGAGCGCGCTTAGTCACGCACCAGAACTGGGAAACATTTTCCACGTGCATCAAGGAATCGCTGTGAACCCACCATCGAACACAAATCCACGGTATACACCATCACCATAACCAGGAACGCCATCCACCCAGTCCCACTTGCCACCGCTGCTCATCTCATCTTCCTCCCACATTGCAAGCTTCCCGCGCACTCGCTTACCAGCAAACCACACCTTCCCATCGCCTCCGAAAACCTTGACCTTGTTGTTACCCCCGGCAGCAGCGGCGGGCATGGCGTTGCCCTGTGAAGCAGCCTCGCACAGGCCAGTGAAGCAGCGGTACATATTGGGCGGCATGCGCCCGGCTTCGTCCCACTCCATGGTAGTCAGATCTAGACGGAGTATGAGCACCGTGGAGCACGGCGCGTCCATGGCGAACGATGACCTGAGGCCGCCGATCATAAGGACCCGGCGGCCGCCGGCCCCGGCAAGGAGGCGGGGGCGCTTGAGGATCTCGAAGACGTCTCCCCACGTGGGTCGCTCCACGGCCGCCCAGCCCCCAGTGAGCATGGAAAGCGGGCAGGAGAAGAGCTTCCACTGGCTGCGCCACGGGGTGCCAACGTCGCAGAGGGCGAAGACGGCGGCGGCGGCGGAGGCCAGTATGGGGCTCCGCGGCTTGGACGGCAGCGAGAGGGGATGCTTCATCCACTTGCCGGATCCGGAGGGGGTATAGGACAGCGCGGCGAGCTCGGTGAGGACGAGCACCGTGCCGCCCGGGCCGGCGAGGACGGTGCCGTGGCGCGCCCAGGCGGATCCGAGCTGGGGCAAGAGGCGGTACGTGCCGGCGAAGGGGTTGCAGACGGCGAGCGATTTGGGCGGGTGCGCGGGCACGGCGGCTGCGGAGGTGGAGGAAGACGTGGAGGTGGACGGGAGGGCCAGGGGCGAGGTGGAGGAGGAGGTCTCGACCCAGAGGTATAGGAGCGACGTGGAGGAGGCGACGGGGGAGAAGGACTGGTAGGGGAGGAAGTGGGCGAAGGGGAGGCGGAGCCAGGTGCGGCGCGCGGGGTCGAAAGCGTGGAGGCAGCCGCCTCCGTCGGGGCGCGGGTGGCGGAGGAGGAGGAGGCGCAGGGTCGGGAGCAGCGCGAGGAGCTGCGGCGAGAGGGTCTCGTGGAAGAGGCGCGAGACGGGGCGGCACACGACGGCGTCGCGCAGCTGCAGCCGGAGAAGCACGTTGTGGAGCGCGTCCGGCGGCAGGTGGTGGATCGGCGGCGGGGGCTGCGCTTCCGCGGCCGGGTCGGGGACGGAGCCGGCGGCCATGGTGGATTCGGGGTGGGGTTAGGTGGGGTGGGGAACACGCGGATGAGGAGACCACAGCCGGGACGGGGAGAAGAAGGAATGAGGAGGCCAGGGGTGTTTCCGTCAGTTCACATTCACTCGCCGTGTGCTGTGGCTGTGGCCTGTGGGCCAGGGTTTTTTTTACCGACCGTTTGATGGTTACCGCCGGCCACCGGTAGCGGTTTACCGGACCGGTTTGGTCGGTAACCGCCCGGTACCGGCCGGTTTGAAGTTTGAATTCAAACGCCTCAGTTGTTCGGTTTCGAATCGGTAAACCGGTCGGTTTAGGTCGGTTACCGACCGGTTTGAGCGGTTTACCGGTCGGTTTGAATCTCGAATTCAAATGCGGTTCCTAGTCGGTAACCGACCGGTTTGGGTCGGTTACCGACCGGTTAGATCGGTAACCAGTCCAAACCGGTGGGCTGCCTTTTTTTGGATAAAAATGATTTTTTGGTACTTCCTTTGGACATATAGATATAAAAAAGACCGCACACTGCGGCAATAAATTCATTGTCTCGAAAACATGAACAAATAGTCGCATACAAATAGATATTGTCTCGAAAACATCAACGAATGCATCAACAACACATCCTCACAGTCACAGGAATACATGATCATCTACGCAAGATGTATGGAAAGACCCCTTGTTGGCATGACATTTCATACTCGGCGATGGACATAAGAGCGATACCTTTGGTTTGAAGCAGGGTTGCCTTGTAATCTTGCCACGTCTGGCCCGTCCAAGCTGCGGTTGTCTCCCATTCTTGAACCAACATACTGTAAAAGCTGGGATCTTGCCATTCGTACACCCACCTAGTCTGAGGCTGCGTGCTCACGTCAGGAATGGGATAGCTATAAGAAGGTTGTGAGGCATCGCTGTAGGACGAAGTAGAGTAGTCTGGAGTGTCGTAGTACGTGGGTGCAAAAGAAATTGATCTCCTCTGCGAGTCCTCTGGATTGTCGTCGTGTGTGCGTCCAAATGAAACTGATTTCCTCTGGGACTGTGGTTGTCCATGGTCACGATCTTGCGTAGCATGTGTGTATTGGGTCTCGCCTGCAATGAACCATAATTAGTAATCATGGACAAAAATAAATGTGTGTATGTACGTGCAAGTGCAATGGATACCTGTGAAACGAATTCCATAACCAGTCCCACCACCACCACCAGCAGCACCACAACGTCTTTGTGCCTGCCCGACATTGTCTACCTGCATAAACAGACAACACAAAATCAAACCCACGTAAATGTTGTCTATACAATATATACAGAAAAATATACATCCTAACATAAATCATACCTCAAATCCTAAATTAAATCGTACTCTACACATAAAGCTAACCCTAACCCTAACCACCTAAATCCATCCATCCTAATATCTAACACAGATCCTGCCTAAATACAACAATCCTAACACAAAACTACACCCAAAACATATAGATACTTAACTAAAATAGCAAGAAAAGGGGGGAAAAACTTACCTCAACTCCCGGAAGAAACCGCTCGGTTACCGAGCTGACCGCGCGGCTAGCCGACGGGGCGTCGCCGGAGCGGTTACCGCCCGCTCCCGCTCGGTAACCGAGCCTAACCGACCGGTTAGCCGGCGGCGGAGAGCGGACGGCGGCGCTGGGGGCGGAGGGCGGGGGCGCGGGCGCGGATAAGGCTCGGGAAGGAGGCGTTCTGCCCCCCCGCCCGTGAACGCCTGGTTTTGTGCCCGTGAGCGCCTAATGGGCCTCATGGGCCTTAACGGGCCGACTTTTTTTTTTTTTTTCAATTTCCAAACGTCCAATTTCAAAAAATTTTATACCATTGGTCTCCATAGATTGTAATCTATTTTTAGGAATTTTTTGGGCATTTTTTTTTTCAAATTTTCAAATTTCAAATTCAAATTTTGGTAACCGGTCCGTTTGGTAACCGTACCGGACCGGTTACATCGGTAACCGACCAAACCGACCGGTTACCGATCGGTAAAAAAAACCCTGCTGTGGGCTCCGTTTCCGTAGAACGACCCGCCCACTGTTTTGCTCTCTCTATGCATGTGGGTCCTGCACTCTCGTGTGTGCATGGACGGCCCGGATGTCAGTGAGAGGGAGGCGGAGACAACCGGGTATACGCCATGGTGTGCTTAGGAGCGGCGCATTCCGTTCCGTTCCTCATCAGCATCAGCAGCAGCAAAAAACAATAAAATCGCAAAGTAGTGGACGGAGGAAGTACGCGGCCGTTTCTCTACCTCATAGGTGTACAGTCCATGGAGCAAGGGACCCACTCTTGTGGGCCATTCATGTCATGGAGAGAAAGAGTCAAGGTCCCGTTGGCAGCGGCGGAACGGAACGGAGCCAGAAAATCGCAAAGCGACGCGGAAAAGGGTGGCGTGCAGCTCACTTCGCCTGGCGAGTGGGGCAAGAATGCGTGCCAGGACCCAGCTGTCTGCCGCGTTGGGTAACTGAACCATAAAATACTCCACGCTGGAAATGGGCGGCGCAGCGCGTAGGTTCCGGGGCCGGCTCGCGTCACCCCACCTGTCGGCAGATCGATTTTCCGTGTGGGTCCAACCATAACAACGGTGGGCTAGGCCCAAGGCCCATGGGCTTTGATATGGTTAACACAGAATGTGGTCCATAAGTTTCGTTTTGTCAATCAAGAATAAGAAATACGTATCATTTTTTATCTAATATATACCAAACGTGCAGTTGATAAGTCTTTATTTGAAGTTGTCTCGAGTCTCAAATGATTATTTTAAGATTACTTTTGATATGGTTGTTTTTATAAACATATTTATGGAAAAGTGGTATATGTAAGTATTTTTCAAGACAAATCTATTCATATAATTTCCATATTTGTAAACTTAGAAACTTAATAGTTATTGATGATTTATATTCCCAATGTTTGACTCAAATTTTGTCTAAAACCACAACTAATATGGGTATGGAGGGAGTATATATATACTCACAAATGGCTGAATGAGAGTGTTGTATAGAGCGGTACAGAGAGGTGTTGTGTGAGATGGAGATCGTAGATTGAGGTGGTTAAAGCCCGTTAGCAAAGATTGTTCGATAAAAAAGACTATCTGACAGAGTCAATTAACCTGTCTGTGTCTGTAAACTGAAAACATCAACCTTCAATTCAAAAATACTTTTATAGCAGTGTGATCCTATCCTATGTCCAAGAAACAAATCAGAGACCGTAAAGGGCCGGCGAGCAACGGGCCGTCAATTGGCAGCAGAATGCTTGAAAGGCCGGTTAACCGTTTGCTGAATGTTTTTTCTCTCTAAAACCCCCTACAGCTGCCGTACTTTTAGATAGGAGATAATCTGCTGCAGTACTTTTTTCTACAGACACAATGCGCATGTGCTAGCTAGCTATGTGTGCAGCTGACTAATACGCACGTACACGTACCAGCTCGACAAAAAAACAAGAAAACAGAATAAGTACGTAGGTCAATAAAGAAAGAAAAGGAGTCCCAATAATGATCAGAAACGGTTTTTTGTAGAAAATGATAAGGTCGTTGACTGACGACTGCATGGAGCACCAAAGGTCAGGGACTGTAAATAAACAAACAAAAGGTTAGCAATTGGTGCGCTAGCTGGGTCGTCGTAGGTACCTAGGGTCAAGTTTGCATGCTCGCTCTGCTCATGCAGCAATGCAAGAGGAAGAGTTAGGCTATGTTTGGTTTAGTTTTTTTTTTTTTGGGGGGGGACCGAATGATCCATTTCTTTTTTGTTATGATGATGTTATATTATGTTTGGAGCATCTCTAGCAGTTCCTCAATAAGACCCTCAATTCTCATAAAACTGTCGTATTGAGAGAGATGAAGTAAATTTCGTGCTCCAGCAGCTCCCCAATATGACCCCTTTTTTTGTGGCCACCAAAAAAAAGTCCATCTCCCCTCAAATGAAGGGGGAGTTGCATCTCCCGCATAAAGTGGGGCCCATCGTAACTACCGTTTCTTCTCCCTCCATGCATCCGCCGATCCACAGCCATGGCCGAAGACGAATGGGGCAGAGTGGTGCCGAGGCGGGGGATGGCGTAGCCGGGTGAAAGGATAAAGATGCCCAAGAGGGGGGGTGAATTGGGCTTTTCTAAAACTTCTTGCAAGAATTAAAACCTATCAAGTCCCAATTAACCCCCTAGTGCCTAGAAGTGTGTTTGACAAGAATCAATCGCACAAAAGACTATCGCTAAATCATTTCTACTCTAGCATGACAATTCAACTTATGAAAGAACAACAAGTAAATGCGGAATTGAATTGCTCAAAGGTAAATGCGTAGTAAAGAGAGTAGAGATGACACGACGATCTTTTTGCCGAGGTATCGAGGTGTCGGCACACCCCCCTAGTCCTCGTTGGAGCACCCGCGCAAGGGTATCGCTCCCCCTTGATCCGCGCAAGGATCAAGTGCTCACTACGAGCTGATTCTTTGCCACTCCGGCCCGGTGAATCACTCGCTACCGGTCACAACTTGGCTTGGGTCATCCACAATGCCTCCAGATGATCACCAAGCTCTCCGATCGCCACCAAGCCGTCTAGGTGATGCCGATCACCAAGAGTAACAAGCAAGAACTCTCACTTGACCAATGCAAGGCTAATGAGATGGGTGGATGCACACTTGCTACTCTCAATTCACTAATGAGGTGTTTGATCACTCAATTATCAAATCTCTCAACCTCAATAGGCCTCTTGCACTCACTTGCACTCACAATGTGTTTGGCAACCTTTCAAATGAGCAAGAGTAACAGCATGAATGAGGGGGAGGCATATATATACCCCCCAACTCGAAACATGCACGAAGGGGTAAGTCCAGCCAGTTATGTACTGACCGGACGCACCTGTCGGGGTGACCGGACGCGTCCGGTCAGTGCCTAATGGCTACGTGACGTCTAGCCTGACAACTGTACGAAGTGCTGATCGACGCTCCCATGCGTCCGATCACTGCTGACCGGACGCGTCCGGTCTTCAAAAACCCTCTCTGGAACCTCTCTGGACGCGACCGGACTCACCCCCTGGTGCGTCCGATCAATTTCTGAGGGTGAGTCCGGTCGCAACCAGACTGACCCCTCAGCCAAATCTACTGACCGGACGCATGGCCCAGCGTCCGGTCACTAGGGTTCGAGCGTCCGGTCGCAATTTGGAGTCCAAAATGACTTCGGTTTGCGACGCTCCCTTCACGAACTTTATTCCTTATGATCTTAGGGACCTTTCTAAGCTACCTAGGGCTTTGGTTAACAAGTGTGCACCACACCTAACTCAAAAGTCTCGCCTAGGTCAAGCTACCCATTCAAACCCCTCTTTATAGTACGGCCAAAGGTAAAACAAAGACCTATGCTACTCTAAGTGTCCTTCAACACCAAATGACACTTAGAACTAGCCTATCACCGTCTTCGTCGTCCATCCTTTGAAAACCGAACGAATTCCATCAATAATGGGACATGAATACCATAGTGTCCTCACGATCATCATCACCATGACCTAACTCAAACTGTTTCTGCAAAACACACGTTAGTCATAGTAATTTACCGTTGTCATCCAATCACCGAAACCCACTGGGGGCCTAGATGCTCACAATCTCCCCCTTTTTGGTGATTGATGACAACCTCAAATATGTTTGAAAGAGAGGTGAGGTTTTCAATAGCTTGGTTCATATAAGCATGTGATAATAAGATCAAAAGAGGTTAGGCATGCTTATACAAACCAAGTCCACATAAGTACTCAACATAATAAGAATTAACACAAGTACTTATGAACAAGCTCATTTATCGGAGTATAAGTGCGGAAGCAAAGTAAATGAGCATAATCAAGTGACATGTATAAAGTAACGAGTGAAGCATAACATGTCACAACTGAGCATAAACGAGTGACATGAAGTATATAACAAGTGAAGCATATCATGTCACATCCAAAGGACATACACACATCGGACACGAGTCAAAAGATAGACATGAATGCATATGAGTGCAAGATCACACAAAAGAACCGAAATCCTCTCACAAGCTCCCCCTATGTCTAACATATGCTCTCTCCCCCTTTGGCATCAAGGACCAAAACCTAAGGGTCGGAAGGCGGGATGGGAGCAGACGAGTCGGGCGATGAGGTGCGCGGAAGAGTCTCAAACTGAGCAAGGTAGGCCTCCTCGTCAGACGACGAACTGTGAGCTGGCTGACCCTCGGTCACTGGACGTGGAGGTGAAGCAGTCTGGGTCTACTCAGCTAACTCAGGAGCGGCCGCTGGTGCTGGAAGCTCTAGCTGTGGAGGCTCTGACTCTGGAGGAGGGTCCACGGGCTCTATCGCTGCCACTGACACGGTCAAGAGAGTCTCAGGTGCTGAACTGACAGGCAGAGTCTGACTCTCAGAGACAGGAGGCTCGGACGACGCTACTGAGGAGGGGAGTGTCTGTGAGGTACCAGTAGCTGGAGCAGAGGTCACCGGCAACTGAAACGCTGGCGGGGTAGGCAGGCCGGTGAGCTCACTGAAGGAAGCCTCCAGACTCCTCGGGGTCACTAGAACCGACTCCGTCTGAGTGGGAGTGAAGCCTGAGTGAATCGGCGTGAACCCTGGCTACTGCCCTGGCAGAGGTGAGGAGAACCACTGCGGGTACTGCGGAAAGGGCAAGACCGTCGACGAAGGAACTGACGTGTAAAACGAGGTCGACGGTCCGGGCTGCTGCAGCTGGAACTGAGACGGCTGAGGTAACTGTGGAAGAGCCGCCATCCTCTCCATGAAAGCCAGTGTCTGTGTCTGGAGCTGAATCATCTGCCTCTGGAGAGCGTCTTGGCGCTCCTGTGCCTGAGCTGCGGCCACTGCCTGTGCCTCTGCAAGTCGGGCCTGCTCCTGTGCCTGTCGTCGCTGCTCCTCAGCCTGACGCTGAACCTCCTCAGACAGCCGTGACTGCTGCTGCTCCATCCGAGAGAGAATAGCCAGGAGAGCTGGATTGGAGCCGGCCATACGCGAGGAGGAGGCCTCGGAGTCGTGAGCTCCCTGTGGATGCATCCTCGGAAGAGGAGCGTAGTCGTCGTCAGTGCTGTCAGACGGAACCTCCAGGTCAGGGTCCTCGCCCTCTGCCTCAAGCTGTGCGAGCTCGGCCTCGACCAACTGACTGACAGTCTCGTCCTGCTGTGCCTCGGTCTCTGTGACAACCGGCCTCTGGCGCTGACCCTTGGGGCGAGTGTCTGGACGGTCCCCGGCAATCTGGCGAGTGTCGTATACGGGGTACTCCGTCGGGGACTGAAGAAGCTCTGGAAGCAGGGCCGGAATCATTCGCCTCGGAATAAAACAGATCAGGTGAGCATAGGGGAGCTGCCGGTGACCCTTGAAGCCCTCTGCGAGTGTGTCCTCCATCTCAGAAATGATGACTCCCAAATATCGAACTCAAGCTAGGAGACCAAGTGGTGAATAAGCCAAATCTGAATACGTGTCAGTCCCTCTCTGTAGCCTGTCCGGGGTAGAAGAGTGTGCCTCATGACCTCGTTCACGAGACGGGCCGTCGGCGTCAAGTCACGAGGACGCCGGCTGGACCCCTCTCCGAACGGCTCCCGGAAGCAGGCACGAACCAAGTCGGCAGGTGGAATCTCGCCTGCGTGTGGACGCCTAGGCGACTCTGTCTCTCCATAGCACAGCGTGTGAACCCGAGTCGGATAGGCTGTCAGACCAAGGTACTCTCGGGCACGGGCACTGTAAAGCCAGTAGGACCTCCCCCTGAAGGCAAAGTGTAGGAACCGGTGGTCCGGGGAGATCCAGAGAGACGCATAGAACTGTCGAACCCAATCCTCCACGTACTGGCCACTGCGTCCAAGTAGATCTGCTAACCCCGACAGGTAAGACAGCATGGGCCGAATGGCCTCTCCAGCAACCGCGACTATAGTCTCCAGCGGACAAACTCGGTGAGGACGAATGTGGACGCCGCTGTTGACATAAGCCCGGTAGAAGTCCTCCTGAATCACTGTGTAGAAGCCCTCGGAGGCCTGAGGGTGCCTGGCGGCTGGGAACCACTCCTCGTATGGGATCAGATGCAAGGCCTGCACCTAACATGCTGTCGCAGCCCGCATGTCCAAGTGCTCCACAGGTGGGGGTCCCTGTGGCCTCGGAGGGGGTCGACCACCCCGCCTCTGCCCCTCAGGTCTAGGAGACACCTGAGTGCGAGTACGGGTGGACCGACGGACCGGCGGCTGAACTGGTTGCTCCTCTGTCTGACCCTCTGCCTGGGTCTCTGTAGTGGCGTTGGGCTCTGGAGCGGACCCACCTGCTGTAGCTGCTGCTAGAGCTAAGGCTGCCTCTGACGGAAACTGAAAGTCTGGCGGGAGGACCTCAGCGGGGTCATCAAGAGAATACTGCACACCGTGAACCCAGACAACTCCGCCCTCTGTCTGAAGCAGGGCCTGCACCTGCTGCTCTGTGAGGAGATCACGAACCAGGCGACCCCTCTGCTGTCCACTGCCCTGACTGCCCTGAGCTGAAACCGGGTCGCGAATACGAAGACCTCCTGCCTGACCACCCTGCTCGGCCCTCTCGGCTGCTCAAGCTGCTGCTAGTGCTATTTCGGAGTCACGGTCTAGACGCTTACGCTTCTTGGAGATGAGCTTCTGGGGCCTCTTCCCTTTGTCACCAGAGGGAGGGCGCGGGGGAGGTGGATCGTCCCCGGGACCTCCGCCGATGTTCTTGCAGCGAGCCATCGCTACAAGAACAGAACCACTGCCACTAACTGCCACGGACAAGACCAACTGCCTCTGAGAACCACTGTCACGTAAACCAAAGAACTGGACTGAACCTCAGAGGCTTGGCCTCATTCCGTATCCGCGAGCTTGGCCCCGAATTAATCTGTCACTGGCACACTGACACGGTCCCGACTCGCTGCAATAGATAGATAGGGATATATATATATAAGCATATTTTAACTAGAGAAAAGAAGACCCTATTGGAAGCAAAGGAAAGAGAGAGACAGGGCGTGGCTTTGCTACCTGACAAGACGCGACAAACGGATCAAGCAGAGGTGAGAGATGATTCGCTGGAAGGATCTGCGCGAGTAACAGGGCCAAAACATGGTTAAAAAGGCATGACCATTGGGTGAGGCATTGTATCGAACACCTTGCAGGCAGGGGTAAAGAAGGGGAGGGGGAAGCTCACTGTGGGGAATCGGCCGGCCGGAGAGAGGACACCGGAAAGGAGGAAGATGCCCGGGGAGGAGCTCCGACGACCGGAGGAAGCCCGGCGGCTTGGGCGTGGCGAGCGGCGGTGGTGGCGCGGCGAGGAGGTGGCTGGGGCGCGCGGAGGAGGTGCGGCGCGGACGCGGGCGCTGCGGCGTGGGCGGGCACGGCGATGCGGCAGCCAGGGTGGCGCGGGGGAGGAGCGGCGGCGCGCTAGGGTGAGGCGGCGGCAGAGCGAGTAGCATGGGCACGACGGCGGGTTGGGTCGGGGCGGGTGGGCCAAGATGGAAGATAGGAGACTGAGGCCCACATGTTGGTTGGATAAGACTTATTGCGCTTGATAAATTGCGACCGGACGCACGGAGCCCCAGCGTCCGGTCACGAACAGAGAGCTCCCAAAACACGTTTTGCGCGACCGGACGCGTCCTGTCACGCATGACCGGACGCACTTTGCGTCCGATCCCACTTCGACCAACGACCAGACGCACCCGCTAGCGCATGGCCGGACGCGACGATGACATTGTTCATCCGCGCGCGAATTGCACTGACCGGACGCACCTGGTGAGTCCGGTCGCAGCGTCCGGTCACAGGAAAACCCCTATTTTGATTCGAATTTGCGCGCCGACTTCTCCCAACCAAGTTCCAACTCAAATAAGACGCAAATAAACACCAGTTGGAACCTAGAGGAGTGACCTCTCTCAAACCCTCAAAATTTTCAAATATTTTGCCATAGGCTAAGTTAGTTTTCTAGATAAGATAGGCAATAAAACCTCGAGGAGACAACATGTGGCCACCAAAACTAGGGGACTCAACCATTAGGAGCCTCAAATGCTCCCCCTAGCGGTGGACGAACACAGCGGTTGCTCAAAGCATAACCAAAAAGGAACGACAAGGCAACAACCATGCATATGCAATGCATTACGGAATTTGAATCTAGGTTGCTTGTCAAGTTTGCTCATGGGTAAGCTTCTTCACACGCTTTTTAGGGCAGTTATCTTAACCACGTTTGACAAGCCTATGTGCATAGCATAATTTAAACATGGCATATTATACAATGCAATGCAAAGACAACCCCCTTTCACCTTTTGACAAAGTTACTTAGATCAAGCACATTAAGCTCACTTCGCAATCTACAAAGAGTGTTTTCATCTAGGGGTTTTGTGAAGATATCCGCCAATTGCTCTTCGGTTCTAACTCCCTCTAAGGATATGTCTTTCTTTGAAACATGGTCTCTAAGAAAGTGATGGCGAATATCTATGTGCTTTGTGCGAGAGTGTTGAACCGGGTTGTTAGCAAGCTTAACCGCGCTCTCATTGTCACACAACAAAGGTACCCTTTCTAGAACTACACCATAGTCTAAAAGGGTTTGTTTCATGTAAAGGATTTGTGCACAACAAGCACCCGCGGCTATGTATTCCGCCTCGGCGGTAGACAAGGCCACACTATTTTGCTTCTTAGAACTCCATGAAACTAGTGATCTCCCGAGCAAATGGCACCCTCCGGATGTGCTTTTTCTATCTACTTTGCAACCCGCGTAATCCGAATCGGAATACCCAATGAGTTGGAAGTTAGCTCCTTTGGGATACCAAAGGCCAAAGCTTGGGGTGTGCTTTAGGTACCTAAGGATTCTCTTCACCGCTATGAGATGTGATTCCCTAGGATCGGCTTGAAAGCCAGCACACATGCACACACTAAACATGATGTCGGGCCTAGATGCGGTCAAATATAACAAGCTACCAATCATAGAACGGTAGAGAGTTTGGTCAACCGGGTTACCTCCCACATCTAGGTCGAGATGTCCATTTGTTGGCATTGGAGTCTTGATAGGCTTGCAATCATCCATGTTGAAGCGCTTGAGGAGGTCTTTTGTATACTTCTCTTGAGATATGAAAGTCCCCTCCTTCAATTGCTTGACTTGGAAGCCTAGGAAGAATGTGAGCTCTCCAATGATGGACATTTCGAACTCCTTTGACATCAAGTCACCAAATTCCTTGCAATAGGCTTCATTTGTTGATCCGAAGATGATATCATCAACGTAGACTTGACAAATGAAGATTTCTCCATCAAGCTTCTTGGTGAATAGTGTGGTGTCGACCATCCCAATGGTGAAGCCCTTCTCAATGAGGAAGTCTCGGAGGCGCTCGTACCAAGCTCTTGGGGCTTGCTTGAGCCCATATAGCACCTTGGACAACCTATAAACATGATTAGGATATCTAGGGTCTTCAAACCTAGGAGGTTGATCAACATAGACTAGTTCATTTATGAAGCCATTTAAAAATGCACTTTTCACATCCATTTGATATAATTTAATGTCATGATGTGATGCATATGCAAGGAGGATACGAATGGCTTCGAGTCTTGCAACCGGTGCAAAGGTCTCTCCAAAATCCAAACCTTCAACTTGAGAGAACCCCTTTGCAACTAGCCTTGCCTTGTTTCTAACAACCTTGCCTTGATCATCTTGTTTGTTTCTAAACACCCATTTTGTTCCAATGACTCTTGCGCCTTTGGGTCGCTCTTCAAGTGTCCAAACTTGGTTGCGGGTGAAGTTGTTTAATTCTTCATGCATAGCATTCACCCAATCCGGATCACTTAGAGCTTCATCTACAATGGTAGGCTCAACAAGAGACACAAAGGAGTGGTGTTCAATAAATAAAGCAAGTTTTTGAGATCGAGTCATTACACCCCTTGTTGGACTCCCTATGATGAGATCTTGAGGATGAGCTTGTAGTAGAGGAGTAGTTCTTTAATCAACCACTTGAGGGGCCGCTTGTGGAGCATCAACATCTTGAGTTTGTACCATCATTTGATCATGGGAGACATGAGTATCTTCAAATGGATCCCTCCCATCTTTGTCATCAACAAGTGGTACATTGGATGAGGATGGCTTGTCAATGACTTGCACATCATCATCATCTTTAGGCTTGATGGCTCCAACCGGCATGTTCTTCATTGCTTCCCTCAATGGTTCATCACCTACATCATCAAGATTTTCATGCTCTCCTTGAGAGCCATTAGATTCATCGAATTCCACATCATATGTTTCTTCTACCATCCCGGTGGCATGGTTGAATACTCGATATGCTTTGGACTTCAATGAGTAACCAACAAGAAAACCAATATCACATCGGCGTTGAAACTTCCCTAGGTGTTGGCGCTTCTTGTAGATGTAGCATTTGCACCCAAACACTCTAAAGAAAGATACATCCGACTTCTTGTTGTTGAGTAGCTCATAGGGGGTCTTGCCAAGTAGACGATGGGGGAACAATCGGTTTGATGCATAGCAAGCGGTGTTGATTGCTTCCGCCCAAAATCTCTCCGGTGTAGAGTACTCATCTAGCATTGTCCTTGCTAGGGTGATTAGAGTCCGGTTCTTTCTCTCAACTACCCCATTTTGTTGTGGTGTGTAGGTCGCGGAGACTTCATGCTTGATCCCAACTTCATCACAATATTCCTCAATATGGGTGTTGGCAAACTCCTTTCCGTTGTCACTTCTAATCTTCTTGATCTTCACATCAAATTCATTTTGGGCTCTCTTGGCAAACTTCTTGAATGAAGGGGTTGCTTCGGATTTATCATGAAGAAAGAATACCCAAGTGTATCTAGAGTAGTCATCAACAATCACTAGACAATAGAGATTTCCACCCAAGCTTGCATATGTTGTTGGCCCAAATAGATCCATATGAAGAAGCTCTAACTCTCTTGATGTTGATACAAAGGCTTTGGTTGGATGAGTGTTTGCAACTTGCTTGTCGGCTTGACATGCACTACACAATTTGTCCTTCTCAAATTTGACATCCTTCAAGCCCCTAACCAAATCCTTCTTCAATAGCTTGTTGAGAGTGTTCATTCCAACATGTGCCAATCTTCTATGCCATAGCCAACCAAGTGATTGCTTAGTGAACAAACATGTCTTCAAGTTGGCATCTTCGGAGGTGAAATCCACTAGATAGAGATTGTTGTATCTAAAGCCCTTGAATATCACTTGTGTATCATCTTTCTTGGTCACAACCACTTCCTTGTCGGTGAACAAACATTGAAAGCCAAGATCACATAATTGCCCAACGGATAGCAAGTTGAAGCTCAATGATGCAACTAGAAGTACATTGGAGATGGTATGATCATTTGAAATTGCCACTTTGCCCAATCCCTTGACATTGCCCTTTGAATTGTCACCAAATGTTATCTTTTCTTGGTCATCGACGTTCTCTTCTAGTGAGGTGAACATCCGGGGATCACCGGTCATATGTTGTGTGCAACCACTATCAATCACCTAATGAGATCCACCGGTCTTGTAGTTCACCTACACACATAAGAAATCAAGCTTGAGCTTTTGGGACCCAAACTTGTTGAGGTCCCTTAACCTTCTCTACTAGTGACTTTGCAACCCAAATTTGCTTCGGCCTATTCTTGTTAGGAGGCCCCATGAACATAACTTTCATCTTGCCACTAGAGTCTTGTCTAAGCATGTAGTGAGCATTGAAAGCAAAGGGCCTAGCATGCTTGGGCAAGGGTGTGGGCTTTGGCTCTTCACAATCATGAGCAAAATGACCTTCCTTTCCACACTCATAGCATCTTCCAATTTTCTTCTTCTTTGGCTTTGTGATGCTCTTGCGTTGCTTCATCTTCTCTTCAAGGAAGCCAATTCCATTTCTATTTGTCTTCATCATGGTGTTCATGAGTAGCTCACTTTGAAGACATTGCCCCTTGGTGAATTTCTTCAACCCGGTGGTAAGGTGCTCCTTCTCTCTCTTGAGCTTGTAATTCTCTTGTTGGAGCTCTAATTGAGATGGTGTCATCTTGTAATCTCTTTCCATCTTCAATCTCTTGTTTTCTTCTTTTAGCATGTCTAGCTCAAGTGACATGCTATAATCATCATCATGAGTTTCTATGACAACTTGCTTTGTGGTTGTAAGCTTCTCTAGATCAACCTTGAGTTTTGCATTCTCATTCTTGATCTTGACATAGTCATCATAATGATCGGCCACAACCACACTCTTGCCCTTGCCACTAGCTTTTTGCCCATCATGCTCACTAACCAAATCCTCACAAGATGTTGCTATGTCACACTTAACAACAAGGTTAGGAGCATCATGTGTCTCATGTGAAAGCATATCATAAGTAATGGTGAGAGCATCATAGTCAACTTTCACTTGAGTGTGTTGTTCTTTGAGCAAAGCATAACTAGTGGTAAAGTCACTATGCATCTTATCAAGTTTTTCATTTTTAGCTTTGAGCTCCTTGTTAGAGGACTTGAGTTCCTTGATGGATGATGACATAGTAGCAAGTTCATCTTTTAACTCATCACTAGCATGAATGGCATGATCATATTTATCAACAAGAGATTTATTTTCATCAACAAGCTTTTCATTTTTAGCTCTAGTTTTTCTTATGATTTTAGAGTAGTCGTTTAGTAATTTGACAAGTTCATCATAAGTAGGTGCCTCAAATTCACCATCGCTATCACTATCACTAGAGTCATCATCGCTTTGTACCTTTCGGTCACCCTTGGCCATAAGGCATAGGTGTGTAGATGATGATGGCGACGGTGGTGATGGTGGTGTAGAGGAGTCAATGACTAGAGCGGCCACCTTCTCCTTCTCATCATCACTATCTTCATTTGATGAGCCACCGGAGGAGTCAATGTCGGTGAGCCAATCACCAACAATGTAAGCCTTGCCACCTTTCTTGTGGTATTGCTTCTTCTTCTTGCCATCCTTCTTGTAGTAGGGCTTCTCATTCTTCTTCTCATCTTCACTTGATGAGTCATACTTCTTGCCCTTGTTCTTGTTCTTGTAGTTCTCTTTCTTGGGCTTGGTGCATTGATGAGCAAGATGGCCAAGCTCACCGCAATTGTAGCAATCCATTTCGGAGATTGGCCTCCTCTTGCTACTTGTGAAGAACTTCTTCTTTCTTGAGTCAAAGTTGACTCCATTCTTGTGAAGCTTCTTCAACATCTTAGTGGTCCTTCTCACCATGAGAGCGATGTTGGAATCATCCTCTTCATCACTTGAGCTCTCATGATGCACCTCAATAGCCTTGGACTTGCCCTTCTTGTCATGGCTTGCTTTGAAGGCCAAGTCCTTCTTCTTGTCGGTGGAGGAGCCACCACTTGGTGTGATGTGCATGTACATCTCATGAGCATTGATCTTTCCCAAGATTTGAGTTGGTGTAGCGGTGGAAAGATCACTTTGATGTAGCACCGTCACAATGTGTCCATACTTCTCAATTGGAAGGACACAAAGAATCTTCCTCACAACATCGGATGGTTGCATTTGTGTGAGGCCAAGTCCATTGAGTTCTTCTACAAGAACATTCAAGCGTGAGTACATTTCATTTGCACTTTCATTAGCATGCATATCAAATGAATGAAGCTTTTGCATAACTAAATGGTATCTCTCCTCACGCTCACTCTTGGTCCCCTCATGAAGAGCACAAATGTTATCTCATAGATCATGGGCATTCTTGTGGTTTCGGACGCGGTTAAACACATCCTTGCAAATGCCTCTAAAGAGAATGTTTTTGGCCTTTGCATTCCACTTCTCATTTTCTTCCTCATGTGGCGTGAGGCTAGTGCCCTCCTTAGGTTTGGGGAACCCGGTTATGGCGGCATTGCGGCATTTCACATCAACCGCTTCTAGGTACGACTCCATACAGATTTTCCAATATGGAAAGTCGTCTCCCTCGAACATGGGAGGTGGTCCATCACCTCTGGACATCTTAACTCTAAGCGGTTAAGCCTAAATCGAGAGCACGAGGCTCCGATAGCAATTGAAAGGATCAAGATGCCCAAGAGGGGGGGGGTGAATTTGGCTTTTCTAAAACTTCTTGCAAGAATTAAAACCTATCAAGTCCCAATTAACCCCCTAGTGCCTAGAAGTGTGTTTGACAAGAATCAATCGCACAAAAGACTATCGCTAAACCATTTCTACTCTAGCATGGCAATTCAACTTATGAAAGAACAACAAGTAAATGTGGAAATGAATTGCTCAAAGGTAAATGCGTAGTAAAGAGAGTAGAGACGACACGACGATCTTTTTGCCGAGGTATCGAGGTGTCGGCACCCCCCCCCCTAGTCCTCGTTGGAGCACCCGCGCAAGGGTATGGCTCCCCCTTGATCCACGCAAGGATCAAGTGCTCACTACGAGCTGATTCTTTGCCACTCCGGCCCGGTGAATCGCTCGCTACCGGTCGCAACTTGGCTTGGGTCATCCACAATGCCTCCGGATGATCACCAAGCTCTTCGATCGCCACCAAGCCGTCTAGGTGATGCCGATCACCAAGAGTAACAAGCAAGAACTCTCACTTGACCAACGCAAGGCTAATGAGATGGGTGGATGCACACTTGCTACTCTCAATTCACTAATGAGGTGTTTGATCACTCAATTATCAAATCTCTCAACCTCACTAGGCCTCTTGCACTCACTTGCACTCACAATGTGTTTGGCAACCTTTCAAATGAGCAAGAGTAACAGCATGAATGAGGGGGAGGCATATATATACCCCCAACTCGAAACATGCACGAAGGGGTAAGTCCAGCCAGTTATGTACTGACCGGACGCACCTGTCGGGGTGACCGGACGCGTCCGGTCAGTGCCTAAGGGCTACGTGACGTCTAGCCTGACAACTGTACGAAGTGCTGATCGACGCTCCCATGCGTCCGATCACTGCTGACCGGACGCGTCCGGTCTTCAAAAACCCTCTCTGGAACCTCTCTGGACGCGACCGGACTCACCCCCTGGTGCGTCCGATCAATTTCTGAGGGTGAGTCCGGTCGCAACCAGACTGACCCCTCAGCCAAATCTACTGACCGGACGCATGGCCCAGCGTCCGGTCACTAGGGTTCGAGCGTCCGGTCGCAATTTGGAGTTCAAAATGACTTCGGTTTGCGACGCTCCCTTCACGAACTTTCTTCCTTATGATCTTAGGGACCTTTCTAAGCTACCTAGGGCTTTGGTTAACAAGTGTGCACCACACCTAACTCAAAAGTCTCGCCTAGGTCAAGCTACCCATTCAAACCCCTCTTTATAGTACGGCCAAAGGTAAAACAAAGACCTATGCTACTCTAAGTGTCCTTCAACACCAAATGACACTTAGAACTAGCCTATCACCGTCTTCGTCGTCCATCCTTTGAAAACCGAATGAATTCCATCAATAAGGGGACATGAATACCATAGTGTCCTCACGATCATCATCACCATGACCTAACTCAAACTGTTTCTGCAAAACACACGTTAGTCATAGTAATTTACCGTTGTCATCCAATCACCAAAACCCACTGGGGGCCTAGATGCTCACACCGGGGCCGTGGTTGGGAACGGGGACGAGGCCGCCAGCCGCCGGATCTCGCGGTCATGGCAGTCGGGCTGTGGCGGAACCGTCCTGATTATAAGAGTTCAAGTACTGTCTTAGTCAAATCCGTCTGACTTTGACTCATACTTGATCCCATATAACCCCGGTAGTCCGGAAATCTCGAAGGATTTCTATCAACGTACATCCTACAGGATCGCATCGTTCAAGGATTACATTCGCAAAGATACATCACAGAGAAACGAAACCGAATTTAAAATATCAGAGTGCGAATTTAAAACGGAGTTATTACAATATCGAGTTTAAAAGTGCGGAAGCTGAAATAGTTTAAAGCACGACCACCACCCATGTGGTCCAAATAAACATTGTTTGATAAAACCAACTCACACAACTCACTCTTCCCTTTTTAGATAATGTGCCACTAGAAGTCTCAGACCAACAAAAGAAAAAGGGAAGCTTCTGGACGACCCTGCCCGGGGCCTACTCCTCATCACCTTCCACTGGGTAGAGGCAGTGCTTACAATAGCCAAAGTAGACCTGGCCATCTGCAACAAACGGGATAAACCCTGAGTACGGGAATGTACTCAGCTAGACTTACCCGTCCAACTGAAAATAAAGACACCAAGGGTATGCAAGGCCTTTCGGGTGGATCTGGGATCTTTTAGTTGCGAAAAGCTCAATTTCAGATAAGAGGTAATTGATGATAATGATGAGCGGCCATTTTTAGACCTATTCCTTAATTCTAGGTTTTTCACCTGTACTAGAGCACTCACTTGAATCTATCAATCAATAATATAACCATATCCAGTTGACTTATCCACATTTTAGTTGAACCTTTAATCATCACATGGAGTTGTATCGTGGTGAAGCTCGCCATAGTTTCCCACTAACCGGGGGAGACGGCGACTCGAATCGAATTCCAAACCAGCTGGTGAAAGACCTTTAATACCAGCCCACACTTTCCCCGTCGGGTCCATGCATTGGGCAACCGCTCGACGCTTGTTCGTGGTGGTAATCGTCGCGGTTCAAGCACGGACCGCCCAATTGGAACCTGGCGATGGCCTCACGCGGCAGATCGCAATTTCCATACTAGAGGGCGCGACACGGGTCGAAACCGGCCCGAACAGCTTCTAACCGGCTTTGGGGTCGATGATTACGGCACCGACATATCCCTAAGTAAAAGGGCGCGTTCAAAAATGAACGAGGGCCAACATTGATACAAACCTACACGATCCAACGGACGGACTGCCCCAAGTTTCCAAACTTGTGCCTTGCCTTCCAGTTGACCGTATTTCACTACAACTCAGGTTCTTTTCCACGATAGCAAGTATAGCCAACCGTGATCCGGTAACTACCCATCAGGGTATTACGGAAACATTCTTAACTACTACTTTTATTAAGCAGGCTAAGCAATTCTACATTGTAAATAAATAGCAGGATAACAAGATAGATATTAATCAATAACCAAGGAATGGTAATGCAACAAGTAGGTTTCATTCCAACTCCTAACCCTAATGCATCACAATATAAAAGGACTCAAGTAATTTTAATTGCAAAAGATAGGAGGCTTAATATGCTCCGGGGCTTGCCTTGGGAGAAGACTGAGGCCTCGTGGGAGGGGCACTCAGGCAGGTTAGTGTCGCTTGCGGGGTCGGCTTCCTCGGCTTGCTGAAGCTCCGGGATCTCCTACTCGACGTTTGTCTCCGGCTCCTGGTCTTGTTCCTGAACTGTCGATCCTATTGTATGCGGTAAATTAAATAATTAATACGGGGTGCAGGATATGGTGGTATGAAAGAACATTTCTTGCAAACCAACAAAACCAACTTGTTGAACCACTTTTGACATTATGGCAAATACTTATTTATTTCATAAAACAAAATCCATTTATTCACCTATTTCTTATTTAATAATTCAAAAGAAATTCGAGTTTGAACTGCAAGTGTACTTTTCTGGATTCAGAAAAATCCACAAAAATTCTAGAAGGCAATTAACACTCACTGGACTTCACTGAACAATTTTCAGCCAGAAACAAAATACAGAACTGCAGATACAAAAATAATAAATAAACTGCTCAAAAGGTGCTTTGAACTAACTTTTTACACAAATGTGTTCAACAGCAGATTTTATATTTTTTCCAGATTCTACACCGCATTTTATACCCATCAACAAAATTCCATGAACAGAAACATTATACTATTCCTTATATGAATTTCCAAAGGAAAACACAGAAAAGTACAGTTGTAAAGCAACTTCAGATTCTTCCATACAACAGCTCATGCTTAACATTTTTCTTAGCCTGAACAAGTCATACAGAGACTACACAATTTTTCCCACATTTTATTTCGACATATAAAATACCTTAATATTTATTCTAAGAAAACAACCAAAAATGACTTTTAATGATAACAGAAACTTTTTCCACATAAACAGTGCAGTATATATTTTTCAAAGGTGCCAATCATGATAAGAAACCTACACAAATTTTCCCATGAATTATTTCAACCAGAAAACACCTATTTTCATTTATCTAAACAAAACCTCACAAACTGAATTAAATAAAAACAGTAATAAAAACTTTCACCAAAAATACTTTCATATTTTTCCATGATAGATCTACTCATAAACAAGCTAACAAAACTGAAAGTACTTTATTTGGACTTTTAAAACGAGCTACACAAAAATAACAAGCATTTCTGGAAAATAAAACAAAAAGGAAAACATTTGAAATCATCCCGGCTCAAACTTCGTGAACTCGGTCCATGGACCAGTGGGTGACTGACGCGCGGGGTCCGCTGGTCAACGGGACCCACCTGTCAGAGAGGGCGAAGCAGGAAAGGTGTTGACCGGCGAAAGCTCGTCGACGGTGAGGTCGCCGGCGGTGAGGCTAGGCTCGATAGACTCGGCTCGACGAGGCGCATCCAGCGGGGGGGGGGGGTCGGCTTGGCCAGAGGGTGACCGAAGCGTGCCGGCGGCGAGCGGTGGCGGACGGCGGCGGCGACACACGGCTACGCTGTTTCCGGCGGTCGCCGGTGAAATTGGGGAAGGCATAGGCTTACTCGAGCCCTAGGGAGGCTATCGGAGGGCTCGGCTTGGCTCGGGAAGCTCCGAGGAAGCTTGGCCACGCAAGCGGCCATGGCGGACGGTGGCGGGGCTCGGCGAGGCCGTGTCCGGCGGTCGCCGGTGAAATTGGGGGAGGCAAAAGCTCAAGTGAACCCTAAGAGACAAAGCTATGGGGTTGGTTCGGCTCGGGTGGCTCCAGGGGAGCTTGACCACGTGAGCAGGCCGCGGCGGCGCCCATGGCGCTCGGTCGGGGGTATAGAGAGAGATAGGGAGCGGTAGAGTTAAGGCTAGTTGGTGTTCTCACCTTGCCTTGGCTCGGTGAGGCTCGAGGACGAAGGAGAGGAGGCAGTGGCGCTCAGGTCGGGGAGGAACGGCGTCGCGGGCTCAGCGGTGGCGATGGCGTCCGCGACGGCGCTCTCCGGACTCCGGCGTCAGCGAGGCTCGGCCGGTGGCGCTAGCGCGAGCACCGGGCGTGCAACGGCGAGGCGGAGCAGTGTGCAGAAGGAATCAGAGGGAGGTGGACGGTGATGGTTGGAACGGCGGTGCGGCTCTCGGCGCCAAACGCGGCGAGCAGTGAGGTGCTCGGCGTGTTTGCGGGAGAGAGAGGGAAGGGAGCGAGGGCAGGAGCGAGTGAGGGGGCTTGTGAGCGCGGGTGAGAGAGAGGGCGAAGGGTGCTCGGGTTTTGGCCGGGGCCTCGGCCGGCCGGTGGTGGTGGCGGGGCCCGGCGACGGGACGCGGCGCGAGCGGCGAGGCAAGCGCGGCAGGCGAGGCGAGCGCGGAGAGGGCGAGCGAGATCTTTGCGTTATCGCGCGGAGAAGGATCGCGCGGGGAGTGGCGGAGGCGGATTTGCTCAGGCATCGCCGGCCACGTGGCGCAGTCGCCGGCGTACGGCGCGACCGTGGTCGGGGCTGGCATGCGCGGCGCGCGCGAGCGCGCGGGAGCGGGCGCGGGCGAGCTGGGCCGGCGCGCGGGCGCGGAGCTGGGCTGACGCGCGTGCAAGGCGGGCCGAAAGGTGGGCGCGGGAAAAAAAATTATTTTCCTTTTTCTTTTTCCAAAAACTTTTCAACTTTGACCATTCAAAAACAGTTTCAAAAACTCCAACCCAGGCTTTGACCCAAATATAAAAGTTGCTCAAAATAATTTTCTCTACAACTTTCATATAAGACACTTTTTCTGAAAACCATTTTTACAATCTCCTTATAATTAAAGCCAATTTTGAAACATAAAACATTTTGCTTAATTCATTTTTATTTAACAAACCATTTTGAACTAGGTTAAAATATCAACATGAAAAGCACTCTACTCATTATTCTCTATTTTATAAAACTATTTGCCAAAACAGAAATCCATTTAAATCATCGAGTCAAATAGAAATCCAAAATCCAACAATTAAACAAAGACAAAAGCACTCTTATGCACATGAAATGATGCAATACATTGCGTATGCTTCTTTAGTAGCTAATTGCAGTGCCTAATGCAGTGCTTGACGCTAGGGTGTCACAGTCGGGTCTCGTGACCATGACCGGGTTCCGGCTGGCCGCGGCCATGGTCGCCGCCGTCCCCGGGCCCCGGCCAGGACCGAGCACCGCCGCGCCTCGCAGTCCGCCGCGGGCATGGCCGCCGCCGTCCCCTGGCCCCGACCAGACCCGTTGTGGGGAGGAGGTGGAAGGTGGAGGTCGCGAACATCGCCGGAGCGGGCCTGTACATGGACATCGCTGGGGGAGAAGACCGCCGACTCGGCCATGGCTTGGACATCGCTTGGTGGGAGGTGGACATCGCCATAGCTCGGGAGGAAGACAGAGCGGAGAGGAAAGAACTAAAAATAAATAAACTGACAACTAGGGTCCACTGTATTGGTGATAGTATTGGGAAACTGCCGGAGAAACGACTTCAATCAGACGCCAAAACAATATTGGTGGCCCCCAATACAGCTATATTGGGGGAGATGGATTGGGGAGCTGTTGGAGATGCTCTTAGTTGTGATGATGCCCTTAACCGGCGGCCCTTGATGGTTGACACCGGGGTGGCTAGCCGCACACCACCCACACACACCATGGTCGCTTACATCATTCTGGTCAGGGGGCCATCCCACCTTGGCAGTCGTGCCCCTGTATCTACTAGTGTTTGTCCCTATCATAGGACTAGGCCCTAATCCCAATCTCTGATTTCCTACTGTTTGCCCTCTATTGGGGATGGAGATGCGGGCCCCTAAATTAACTCTTACAGGAAACTAAACGGGGCAAAACCATCCATGCGAGGTTTGACAAGACCGGAAATAGGTGAGTGTTCCTCGAAAAGCCTCGATAAACTACCTCAGGCCATCCATTTTTTCCAATCAATCTATTTTATCCATCTCTTAAGACTCAAACTCCCTAGTCCCTAATCCCACCCCGTATACCTCCCCATGGGCTTTTCCCCATCTGAGCCGACTATCGTGCTGTAACCATAGTCGTGCATGGCACTCGACCGTCCCTCATCTCTGCCAGATGACTAGTCCTCGACCGTCACACCCAAGCAATGTTAGTCGTCGCCCGCCAACACAAGTTCCCAACACTAGCCCTCCATGGCTCTGCTGGGGATTGACAACCCCTTCTCGTCTCGTACCAAACTAGGGGCGGATCTAGTATAGGTGCATGGGGGTACAACTGTACCCCCAAAAATTTTGTAGAAACACCAACTATATATATCTATAATATATTATATACCTAGCACATTTTATCAAATAGCAATATTCTAAGCTCAAGTGCTCATCTAACAAGGAAATAGCTTATAGCTCTATAATGTAGCACTCTTTCTTCTATAGTCCGGGAGTTCAAAAATAATTCAATACACATGACATAAGTATAAGATAAAAATAACAACAGATTAATCAATTTTTTTTTAAAAAAAGCTAAGTCATTTTCTTCCAAACCATCATAATCATTTTAATTTGTAAGTTTGGGTCTTGATTTTGTTTAATAGCCAAACAATGTTTTAGGTTCGTACCCCCACGATTGAAATCCTAGATCCGCCACTGTACCAAACAGATGTATAGGAGGAGGATCGACCGATGATGATGATGCTTGGAGTTCCACAACGCCATCGAGTCGGTGAGTTAATCTCATACAAAAAGTACCACAAAACCAACACCATACTCCTCACCTCCTCCTATGGTCCTCTTATCCTATTAGTCTAGTCTCACTAGGGATTTCATGTCCTAGTTTCTAACACAACACTAATGCAGAAGAGTTTCATCCCTATATAACTCTCTCTGCTCACATGAAACTCTTATCAACTCTCTCTTCATCAATATAAAACCCTCAATTGGGATTGGCCTTAAGCATGTTGCAGCAGTTGCATGTCCTGACTTCTCGAGGTTGATATCATCCCAGTCAAGTATCAAATCCCCATGTGGGATGGGGACGACGACGAAGCCCCCCCCCCCCCCCCCCCCCCCCACCTCGCGATCCCTAGCCATGACCACCGCGTCCGCTGCTCGGAGGCCCTGCCATGACTGTCATATAATAGCAAGCACAAGAGAGACAGAAAGCACATCATGGCGTGCGTGAGGGACGAGGTCGTCGTCCATTCGATTTTGAGGGATGGTGTTGTCCTCGAATCCAAGATAATATTCTCCTTTTAGGATGATGATCCTGTTCCAAATGTATGACCCAACCAAACAGTAGAAGGAAATGAAATATACACTACCTCTCGATCTACCTCGTCCCTATCCTTCCTGGAACCAACAACAACTCAAGGGAAGGAAGCAGGAAGGACGAGGGGACGAGCCAGAGGCGGAAAGACAGCGATGGATGCCGGCGGCCCACTGAGTCACTCGCTCGCTCCAAGGTAGAGCAGAGCGGCGTAAAGCTAGCTAGGGTGGCAGTGCAACAAATCAAGTGAGTGAAAACGAAAAAGCTAGAGGCGATAAGATAAAAGAACGATTAGGGTGGTGGCTTTCGTGTGGCGCGCATGCTTATCCCGCACTCCCTCTGCATTTTTTTTAACTCCCATTCCCATCGATCGATCCATCCCCAGGCCCTCCCGGCATACTAGTTAGCAGCATAATGATATATATAATCCTGCCGCGCTGCTAGCTTTACTACTCACAGATCACCTGAATTTCATTTCATCAGCAGCAGTGTGCAGTGCAGTGCCCGCCGATTCAGCACTCACTACTCACTCCGTCAGCCAGCGCAGCATGCATGCAGAATTGCAGATGCAGGCAGCCACTGGTGGCTTCCCCTGTTCTCCAACCATATCGGACTCCCGGTCCCGGCCCGACACATGCAAATAATTCCCAGGGAGTCAGGGACGGATTGGCCGGCCGGCCGGCCGTTCGTCCTCCGTCGTCGCCTCATCCTCCGCGCGCCATGCGCGCAGATGCATCACTAGCTGGTAGCTGCTGCCCCCGCGACGCGGCTGCATGCAGGATGCATATGCCCTCGCCGTTCGGCCCGACGTCAGATCATCACCATGCATGCATGGTTCCAATTCCAATTCCATTCCATCATAATTCATAATGGAGATCGTATCATCTCCCGCCCGGCCGGCCGGCCAGCCGGCGGCCTCTCGCTCAGCGCACCTTCCGCGTACCTAAACCTTTTGACCTACTTTTCCGCTCGCAATCCATGGATCCGTCGACCGATCGCGGCAAGCAGCAGCAGCAGCAAGTACTCAATCCATGGATCGATGATCTGATGCAGGTCGTCCCGTGTGCTAGCTTTAATATTTAACGAGACAATATGAAGCAGCTAGCCATCTCTGTTATTCGCATGCAGTGCAGTAGATAAAGCGAATCCCAACCAAAGCTAGCTAGCCTGTGCTGCCTGATGTCCATAGATGATAGCTGCTGCTGCTGACCGGGTGCTGGCTAGTGGCTACCTCTACCTCTTCTACATACCCGGCCTGGTGTGTGTGTATTTCTCTCTCTCTATTTGTCTATTGTCATCTTCCCCTTTCGTTCCAAAGCTTGGGCCTGCTCGAACCACTCTTTATTTCCGTGGTTTCTTTTTGGTTTTGGGTTTCCGTTTTTCCTAAAGACGCAAAAAAGAAAACAGTCACCGCGACAGGGATCGATCGATGATACATACAGTATGTATTATTATTACTCTTGCATGAACTTTTTAATCTTATTTGCGATCACACTTGTTTTATGCATGTGCCGTACGTGTTATTAGTTGCTCCTCTTCTTTAATTCTAGCTGCAACAAGGATGCCGACAACAGTTGAATGGACTATATATACCTGCTGAGAAATGGAAATAGGCGTAGCAATCAATCAGCAAGTTCAAGCTGATTTTACAGTACTCTAGCTCTGCAAATAATAATAATAATAATAATAATAATAATAATAATAATAATAATAATAATAATAATAATAATAATTAAAAAAAAAAGCTGTTGGATTCCTGTTGACAAGCCACAACGGATGAGCAGTAGGATGCGCATGCATGTCTAAAGCCTATATAGATGCCATTCCAAAGAAAACCATTATTATATATTTCCATATTATTATTCCAAAAAGCTATCATGCACACTAACTAATAATATATGATATACTTATATGCATGGCAGATCACGACTTTTCTTTAAATTTGATTGGCAGTGGCATTATATCTTTTTTTCTTTTTGCGGCAAGTGGCATTATATCTAGCGGCGGTCCAAGGTGAAATTCCAAGCACAACAGGATCGGAGCTAGTGTGTCTGATTATCAGATCATGGCAGAGCCTGACGACATAATTAATTTTGTCTGAATTCGTCGCCGTGAATGGATGATCATCTTTGATTATTTCCTGTCCCACTTACTTTTATTAGTAAGTTCAGGACAAAAAAAGGGGGATTCGATGGAGACATGTATATATACAGACGTCAGTTGATATATATGTGTAATCCAACAAGCTTTTGCCACACATTACCATTCTTGGTTTGGTTGTCGGTTCTTGATCAGTTCTTGACGTCTCCCAGCTAGCTTCCTCTAGCCAGTGTTGTGTACTATTCAACTAGCTAGCTAGCTAGCTAGCGACAGGATCATCTGATGTGTTTCGTGGCAACCTTCTTTTTTCAAAAGGAAAAAGAAGAAGAAGAAACGTTTTTAGCTACCACACGAGAGTATATATCGTTTGTAGGTCTCGTTTAACGACTTGTATATGGTTGGCCAGCTTTTCCACACCATTCAACTGCAACCCCACGCTCAATTTTCTCAGCCACACCCGATCATGAACCGACGACACACTTTTTCTTTCCTTCGTCTTACCACTACTTCTTCTACCACTAGCATGCTTGGTGGTATATTCTTTGGCATTCTAGTGGGAGTAGCTAGTAGGAGTAGATCGATCACAATCAACCCAAAACAGGTTATAGTGTCTCTTATAATTGAACTAACTCCAAACATATGGATTCAGTGACGTGTTATTATTAGCGCTACATGTTTGAATGTTTCATATGCTCCTTCACCCCACCTCAGCTCACCAGCACCCCCTTCTACCACTAGGCTTGTCTTGTAACAATTGCCTTCCTTATCAAAAACCTATTAGCTAGATTCCTATTAACTCCAATGCTCAGTCAATCCTCAAACCCTGACTAAGCTCTAAGTTCTCTAGAGATATCACCCATTCACCCACGTTCAAGAAAAGGAGCCTTGGATATATACTATATCTATGCACGGTACTCAAGCAACATGAAACACTCAAGCACTCATTAGGTTTCTCAAAAATTGCTCGACCGCTTGTTAGCTTCTCTATAAGCAAGGTTGCGGTCAAGCACTCACATTAGCGACGTTTCCGTAAAATTCTCCATCAGTTTTTAGGTTTCTCAAAAAACTAGTCTAGCACTAATTAACTTTTACGTAAACTGTTTGATTGATCACTTGTTAGGTTTCTTTGAAAATTGACCGAGCACTTTGTTAGTTTCTCAGAGGCTGATCGAGCGAGCACTTGTAATGTTTCCATAAATTGCTCAAGCAACTGAGGGATATGTTTGAATGTTTCGTATGCTTTCTCTAAGACCGCCTCTCTCCTTCATCCCACCTCTTCACAATCTCCTTCTACCACTACGGTTGGCTTCTAGCTACTGTCTTCCTTATCAATAACCTACTAGATTCCCGTGAACTACAATACTAAGCCAACCCTGAAACCTTGACCGAGCCCTAAGCTCGCTAGAGATAACACCCAAATTCAAGAAAAGGAGCCCTGGATAAAATTGAATGGATATTATACCTATACACGGTACTCAAGCAACATGAAACACTCAAGCACTCGTTAGGTCTATCAAAAACTACTCAAGCACTTTATAGCTTCTTTGTAAGCAAGATTATGATAAAAGCACTCACATTAGAGAGTTTCCATAAAACTCTCAAGGAGTCTTTAGGTTTCTCAAAAACTGATCATGCACTAGTTGAGTCTTAAGTAAAATGCTCGATCGAACACTCATTAGGTTTAATTTATTTAAAACTGCTCAAGCACCCATTAGCTCTTTTTGTAATCTATGTTAGCAAGTCCCCTTAAAATGCTCGAGCACTAGCTAGCTCCTCCGTAAATTGCTCAATTGAGCACTCGTTAGAGTAAACTTCTCGATGGAGTACTCGATACCATTCCGCAAAATGTTCAATGGATCACTCATAGCGTCGTTTACATAAAATGCTTGAGCACTCGTTTGCTTCTACGCAAATCAGTGATAAGGTTTTCTTCTAGCTAACTGCAACTTCTTTCCAAGTGACAATAAAGGTATGGATAGCTTCATTGTCACCATCTGCACGATTCCAAATCAACATATATATATATATATATATATATATATATATATATATATATATATATATATATATATATATATATATATATGATCTTTCCTGCAAGGTAGTCCTATATATATAGTGGTCATGCATGTGATCATCACTATTTGTTATACAATATTTTGAGGGTATTTAGGACTTATTGTGGCACGTGTCTATATGAGATCACAAATGGATGTCAAGGTAGCTAGGCGCACAACCCCGTTGTAGAAACTTGCAAGGTGCCATAAGTATACACAGACTCATACACTATTCATGGGAATAAGATGATGCCCAATATGATGAATTATGCAACACCTAAGGGAATAAGACAATGGCGCTAGCTGCTATCTACTACGGAGTATATATATATATGCATCATCCACGCTTAGTATGTACCTGTGTACTAAGGCCAATCTTAATGGGAGTTTCATTTGCATTAAATAGGTTGCCACATAGGCATTGTTGATGACATGACAGTGCATTTAAGAAGTGAGAGAAAAATTAGTTTCACCTAGATGAAACTCTCTTGACACGAATACCAACTCTCTATGAGTCATGAAATTTGATGCCTATGAAACTTTACAATGAAACTCTCACTCTCAATGGAGAGTTTCATTCAAGTTTCATTTTATTTCATATGACATGACAGTCTTGAAAACAACAAAATGAAACTCACCATTGAGATTGGCCTAATAAGGAAGAAAATAGAACGAAAACGATATGTGGCGAACTATAAATGCATGCAACGACCGACCCTTTCCGAAATGTGGCATGGTGCTCAGCGAGATTCGGCCGGAAATTGTCAAGGGGCAAGCTCATGGCCGGCTTGGATGATATATATGATGTGCTCTATGCTGGGTAGCTCGCTTTAGCAATCCATATATGGTCGTCGTCGTGGATGCGCATATATACAATCGGCAAGCACACACAAGCAGCTTTATTTAGTGTGTGCATGTCAATGGGAAGGCACGGTGGCCACCGGAGAGCGATGCCGGAGGAGAGCCGGGGGGGGGGGGGGGGGGGGGGGGGGGGGGGGGGGAAAGACGCTTTTTTTTTTTTTTGCACGAAAAGAAGCAGTACGTGGATCCCCCACTATCTCGCTCGCATTTGCATTGGCCGCACGCAACAAATTTTAAAGAAGAAACCAATTCAACCTCCTGATGACCTGAGAAGCCACACCGGCCTTGAGTTCGTCTTTCTTCTATAAAACGCGGCACGAGCTAGCGTGTGTCCGCCACACTACTACTGCATGCTACTCAAAGTCCTATATATCCTACTAGCTAGCTAAGCTAGCTCTATATACGATACGACGATCATCCTCGATCACACATACCTAGCTAGCTTGCTCGATCGTTTTGCCATCATGGCCATGATGATGAGCAGCATGGACGGCGGCAGCAGCAACATCGGCAAGGTGGACGCCGAGAACCCGGTGGCGGCGGCGGCGGTGGACTCCGACTGCGACGACGACGACGACCTGTCGCAGCGCGCCAACTGGCTGCGCGCGGCGGTGCTGGGCGCCAACGACGGTCTGGTGTCGACGGCGTCGCTGATGCTGGGCGTGGGCGCCGTGAAGGCGGACGCGCGCGCCATGGTGATCTCCGGGTTCGCTGGCCTGCTGGCGGGCGCGTGCAGCATGGCCATCGGCGAGTTCGTGTCCGTGTGCTCCCAGCGCGACGTGGAGCTGGCGCGGCTGGACCGCGACGGCAAGCGCGGCGGCGACGAGGAGAAGGCGCTGCCCAGCCCCGTGCAGGCCGCCGCGGCGTCCGCGCTGGCCTTCTCCGTGGGCGCGCTGCTGCCGCTGCTGGCCGCCGGCTTCATCGCCGACTACAGGCTGCGGATCGGGGTGGTGGCAGCCGTGGCCACAGCCACGCTGGCCGCGTTCGGCTGCGTCGGCGCCGTGCTGGGGCGCGCCCCCGTGGCGAGGTCGTGCGCGCGCGTCGTCGTCGGCGGCTGGGTCGCCATGGCCGTCACCTTCGGCCTCATGAGGCTCTTCAAGGCCAGCGGCATATGAAGGCGACGAAGGCGTGGCAGGGTGGCCTTGGGCATCCATCATCACGCTTCTGGCGTGTACTGTGTGTGCCTGGTCGGTCGGTTCAATTCGGTAGTCTCTCTGCTGCTGCTAGCTCTGCTTCCTTTTCTTCAGTTCCTTCGTCCATGTGGTCCGCCGTGTTGCTTCTTCCATTCCATGCGTGCATCTCCTAGCTAACCATATGCATAATTAATAATGATAATATATATACTTAGTAGTAGTAACTAGTAGTATGATATATATGATATGCACGCACGCACGCACGTGTCTGCTACTATAGCTTGATCAATCTCCATGCTAGTTGGTCTATGCGTTGCGTTGCGAAGCTTGTGTGAATTACCATGCATGCATCCATGCAGATCTCGGCTAGGTGGTTTTGAGCCAATGTAATACCATATATATATCTTCATGCTTTAATTTACACTGGCCTAGCAAAGCTAGCCACTCCGATCCAAAGACAAAGAGTGATCCATGCAAGACTAAGGCATATATATATGCATCATGTGTAAACATTATATATATGTACAACTAAGTTCAATATATAATATATATAATTTATTATGAGTTTATTTGTGTCTTGCAAATTAAAAGTAAGTTTGCCACTGGCTGTGGTGATCATCAAGCTAAGGTAAGTGAGTGAGTGCTGACAAAGATGAGATATAGATGCGGATATTGCATTCCCTGTCGCTCCGATCGACTGCTAAATAAGCTAGCTGGCTCCACACTCCACTACTCGCTGCATTCACCATTGACAAAAGTAACCTTTTTGGACCTAGCTATAATCAATCATCATGCCGTGTGCCACCCAGCTTACCTGGCTTTCGGCCACACTACAAGGTACTGGGCGTTATATTATACTCCGTACTACATATATATAATTGTTTTATTATTATTATCCGGCCATTCTTTTTTTTTTTTAAAAAAATATCTTCTGCTATTAATAAATTTTAGAATACCCACTTTAGAAATGTAAGTCATAACCTTAGTTATAAAGTTATTAGATTTTATATAAACATATGTCCGAAGAAAACTTTTACAGTGCAAAAGTTACCCGGGTCTCAAGTAGTATTTCTGATCGCTTTTGTAAAAAGATACTTTTGATCCAAGACAAGAGGTTAATTGCGCCCTCTTTCATTTTTTTCATCGAGACATCAAAGGACTAGCAAACCGTACAAATAAACCGCACGATCCAAAAGTCCACGTCAGCAAAAGCAAACGCAATTATAGAATACGTGTCCCTGTCAACTAGCTGCGTCTACATATAGAATAGTACGAGTGGTGCTAGTGCACCAACCTCATTCTACCTGGCTTCAGATATACTCCCTTCAGATATACCTGGCTTCTGATAGCAAGATCCCCTTCAATTCCCGATCTTTTACCAATATATGTAAGCCCAACATAAAATGGGATGCTAATGTTTGTTTTTTAAGAAGACTGGAAGGGTTTGCACCCCTACAGTATTTATTGGAAATCGAAAAATAGAGTGCGAAGTATAAGTAAGGAAAATAAATCAGGAAAGCAGACAGGGAAGCAACCACAGAGGAACTAGGGGACAAACAAAGAAAAAAAAGAAACAACAGCACTAGCACTACAAGAAGTCTAGCTAATTTAGATCTGCAATCCATTGTTCAATGAGGGGGGAGTAACTTTTCTTTGCTCTTATCAGCAAAATGCCAATGTTTGTCAAATGTATCTATCAGTGTAATCCATGATGAATATGTTTTGCAGTGGCTAATCCTAAGTTTATAGGTCAATCTGATAATGATGGACTCAATTTGGGTGAAGGAGACTTCATTCAGTCTAGAGAAAATGAACTCGCTATCAGTGAAGCAGAATGAAATAGTCACCAGCTCTATATCTATAGGCAAAATTGGCTGGAGGACATTGTTAAAATGATGCTTTTGCTATAGGCCACTAAAAAAACCTGTCTTTGCTAAAAGACATTGTAAATCTAAACTACTATGCTCCAAGACACTAAACTTATTATTATATTTTACTTTAATAGACAGCCATGCAGAATGACGAATATGCCTTGGCTTTTATCTTCTCTCTGAACGATTGTGCGGCCTGACTCTTGATCCCGCGGCGGCGGCACGACGCACCACTCCTGTGCGCCCTCCACGCGAGCCGCGCTGCACCGGTCGAAGCTCGCCGCTTCGACGTCCTCAGTGGTCGCGTTGGCGCAGAGCGTGAGCGCGCTGCAGGTCCCGTGTTCCCGCCGACGCAGACCAGGACGATACGGAGGCCGTCGGTGGGGACTGGGGAGAGCTGGCCCGGGCCGGTGATGATGGTGACCGTGAGCGGCGGCGCCGAGCACGTCTTGGGCCGAGGACAGCCTCCGGTCCCCCAGCAGCCGATCCTCCGAGAGCCCGAGTGGGTCCTTCCGTCGTCGTCGCACACGAAGGCCGCGACGCCGTCGTTGCCGTGGTGGTGCCGTCTATGGTGCTGGTAAGCAGCAGCGGGCGTGGGTGGGTACGATGGAGTTAGAGAGCAGGGGCATGAAGACGGAGGTTGGGCTAGGGGTTGCAAGGGCCATGGATGACGCAGCGGTCGCCGGAGACGGTCGGTCGGAGGGAGTCGTCACTCGTCAGTCTGGGTGATGGTTGTGGCTTGTGGCGCTGCTGAAGTTTGGGGAGAAGATAAAAGGCAAGGGCATATTCGTCATTTCGCGTGATGGTCTATTAAAATCAAATATAATAATGAGTTTGATGTCTTGTAGCAGATTACTTCATATTTACAGTGTCTTTTGGCAAAGATAGATTTTTTTAATGGCTTGGGGCAAAAGCCACATTTTGATGGTGTCTTGTGGCAAATTTTGCCATATCTATATGTATGTGGTTCTGGCATGGTGCACCAACCTCATTCGTACCCATCGGGCTCTAATTGCAGGCCTCAATCCCTTCCCTATCCCTATTATACCTACTAACTACCACTAATAAAACGTTTAAAGAGGAATCGTCCACGCCCACTTCGGCGTGCCTTTCGCTTCGGCGTGCCCTCCACTCCCCGCGTCCGCCCCCCACCCCAAACCGCCCAAACTCCCCTTCAGCGCGTAGCACAAAACCGCCAAGCCCCTCCCCTTCGGCGCTCCACCGCCCCCCTCCGCGCCCTCCCCCTCCGCCCCGCCGACGCTCTACCGCCTCCTACCGCGCGGCCACCGAATACCACTAATAAAACGTTTAAAGAGGAATCGTCCACGCCCACTTCGGCGTGCCTTTCGCTTCGGCGTGCCCTCCACTCCCCGTGTCCGCCCCCCACCCCAAACCGCCCAAACTCCCCTTCAGCGCGTAGCACAAAACCGCCAAGCCCCTCCCCTTCGGCGCTCCACCGCCCCCCTCCGCGCCCTCCCCTTCGCCCCGCCGACGCTCTACCGCCTCCTACCGCGCGGCCACCGAAGGGGAGTGACGCTCCACCGCCTCCCTCCGCGCAGCCACCGTATCCCTCCGCTTCGCCGGAAGTCCGCCGCCCTCTCCTCCGCGCCGCCGGGCTCCTCCTGATCTACCCGCCGGCCGCGCCCACAAACCGCTAGACCCGCTGGATCCGCCGGCGTCCGCCCGCGCCGACCGAGCTAGGCCGGACGCTGCGCGTCGAGCTCCTCGCCGGGCTCCTCCGGATTAAACGGGAATCGTCAACACTTCGGCGTGCCCTCCGGTTTCGGCGTGTCAGAGACTTCCGAGTGCGGCACATCCTCGATGATTTAGTGTTACATGCCTATAATAACAAAAAGAAATTTACCCTCTTGTCAAAAAAAAAATTACCCAGCTTTGAAGGTGATACTGATGACAAAGAAACATGATTCTGAGTTTCATCTCCATTTGGCACATCCTCAATCCTCAATCCCTAAAACACTGAATACAGAATTGAGGGACTACTTTGTAGTCACAGTAGCAAAAATTTGAGGTGCAGTGAGTAGGGTATAGATGATGCTTATAGCTTTATCTGCAGCTCGATACCATATTTTGTCAGGAATTGAGAAGCTTGTTACCAAACCTTGCAATGCAGCAAATAATCTACTATCAGTGTTTATCAACTTGCCTTTGTCTTCCTCTAATAATCTCTACAAAGCAAGACATGCAGTTCTAGCAAGCAAAGGCCCCTCCTTAGCCCAACGTCCAAACCCAAATGTCAATAATATCTTGCAGTGAGTACTCAAAATGCTAGGAGATGACTTTGTAGCTATATAAAGAATTGATGGAGCTTCCTCTGATAGATGGCTTTGCACTAGTCTCACTCCGCTTATGTTTAAAGCAAAAATAGTCCCACAGTGCTTTTACCTGCAAGAAGTGAAGTAATAGAATTAAGAAAATGGTTATATTTGGGAAGCTTAAGCTATAGATGACTATAGTAATCAAAGAAAGAAAGGTAAAATGCGGGGAAGACGTTGCACGCAACGTTGGGTGACCGAGGAGAGGTTGAGGGGGAAGACGTTGCACGCAACGCTGGGTAGCCGAGGAGAAGTTCAGGCCTCCACCGGCATCTGGCTGATCGAACTCGGTGGGGGCAGTGAGGCGGGGATCTCCGGGGCGTTTTTTGTGGCCTTGGGTGCCAGGGCCAGGAGCTTGGTGGCCTTGGGCTCCAGTGACCTGGACAACACCTTGATAGCGGCTCTGGTGTCCCGCTGTAGGCCAAAATGGATCACAATCACGAGCTTATGCTTGTGGCTAACCTAGAACACGAGATCGAATCACCAGAAATGATTGAACACACTCAAGAACACGAAGAACACGCTGTACCCCCAGAGGTCTACCGGGAGACAGTGCCCTTTTTCACTTGGGATAGTTTTGTGCACAACGCACGATTACACTAAGACAAGCAACTGCTAGAAAGCTTAAACTACAGGCTTTATACCATAGCCATTACATGATATGGTTTTTTTTATGATAAACTCACACACACGGATACAAGACGCTCACTTTGCAACTGCTGTCGCCCTGAGACGTCGTGGGCGCGCTCACCGCGCACAACCACCTCCTCCATTTTGAAACTCCGGCTTCCCGCCTCTCCCTGATAGAATGAGCTTTGCCAACTCTATGCCGAACACGTGCACAAGCTGGTTTAGCCCAACAATCTCCCCCCTAAACTTGCTGTGCACCCACATCTCGAATCCCGATCAGATGTTTCATCACTTTAAGCTTCCCAGCTGCTAGAGGTTTGGTTAACAGATCTGCCTTCTGTTCATCAGTTCCAACTCTCTTCACCACAACCTGTCCTCGTTCAACACACTGCCTAATGAAGTGCCACTTGGTGTCAATATGCTTACTGCGTCCATGTAGCACTGGATTCTTCATCAGAGCAATTGCTGAATTGTTGTCAACATACAAAGTCACTCCTCTACGTGGTGTTGAGGTTAACTCCGACAGTAATCTCCTAAGCCAGAGACCTTGCATCGCTGCCACAGTAGCTGCCATGTACTCGTCTTCACATGAGGACAAAGCTACTGTCTTTTGTTTCTGCGAATTCCAAGTTATCAGATTTCCATTGAGGTAGAATGTCATGCCTGCAGTGCTCCTTCTACCTTCAATATCTGCTGCATGATCACTATCTAAAAACCCATCCAGGACCTCTGGATTCCCTCCTCTTTTGTAGATCAAACCATGATCGACACTGCCTTGGATGTATCTCAGAATCTGCTTCACCAGTTTCTCATGCATAACAGTTGGTTTTTCCATGTATCTGCTTGCCACTCCCACTGAGAATGCAAGATCAGGTCTAGTGTGCAGTAGGTATCTAAGGCACCCTATAGCACTTCTATACTCGGTTGCATCCACCCTACTGCCATTTTATCTTCATCTATCTTAGTTCCTGGATTCATTGGAACCTTGGTGGGATTACATCCCTCCATCCCAAACCTGGTCAGCACCTTCTTTGCATATCCTGCTTGCTTCAAAATGACAAAATCATCATGTTGTTCCACTTCTATGCCCAGATAGTAGGACAACAAACCCAGATCACTCATTTCAAATTCTGCTGCCATTTGTCTCTTGAACCTCTCAATCTCCTTTGGCTCATTTCCTGTGATCAGCAAGTCATCAACATAGACTCCCAAGATAATAGTAGCTTCCCCAGCTCCCCTCTTGTAAACTGCTGATTCACTTGGGCATTTTTCAAATCCCAATTTTCTCAAACTTTTGTCCAGTTTGATGTTCCAAGCTCTTGGTGCCTGTTTGAGTCCATACAGGGCTTTACTCAGTTTCAGAACACACTGTTCTCTTCCTTTGACAGTAAATCCTTCAGGTTGAGCTACATAGACTTCCTCCTCTAGTTCACCATTCAGAAATGCTGTCTTGACATCAAGATGATGCACCTTCCACCCTCTGTTTGCAGCCAATGCTAAGATCAACTTCACTGTGTCAATTCTTGCAACTGGGGCAAAAACTTCATCATAGTCAATCCCATGTTGTTGCACATAGCCCTTTGCAACCAGCCTGGCCTTGTGCTTGATAATTTCTCCCTCTGCATTTCTCTTCAACTTGAAAACCCACTTGAGCCCTATAGCTTTATGACCTGCTGGCAAGTCTGATAGCTCCCAAGTCCTATTCTTCTGAATGGACTGAAACTCACTATTCATTGCCTTCACCCATTCAGGATCATCAGCTGCTTCTTTGTAGCTGGAAGGTTCATCAGTTTCAGCTAGCAAAGCTTCATTCTCTGAATCCTCAAGAACTACTTCTTCTGTTTGCTCATAGATCTCATTCAAGTCTCTGAAATGCAGTGGTTCATCATCTGGTGTGTCATCACTCATCAACTGCGAGTCAGGTTGTGCATCACCTTGTGATTCCTCATTTTCTTGAGTTGGAGACAGTCCTCCTGTATCATTCCCTGACACAGCATCAGACAATTGTTCACTGTCCGGGACACCACCTGAACTTTCTGCATCTTGTGCTCCCCCAAGTTCTGATTGTGTTTGGTCTCCCTCTCCCACAACATCAACTGTTCCCCAGTTTCTGTTGTCAGTGACATTGTCATCTTCAATCTGAAAATCTATCAGATCATCTCTTTCTTCTTCACTCCAACTCCACTCCATACCCTCCTCAAATAGAACATCTCTGCTAATGACAATCTTCTTTTGCACTGGGTTATACAACCTATGTGCCTTGCTCTCTTCTGCCACTCCCAGATACACCATCTTGTGGCTCCTGTCATCGAGCTTCTTTAGATGAGGAGTTGTGTTCTTCACATGTGCAAGACACCCAAACACCTTTACATGTCCTAGATGTGGCTTCATGCCTTTCCAAACCTCAAATGGAGTCTGCTCCCCCATAGGTTTTGAAGGCAGTCTGTTTAGCAAGTAGACGGCATGTCTAACTGCTTCAGCCCAGAACACACCAGGAATTTTCATTCCTTTTAGCATGCACCTTGCCATTTCAACCACTGTTCTGTTTCTTCTCTCCACTACACCATTTTGCTGTGGTGAAAAAGGAGCTGTCAGTTGTCTCTTGATCCCAGCACTCTCACATAATCCTGAGAAAATGCTTGATAAAAATTCTCCACCTCTATCTGATCTGAGAGTCTTAATCTTGCACCGTGTCTGATTTTCAGTGTCTGCCTTGTACTTCACAAAAGCATCATAAGCCTGATCTTTGCTTTTCAACATGTACACTTGCATCCATCTGCTGTAATCATCAACAACAAGCATGAAGTATTTGTTTCCAGCTGTTGTAGCTAGTGTGATAGGCCCACAGAGATCCACAAACACTAGCTCCAGTGGTTTGCTTGCTCTGTAACTTGTTGTTTTTGGAAAGGCTATTCTGGCCTGCTTCCCTGCCATGCACCCATGACACAATTGTTTTGGATGAGTGATCAATGGAATTCCTGCAGCCATCCCCTTCTCAACTAGCATTCTTATGGACTTGAAATTGGCATGACCCAACCTGGTATGCCATAACCAAGCTGGTTCTTCAACACTCCCCATCAGACAAATTGTCTTTGCTAACTGCATTTCGATTCTGTACAGCCTATTCCCAGATCTGTACACCTTCATTATCAGTTTCCCTGATATCTTGTCGACCACTTCCAACCAATCTTCATCAAGATTTATTCTGTGGCATGTTTCTGTGAGCTGACCAAGGCTCACTAAGTTTGTCTTCAGTTTGGGAATGTAAAACACATCATGCAGAAGCCATTGGTCAGAACTATTCTTGCATTGGAATAAGACTGAACCCTTTCCGACAATATCTACTGCAGACCCGTCCCCAAACCTGACTTTCCCAGTTATTTTTGAATCAAGCTCCATGAACTTTCCCGGATCCCCAGTCATGTGATTACTAGCACCATTATCTAAGTACCACACATTACCGGTATAGACGCCGCCGCCGATGAGGTGCAGCTCCGGGATCACGTGATCTTCCTTCAGAGATACTGTTCCCTGCCTCTCTGAATATTGCTTCGGTTCCGTCAGAGTTTGAACCAGCGACTCTGGCTTCTCCATGATCGCTAGCATCAACGCTGGCTCCACCTTCTCAGTCCTCACGTGATGAGCTTCTTCTCCCTTCTTCTCCTCTGGGCACTGATTAGCATAGTGCCCATAGTTCTTGCAGTTGAAGCATTGAATGTGCCCCTTGTCCTTCTTCGCCGTTCCTGACGCATCACCGCGTCCGCCTCCACCGCGGCCACGACCTCTCCCACGACCTCGTCCTCGTCCACGGCCTCCCCCGTCTGGCGACTTCCCTCTCCCCGAGCCCTCGCCACCAGATCTTCTCTGCCGTGACTCCCACTCCGCCTGGGTAAGCAGCAGTTGGCCACTGCTGTCAGTCTTGGCACCTGAGCCTCCAGCTCCCCGCTGTGTTCTCTCCTCGAACGCCCTCAGTCTCCCGATCGCCTCATCAAACGGAAGTGTTTTCAAGTCATAAAACTGTTCGATGCCTGCGATCACGCTAATGAAGCGATCCGGCACCGTATCAAACAGTTTCTTGACTAGATCGGCATCCTCCAGTGCTCCCCCCAAGTTGCCATACCTAACTGTCATCGCCGTCAGTTTCCCGGCATACTGATCCAGGGACTCTTCATCCTTCATCCTCAACGCGTCAAATTCAGCCTTCAGAGTTTGCAGGCGCGCATCCTTCACCCGATCTGCACCTATAAACCTCGCCTTTAGGCTGTCCCAGACTTCCTTCCCCGTCTTCTTCTTCGCCACTTGCATCAGCAAATCATCTGGAATGCATTGGAACAAATGCGTCCGCACCTTCTTGTCCTTTGCCTCCGATTGTTGAGTCGCCGTCGACGTCCCTGCCGGCGGTTCCACGACTTCCCACCACCCCTGCTCCTCCATGATCGCCTGCACCCGGATGCTCCAGCTGGTGAAACTCGCCGCTGACAATGTTGGAAACACCTGATGGTGTCCCCGTCCCCCATTGCCTCGACTTCCATCACCGCCTCCCCCGCCTCCGATTGTGATCGACATGGATGAACGCTATGTGGTGGTTAGCTCTGTGATTGTTGGCTTTGATACCAGAATGTAGGCCAAAATGGATCACAATCACGAGCTTATGCTTGTGGCTAACCTAGAACACGAGATCGAATCACCAGAAATGATTGAACACACTCAAGAACACGAAGAACACGCTGTACCCCCAGAGGTCTACCGGGAGACAGTGCCCTTTTTCACTTGGGATAGTTTTGTGCACAACGCACGATTACACTAAGACAAGCAACTGCTAGAAAGCTTAAACTACAGGCTTTATACCACAGCCATTACATGATATGGTTTTTTTTATGATAAACTCACACACACGGATACAAGACGCTCACTTTGCAACTGCTGTCGCCCTGAGACGTCGTGGGCGCGCTCACCGCGCACAACCACCTCCTCCATTTTGAAACTCTGGCTTCCCGCCTCTCCCTGATAGAATGAGCTTTGCCAACTCTATGCCGAACACGTGCACAAGCTGGTTTAGCCCAACACCCGCTGCGTGGTAGGTGATCACAGCTCCGGTGACCCGGCGAGGCAAAATCATGGCTCTGGCGGCCTGATTCGTGGGAGGGGAGCAAGGCTCCGGGTCAAGGGCGCCGAGGGGCAGTGCCTGTGCTGGTCCTACTTGTTCATATTCAATGGACAATGCTTGGCACCAATCCGCTTGCACCCGCAGATTCCTAATCTGATTGCATTTCGGTTTGGATTAGAATGCTGGTGTGTTTGGAGGCATCGACGATTATTTCTGGAACTTGCAATTTATTAAAAGATAGTTTTTTTTCTATAGTTATATTATTTCTGTATCACTATATTGTTTGCATGCTCTCAATGCTTCCTATGTAGAGCATTGTCAGATACTATATGGTTTGCATGTCTCATGTTATGGACCAATTCCTCTTATCTGATTACACGAACGACAAATTTTAATTTTTTTGCCATTGACAGATAAAATTTTCCTATTTCAGACAGCATGCCCAACACTCATTATTCTTTGCATGCCCAAAGACGCAATTAAAGCAGTTGTCACTTGCCTGCATTGCAGTTATGTCATACCTTTGAGACTAATTCTGATTGTTGCATCTTTGTAGTTTATAGACCAACTAACCTTGCATATTTCTCTTTGATGTTTCATTGCTATACCTATAATAGAGCTATACCTATAACCACCATGTAATGGCCCTTTATTTTTCTACTAAAAAGTATTACGCCTGCCTACAATTTTCACTGGTGTTATATTCTTCTTGGACCGTAAGTAGTTGAGATAGAGTGATGGCAAGTCATTTCGTATTTGGGTTAATGAAAAATATGATTCACAGGATGCTCAAACTTAAGTTTGAGGTTTATGCCATATCTTACCATGGTAGACAAGCTCCTAAATAGTTAATTATTTGGTTACAGTTTCTTAACTAAGTTGTCTTCTAAGGATCCATTACATTGATATCTCCACAAAAATATTTGGCAAACTTTTTGTGGTCATGTGTTTAGATCCTCCTCTTATTCACTTCTCTGCACTCAAATCCAGTAACAACAGAGTGAGCCATGCAATCACTATATGGTAGAGTTCTAAGCACCCTGTCCTTGCTACAAATTGCACTTGACTATTTGTTTCCAGTGATCCTCAGGTCCACTGCTGCTGCAAGATGCTTCTTGTACCAGTTTGCTCGCAGGGATGTTCGTGAATTTCCTGCAGATGTGCTACCTGACCTTGTGGTCCCTTGTTTTGATTTGTTGACAAAGCTTTTTGTTGGAGTATGTGTATATCCGGCCCATGAGGCCCATGTAAGGAGACTAGATAGCTACCCTTCCAGGGTTAGCCCAATAATCCAATTCAGCCTTTCTAGCATGGTATCGAGCTAGGGTTTCTTTCTCCTCTCCTCTCCCTCCCTCCCTCCCTGCCGACGCGGCTGCCACGGCCGCCGGCCCGCCGCCGCGACCTCCATGGCCGGCGAGCGCCCCCCTCTCCCCTCTACTTCCACACCTTCCCCCCGCTTCCCTCTCCTTCGTCCTGGGCGCACGTCGCCGCCGCTCGCCCGGCCGCGGCCCTCCACGTCGGGGCAGGTGCAGGCGCGGGCCTGGGCGCGGCTGCTGCCACCGCCGCCGCTGCTGCCAACGCGGGCGGGGGCGCAGGCGGCCAGGGCGCCGCGGCCGCTGCTGCCACATCGGGCGCGGGCGCTGGCGGCCCGGCCGCTGCTGCCGCCGCCGCTGCCTCTAGCACGGGCGCGGGCGGCCAGGGCGGACTGCAGGCGGCTCTCCCGGCGCGGCTGGGGGTGGCCTCCACGGCACAACCGGCCTGCTCTAGCCAGCACCGGGCGCGGGCGGCCAACCACCGCAGCCGGGCGCCCAGCAGCCCGGTGGAGGTGTCGCCGCTGCTGCCGCCGCCGCCGCTGCTGCCAACGCGGGCGCAGGCGCAGGCAGCTAGGGCGCCGCGGCCGCTGCCCCACCTCCCTCTTCACTGCTTCCCCACATCCCTGCTGGTGGTGTCACCGCCGACTCTAACCTTGCTGCTGCCCTCGTTGCCGCCCGGGCCGCTGCAGCGGAGGGCCAGGCTCGTGTGCGTGCGGCAGCTCTCGTCTGGGAGCGGGAACGTGATGCGGCTGATGCTCTCGCTCGTCGCATCGCCGAGGCGGAGCAGCTCCTCGTCCTCCCCGTCTACCACGACGTCGGCGCCACCTCCTCCGGCTCGACCGCTCCCCGTCTGCTGACCACAGCGGTTCTCTGGCACGATCCGGCCGATCCGCTCGTGGAATAGCTTCACTACCAAGCGGGCAGCGTCCAGAACATCCGTAGCCTGGTCCCGCTTGTTCTGGAGCCTGAGTCGCCCTCCTACGCTCGCTGGCGGGACCTGGTTCTCCTCACACTCCGGCGCTACGCCCTCGACGATCACGTCCTCCTCGACGCTCCGCATGCGGTTTTGATCGCTGCGTGGCTGCGGCTCGACAGCATCGTTCTGTCCTGGATCTTTGGCGCGATCTCCCTCGACCTCCATGACCTCGTCCGCACCACTCCTGATGCTCGAGGGGCGTGGTTGGCTCTCGAGGGGCAGTTCCTAGGCAACGCCGAGGCCCGGGCACTCCGCCTCGATGCGAGCTTCCGCACCTTCGTTCAGGGTGACCTCTCCGTGGGCGAGTTCTGTCGTCGCATGAAGGGGATGGCTGACTCTCTGGGTGACCTCGGCTGTCCGGTGGAGAACTAGATCTTGGTCCTCAATGTCCTTCGCGGCCTCAGCGACCGCTACGACCACCTCCGGACCTGGATCACCCGGCAGCGGCCCTTCCCCTCCTTCCTGCAGGTCCGTGACGATCTTGTCATGGAGGAGCTCACTCAGGGCGTCCAGCCCGGGTCTCACTCCGCGTCGGGGTCCTCCTCGACTGCCTTGGCTGTCACTCCTCTGCGTTCGTCTGCTCCGCCTATTGGAAATATGCCCTAGAGGTAATCATAGAGATGATGATATTTCTATTGTATCCATGATTTATTATATGTTCATTGAATATCCATTAAAGACAACTTGTATTGATTGGCAATTATGTGAATTGTCTGTGAAACTCTTTTACTTGTATGGATATTCGATAGTTGTCCCTAATCGGAGTTCATGTGAGGACATACATGAATATTAGATCAGCACATGTATTAGTTGATGACTATGTTTCACAAGTCATAGACATGGAGATGTCAAACTAATAATGTGGGCACATGTATGACATGGGGCTGGACTGACCCAACGTGAGATGTTCTTATTATCTCTTTACACATCGTATACGTTATGTCCTTCGACCTGAGATTGTGGTATGTTCTCATGATATGAATCGACTTACTTAGGGACTATCAAACGCTACTTCGTAACAGGGTAGTTATAAAGATAGTCTTCGGGTTTGTCAGGAAGTATGTTGTGAGACATAGACGATAAAGATGGGATTTGCCCCTCTCCACGTGAGAGAGATATCACTGGACCACTCAAATGATTGGATCATAAAATGCATGGTCGTGCTTAGGTTAAGTGTTAACCTATGAGTTGGACCAAATATTGTGTGGCAAGGGAATTACGTGTATGTGATCGTGGTGGTTCGTCTGATGTGATCTTTGCGCGTACATAAGAGTTGACACGTCTTGCTAGAGGCCGCTGTCAACTATTGGGCGAGTAGGAGTACTCGGGCTATGTCTATGTGTGCGTGAACCCATAGGGTCGCACGCTTAAGGGGCTGGAAGCCTGATTCGAGTTGGACTCGAGTCAGACCAGGATTAGGGTTTGCTAATGGGCCTCCAGGTCGGTGGGCTCATTAGGGACGCCTATATAAAGAGGGGTGGGGCAACCAGGGTTGGAACCACGTCAATTGTTGACAGCCGTCGCCCACCCCACGTCCGCGCCTATTGCTCCTCACAGACCTAGCAGTCTGGAGGCGTGACGCTTCCTCTCTGTACGTGTGGGATACCTCGGAGGTGCTGCATCTGGAGCACAAGGATGAACCGCACGTGGAGACGTGAAGGACGGACGTGAACATCTACACAGCATCGCTGCGACGCGCACGTCTACACCGAGACGTCTTCCGCTGCACCTGCGCGTCTAGTGGTAATCCCGTGATCTATAACTAGCAGTAGTTCCTGGTTTATGGGGTCAGAAAAATTTGCGTTCGGCTAGTTCATTCGGCTAATGTAGCAGAACCGTTTTTTCGGCTAGCGCAGCGCTTTGTTTTCGGCTATTCGGCTAACAGTCCGGAAGCGTTCGGCTAGCGTAGCATCCCCATAACCCTACACCGCCTACGTCGCCTCTTCTAGGTCCTCCTCCCGGGCCGAGCGGGAGGGGGGGGGGCTGTGGCGGTCGTCGTCGACGCGGAGGGGGTCGTGGTGCGGGGTCGAGAGGGCGTGGGAACCCCCCGGCGCCTCCACGAGGTGCACCCTGGCCTTCCTTCCACAACCCCTGGTCAGGGCGCATCTCCATGTGGCCCTTCCAGGCGACTGGTGGCGAGCCTCGTGCGCCGGCGGCCATGTTCACGGGTGCTGTCCCCGCCGTCCCTCCGTTCGCGGCGCCGTGGACTCCACCTGCTGTGGCAGCCCCTACACTTCCGTCGCCTTGGGCTCCACCTGTCGGGACGCCTGGGCCTGTCGGTTGGGACCCGACTGCCCTGGCCCGCTCCTTCGGCACCATGACGCTCACTCCACCGGTTGGTCACGACTGGATTGCTGACTCGGGGGCCACGTTCCACACCACCCCTGACCCTAGTATACTCTCCTCCGTTCACCCTCCGTCTCCTTCTCATCCTTCGTCCATTATGGTCGCTAATGGCTCCTGTATTCCTGTCACTTCTGTGGGTGCTACCGGCACCCATGGCCCCTTTCGTCTTCCTGATGTTCTAGTTGCTCCTTCAATGGTTCATAACCTTCTTTCCATTCGTCGTTTCACAGCTGACAACTCTTGTTCTGTTGAATTTGACTCTTTTGGCCTTACTGTGAAGGATTTGGCTTCCCGACGTCCACTTCTCCGATGTGACAGCACGGGACCCCTTTACACCCTTCGGTTCCCTCCGTCTTCGCCTTCCCCTTCGTCAGCTGCCTTCTCCGCCACTGCTTCCTCCACTACTTGGCACCGTCGTCTTGGACATCCTGACCGAGACATTTTGCTCCAGCTTAGTCGTAGTTCCGACATACCATGTACTCGGGCTCGCGATGCGCATGTGTGTCACGCGTGCCAACTGGGTCGTCATGTTCGCCTTCCCTTCTCCACCTCTTCTTCCCATGCGACTCGCATTTTTGATCTTGTACATTGTGACCTATGGACATCTCCTGTCATGAGTATTTCTGGTTATAAATACTATCTTGTGTTGGTGGACGATTTCTCTCACTACTCCTGGACTTTTCCTATTCGCGCCAAGTCTGACACTTTCTCCACGCTCCTTCACTTCTTTGCGTGGGTAGACACTCAGTTCGACAACACCACTTCTCGTACTTTCTTCCTCTCACGGCATGCAGTTACGCATGTCGTGTCCCTACACCTCCTCCCAGAACGGCAAGGCCGAGCGCATGATTCGCACCACGAACGACACCATCCGCACCCTCCTCTTGCAGGCCTTGCTACCTGCTCGTTTCTGGGCCAAGAGCCTTCACACCTCCACCTACCTTCTCAATCGTTTACCTTCCGCTGCCTGTCCCGCTTCCACTCCTCACCACGCCCTCTTTGGTGCCCCTCCCCGTTACGACCACCTCCGTGTCTTCGGGTGTGCGTGTTATCCCAACACCACCGCCACCGCTCCTCACAAGCTGGCTCCCCGATCGACTCGGTGTGTCTTTCTTGGGTACTCCCCGGATCACAAGGGGTACCATTGTTATGACCTCTCCTCTCGTCGAGTCCTCATCTCCCGTCACGTTGTCTTCGATGAGTCCGACTTCCCCTTCTCCACCACCACCTCACCTCCCACCTCCGTCCTCCCTTCCACCTCCGACCTTGACCTCTCATCCTTGTTTCCCACTGACGCGGTGGCCCAGCCACCTTTACTGTTTTACCCTGCAGGTTCTCTGCCGCGCACTCAGCCGGGCTCGTGCCCCGGCTCGCCGTCCTCTGAGGCCCCGCCGGCCACTACGCCTTGCACAGGTCCGGTGGTCGCGTTTCCCGGTGCTGCGCCTGACCCTGCGTCCGCCGCGGGCCTGGTGCCATCGGCCCCTCCCGCGCGCTTCGCCCAGCCGGTGCGTGTCTACCAGCGTCGGGCGCGGGCGCCATCACCGCCCCCGGTGCGGGCCTTGTCACCGCCAACTCCCGTGACCGCCTCTCCGCCGTCGACGCCTACGCCGCCGCCTCCACCACCGTCGGCTGCTCGGGTGGCACCGCCCGTGTACCACCCACCTCTACTTCATCGCCACCCGCGTCATGTTCACCCCTTGGTGACGCGGCATGCGGCGGGGGTGTTGCGGCCTCGGGCACTCGCCGCGACGCCCGGGGAGCCGCTGGTCTCTCCGGTACCCTCTTCCGTGCGTGACGCCATGGCCGACCCTCACTGGCGTGGTGCGATGGAAGAGGAGTACAGGGCCCTTCTCGCCAACCAGACCTGGGATCTGGTGCCCCGTCCACCTGGCTCCAATGTCGTTACGGGCAAGTGGATCTGGACACACAAGCGGCGGGCTGATGGCTCTCTTGAGCGATACAAGGCTCGTTGGGTTCTCAGGGGTTTCACTCAGCGGCCTGGAGTTGATTATGATGAGACATTCAGTCCAGTGGTGAAGCCTGCTACAGTCCGTACAGTACTCTCACTGGCTCTCTCTCGCTCTTGGCCCGTGCACCAGCTGGACGTCAAGAATGCCTTTCTCCACGGGACACTTGCTGAGACGGTCTACTGCAGTCAGTCTGCGGGGTTTGTTGACTCTTCCCGCCCTGACCTCGTTTGCCGCCTCAACAAGTCGCTCTACGGCCTCAAGCAGGCTCCTCGGGCGTGGTACTCTCGGTTTGCTGCATTCCTGCTTACTCTGAGTTTTGTGGAGGCCAAGTCAGACACTTCGTTGTTCATCTACCACCACACTGGGGAGACTGCCTATCTGCTGCTCTATGTTGACGACATTGTGCTCACCGCTTCCAGCCCGACATTGCTGCGGCGGATCATCACCTCTCTTCAGCATGAGTTCGCTATGAAAGATCTTGGTGTGCTCCATCACTTCCTCGGGGTCACCGTTGAGCCTCGTCCTGCGGGTCTCTTTCTTCACTAGCGGCAGTACACTCTTGATATCCTAGAGCGAGCCGGGATGACTGACTGCAAGCCTTGCTCCACCCCTGTTGACACTCAGGCCAAGCTGTCAGAGACCGAGGGCACCACAGTTACTGACCCTACCGCGTACAGGAGTCTTGCGGGGGCGCTTCAGTACCTCACCTTCACCTGCCCGGACATCACATATGCAGTTCAGCAGATTTGCCTTCATATGCATGATCCGCGCGAGCCTCACCTCACGGCCCTCAAGCGCCTCCTCCGCTACCTCCGCGGCACCGTCGACTACGGCCTACTTCTCCACCGGTCTGCCTCCACCGAGCTTGTCGTCTACACCGATGCTGACTGGGTTGGGTGCCCGGACACGGACACTCGCCGGTCCACCTCCGGCTATGCTGTCTTCCTCGGCGGCAATCTGGTGTCTTGGTCGTCCAAGCGCCAGCCGGTGGTCTCCCGCTCCAGTGCCGAGGCAGAGTACCGCGCTGTTGCTAACGGCGTGGCTGAGGCCTCCTGGCTCCAGCAGCTCCTTGGTAAGCTCCACAGGCCCCTGACCCGGAGCACGTTGGTCTACTGCGACAACGTCAGTGCGGTGTACCTCTCCACCAACCCCGTTCAGCACCAGCGGACCAAGCATGTGGAGATCGACCTTCACTTTGTCCGCGATCGGGTGGCCATCAGCAATGTTCGGGTTCTCCACGTCCCGACCACCTCCCAGTTTGCTGATATCTTCACCAAGGGTCTCCCGTCCTCGACCTTCTCCGAGTTTCGCTCCAGCCTCAACATCACTAGTGGCTAGTTGAGTCTGTGGAGGGGGCTCGTGTGCTGTACCTCTTTTCATGTTCAGTCTTGAAACTCCGCTGCGCCGGTAGTTCAGACTGCGGGGGGGTGTTGGAGTATGTGTATATCCGGCCCATGAGGCCCATGTAAGGAGACTAGATAGCTACCCTTCCAGGGTTAGCCCAATAATCCAATTCAGCCTTTCTAGCACTTTTTTCTCTATTGTAGTTTTGCAGGTACTTAATTTTTTTTGACATTTTTTTGACATGGCAAGATATTTGTATTCCAATTCTTACCATTGTTCTGCTCGTGAGCAACTTTGAGCTCACAAAAAAACGTTGCCAGACACTTGCCCTTGGTCTTGTATCTCAAACAATAAACATTCTACATTAAGATATGTTGTGATACACTCTTTGCTTATGTTGTGTGATTCTTTTAAGTCACTGTCTCCTTGTAAGCGTTTGTATCTTAGTATCTTGCTTTCGAAAATTAAGTTTCTTTATATGCATCATATACATGTACATAATCATTTTACTCCAGTGCTATCTGGACGTTCTTTTGACATTTTTGTCTATTATGTATATGTTGTTTAGGTTATTGTTGTTGTAATCATGGCGAGATAGATAGGAAAACATCATGTCATTTCTCAAGTAGGGACTACCAAATCCACAGTTTAGAAGGTCCAGAAGGGTGTATTTCGTGGAACGCTAATTAGTGTTGCCGCGAACTATCAGAGTTTGATTGATGTTCATTTTGGCGGATTTTGATAAGGTTGCATTTTGCTGGTATTCGTGCCTTGGACTAGAATGTGGAAACTGCTATATAGTTTGATTAATGTTTTGTTTCCATCTATACCAGTGATATAAATTAATAGATCATATGTTAAACATTATTTTGAAAACCCTTCCTATGGAGCAAATTGGATTAATGAGTTTTAGAGTTTTATCTCCCGTAGCAACGCACGGGCATTGGCTAGTCAGAGAAAAACGACTCAACTTTGTTGTCAACATTTGGGATTTTTGTTACCAAAGTTGCAAATTCACTTTTGTGTATTGAGTTTGCATTGGATATTAGAAATTATATAGACCATGTTTTTATATATAACAAAAAAAAATGCTTGCCAAGGTTGTGATTTGAAGATTGTGTCAACGTCAAAATGCTAATTATTTCGGATTGCAGGAAGTAACTTTTTTTGTGTGCAACAAAGGGATGGACCCTCTCCCTTTTGTATTTTCTCCTCACCTCGCCACTGCCATACCGTAAGATCCAATGTTTTTGTTTATAAAAATTTGAATTTCAAATTTGACAATTTGAAACGTAGTTTTCGTTGACAAGATGATTTCAAATCAAAAAGTTGTCAACACCGAAGTTTCATAACGTTTCAAGATCTACAACTTTCATTTTGGCCATTTCTCCATCCGAGGTATTTTAAAAAATTCAAATTTCAAAATTTTTAAATTCAAATACAATTTTGAAGACAAGATGATTTCAAATAAAAAAGTTGTCAACTACAAAGTTTCATAACTTTTTGAGATCTACAACTTTCGTTTTGGTCATTTTTCCATCCGGGGTATTTTGAAAAATTTGAATTATAAATTTTTCAAATTCGAACGCAGTTTTTTCCATAACTAGATGACTTGAAATTAAAAAGTTATCAACTACAAACTTTCATAACTTGTCGATCTACAAAGTCTATTTTGGTTGTTTGACCATTTGTGCATCCGACATTGGTTGTTTTGCCGGCTGTAGAGACCCTCCACGTCTTTTGTTTTTTATATAATTTGGAGTTTTGTTTTTTTCATTTCCTTTAGAGTTGCACATAATAATAAAAACTTTACTTGGTGGTCGTAGAGGCCCTATGTGCTTTTCAAAAGTGTTCATTAAACATGTGGGGGGTGTTTGTTTTTTCAGCAAAAATTTAAATTTTTGTCCTGACACATTAGATTTTGCGGTCCTAATTTAATCTATTAAAATAAAGTAATTTATCAACCAAAGGCTAATTCATGAGACGAATCTATTAAACTTAATTAGTTCATAATTTGACAATATGGTGCTATAATAAATATTTCCTAATGACGGTTTAATCTATCTTAATAGATTTGTTTTGTTAATTACTATATGGCGGTGTAATTAGTTTTATAATTATTTTGTTTTTAATAGATTAAATTAGTACTGAAATATCTGATGTGACAGACTAAATTTTTTAATCAGGAAACGAACACCCCCTTACTGAGCATTTTTTTTTTTGCGAATGACACCTTCATGGGCTCCGCGTTTGGGGCTTGACTGAGTTCGCTCCATTCATTTAGACCTATTAATTCTCAGCCCAAATACTTTTTACCTATCACATCAAATGTTTAGACACGTATATGAAGTATTAATTGTATATTAAAAATAACTAATTACACAGATTGCAATAACTTTACAAGACAAATTTTTAAGCTTAATAATAAAAACTATACCCGCGGGAGTTTTGCCGGCTGTAGAAGCCCTCCACGTCTTTTGCTTTTTGTTTTATTTTCACCATTTGGAGTTTTGTTTTTTTATTTCCTTTAGAGTTGCACATAATAATAAAAACTTTACATGCCGGTCGCAGAGGCCCTCTGTGCTTTTTAAAAGTGTTCATTGAATACGTGGGGGTTGTTTGTTTTTCCAACAAAAAAATTAAATTTTTGTCCTGACACATCAGATTTTGCGGTCCTAATTTAATCTATTAAAATAAAGTAATTAAAAAACTAATTTATCAACCAAAGGCTAATTCACGAGTCGAATCTATTAAACTTAATTAGTTCATAATTAATATGGTGCTACAACAAACATTTTCTAATGATGGATTAATCTATCTTAATAGATTTGTTTTGTTAATTACTATATGACGATGTAATTAGTTTTATAATTATTTTATTTTTAATAGATTAAATTAGTACTGGAATATCTGATGTGACAAACTAATTTTTTTTAATCAGGAAACGAACACCCCCTAACTGAGCATTTTTTCCGCGAATGACTCCTTCGTGGGCTCCATGTTTGGGGCTTGACTGAGTTCGCTCCATTCATTTAGACCTATTAGTTCTCAGCCCAAAAACTTTTTACTTATCACATCGAATGTTTAGACACATACATGTAGTATTAATTGTATATTAAAATAACTAATTATACAGATTGCAATAACTTTACAAGACAATTTTTTAAGCTTAATTATTCATGATTTGACAATGTTGTGCTACATATTAGTCTTAATAAATTCGCCTCATGGTTTCAAGATGAACTGTGTAATTAATAGACTAAATTAATATCACAATATTCGATGTGACACCAAAAAACTATTCAACCTCTAACTAAACACCTTTTAATAAAAAATCTCTCTAAAAAAGCCTTCAGGGTGTGCTGCCGTACCGTTTTATAGACCTCGCATGCTCTGTACACTACCATTTGGTATATTTGTCCTGTTACTTAGGTTCAAATATTGTACACATCAAACTATTAACTGATTTTTTGGTAGCACAATATGAAGCCAAGTCAAGCGACGTACTTTGTATGTGTTCTTTTAGATAATATAAACTTAATTACTCTTGTCACGTGCAAAACAACAATCTCCCCTTCGGTCAGCGTGTGAAGAGCGACGGCGCAGCGAAGCCGGCACATAGAAGATCGAAAAGAGTGGTAGATGGACTACCGTACAGAACTCATAGTCCCAACAACATGCATTTCTTATATACGGCCTCAGATCAAACAATTAAATAAAAAGGTTTATATTAGAAAGTGCCCCCACCTCTTAGTCCCAAAATAAAGAAACTTTTAGATGAATTGTCTTAAGTCGATTTTTAAGTTAATTTGAACAAATTTATAGAAAAAAAGCATCAATATTTATAACACCAAATAAACTATGTATATATTTCTTACCGATGCTCTTCTCGCTCCCACAGTGTGCATCTCCTCACTGTCGTGGACTCGTGGGCTTAGCTAGCTTGCCGCTGCAAAGTCCTCGCCGGCGAGCACCTCATCGAGACATCCATCACCTCTCGCTGCCTAACATATATATCTACCCTTCAACTTCTCGAATAAGAAGCTTGTGCGTGGGCGACTAGTAGCCAAAAACCAGTTTTTCTTTATTAAGTTTAAGCCGTCGATCTATATGGATGGGGATGGTGCTGCAATGGGTATCCGTGGTTTTCCTCTAGTTCAATTTAAAGAACTAACTAGATAATTTCTTTCCTCATTTTTGTATATCTAGTTTATTTAGTTGAACTAGATCGAGGAGAACCACGGTTCGCTCCACCTCCATCCTTATCGATATGTTCTCGGCTGGAGTACATCACTTGTTGTGGCTGCGGTTGTTTTGCCTCTCATCAGTAATACACTGTTAGTTTCCCAACAGTGTGTATGGCTTAAAGCCAGCTCAACCGAATACTCTGACTCTTGACTCTTCCAACCATGGCCTATTTTCATAATGACAGAATCACCATTTTCTCTCCATAGAAATATTTGTCTGTTCTCGGCTGGAGTACATCACTTGTTGTGGCTGCAGTTGTTTTGCCTCTCATCAGTAATACACTGTTAGTTCCCCAACAGTGTGTACGGCTTAAAGCCAGCTCAACCGAATACTCCGACTCTTGACTCTTCCAACCATGGTCTATTTTTATAATGGCAGAATCACCGTTTTCTCTCCATATAGAAATATTTGTGGAAAACAGCATAAGAAGTGCTGGTTGGACAATCACTACTATAGGAAGGGGCTTTAGCCTCGGTGGGACTAAAGGTTATATGGGAAGGGTGCTTTAGTCCGGTTTCCTAACCGGGACTAGCACTCTGGGACCAAAGGTCCCAGACTGGCTTTAGACTAAAGGTGCCTCCTCGGTTACATGGTAATACCTACCCACACAGCAGGCACCGACGGCGCCGGCCGTCACACCGCCTACCGCGTCCGACCCGCTCCCCGGCGACGCCCGCCCGAACCACTCCCATCTTTATTATTACTGTGCCCTAGGAAAATGATAATCTTTTGCATCTCAGATTGATGCGCATGCTAGCTTCAACTTAAGGCGCCGCGCAGGCAAAAGGAATTCGATCTGGAGAGAAGCACAAACTGAAATGTAAAATTGCAGGAACAGCAAATATTACTACGACTTCATGCTGTGATCTGATGATGACATATCATGCATATCCGATCTAGCTAGTAGCATACACCAACGACACCTACAGAAAATGAAAACATCACTCGACCGAGACCGACGACGACGACGGGCCGGGGAATGGATCGGAGAAGATAAGGTACAACATGCATGGTCGAACTAGCTAGCTAGCTCGCATACAAGCAATCGATGATCATTCTAAGCTAGCTAGCTATATATAGCCGCGCGCGCGCGCCCAGGCGCCCAGCTAGTTATCAGTTGCCACCGGCTGCGGCGGCGTCAGTACACAGGGAATCGGAGGAGGATTAGCAGAGGCGGCGGCGTTGTCGTCCTCGTCGACCCGGATCTCCATCGTCGTCATCTCCAGCTGCTGCTGCTTGCGCTGGAGCTTCTGGTACGCCTTGTCGCGTTTGGCGCGGACCCTGTGGAGCTCCGCCCGCACCGAAGAACACGGCGACCCTGCTTGTGGCTTGACGATGATCTCCTCCAGCAACCCCGAGCAGGAGGAGATCTTCTCCAGCTCGTCGTTGAGCTGGAGCTCCAGTTTACCCATCTTCGCGTCTAGAACCCTAAGCTGCAAGCACCAAGCACACACATCAGGCGTACACGTACGTGGAGGAGGACGTCCACACAGGAAAAAGAAAAGGTTCGTCATAGGTAGGTGAGGTCACAATTCACATAAAATAAATATATATATATATATATATATATATATATATATATATATAATCGATCAATAATCAACAGCTAGCTAGCTTAGGGATCGAGCCGGGAGGTCGCTCGTACTTGACGTAGTACGTCGCGCTCATACACAATCGTCTTGTTGTTGAGTTCCTGAGCAGCAGCAGGGACAGGGACGACATTGTCGTTGCGGTTGTGGGGTGGAGCAGCGGCGGCCATGGCTGCGCTGCTGCGGCTGCGGCCGGATAACCTTTAATTTCCCTGCCGGCCTTTGGAATAATATCGAAGGCTAACGACCTATATATTGCTGCTATTGCCGATCGATGATATATATGATGGCTAGCTATATATGCCCTACTTGATCGATCTGTTTTCGAACCACCACCACCAGTAGTGTGTTCTTTAAAAGCCGATGATCGAATAGCTTCTTCAATTCTATTGCTGACGACGAGATCGAGGAGGAGGAGGAATGGAGGAGATCGCCGCGGCCGTGGGCCGGGGTGTTTATATAGCAGTACCTACACTGTGAGCCGCGCCGATGAGGAGGAGAGAAATTAAGAAGGACCAATTCAAGATCGAGGAGGCGTCTCCTTTTCCTACCCCTACCTACCCCGCTAGCTCTAGATAGTCCGATGATAATCCTGGGATCCGACGGCGACGACGTGTGTTTGCTTGTGTTTCATTCTCTGCTCGATCATCCGCTGACCTGTGACCTGTGTGTTTGGAGTGGCAACCATTAATTCTTTTCAGCTAGCTAGCTGTTGCCATCTCTTACTACAGATATACTCCAGTATATTATTCGCCCAGATTTTCGACATTAATGCATATGCGGCCGGCTTTGCCCTGGATTCAAAACAGTGGTATATATTGCTCATTCACACGTACATGGTTTAATTCGAACGTTGAGATTTCAGAGCGCGCGCTAATTAATGTGTATAAGGTCTTGTGTCAAACAGAAATAAATATATTACTACTTAAACGTAACTGACAAACATGGCCTGCTAGCTAGTGGTACGGTTGACTTATTTGTTTGTTTTTTTGGGGCTAAATATAAACTAAATATAAAAAGTTATGAGATCAAACACCAACATCAAAAGCACTCTTTTTCTTTTTCTTTTTCTTTTTCTTTTTCTTCTCCTATCATCTCCAACGGTTTTGCATATTTTGTTTGACAAAATTGGGAGTTTGCCAAGTCTCAAAAGAATATGACAAAGATAAAAAGAGACAATCTCCAACGATTTTTGCATTATCACTTTGCATATATGCGCGGGGAGAGAGAAAACGCGCAAGGGCACGCGCGGGGACGAAAATCGCGCGTGGATTGGCGATGCCAAGCGCGGACGAGGTTTGCATATATGCCTACTCATCCTAGGATTTTGTCAAGTTAACAAAAATGTCAAGCTCATTTACCAAACCGTTGGATATATGATTTTTAGACTTCTTTGCAAAAATAAGAATGTAAAGTACATTTGCAAAACCGTTGGAGATGCTCTAATCTTCTCTTCTTAGACGCTGCTCATATTCTTTGCCAACTCCTGTAGCCTGGAGCCTGTATATATCGACTGAAGAGAGAAAGAACGGCGGCTACAACACAACAAAGTGATGGGCGATGAGGATAAGAATAGAGTAAAATTCACCGCCGGTCCCTAAACTTGGCCGGTGGTGTCATCCCGGTCCCTGAACTTATAAAGTGATATTCGGAGGTCCCTAAACTTGGTCGCTGGTGTCATTCTAGTCCCTGAACTTGTAAGGAGATTACCACTGGTCCCTAAACTTGACCATCAGTGTCATTCCAGTCTTTAAACTTGGCTTGTAGTCTCATCTGGGTCAAAACAAGACGATTTAAAAACTTAATATTAAAAAAAAATCATAACTTTTTCATACGAACTCGAATGAAGACAAACTTTATATCAAAATTGTAGCTCTCGACGCGATTTACAACTTTGTAGTTGAAATTTTTTTGAATTAAAAAATTTAGAGTCCCAAAGTATTATTTTAAGTTTGTAGATTTTGAAATCTAAAATTTAAAATTATCAAATAATCTTAGATATTGAAATGTTCTATAAGGAAGTTATACCTCTCGATATGATTTACAACTTTGTAGTTGAAATGTTTTTTATTTAAAATTATTTAGGGTCCCAAAATATTGTTATAAGTTTATAGATAACAATATTTTGGGACCCTAATAATATCAAACTTATACATCCAGAATGACCTCTCCATCATTACCTGTAAAAAACAATAAATTGATTGAAATCAATGTAAAAAAGTAACCATATCTAGAGATTATATATTTGCTAGGTGAAACCCTAGATCTAAAAAGTAAATCATCAAATTAAGCAAATTGAGGCAAGAGGGACACAAACTAACCTTTCCTGTTAATCTCCTTCCAAGAAATAAAGATCAAAACCTATCCCCTTGTATTTTGTAAAATCTTGACCTCCAAAATCGCCTCCAATGGAAGGTGGCGGCGAGAAACAGTGCTGCTCGAGGAGGAAGATGAGGTATTTATACCAGAGATAGCATAGGCGGTTAGCTAGGAATTATTATTAGCTAGTGTTTAGAGTTTACTGGGGTTTAAAGTAAAAAAAACTAAGTAGCATAATTTAAAATACCTAAGTATCATCAAATTGAGCAAGAATGAGCAAATTGAGGCAAGAGGGACACAAACTAACCTAAAAAACAATTGAGAAATAAACAACATAATAAAAAACATAAATATTATATAAAAACCTACATTTCCCTCTCTACATAAATACTCAAGAACACACCATTATACATGGAAACAAGGAAAGATATCATGCATAAACAAAATTTAAAAGTAAATACGAAGCAGTATAGATGAGAGACATTATTTAACCATCTTAAGCAAGCTCACTCATTAACGTAGGTATTCTTCTCTCTCACTCATGGGTGAAACCCTAGATCTAAAAAGTGAATCATCAAATTGAGCAAGAATGAGCAAATTGAGGCAAGAGGGACACAAACTAACCTAAAAAATAATTGAGAAATAAACAACATAATAAAAAACATAAATATTATATAAAAACCTACATTTCCCTCTCTACATAAATACTCAAGAACACAACATTATACATGAAAACAAGGAAAGATATCATACATAAACAAAATTTAAAAGTAAATACGAAGCAGTATAGATGAGAGACATTATTTAACCATCTTAAGCAAGCTCACTCATTAACGTAGGTATTCTTCTCTCTCACTCATGGGTGAAACCCTAGATCTAAAAAGTGATTCACAAATTGAGCAACAATTGAGCAAATTGAGGCAAGAGGGACACAAACTAAACTTTCCTGTTAATCTCCTTCCAAGAAATGAAGATCAAAACCTCTCCCCTTGTATTTTGTAAAATCTGGACCTCCAAAATCGCCTCCAATGGAAGGTGGCGGCGAGAAACAGTGCTGCTCGAGGAGGAAGAGGAGGTATTTGTACCAGAGATAACACAGGCGGCTGTCTTAAACCAACCGCCAGTGTAAATGGTGGTATTTACACAGGCGGGTTGGCTAAGCCAACCGCCAGTGGAAATGAATTTACACTGGCGGTTGGCTTAGCCAACCGCCTGTGTAAATACCACCATTTACACTGGCGGTTGGTTTAAGACAGCCGCCTGTGGAAATGCATTTCCACAGGCGGTTGTTAACTGTCAGGGCCCCTTTTACATCACAGGCGCGTGATAATTAAAACCGCTTGTGCTATAAAAAGGGGGCGCCAGCTATGAGCAGAATTCTACTAGTGACAGACAAACGGTAAATAGTTCTTCCATCTCTGACTTGATATATACTCGTAGTAGGCAATCGGTAAAAATGTATAATAATCTCCTCAAGAGCTTGAGTACGTAAATTTAAGTATTTGGCGGACAGATTTGAGTGTTTCAGTACACAAACAAACGCATGACTACAACCATGCATTCAAGAATCGATCAACTGCGGCCTCTCTGGGCATTACAAGGGCAGCCGCAATGGCTAGCTCGTAAGAGCTAGCTCTTAGAATATTTATCATATTTTAATAGAAGAAAGAGAAGAGTTAGCTCTTACTCAAGAGCTATAGACTCATACACACATTCCAAGAATATGTGAGAATGTCATGTGAGACTTATTGTATTATGAACTATTGCTAAAAGCTAGCATTATTGGAGAGGTTGGCTTAGAGCTAGCAGCTGACTCTTATTGTTGCGGGTGCCCTAAAGGACAATGCAAAAGCGAACCATGTAGTTTCATCAGTTTGGGTACAAGAGCCACATTATTATCAATATGAAACCATGCATGTGGGGGGTTCTCCCTTTCTCCCCCCCCCCCCACCCCCCCCCCCCCCTCCACACCACACACACACTTATCAAAAAAAATATTCCACTATAGTATAGAACATGCCTTTAGTCCCGGTTGTAGAAGGCCTCACAGGTAACTCATTTACCAACTCAGCTACACAACTCACGTGACATAGTTCTGGACGCTCTTCTTTTAAATTCACTCGTGAAGGACCTTTAGTCCGGTTGATAACACCAACCGGGACTAAAAGGTCTCACCCTTTAATCCCGGTTGGTATTAGCAACCGAGACTAAAAGTCTTTGGTCCCGAACACAATTTTTGTCGAGACTAAAGCTCATTTGGCAGATCGATCAAAGACATGTTCTCTGGTTGTGTTGACATATATATTAGTTAGTTTCTTATCAAAAAAATATTCGCATATATATTAGCTAGTTTTTTTAACCAAAATTAAAGGACAACAAGTGATAGTACGTGTGTCAAGATATTGAGTGGCATCGCAGACCTCTCCAATAATTTATGCATAATGAAATATATTAAAAAATACATTCTTCAGTCATGCATGCATGGTGTGCCAAAAGGCTAAATAAACGCTAGCTTATACCAGATATATACATATAGTGCAAATGAGTACTCTTTTACACGGATACGCCCAATAATGTAACAATACTAAGCAACACAAAGTTGAAAATAAATTCTGATCAAAGATATGGTCGACAATCAAGACACTGTAACAATAGATCGAGAGCTCTGAGGCTCTCGGTAGCTGCAATATAATGCATATGCAGGCGGCCGGTGAGCTACAACTAAAATTTATTAAATCAACGACATAAAGTTGCAGTAGATATCCATCCTTTCACGGCTCAACTTTTTCCATTCATCCAGCATCTTGGTTCTCTTCACGTACACGGTCTCTTGCGAGGGACATGTCCTTCTCCAGCTTTACAATCTTGCGGTCCAAAGCGCCAATCTGTAGTACAGAACGTATAGTACAGGCCATCTCAATTGCTGATGATTTATGAAGATTTTAGAGGAAAATACATCTCAGGTCCCCGAACTTGGCACGAGATGTCAATCAGGTCCCCGAACTTTTAAAGTGATATCTGCAGGTCCCTAAATTTGGCAAACCGTGTCATCTAGGTCCCAAACTTTCAAGGTGTTGACCACATATCCCTAAACTTGGCTGGTCGTGTCATCCTGGTCCCAAACTTTTAAAATAATCACTGTAGGTCCCTCAACTTGGCTAACAGTGTCATTCTAGTCCAAATGTTATCTAACCCACTATAATAGCTATGTGATATACTAACTATACATTAAACTAACTATACGTTAAACGTGAATCTAACATACATCAATTAATATATATCATAAAATTGTAAACTATATAAAATAATTTACATCAGCAAAAAATAAGTATTAAAATAAGTTAAAATGATAATTTAGGTTTACTGATATTTTTTTTATAAAAATTATATTATTATTACTTTAATACTAGTTTATAGTATTATTTTTTGCTGATAAATTTTTATATAACTATATTATTATTTTAAAACTAGTTGTATAGTTTTTTTTGCTGCTAAATTTTTATATAATTATATTATTATTATTTAATACGACAAACATAGTATTATTTTTAATACTACTTTTTGCTAATGTAAATTATTTTATATAATTTATAATTTTATAATATATATATTAATTGACACATGTTAGATCCACGTTTAACGTACGTCAGCATGTCAAGGTTAATTAATAAAATTATATAAAATAATTTACATCAGCAAAAAAGTAGTATTAAAAATAATACTATGTTTGTAGTATTAAATAATAATATAATTATATAAAAATTTATGAAAAAACTATACAAGTAGTATTAAAATAATAATTATATAAATTGACGTATGTTAGATTCACGTTTAACGTATAGTTAGTTTAATGTATAGTTAGTATATCACATAGCTATTATAGTGGATTAGATAACATTTGGACTAGAATGACACTGTTAGCCAAGTTGAGGGACCTACGGTGATTATTTTAAAAGTTTGGGACCAGGATGACACGACCAACCAAGTTTAGGGATATGTGGTGAACATCTTGAAAGTTTGGGACCTAGATGACACGGTTTGCCAAGTTTAGGGACCTGCAGATATCACTTTAAAAGTTCGGGGACCTGATTGACATCTCGTGCCAAGTTCGGGGACCTGAGGTGTATTTTGCTCAAGATTTTAATATCAAATGTATATGTATCTACCTTCCTAGAAGGCCATCTCTGGATGCCGTTCCTGCGACAAGTCCTTTGGATCATCGCGCAGGACATACCAAGTGCCATGGCAGCCTGGCGCACAGGCAGGTGGATGAACCATACCATGTCATCGGTGCACTTGTTTCTCCCGGCGGGGATGCTGCTGCTTGAAGGATCATCTCTCCCATGGTTGTGCTGTTGAATGACAGAGGACGACGACATGGTTTACTGCTGCTACCCCTGCAGAATTTCTGGGGAACGAACGATGAATGTGTATACGATATGCCTGCTGCTGGCTCTTGTGGTAGCCTGGTAGGGATTTATTTATAGCACACATCTACAATATTCATCTCCAATTTGTTTCAACATGGTATTATTAGTTCTCCATTCTCTTACTGGGGCTAATAAATAACGTGTTCCCCCCTCCATATCTCTGTGAGATTTGCTAATTCTAAAAGATCTCTGGGATATTTAAGATTCGATCTGTATTGCTCAAGGCATTAATTCTTATGGTTAATTGCTTCCAAAATTTGACATCAATGCTAATATATATAAGAATGATTTGTTTTGGTAGAATAATAAATGATTTATAGGCCAGCTAATGAATGATTCAGTGCTTGTACACTTGAATGATTTTTCGGAACAACTAATATGCTACGTGAAACAACCTTCTGGTCTTATCTTTCCAACGGCATGTGTGTACGAGATATGAACATGTTTCAATTTTTCAAAAATGATATGAACTCCAATACTTCCTGAAATAATTCTTTTATAAAAATGAATGAATCGTTTTGCTATGTATACTTGATATGAAGTTAGAGGATAAGAATTTTAATTGCTATTGTTCAATATAATGTACACACAACACAATAACATGCATTGGCCGGATTGGTTTGGTGTAGGTTTTGTTTGTTGTGCTGGGTACAAATGTTTTTCAATATAATATAAAGAATACTTTATTGAACTTAGACAATTATTACACTAAGATGATATAATCGATTCAAGACCGTTTCGGCCTCTGCATCACTACTAAGATGTTACAACATATGATTATTGAAGGGTAGTGATGTCGCACCATGGCACATTAATAAGCTACAACAACACATAACATAATCTTCAAATTCATGCATAACTATAACAACACATGAAACATGAGGAAGACCCTCCAAAAGCATGTTGCGTGCCATTGCCATGATTCAACGAGTAGAGGTTGTACCACAGGTTCTCACCCTAAAAAGAAATTCTTCTAACTATATATAGATACCGCCTTCAACAAGAAAGCAACAACAATGCCATCATTATTGTTAGTACATCCAGCTAAGATCAAACCTAGGGACTTTTTTTGGAGTCGAGGAACTACCGATACCTAATAGACACAAAAAAAATCGAAGTACCTCACTTTGCCTCTCAATCTTTCCAAGCCAATAACTAATTGAAATGTGGTGATGATCTATGACAATTCTTTGTGAATAGATCAATTCATCAGTAAATCATTTTGTTTCTACGATATTTTGCAAGTGGTGCAAAGGATTAGCAACTAAAATGAGATTTTCGTCACTATGGACAAGCGAAATCATCATAAAATTAGTCCAATGCCATATCATAACGAATTCTATTTTGTCATTATAGGTGAATTAGTAAACTTCACAAATTCATGACAATATATAGCATAGTGTCATAAGTTTTTTCCTATTTTTTTGAAAATGAGAAGTCTTTATACCTACCAACCATGGCTCGAACTTCCCCATCTCCCTTCCTCTTCTCCTTGGCCTAGATATCTAATGCACACATGGGAATATAATTATAGAAAAAGGTGGAACACTAGGGTTGAAAACTTCACACTAGGGATTCCCAAAGCTAGCACTTTTGGGTATGATCGTGTGGACAAGCCTCCATTTCTAATGGACGATCCGTGGGATCCAACATTTAGACACTTGGGGAAACCTGGTACCACTAGATAGTTCCATCCATCAGCCTCATTCGCAGTCCGTGATCACATGGACGGTCCGACAACACACCCAAAAGGTTCATGGGAACCCCAACAACACCTATATGTTTGCACTTTAAGCACTTATGTTTTATATATAATACTAGCCCATATGTTATGCATCATTGTACATTTGTTCTTGCATAAACATCTACATCATGTTTACTTCCTTGTAGTTGTTTGCACCATGCATCTATAGGTGAAGAACCTTGCAATGAGGAGATCGCGAATGATGAGACCCTTGTGACCGAAGTCAAACCACCTCCACCCAAAACTCAACGTAGGCTCCTAAGCATCCCTAACTCTTTTACAAATGGCATAACATGACTAAATGTTAAGTAAATGCAAGGTATGTTACAATATGACTAGTTACCTAAAGTACCTATTCGAACTCAATACCTTTTGATTGATTCTTGTGCCTTTGTAACATGCTTGTTTACTTTCGTTTTATGGTGTAATCCATGCATGGGTGTCGATGGTCATAAAACACCAACATCTTTAATTCAATCATCAAACATAGGTATAGATGTTTATGCTAAGTATTTCCACAAGTTTTGGCGATTGTCATTACAGGAAGACTACAAAAAAACAGAACAATCTGGGCCCATCGTCATATACTTCAAGCATATAAACCAACATCAACAACGAATTAATCCCTCCACTCAAAGACGAAGCATGGGACCCACCTACCAGGGAGGAGGACCCACATACCATGATAAGGGGTTGATGAAAGGTCCTAAATGGCTAGAGGGGGTACGTGAATATATAACCCATAAAAATTCTACAACAACACTTAAACAAAAGGGTTAGACAACTAAATAGCAAAGCAAGTTTTGCACTGGCTCTGTAAAAATACAAGCTGCCTATCCACAATTCTAGTATATTGTGATCTCTATGTCGCACAATGGCTATGTTGCTAATTTACAACTAGTGACCAAGCTAGCAAAACTAGTTACACTAATTAGCTACACTACTACTCAACTAACTACAGCCACTACTAGACAAGAATGAAACAAATATAAATACAAGGTAGTAGAGTTATATCATTGTGGCAAGAGATCAATATAAGTATATCAGTGAATACCAATGAAATCCTCAAAACAAGATGAAACAATAATTTTTATTGAGGTCCACTTGCTTGTCATCAAGCTATGTCCTTGTTGTAGCGATTCACCCACTTGATGGTTCATGCGCTAATAGGAATCACACGCCTAACCCGCAACTGAGTGATGCACAACTAACACAATATGGAGATCTACAAGCTACAAGCAATCAACTAGAGTTACCTTTTGTGATCTCCCACGGGGAAGGTACAATAACCCCTCACAAATCCACCGATTGGAGCTGGAGACAGACACCACCCCCCGCTCAATGATGATCTGTGCTTCTCCAAGTCGTCTAGGTGTTGGCAAACACCAAGAATAACAAGAGAAATCGACAATAATAGAACACACAATCACCAAGTGTCTCTAGATGAATATACTCATGCAGTGCACTTGGACCTCACTAGTCTCACCAAATGAAGAATCAATCAAGCAATATGAGTGAGAGGAATGGTTAGACTCACAAGGTTGTATATCAATGAAAAATGACCAAGAAGGCGAGCCCAAGCCGACCAACACAAATTTATAGAGCCCCAACAAGTCACATACCCGTTAGCACCTTAATGTGGTTGACTACACACTGACCGGACGCGCTACACGTGCCACCGAACGCGTCTGATTGGCAGTGTCTGGTCATCCTTGTGCAGCCACGTGTCTCAACCATTTGAAAGTTACCATTGGTGCTCAAGGGATAATCACGCGTGCTCAATCCTTTGATCAGACGTGCCTGGTCCTCTGACTAGACACTCTACACACAAGAGCGATTTTGGCGATCGAACACGGACAGTTTCTGATCACACCTTTGCGCTTCTTGCCAGTCGGTAAGTAATGCAAGGAGTGCGTTCGGTCGCCTGACCAAGCCAATGTCCGGTCACCCCGCAGCAACTGCCAAGCTTGAGGTACTGACCAGACGTGTCCAATTAGCTCGGACCCGGCGTTCGGCCACCTCAGAGGCACATCTCCACTTTAGCACTTCATCTCTTGTGCAAATGTGTCAACTCTACTAATTAAGTTTTCACCACTTGTATACGTGAGTTAGCATTTCACAAACATATTTTCCAAGGAAAGTTAGCACACTAGAATCTAAATGCATGTTCAATGAGTTAGACCATCTAGTGGCAATTTGATTGTCGTATTTCATAAATGAGTTTCACCCCTCTTCATGGTATGTCTATTAATGCTAAACTTGGTCACACTCTCTATATTATCTTGGCCACCAAAATAAAATGGACCTACCAAATATACCTTTCCCTTGAGCCTACTTTGTTTTTCTCTTTCTTTTTTTCCATGTTGGAACACTTGATCAGCCATCACTTGGCTATCACCATACATCTACCTCCATCACTTAGTGTGTACCAACTTATCTAATATCACATTTTATGATAAAGTTAGAACACTTAGGTTTCATTAATTATCCAAAACCAAACAATGGCTTTCTAGTCAGCCAACCATGGTGTGGGGTCGGCCAACAACCCCCGTAGGCCTTCTCACCTTCGCGGCGTCATATACATCTCTAAGATCTCCTTTGTTGATTCTAAGGCAGTTTTGAGTCGGTTTATTCGACGGTGGACCAGAGAAGATGATGTGGCTGATAGCGTGGCAATTATTTGCCCCTTTGAAAGGTCCAAATTGGCTAGAGGGGGGGTGAATAGCCTAATTAAAAACTCTACAAAATTACTTAGGCAAACACTATTAGTATAAATGGCGAAGCTTTTTGCGCTAGCCTAATAGTGTGTTGCAAGCCACCTATCCAACAATTCTACCTAATATATCTATGTCACACAAACAATTAGAGCTAATATCTAATGCGGAATGAAACTAACTAGCTCTAGTATAAGTATGACATACAAAATGTATATGAGATAAGTGTGTGCAATAGATAGACTAAGCAAGCTAATCACAACTAGCTACACAAGTAATATAACAAGAGATACACAACAAGTGATAGTATCTACACAAAGGAAATAGCTCAATGTAAATACACAAAGTAAATAAGCTAGATAGAGGTGGTTTCACCGAGCCTTGGGGATCGCCTAGTAGAGAGCCAATCACCGGTGAAATCCACTCGTGATGCCAATCACCAAGATGTGAGTATGAAGACCAATCACCAAGATGTGGAAGCAATCACAATAAGCACACGGGACACCAAGATTTATCCCGAGGTTCACGTGCTTGCCGGCACGCTACTCCCCGTTGTGTCGACCAACACTAGGTGACCCGGTGGCTAATCGGCGCAAAGCCAAGCTCACTAAGAGTGCCACAAGAATCTACCGCTAGTGAGGTAGCTCAATGACACGAGCAATCCACTAAGGATGCCTCTTGCCGCTCCGGCGAGGTGAGGCTCCAAAACCTCTCACAATCTCGATCGGTGGTGGCCAAGAACAATCTCCTTCTCTTGCCAAAACCACCTCAAACAACTCCAAGCCGTCTAGGCACCGGCAAATGCCAAGAGTAACAAGAAAACTCAATGCCGATGCGAAGAACTAGTGCCACTAGATTGAAATCTTTCAAATCACGCACTAGATCACTCAATCTCACTTGGTTTGATCAAATCAACTTGGGAGATGAGTTGGGAGGCTTGCCAAAGCTCACTAGAATGCTTGGGAATTAGAATGTGCAAGAGAGCCACCTAGCAAGCCGGCCAAGCCTCTTAAATAGGCCACACAAAACGGCCTAGCCGTTGGGCCCGAAACAGACGCATCGGACACGCCGGTGTCGGGGCCATCGGACGCTCCCTCAGCGTCCGATGCTCCGATGAGCACCACGTGTCCCTCTGCTATGAATACAAGCCGTTAGATCCCAACGGTCATATCCTTTCGCGCGCTGGTTAAAGTGGCATCGGACGCGCCGATGCCAGGCATCGGACGCTCCGATGCCGCTGCTCAATTTAGCTCTTCTCTGCGCCACAACGGACGCGCCGGCACAGTTACATCGGACGCTTAACCCCAGTGTCCGATGACCATGCAGAGAGGTTCCAGAGAGGGCCAAAACACATCGAACGTGTCCGATGGTCCTGCATCGGATGCAGGCCAGCGTCCGATGCTCCCTGGAAAACTAGCTCGCGCCACGTCATAGGCCATCGGACTCTGCAACAGTGAATTCCCAGCGTCCGTGGCCAGCGTCCGTTGCTTCCTCGTCAACAGTTAGTGGTTAGGGTTTGCCATCGGACGCTCGGCCAGCGTCCGATGCCCCTAACTTGGCATTTTTCACTTTCTGACTTCTACCCTTGCTTCCATGTGCCAACACCAAAGTGTTTCAACACTTGTGCACGTGTGTTAGCATTTTTCAAAGCATTTTCCAAGGGTTTTGTTAGTCACTCACTAGGTCTATAGCATCGATATGTTAGAGAACACCTAGTGGCACTTGAACACCGCATAAGCCGTGAATAATCTCCTCTTAATAGTACGACTATGTATCCTAAATGTGATCACACTCGCTAAGTGTCTTGATCACCAAAACAAAGAGCCCTATAGGTTATACCTTTGCCTTCGGGCCTCTTTGCTCCATCTCTTCTCTTCTTCTTGCAATTCATCAAGGGTAGAGCACTTGATCACTTGAGTTGCATATGGCCAACACCATCTTCCATGGTTGTCACCTAGCTAGCTCCACCACTTGGCTTGATCGTAATCCTTCCTCATAAGCTACACATATGCTTAGCAATAGGATTAGACCAAATAGGTTTTATCAATTAACCAAAACCAAACTAGGGCTTTCACCCTTACTAAATCACCCCTATAAAAGGACACCTAGACCTCCCTCTAGAAAGGTATTTGTCTGACATTAGTCTCATTCAGATGAGAATGAACTCGAAGATTAGAGAGCTCCTAGAGAATTAGAGAGAATTACCATAGCTTAATTAGTTTAGATAGATCTAGTAGAGTCAAGCATTCTGCTTAGATTTCGGATCTTGTCATCAAATAAAAGGTTTGGTAAAGATCTTATGTTCATGATATTTATCTCAAGATGATAATGATATTCATTTACATTACATCATTCTTAGTCATTATGCTATTTGTTTGCTTTTAGTATATGATTAGTATAGTTGGAGTAAGCATTATAATTATTATGAGTATGATGCTAGCTAGAGCGCCCTCAATCCTTTATTTGAATAGGTTGAGTAGCCAAATATTATGTAGGCGTGGTGCTTATTATATGGTGCTTTGATTGTTGCACCCTCCGTACCGAGACACATGATAGACTAGTGTTAGTGACTGCTACGCAGTTCTCTATAGTCCACCCTCCGTGTGAAGGACTTGTGTAGGGTTTATGTTGCTAAGATAAACTTATATTTCTGCTATATTTGTCTTTAGCATTGTCTCGTATTCATAAGAGTAGAGTTAATCTTTTATTATTGCTATATACAATGACTTGCATGCATAGACTTATCTCACTTGTATTTACACTTATCATATGCATCTAATCAATTGGTTCACCGACACTATATTTATCATATATATCTTTATAAGCTTACCAGTGCACTGTTAAGTTATCGATCTCTTTACTATCATAGTTTTTCCCAGTGGTAAAAATATAAATAACGATACCTCAAATACTCCTGGTGAAGTGTACGATGGTATTTTGTGTGCTATAAAATTTTATATAAACTTAATTGCTTTAATAAATATCAACAACATGCTTAGCTTGCTTAGATGATAGAAGTCAAGAACAGTGGCAGATCCAGGATTTGAATTCACCTATGGTGAAGCTATCCCTATTGGTGCAAGAGCTTAACATTCCACGTAGTGTGTTGTCAACTACCAACCACACCTGAGGTCCCCCTGGAATGTAGGATCACAAGAATCTTATATGACAATTCATTTTTACATGAAAAACACACATCAAGATGAAAAAAATATTGCGTTCCAAATAAAGGGGGCCTAAGCTGGAATCTACTCGCCTAGTTTCTTAAAAAGTATTGTTAAACAAATTATAGATATGGTGATGTGGGCGTTGTCCTCTACTTTTGTTAGATTTAACTTGTACCCCTCAATCAGGGATGAAAGCGGATAAAAATAGACGAGAAAACCTCTCTCCCGTGTTTCCATTTTTATATTTTTTTTAGAAAACGGGAGCGGATTCGGCAAAGCCAGAATCTAAAATGGGAACAAAATTATGCAGGCATACAGATAAATAAACAAACATGGATGGAAGTTAATGAAAAATGGAATGAAAACCGGGAACTTTGCAGAATGACATTTACCTATTGCCAAGCAGCCTAGGTGCGCAAACCTACATTATTGTTGTGCAAGCAGCAAGCTTGCATCGCAACTTACAACTTTGTAAGCACCAGTGCACAACACAACACTACACATCCACACATTAGCAGCAGACCAGCAATGCAAGACGCTTGCACCATAACACCACCAGGCGTGCAAGCGTAAGGCCGGTGGCTGCAAGCACCAACTGACCAACCATGAACCAAGCAGGTAGCAAGTCGGCAACCATAGTCCACATATCAATTCAAAATCATAGATTATGGTCGTGGTGGCATGGCATGGAGCTGAGTAGCTAACACAGCCTCCATGGCACAACGATGGTGGCGGTCGCCCTAGCAGTGTATGGGCAACAACTAGTGAGTGAGGGCGTCCACGACCTCACTGCAGAAACTCTTGGTGTTGAGCTGAGCACCAGCTGATGGGCTGCTCTTGTCATTGGTGTTGAGCTGAGCACCATCTGATGGGCTACTCTTGTCATTGGTGTTGAGCTGAGCACCAGCTGATGGGCTGCTCTTGTCATTGGGTCGGTAACGGGAGGCACTAGGCCTTTATATAGAGAGGAAAATGCACCATAGACCTTTAAACTTTTCATAGATTTGTATTTAGGTCTTTGAATCAAAAAATGACCATCTGGGTCTTTAATCTACCGTGGACTCCCACCTAGACCCTCTAACTAAAAAAATAATATTTAGGTCCTTTAACTAATGCTTGGGGCAGACGACACCAACTTCTAAAGTAGTACTACCCCATACATAAAATAGGTCGTCGTCACGGTCGGGGTTGCCCTTGCAGGAGTTGCCAAGGTTGGTGACCAGTGATGAAGCGCTGGACATGGGCATGTGTTGCGCCACCACGGTGGAGGCGTCATCGTGGTTGTGGTGGTGTTCGCGCCTGTGTCCATAACAATGACCACCAGGTCATGCAACATAAAGAAGGTAGGTCTCGTGGTGGTGGCAATGGTGAAATGAATGAATGAACACATATGCATGTAGGGAGCACCTGCATGGGAAGTGGCAGGCACACATCATATCGGTTGCGCCTTCGGTAACAAGGACCTCTACCTCGGTAGCCCCGACCGCGGTGATGGCCTAGCTATGCATGTGGTAGTACTACATTGGCCCTCTCCATTTGCTTTGGCCCTCTTGCAGAATCTTACCTGTAATTTATTTGTTCAAGAAAAGGAAGAAAGAATCCAAAAGCATGATATAAGTGGAAGGTACTAGCATTTAGCATTGTAAATTTTACATCAAAGATTTTCAAGTGTACCATCATTCAATACGCAGATGCCTCGCCCTTTTAGCTCGATTCGTTGCTCACATAGTACTCAAATGCCTCGCATACCGCACGCGAGGTCTTAGAGGACATGATGATGGAGGAGATTGCAGCCTCACTCGCGGTATGTTGGATGATCGCCGATGACCGCCTTTGTATCCTCGCTCAGATGGCAACGAAGTTCTCTCCATTTCTGAACACGGTTAGGATCAGGTCACGCCAACACTGGTGGCGCAGACCACCCTCTCAGGACCTGGTGCGCCTAGGGAGAACGAGGTGGGCAGTCCGCCTGGCTTTGATCTGGTCACGATTGTGGTGGATGTTGACATGTTTAGTAAACTGCCTCGGGATGACCACACGCCGCCTCAAGAGCGACGACTCCACCGCACGTTGTCTCAAGAGCTTCACCAAACAAGTGTTGAAGAAGGTCGACTCTCCACTTATTCTTGAGCCTCCCAAGCCACCTCCTGCTAAGCTAGCGTCACTGCGACTGGCGACTCAGAGCCTTTCTTGACAACACCTACTTCCAAGCAAGGCGAGGTCATGATCATGCAGCGTATGGGCTACACCAAGGATCCATCAACACCATCCGAGTCGAAATTGAAGGCCTTTGAGAAGATCTTCACGGACAGTGGAAAGGATTCATCCAGACGGCCGTGAAGACGCAAGGTCACCTCCGATCTTAAGATGCACTATTGCGTAGGTATTTGTTGTTTTGCACCTACGTAATATCGAAACTTTTGTTCATTTGCTAGGATGATTCCAGCTATGATTGTTTTAGGTTGACCTCTTTAGGTGCTCGATAGAAGCGTGTTGTCTATATGTTTTAACTCTTCTTCTTAATACAATAGTATGCAAATCTTTTGTACGTGCATAAGAGAAAAAGAAATTTACATCAAAGGTTTCCAAATGTATCATCATTCATCACTACTACAAACTCCACCATCACTACCGAATTGGGAAGCGGTTGTGATACCGATCGAGGCGTGTTTCACAACCAGTTTATCACCCGACAACTTTTTAGTAGGGAAAAAATGAATGAAAAGGAAAAAAAATCATCTCATGCATGCTTGTTGTCACGCCACTATATCGTTCGGCTTTGTTCGCTTGAGCTATTCAGTCGTTTTAATATGTACGAATCAGCCACAGCCGCTGCTTTAGTCCTGCCAAAGAGAGGCCGAACCTACCGAACCGTGAAAGAAACACGGCTCCAGGGCTTGAGCCACGAACGGGTACGGCTGCCTACCCAGTCTGGGGAAGAGTGGAGGACGATGGAGCAGGGCCGGAGGAGGAGTAGTGGAGAGCGAGGGCGCGGGATCGCCATATCGGGATAGATGCAACTGCAAGGACCTCTCTCGGTCTCGGGAGGAGACAGCAGGGAGAAAACCGCGCGCGGACGCGGAGCATGCATGCCATGTGCATGCGCCCGCCCATATATGCTCGGAGATCTGGGCTGATGGATCGATTTGTTTAGAGCAACTCCTTAAAACTCACTTGACAAATCTATAGTTTTGTCAAGTCCCAAAACCAAATGTCCAGTGAAAAAAAAGGCTTTCTCCAACAGTTTGCTATTTGCGCTTGGCAAAAGAACTTGACATCCTAGAATTTTTGCCAAAATCATAAAATTGAGCCTCCAACAAGTTGGCAAAACTAGTTGGCAAATTGAGATACACGTGATGCCAAACGGTGGAGGACTTGACATATTTGGCAAATTGCCCAAGTACTTTTGTCAAGTTGTTGGAGGAGATTTTTTTTATGGTTACGGTTATATTCAGCGGAAGCGCAAAAACCACACACCAGGCGGCGTATATGCCGTGCTGTTGCCGCCTTGCCTTGCCTGCCTTGCCGGACGGATTAGTTTGCATGCTGTTGCTGCAGTCGCTGTAGTTGTTCCCCTTTGACGGCGCATGCATGGGACTGCACGAAAACATGTAGGATGCATTCCCAGCAGTCCCCGGCGGCCGTATGCGGAGCGGATCGGATCGGATCGGATCTCACTGAAAACAAAAAGCTAACTGCGGCTGCTGGCCTGTCGTCCTCCTCCTACATATACTCTAAACCCCTTCCTTCAATTCCTTCCTTGTTCATCAGTGATCGCCTGAACAAACAAACAAACAAAAACCTCCGGCCGGCCGGCCGGCGCCAAACAAACACGGCAAGCGATCGATCGGCGGCCCAACCGTACCGGAGGAGGGACTCCGCGCGGGGACGTGTACGTAGTCTCGCCGGGCGGCGGGGAAGAATCGAAGAGAGCCGCGGGCCGGCCGGCGCGGAGTAATATATTCTCCATCACTCTGTACGTACTGCCTGGCCGGCGCGGGAAGATCATATCGTACGTCGTCCTCAGCTCCGGCGCGGGCGCGGGTGCATGCAATGGCCTCCTGTTCCTCTGCCGCCGCCGCTGCCGGTCCTGTGGTGGGGATGGTGACGTTCCAGGTTCTCTTTGCGGGCCTCAATATCTTCTACAAGCTAGCCGTGTCAGACGGCATGGATCTCAGGGTTCTCATCGCCTACCGCTACCTCTTCGCCTCCGCCTTCCTCTCGCCGCTCGCCTACTTCATCGAGAGGTACATACACACGTGTACAGTACGTAATGCATAGTAGCAGCAGTAGTATTCTGTACGTACGTACGTCAGTACAACACCAGCTGACAACTAAGTACGCTATATATTCCAGACGCTTCAATAATTCTTTTCGGCATGTAATTTTTTTTATAGTGTACTAATAGATCATCATCTCAGGCCGTGGTTCTTAATTTGAAAACACGTACACGCACACACACACACACACACAAAAAAAAACCCATTTTTGTTAATGCTCACTAATTGTCTAGGTTATGGAGAACTTGATGTTTCAGACAATAATAATCCCAACAAGTAAATCTAGTTTTCATAAAACATGGGATCCAATTCCAAACCATCCCTATATATAATCAATCATCTAAAAAAAGCAATCATCTTGCATGTGCATATGCAAATTGAAACAAAAAACTTCACTGACAGATCAGTTATACACCACTCATGCTCGCATCATTTCTTCCCTTGAAGCTTATGTCTTATAATCTACCATTCCATTTAACAATTTCAGGAAGAACCGAACAAAGCTGACATGGAAGGTGCTGATGCTGTCGTTCGCCTGTGGCCTCTCAGGGTAGGCCCGGTTTAAATATGTGTTACGTTATTATGTCCTATAAATATTTCTTTCTTCATAACAAGAAATTAAATTATTAAACTTGATTCTTACCGCCCACCTGATCCTAAGATAAAACTTAATTTTGTTTATTTTAATCTAACTATTATTTGGTCGATCACTTTGGAAATGGTGGTAGACCATTGTTAATTAGAGTTATTGGTATTTGGGTTGGAGCTAGCACCACCACCGCATGCAAACAAGGAAATGACAACGGAGGTAGTAGGCGTTATTGGCTACAAATAAGGAAATTCAAAGTTAGTTGGCCGTAAACACCACCAGTACATGATATAGGGCTTAACCATCCAACCACCAACATCGATGCTAGCTCCTCACCTCAACGGCTCAACATCATCATGCATCGTGGTCGTGGTCCATGCCTGAATTACATACATGCATATATTTCTCGTTTAGGCCCAGCATTGTCGATTCAGTGTCGTGCCGTTCCTGATTTATTTTATGCATTTCAGTTGATGTCATGCCTGATATATATGTATAAGATGATGCATATCAGGGGCACGGTGGCGCAGAACCTGTACATCGCGGGCATGAAGTTGACGTCGGCCACTTTCGCGTCGGCGACAACGAACCTCCTCCCGGCGTGGACCTTCGTCATCGCGCTGGTGTTCCGCTACGAGAAGATCGCCATCGGCAGCCTGGGCAGCCAGGCCAAGGTGACGGGGACCTTGCTGGGCATCGGCGGGGCCATGCTGCTCACCTTCTACAAGGGCGTGGACATCACCCCGTGGCACAGCCACCTCAACCTGGTGGCCACGCTCACCCAGCAGCAGCAGCACCAGCACGCCGCCGCCACCAACTACGCCATGGGTTCGCTGCTGTGCGTCGGCAGCTGCTTCTTCTACGCGCTGTGGATCGTGGTGCAGGCCAAGCTGAGCAACGAGTACCCGTTCCACTACTCGAGCACCGCCCTGATGTGCATCATGATCTCGCTGCAGTCGTCCGTGTTCGCGCTCTGCTTCGACAGGGACGCGTCGCAGTGGCGACTCAAGTTCAACATCAGGCTGCTCTCCTGCGCGTTCTCGGTACGTAGCTAGCTAGGCTCTCGATCTGTTATATATATATATATATATATATATATATATATATATGCATATATGCAAACATCCAGATGGAAACTGACACATGCATGGCATATATGCGCGAATTGAACGCAGGGCATTTTCGCGTCGGGCGTGGCGCTGGTGATCATGGCGTGGTGCGTCAAGCAGCGCGGGCCTCTGTTCGTGTCCGTCTTCAGCCCGCTGATGCTGCTCATGGTGGCCGTGCTGAGCTCGCTGCTGCTGGGCGAGAAGCTGCACCTGGGCATGGCGCTCGGCGCGGTGCTCATCGTCATGGGCCTCTACGCCGTGCTCTGGGGCAAGGGACGCGAGGCCGCGGCCGAGGCGGCCAAGGTCACCGTCAGCGTCAGCGACCACGACACCACCACCGGTGACAGGGAGGAGGACGACAAGCAGGCGCAGCACGTCAGCGTCACAGTGCCTCCCGCAGCCGCAGCCAACTCATCCATCTGATGATCTGATCGATCCATTCTACGGACGACGTACATACAGCCATATATATAGGCGGACGGACCAAGAGAAGAGAAGGGCTAAATAATTGATGGCTTCAAACGCTACTAAGTATATATTATATAGCTAGTAGATATAACAAAGAAGTAAACCATGATATCGAATTTTTTTCCCATTCTAATGCCCTACATTACTGCACAAAAATTAGTCGTGAGGCGGGGGAAAAACGATTAACTGAGACGATCGATTTTCCTGCCTCGGTGGAAAGGGCGTGAATCCTCCCGTGAAAGTAGTTGTTATAGCCCATAGATTAACCGAGACGGTCGATTTACCTCCCTTGGTTAAAGGATTAAAAAACAAACAAAACCACGAGTCGTCGACGAGCCCGTTCCTGAGCCCACAAGCAGAATGACGAGCCCGTTCCTGAGCCCACAAGCAGAATCCATCGGGAAGTCGTAGTTGTGGTTGGGATCCGTCTTCCTGCGCTGACACCCGCCAAATCCAGCCTCATTCGTCACGATACGCCAGATCCGGCTTCCTTGCATCGCAACACGCAGGATCTGTCCGGAGGAGCCACCCAGGTGGTCGACATCCGCCTTCCTGCTCTACCATCACTAGCAAGATCCGACCTCCTTGCGCCGCCGCCACACACCAGATATGGATCGTGAGGGGCTCGAGAGGGAGGGAGAGAGGCAGGCTCAGACTCGAGACCGCGCAAACCATGCCACCACTCGGTCAGAGGGAGAGGGAGCATAGCATCGCCGCTCAGCCTTAGAGGGAGAGGAAGGAGGTGCCTGAGAAATTAAAGAGAGAGGTTGGGCGGCACCACACTCGCCCTTGGTGGAACAGGGAAGAAGAGGGGTGTGAACGAGAAAGTGCGCTGTTTGAAAGGAGGCGTAAGAGAGAGAAAGTCGGTGTATGTGCGCGCGCGAGAGAGAAAGTGAATGGAAAACCCTAAATTCATGTATATATACTTGACGATGGCTATCGCGCCTTGCCTGGCTTATTGGGCCTTGACCTTTTACGGAGGCGGACCTTATTGTGTGCCCGTCTTCGAAAAACATATTTGGAGGCGAGCATTTTCCAACCGTCTCTGTTAATAAAAAAGACTACCTCCATTAATCGCATGTATTAACCGAGCTGGTTAGATTTTGGGTGACCGTCTCAGTTAATATATAGGCGGTGTGTCTTCTAAACTCATTTTTTTTACTAGTGCTACAATCAAGATGATTGAATTAGTGAATCACTTGAGCACTAAAAATAAAAAAAATGGAACGAAGCAGGAGTACCATTGGGTCACCTCGCACCTGTACGTGTGGCTGGTGGCTGGGGCGTGCCCTGCTAGCTGCGGCTTGGATGACTGCCGTCGCCGGCCTGGCCAGTTGGGGTACTACTGGGCCGGGCGCCTGCCGTGGGCCGTGGGCGACGGCGGGACTCGAGCTATTGGGCTTGGGCGGCTCAAGTCACGCCTCTCCTCGCTCGTGATTTCCTTTTTGACGTGGGTGGATGGTCTTTATTTATTTAATTATAAGTGCCTGTTTGGATGGTCTAATGAGATACTAGAGCCAGTGGTTCTTGTAAAACAAGGTCTACTTGGAATTTTATATATGGAGAGCACTTGGCTTGCTTTATACGTGTACATATCATCCTAAGCTAGTTACTTAACATCGTTGTGCTGCTTGTTGGGCTAAAACTTCTTCTATAAAATCTAATTTTCATAAAACATGCATGGGATCCAAACAATTCCTATTCCTTGTTTGTGTTGGTAATAACTATTGTGTCTATGCTGTGATGTTATTGGACCGTGGTATGTAGCCTTTTTTTTTGTTTTCAACATCTTCATTATTTCAATCTTCATGATGGATTGTTGATTTTTTTTTTTATCATTTTGGAACCAGCACGTGTCTCTCTCTCACTTGTTGTAGCACTAACCACACATCTTTTACTTCACTGGCAGATTAGTTATTAGTATGTTTTTACAATCTAACTACGAAGCATGGAAAAAAATTAGGAGGAGCTGAACACAAGTTGACGCTGAAATTCACAAAAAAAAGTCACCTGCTCGTCCGAATACCTGGAGCCTACGGTAGATTGCGGCGTGCCCTCGTCCACTAGCGTTGCGCCTAGCTCCTTGTCCGCCGGTTGCCGACAATGCTAGTCTACCTGATATGGCAGGCTGCTCATCCGTTGGCCGCCACACCTGGCTACACGCTCGCAGCTTGCCGCGTCGCTCAGCTTTGCGACTAGGACTGGCTGCCCGCCGGTCATTGATCGTGGCCCCGTTGCCTTGCCCCCGCACCGCCGCACCCAGGAGCCGCTGGTCCGTTGGTTGCGTCATGCATAGTCACGTTCGTCGTCTACTAGGAACTGTGTGACGCCGCGTGAAGGGGAAAGAACACTCTATAGAGATGAGTTGGGGCACGGGGAATGAACACTCTATAAGGATGGGTTCGGGCGGTGGACTGGGAACTGAGAAGTTAAGATTGAGTCTTGTGCCTTAACTGGATAATTCTCTGTGTCTATTGGATTGCTTATCTAATTAACAAAAGAGAACATCTTCTACTCTCAATAAATTTTAGCCCCTCCCACCTTGTGCATCTACAGTCTCAACCTCTCCTGCCTTATATATCTATGACTATAATTTTAACAGTATACTATAGGAATTTCACATACTCAGTAGCGGTAGGAGGGGCCCCACCGCTACCTCATATATATCATTTATTACATTATGGAAGAGACGAACAAAGCTGACATGGATGGTGTTGGTCGGTGCTGTCTTTGGCGTGTGGCCTCACAGGGTGGGTGGGTGGTGTGGTGTGTTATGATGGTTTATGTCAAAAAAATCAGTGGCGGAACTAGAATAAATGTGTGGGGATATGCTCGTATTGTGAGTGTATATGATTTTATCATACAGATGTGAATATGATGAAAATTTGATTATAATTACTGTTTTTTTTTAAAAAAAAAATCGTGGGTACGCCCGCACCCAATACATTATACATAGATCCGCACATGCCAAAAATACTGTTTCCTTGGTAACATGAAACTAAACATCAAACACTAACCACATTTGTTTACTAGTCTGTCGTGATCTTACCGCCCTCCCTGATGTGCGGGCGTCATGATCAGTGCGCGCGGCGTTCCTTCGTGGTCTGCTTCGACACAGTGCGCGGCGTTCCAGCAGCAGCGCGGGCCTCTGTTCGTGTCCGTCTTCACCTTCATGCCGCCGATCGTGCGTGGCCGGTCGTGCTGGGGTAGTCGCTGCTGCTGGCCGGCGAGGACCGGGCACCCGCACTGGGCATCGTCATGGGCCTCCTCTACGCCGTGCTCCGGGCCAAAGGGAAGGTCGTCAGCGTCAGCAACGACAACGACAAGCAGCAGCAGCAGCATGTCAGCGTCCTGGTGTCCCTTCTAGTGCGACGCAGTGGCCGGTGCCGCGCGCCGCTCCAGCGGAGGCTACCTCATATTTAATTATACAAAATCTGAAAAAACTTATCTTAGTTATTCGTGCATATGAACACGTAATCAAGAGAAAAAAAAAAACATGAACACATATACTCAAATACATGCACATGATGGTTCTAGGAGAACCTATCTCTTAATCCATTACTTATGATTCAGTGGTTTATAAACACCATTTGTTAATTAACCAAAGAACAAGGAAGGGATGTACATATATTTTAGGCATCTAAAGTAAAGAGTGAATATTTGTCTCTATCAGAAACAGAGGTGTTTCGAAGCTTAAACATCAATAACAGAACAGTTAGAAATATGATAGTGATAGAGACCCTATGAAAGAAAAAAGCTATAACGAAGCTATTCCAGGCTATGTAGAGCCATACTATATGTTAAAAATACACCATATATTTATATCACATAATTCTGATGAGCTAGATCTTATAATACTTCAACACTAGTATTAAATGTAATGCTAAACAGTTCATAATGTGCTTTTCCTAACGGCATTTGTCCGGCTCTAGCTCTCATAGATACTGTACATTACACTAATGAGTCGAAAATCCACCAAGCGAGGCTTAAATAAGTTATATGATCGCTCTCACCTCACAAAATTTTGGAAATAAAACACACCATGTGCGCAGAGAAAACAAAAGCAAATTTTCTTGAAGGGTAAATTCAATGGACAAAAATATTCGGGAATTAGTACATCGAGGCTAATATTAGTTTAACTTTGTTATGGATGCTAAACTTATTGGAGGAACATTTAGACCTTTTCTTTTTACAAATAAATACTAATACCCATATCTTCTTGTGATATTCCCCGTTTATCTCCACAGCCGTTTAAAATGGCCCCCCCTACATACATTAGGTTAACCAAGCACTTAAGCCTAATCAAACTAGGGACTGCATTTTGTCAAAAAAAAAAACCCCTAGGGACTGATTTGTTGTGATCGAAGAAATCACCAACACACGGACACGGACCATACCAGAAAACAGAATGAACGGACGGGGTGATAAGTGAAAAAGATAATAGAGACGGGGTTATATATATATTAAGTGAAAAGCGAACAGAGGCAGGCCGGTGGAAAGGAGAAGGAGAGACAATCGAGCAGAGCCACCGATCGCTCCTGAACACTTTCCACTCCGCCTCCGCCTCCGCTGCCGATCGCCGTCTCCGACCGCAGGTGAGGATCCAATCCTAACCAAGTACGAGGCAACGGCGCCATTCCAACGCTGTTAGGTTGTAGGAGGATTTCTTCTGGTGAGAACCATGGCTGCCGATCTTAGATCGGGGGGCGGGCGGGAGGGAGCCAGGGAGGCAAGGGCAGACTGGCGAGGTGTCGTCGCCGCCGGCCGTTGGAGACGGCCGGGGGCCCCCGCTGGGGCGGGGCAACTTGATCGGAGTGGTTACCGTCAGGGGCGGAGCCGGAGGCGGTAGCAGCTCTCCGCCGCCGGCGACGGGTGCCGGAGGACGGATCGGGGCTGGGGAGCTAGTGGCTGGAGTCGTGTTTCTGTCGGGACTCGGGAGGCTCAGGAGAGCGACCCCCGCACTGGAGGCCCAAGGGAAGGAACGAGGCCGTTGGATTGCAGGTGGACGCCTGGGATTGATCGCCTGAGATGCGGGCAAAATCTCCAGCCTCCCGGATCTGGCCTGCCATTTGGTGACTGGTGGTGGGATTCTAGGACTAGTTCTAACTTTGTAGGGTTTCATTTCATCGATTCGTGTGTAACATCTGTGGTCTAGGAAAATTACCGCTTTACGTGATAAAAAATAATGGTACTAATAATGTAGGTCTTGTGCTGGATGCATTTTTTTTATATATTTCTGGTTCTTTTCTATCCACAGGAGGATGAGTGAAGAGGATAAGGCTGCTGCTTCTGCTGAGCAGCCGAAGAGGGCCCCTAAGCTCAATGAAAGGATCCTCTCTTCTCTGTCCAGGAGGTCTGTAGCTGCTCATCCGTGGCATGATCTTGAGATCGGTGCGTGGCACAACTATCCTTTCTCACTCTTCTAACCCCTTTGTGAAATAAGCATGCACTTATTAATTTTGTTGGTTACGCAGGTCCTGGTGCTCCTGCTGTATTCAATGTTGTAAGTACTCCATCATTAACTTTGAACCGTTTGACATGTTATATATTTGCTGCTGTGGGGAATTGGGTTCTCTGGAACCTTTGAGGGGAAGGTGAGGGGTTTCATGTGCAGCTGTAATGGTGATTCTGTAGTGCTTTCTGACCACTTAAGTCCCACTCCCGTTATCTTGGTATGGTATCTCAATCAGATTGAAGTTGTTGGGAACAACACTTAGTATGCATAATTCAAACTGACTTTGCCAAAGCAGTTACCAAATGATTTTTTCACTCAGCTAGCAGTAGGCGACTCATGATTGTGCTGTTATTGTTGAAGCGTTAGTGCAATTACTCATGATTTGTTGTGTAAAAAGGCAGGTTCCACTCATGAATATAATTAGTTCCGTTACCACTGAACAGTGAGTATAATTAATTCTGTTACGAACATTTAGTGTAATTAAATCAGTCATGTAGAAGTCAGGTTGTACACACGATTTGGCATTAGTTTTGAATAGTCAGTATAATCAGTTCGACTAATGATTTTGCCTCAAATGTTGACCATTTACTACTTAGTACAATCAATTCTATTACCTAAAAGGCGGGTTTGTCTCATGATCTTGCTGTTAGTGTTGAATGATTAGTACAATTAACTTCGTCAAATACAAGGCTGGTTTGACTCATGATTTTGCTGTTTTTATCTACAGTAATAATTTGTATAATTATTTCTCTCATGTGAAAGGTTTTTCAACCCATAGTTCTGCACTAGTTCTGAACGATTAGTATAATTAATTCAGTTGGCGTAAAATGTTGGCAGGGCTTCTATTTTGAACTTGAAACAGGAAAATCACCATTGTAGGTACAGGTGTTTTACTGATTTGCATCAGTTCAACAAATCGTCCACCCTCTAGTATGCGGTAAAAATATTATGATGGACAGAAAGAAAATCTACCTACCAAACGAGTACCACGATGCACAATAAGACTCTGTGATTAACTGATCCATTATAGTTGATTAGAGAACAGGATGGGTAGATCTATCGATTGCCCAAATATCAAGCTATCTTACTCCCTCAGCCCTAATAGTGAACAAGACTGTAGCTGACAGCTTGTCAGGATTGTTTTTGTTCCAGACATTTATGTGTTGAGTTGACAACTTTCTATTAAATTTTTACCCCTTTCCATATTGCAGCTAGAAATGTGATTCTAGTAAAATCAACATAAATTGTTTGGTCACCCAAGTAATTTGTTTATTCTTTCTTGGTTGGTGAGCCAAAATCGATGTATAGCATTTGAAAAGGACAGGATGTTCCTTTAATTTTAATTATGCAAATCGCCTATTTAATTGTTTTGTTACAGATATTTGCATTGATAAACATTGATGCACATACAACATAATGGTACATGAGTTTGTTGACAATGATTTGCTTGTTGAGGAAAAATAAGTGCATTTTTTATTATAATATTTAACAAATCTAGTTTGCTCCAGACAATGACTGCATTATATACGTCTTTATGCAGGTTGTTGAGATCACAAAGGGAAGCAAAGTTAAATATGAGCTTGACAAGAAAACTGGACTGATTAAGGTTTATGTTCTGTTCTCAATATTTCTTACATCTTGATCATCACTCTATCTCAATAACAGTATGGAATAACCAGCATGCATATCTTGTACTTTGCAACGTACGATGATAATCGACCATTATAATGTTACTTTGGTTACTCTTTTACATCTTTAATTTGTTTTCTTTCTTTCTGATGTGTGCTACAATTTGGCAGGTTGATCGAGTCCTGTACTCATCAGTTGTATACCCTCATAATTATGGTTTCATTCCAAGGACTCTTTGTGAAGACAATGACCCAATGGATGTGTTGGTCCTGATGCAGGTTAGTCTTCCTTCTTCCACTTGTCTGTATCATGTGGGAGCATTTGTGAAGAATGTAGAGTATTTACTATTTGGATTACAAGGTCCTAGTTTCTGTTCAAGGATAGCTAATATATTAGTCCTCTGGCTCTCACATTCTCAGACTGACCAGCTGCTCTAATTGCGTCAACTGCAGTCATTTGCCACTGAATTTTGTGATATCCTACAAGCATTGTCATGACCTTTGTGATGATTTATGTCCTACAGGAGCCTGTTATTCCTGGTTCATTCCTCCGAGCAAGAGCAATCGGCCTTATGCCCATGATTGACCAGGTATTTCACATTAGACACTATTTGAGGTAGAGGGAAAAGAATTGACTCTGCTTTGACTTTGTTTCAAACTATGGATATCTGTTGGGCGTTGTCAGGGTGAAAAGGATGACAAAATAATAGCAGTCTGTGCTGATGATCCTGAATACCGTCACTACAATGACATCAGTGAGCTGTCTCCTCACCGCCTGCAAGAGATCAAGCGCTTCTTTGAAGATTGTATCCTGCTTAATCCATCTACTGTTTTCTTACTACACATGCTCTAGTATATTTGGGACTATCACATCCACAGGTATAAGTTTCCTTAGCGATATCTTCTAGACAAGAAAAATGAGAACAAAGAGGTTGCTGTCGATGCATTCTTGCCTGCGACCACAGCTCGAGAGGCCATTCAGTACTCCATGTAAGCTCAGCTTGACACTGAACCTTTGCTAAACTGTTACAATTAGTTATTTTCCCCTCCCTTTGTTGTTTTTTGTTGAGTATGAAAATGACTTGTGACTCTCCGTAACACATACTTGTTGATCTGATCACAGGGATCTGTACGCGCAGTATATTTTGCAAAGCTTGAGGCAGTAGATTGCAAGGAACTATTTATCTGGGCGTCTTGGATTGACCATGATTTTAATAAGTCGAAACGCTTGACATTGTGTGCGAACCTTGGAATTGAGAACAATGCCACTACTTGTACTCCTGCTTTTCCTACTTGTACTCCTTTCTTGTTAAATTATGAATAAGCGAAGTCGATACGTTTAACGTGTGACTTCTTGCTGGGCTCATCCCATCCGTCTTCGTTTACCCAAGCTGTATGGAAAGATGTCTAGCGTTGCAGTTGTTTGCTGTTAGCCTGTTACGTATCAGATGCCACTCCTAAGCCTGACGCTGGCTACACGGGAGACCTTGTTGTAGTTGTAGCCCATTGGCAGGCGTCGTTTGTAACATGGGAATTATAGTCAATGATTTGATAAAGTGGTGGCACACTAACCCTCATGCGCTAATGATATATTAATTTAGTTTATTAATAGATTTGTCTCGTGAATTAGTCATGGCTTCTGTAATTAATTTATGTTTAGTCCTTTAAATATGTGACAAGACTAAACTTTAGCCCAAGATCCAAACAAAAAAAAGAGAAGATTCTACCTGATGATGATCCTTTCCTCTCCTCTACGTAAATGATTCGGCAGCAGACTAGTTCCATTGGAAAATGCTTGTGTTTGAACAATAATCCTATAGGAGTCTACTTCCCTGGAGTGTATTGGAAGATGCTTGTTAACTTGCCCCAAATTAAGTACCAACTCTCCTTTTGTTTTCCATTGAAGCACCCAGTTTGCAAGAATTCAACAACTCAACCAGACGAGGATTGACAAACTAGTTGAACTTGAAGAGCTGAATTTCAGACGAGCATCGACAAATTAACCATCTCCTCCTCCGGGAGGAAGGCGCGATTGGGATCACCGATATGGTACCCGCAGCGCGGACAGTGCAGCTGGCCCGCCGCAGCCCGATTGAGATGCTTCGCCCACGTGCCCCGCTGGATTTCTCTCTCTTTGTTTACCATTTTACATATTTACATTTAAATTTACTGCTGGTGGTCCTCTTGATCTCTTCCAAGCAAGCACTTGCTTTGTTGGAGGAGCACTGTATATATCTGCAACTATTGATTACAGTAATTTTGTCGCCATTCTCCTTGAGATGGAGGGATCAGGAGATGATGAGATGACCAGACCATCATGAGCCAGCAGCTTCCAGTAGTGAGTGTCCGGAAGAAGAAGAAGATCCATCCTACGTGTGGCTCTGTTTTGTTACCATGCCATGCCAATGCCATTCATCTCACATTCTCACTCATCCCTTGGAGGACTGGACTGGACTGGTCCCTGGTGGATGTGGATGGGCATGGCGATGAGCTGGTGCTGGTGCTGCCAAAAGCCCCCAACCCCAAACCCCGCTCTCCTCTCTCCAGTCCCCTTCTCCACTTCAGAAACCGCACCGCGTCGCTGCCTGCATCTGCATTGTCCACGCCCCGCCCGCCCACGACCCACACCGTGCATCATGGATCCGCACTACGGCGCCCGGGTCGGGGAGGCCATGGCGGTGGGCGAGGCGGCCTACACCGCCACCGCCGGCGCCCCAGCCACCGTCGACGTGGTCACCCGCGAGTCGGCGGCGCAGGCGCTGGGCACGGTGGTGCAGCTGCACTTCGACAAGACGGTGGAGAGGAAGCGCGCCGCCGACGCGCAGAAGCAGGAGCTCTGGCGCCTCTTCCTCGCCTTCTTCCTCCTCCTCTCCCTCGTCCTCTCCGCCGTCGCCACCTCCCCGCCCGCGCGCCTCCAGTGCCGCCACCTCTGGGCGCCCGCGGGACTGCTCTCGCTCGCCCACCTCGCCTTCTACGCCGCCGTCGCGCACCACCTCCGCTGCCTCAACGGCTTCCGCTACCAGCGCAGGTGCCACAAGCTCACGCTCGCGCTCGCCGCCGACAGGCTCAGGATGCTCAAGTCCGCAGCCGACCTCGTCCCCGCCGCCGACGTCGAGGTGCCGTACCAGGAGCCGCCGGAGGCCTACCTCGCAAAGTTCAGGAGGAGCTGGGCCATCCACTTCGCCTTCCTCATCACCACATTCGCCTTCTCAGTCGCAGCCTCCGTCGCAATCCTCTGCTTCTAGTTCTAGTGTCCTCCTCTACTAGGACCACCACCACATTATTCTAGCTAGTTATTACTTGAATTGTTCTGTTTCTATTTCTAGAGGAGATCCTCCTACCTACTGTAGATCGATGATCTTTCTTTCACTGTATTTGCATTTGCACACCAGATTATCAGAGTATAGTCGGCAATGTGCAATTCTCTCTTCTAGCTTCCCTGCATTTTTTTTTCCTTCCAGAGTTCCAGCAGTGGTAGTAGATTTGTTGATTTGATTTTCAGCGATTGCACAGTACTATATAAGCACCACCACCAGTACACTTTGGACAAAGCTGCAAGATGGCGGCCACACCGGCCAGCCTCGCTTTATCCCAGCCAAAATCATCACACTTCACAAACCCTGTACCCACAAGCCACAACATGGAACGGCACATCACCATGACACCACATCAGGATCTTAGATGGAGCAGCAACAAGTTTCAGAAAAAAGAATGCAGGCCAGAACAGCAGCTGAAAATAAAAATAATAAAAACCCAACATTACCACACCACAAATCCACAGCTAGCAATCCCATTCCCATTTTCAGGAGGCCTCACATAGTCACATGTTTGTTTCTTAGTATTTTATTTATTTCACTTTTATGAATCAAATGGACACTACTCTAGTGTACAAGTTAGTACAACAAACACCGGCTGCTCCTCCTATCCTTTCGACGTCGGAGCTTGGCCCTAGGTACCTATCTATCTCAAACGAAATGGAAAGTGAAACGAAACAACAGCCGCAATCACCAGTGGCTAGTGGTTTCCTTGCTCAAGTGTTCATCCCTTGAGCCTTTCAAAACTGACACAGCAAAGCGATAAGACACTAAGCAGCCTTGAGAACACTGCATAGTGAATTATACGCATTCACGCACACCTTAAACTTCTCCTCAGCCATGGCCTGCGCACGCAAGCAAAACATGTGTGCCCTTGTTATCATCTGTGCCTTTTTGTATTTATTTGCGAATGGACAACGAACACGCATAATGACTTCATCAGTTTCTGCTGTCAAGTTTCAGGAACTGAATTTGTTTGGATACGCACCTGTGATGACCCCGGGTGCCTGTCAGGGTGCCACCGCAGAGCAGATGCCCGGAAACTGCATGCCAAAGGGGAAATTCAGGTGAGTCCTATAGTGTGTGTGGAGGGGGCACAACTCATGCATCCATACAAAAAAAAAAAAACATGATACCAGTAAGACAAACAGCAATTTCAGGAAAGGACAACTTACGCGGTTTTAACATCTTCTAGAGTTAGTGGACCACATGGTGGTAATCCAAGGATGACCCTGTGGTCATGTGAACCAACTTTGGTTGTTTCTTCCCTGCTCTCATTTCCCTCGCTTTCTTCATCTTCGCTGTCACTTGGAATTCTCTGCCTGCGTGATTCACCACCACTCCATCTAAATTTGAACGATTTGTCCCCGAAGTGAAAACCCTCCCACGACATGTGAGACCAAGTAAAACCATGATGTGCACCGAAGATGGCTTCAAAGATGTCATCAGGGTGCACATAATGGTCCTCATGGAAGAAGTTGCAGAACTTTTCCTTGTCCTTTTTACCTGCAGAGGGCAATTGCTTGTCTAAGTGCCAATGATCTGCTGCCTAACATGAAGTGGTTTACATGGACAAAGGTGCAAAATCCATGGTAATTTGTACACACTCAATAAATCATGGAAGCTCAACAGGTCATTGCTAGTAAACAGCACCATAAGACGCATGAACTATCAGTGATGCAGCAGTGTTAGGCGGTATATGATCACACTGACACCGTTTCCATGTCATGTCACTAGATCATACACCACTCTGTACATAGTTGCAGAGTGAAAGATGCAGGAGCCACCAGAGTATCGTATGCATGACTCAGGAATGTGCCACATACTGTACTACAGAATAATCCAGAAATGCCAAAAGGCCACACGAGTAGCTCAAGGCAACGAAGCATCAAAAGCAAAACAATCATTGGCTTTGTTACAGTTTAGAGAAACCTACTCTTTCTCTGATTGTGTACACTTTGCCGAGAATTCGATGACCAGTGAGTTTGAGGTCCTTTCCTAAACGTTTTGAACCTCGGAATTGCATGTGAATTAGCAAAGCTACCTGTGCTTCCATCCTGGAGGGAAACATCATAGGTACATAACAGAATTAAGAAGTTAAAACTGATGGTGATCTGTTTCATTTGCCAATTTATATAGCTACATACACACATCGCTCCCTCAATAAGCTCTTGGAAGAGTGAAAAAAAGTTGATTTATCCCAGAAAAATGAAGGACTAAAACAGTCAGATGACAAAAGTGAAGTAGAAACTTCACCTGTAAATGGGGTGATGGCTTTCCATAGAGAAGATAATCTTTTAGGGCCTTCTTTCCTTCTGCTCGTTTTTGCCGAACCACATACCTCTCATAATTCTGCTGACAAGTTACTGATCAGAAGAATCTCCATACTATGCCGAATAATATCACAAAAATTGGAGCTGTTTGTACACATTAGCAAACATAAGACTAACATCAACGTGGTATGCGCGCATGTAACTGGAAATCTGGCAGAAGACACATATGTAAGCTGGTTTGGCATTCGTAAATTACTATATACTATGGTCTGTAACTCTAAGATTATTACACATACCGTTCCGTTCTAGTCCAATGTGCGAAAAATGTCTATGCCAAAGAACCCTAAAACAAATGCAAATTATGCACCACTAAATCTGTCAAGATAAATGCTGCAGTTCCGCTCACTTTTGTTTTGCAAGATGCGATTGTGGCGAAAAAACAGAGAGGATTTTTCCCTTCATAGGAACTAGAGGCACAACAAGCTCCTGCTTCCCTACACATAGAAACTGGTTTCCATGTTTACATACATCAGTTGCAACAGGAAAGGACTAAGATACTAAACCCTCCACGTACAGCATATCAAATGTGAAATTAAAACAATCGATATCCCACAAATATTCCAGATAACCATAAATACATCTAGATGCTCTAGTTATACTATGTATGAGCATGGAAGAATCCTAAGGTAAAAGGTCTAGCTGATATAAATAATTGCACATTATATTCCAGTTCCTTAAAGTCCACTATCCTTTAGTAATTGAGCATCGCTACTGTACACGCTAGAATTTTTCTTGTACAAGGCATTAGATTAAAGTGCTATATTTTGGTTCAACTGTTGTAAAATAAAGGGTTTGCATAGGGTTCAAAGCTGATATATCTTAACAGAGGGAGGAGTGAAACATACCCTGGATGCCTTACGTGCTCCCTTTTCACTCTGCATAATGTTTTGGCAGCAGAAAATTTATCAGCATGTAAACTATCTATGTATGTGTAGAACCACCCAAAAAATGGAGAAAGTTTTTTAGATAGTTAATGATATGTATACCCGTATCAACGACTGATAGAGGGGAGTGTCCCATAAGTTATTTCACATTTCAGTGTTCCATGTAGTAGTGGCAATGGTGTAACAAATTGAATGTGCGACCTTTGGGGTGAATGAAGATATGTGAAGAGTGGAGGTTCATGGTTGACACATAGTAGAAGCCATTGGCCATAAGGAATCATGTTCGCTGGTACTCATTGGTTTGGGATTTGGCCACTCCAGATGCTGAACTACTGTAATTTTGATGCATCCTGCGTTGATGCTTGGTTTGGAAATCCAAAACTACTTTGGCAGGCGGAATAAGCATACGCAATCAATAGTTTTGAGCACATTTGGCACATGATCAGTGTAGAAACCACCCAAATTATAGATTCGAATAGCATTGCTCTATGGAATCTTTATCTTTGACTTAATTAATTAATGAGAGATGCGGATCGTGGAGCAAAGAGAGAATGGCGAGCGAGAAGCCGAGAAAGGGAAGGAGGGACCTTGTCGCAGTCCCATTTGTTCCTCCACTTGGCGAAGGAGGTGGGCGTGCTGTGGAAGGACGAGGAGGCGCCGGCGAGGCGCGTGGGGTCGCAGAGGTGGTTCCCCAGCATCGGCAGGGTCTTCATCGCCCATGGGGAGGCGGCGGCGGCGGCGGCCTGCATATCGTGCCCGCGTCTGTAGTTTGCTTTGCCGGCTTGGCCTGGCCGCACGCAGAAGCAACCGGATGCGAGGAGAGGAATATGATCTCTTCTCTAAGAAAGGCGGAGGCTTTCTCCTGTCGCCGCCATCGCCATCGCCTTGGATAGCGTATTGCCGGCCGCCCTGGAACTTTTAGGTAGCGCGCATCGCGGGAGTCCGCATCTTTCGCTTGGCTCGCTTTCTCCGCTGGTATCTATGAACCTACCTTGTCCCTCCCTCCCTCCCTTCCTGGCGCCGGTCGCCGCCGCTCTTGGTACTTCTCCCTCAGGCCTTTGTTTCTTGTCTGGTGCGGTACGGTAGGCCTGGCCGTGGCAGGTAGGCTGGCGCACGGGGAGGGACGGAGGGGAATCTCCGCAACCGACGACGATCCAGCCAGCCGGAGCCGGAATGGTTGCATCCGGTTAGGCCTGTATTCGATCGAGTAGGCCCAGATTCGTGGAGGACCAAGGCCCAGATCTATTGTACAAGTTCCATTATTGGCCCACAGATCTAATGTACAAGTTCTCTTCTCCCAGCAAGAAAGAATACATCAACAGCTTGGGTAAAAATCGTCTCAAATAATAAAAAAACAGTTTGGGTAAAATTTTCTCGAATACGCAAAAGATTTGCGTATCATTATATTAAGGCCGAGAAGTGTTGAACGTTACAACGACGCGCCACGGACGTAGCGCACTAGGGGGTTTAACCAAACACAATCGACTCCTCCCTCCCTAGCCTAAGGATACGAAAAGCTATTACTCGCTAATCATACTACTAAGCCACCAACGGCGATCAAACGCGCTGGCTTGCGCGACGCCTTTTCCGCGCGCCATGTGTGCCTCCCTGTGCGTCCGGAAAAATCTCTCGTATTGCCTCGGCGTAGGAGGGATTAAGCTGATCAACGAAGATACTGTCGTAGACTTCCTTGGATGCTGTGGAAGGCCATGTCAGTCTGTCGAGGAAGTTCATCCGCTTCATCACCAGCACCTCGCCACGCTTAGAGACCATGACGCGTGAAAGCGCCTGAGCGGCGATCCTCCTGCTACGGGTCGGCACCTTAGGTGGTGTCCCCACAGTCGGCAGAGGCAACAACGGCGATGGCGCTTTACGCAGGACCTTATCCCTGAACCGCTTTAGCCTCACGGCAGCAGAGCTCAGTGGCCCAGAGGAGGACGTCACATGCACGGCCTGGGTGGAGGCGACGGCGCCTTGTGGGCAAGCGTCGTCACCCACTATGTCGAGCTGACTCCCTCGCGGCAACGGTGTGGCGGTGGCTGCTGCCCAGCCTGGGGTCGTGGTCTCCACGCCCTGTCCTCCCCGCAGTGAGATCAGTGGTTGCTCCTGTCCGGGGGAAGTAGGCGAGCCCAACGTGCACGTTGTAGCTTCGTTTGGAGGGGATGAGCGATCCCCCGTCGCTGGTGCTCTAGCCGGCTGGCTGACGCAGAGCGAGGCGAGGGACTCCTCTAGCATTGGGTCAACCCACTCGTGAGGACCGATGCTCGCACCTCGCTCTAGCACCAGTGGGTCTGGCGCGTGGAGGCGAAGTGCAGCAGCACAGGTGTCGACGGAGACGGGGGGCGCGTCCACGCTGGTGTCCGCCAGCGGCTTACTTTTGCGCCGCCAGCGTCATCGTTGACATCGGGATCCGCCGGTGCTCTCCTCGACGCCCTGCACGATCCCAACCGAGCTAGAGGGGGCACGGCGGGGGGGGGGGCATGCTGGGCGGCCGGCGACTCATTGACTCGAGGCCGGTTGCCACCCTTCGTCCTTGTTGTCATCGTAGAAGGCCTTGACCGCTTGCAATCCTTGGCAAGGTGGCGAAAGCCATGACAGCGCAAGCAACGCCTTGGCAACTGGCAAGTCGCTACTCAGTGCGAGTAGGAGAGGCAGTTGAAGCATCTGTCACGGAGCTCTGCGGGGATTCTCCGGGCCAACGGGAGCCGCTCTGGGAGAGGCTCAACCAAGCTGGTCGTAGGTCGTGTCTCCGGCCTGTGAAGGATCTCCTGCCACCCATCAGCATCTGGTGCAGAAGCCTGTCCGCGTCGACCAAGGCGCTGGCGGGCGGGGACACGACCATCCGCTGGTCGGGCGGGAATGCCATGCACCAGATGGGGCCGTGCCCGGTAACGCCTTCGTCGACGTCGCCTCTGTTCCTGACATCCAGCATCCACTTCCCCTTGGGAGCTCGATGAGGGCGCAGGCACAGGCTTCGTCGGACGACGAACAACTTCCAAGTAAGTCATGGGGCGGTTGTCTTCAGACTCCACACCGTCGTCATCTGCCCACCGTCGGTGCTTCGTACGCCCTTCCGGGGATAGGTTGAAAGGAGCCGCGTCTGGTGAAAGCGCATGGCCTGGCGACAGGTGTGGCGCAGATACGTCCCTGTTGGTGGCCGCGGCATTGGTGCCAAGCATCGACTGCAGAGGGGGCTGGGCGGCTGTCGTGGCAGGCCGTGGGCGTCGGGCATCGGGACCCGACCCAAAGCGGCAGCTTTCGGCGTTGGGGCCCACGTCAGTGCTCTCCGAAGGCGGTGGCGCCGCTCAGGTGGACCCCGCGGCCACACCGGAGATGCGGAGGTTGGCCGCGCAACCAGGGGCAGACGAGCCGGGTGGGGGAGGGTAGGGTCCTGTGGCCGCGCCGGCGAAGTGGGAGCCTGGGAGCAGTGGGGCGCGAGAGGACGTGGCTGCGGCGGCGACTCCATCCCTCGGTGGCCGGGAGGGGCCCTCGCCCAGCCATGGCGAGTCCGCGGCCGTCTGCATTGGTGGCGCGCCGGCCCAGGAGGCCCACGCAGCGCCGACGTCAACAGGGAGGTCCGTCGTGACTGCTGGAGGAGACGGAGAGAGGGGAGGCGAGGGAGAGGTGCCCGGCGGCGGGGAGGAGGCCGCAACAGTCGGATCCGGGTGCGGCGAGACCTTGGCGGCGCCGACCAGCGACAACTTCATTGGTTCTGCAGCGCCGTCCGACGGCGTCGAAGGGCTACTAGACAAATTTCATAATTTAGTCATTTTGTAAAATAAAAAAATTCTATAAAAGAAGACATGCAATATCCTTGTCATTTCTCGTCTTTAGATAGCTAGCACCCGTAGTAATTCTAAAATAGCCTTCAAAAACAAGAATAGTTGCCCTTGTGGTCTACTCCCTCTGTCCCTTTTTATGTGTCGTTGTAGAATTTGGCTCCCGAAACAAGGAAACACCTTTTATAAAGTAGTCTTTCACCAACTGCAGATCACTGTACTATAGAATGGAGAGGCCATTAATGTTTCGCTTTTTTCCAAACATATCCTCGGCCTTGTGCGTGGTGGTGGTGTGAGGGCTGTTGCAGGATGATTGGCATGTCACGTCGAAAGATGCTGCACCTATACGTGGGAATCCGCATCAATAGGTCAACGACAAACATTAAGGAACACCATTCCAGTCTCAGAATGACTAATATTAAGGAACGGAGGGAGTACTGTACACTACTAGAAAACAGGCCTTCGGACGATCTATCAACTGAGCTTTAGTATCGGCAAAAATTTGCGTCCGGGGCTAAAGACTTTTAGCCCCGGTTGGTATTGACCTTTAGTCACCGGGACTAAAGGGTGACCCTTTAGCCCCGGTTGGTGGTACCAACTGGGACTAAAGCTCCGTTTAGCCCCGGTTGGTGTTACCAACCGGAGCTAAAGGTCCTTCACGAGTGGATTCAAAAGTAAAACGTCCAGAACTGTATCACGTGGGTTGTGTAGCTCAGTTGGTAAGCGTGCCTGAGTCGAGATGTGCTGAGTTCGAATGTCACACAACACACATTTATTTTTCCTCCCTCTCCCTGGACCTTTAGCCCCGGTGGTAAGCACCCGGGACTAAAGGCCCGAGACCTTTAGTCCCGGATTCTTAGCCCCGGTTGGGATACCCGGGGCTAAAGACCCTTTCTGTAGTAGTGGAAGTACGGTTCACTACAGGGAACGCCGGCTTTGCCGAGTGCTGGCTGCACTCGGCGAAGGCCCTCTCGCACTCGGCGAAGGCTTCGCCGAGTGCCGCACTCGGCGAAAGGCACTCGGCGAAGAAATTGTCGGCAACGATTTCTTTGCCGAGTGCCAAATATCGGGCACTCGGCGAAGGCTTCGCCGAGTGCCAGGTCAGCACTCGGCGAAGCAAACGGGAGCCGTCACTTGACGACCTCTTTGCCGAGTGCCAGCCTACGTGACACTCGGCGAAGAGGGCCCCTTTGCAGAGCGCCACGTGGCCGGCACTCGGCGAAGAGGGCCCCTTTGCCGAGTGCCACGTAGGCCGGCACTCGGCGAAGAGCTCCTCTTTGCCGAGTGCCACGTAAGCCTGTACTCGGCAAAGGGTCCCTCTTTGCCGAGTGTCAGGTATCCCGGCACTCGACAAAGAGGGCCTCTTTGCCGAATGTCAGGGTCAAGGCACTCGGCGAAGAGGCCGAGCTGAGCAAAAATTTGCCCAGCTTTGCCGAGTGCCATGACCTCTTTGCCGAGTGTGGCACTCGACAAAGCTGGGAAAAAGGAATTTTTTCCTGTTTTCCTATGCAGAGAACATATCACACATTCATATTCCATTTCAGACAAATATCACATGCATATATATCACACATCCATAACATACATATCCATTTCAAACAAATATCACATGTTCAGTCTCCATGCATCACAAGCTCACAAGTTTATCACAAGTCCACAAGTTCACAAGTCCATCACATGCATCTCACAAGTCCATCACATCCATCTCACAAGTCCATCACAAATCTAAGTCGGCCATCACTGCTCACCTTGGTGCTCAGATTGTGAAGAACTCCCACCTTGCCCCGCGTCCCACAACCCGCCCGAAGGACCACCTTGCCAACCTTGCCACCCAGGCGGCGGAGGTCCAGATGGCCACCCGGTGTACCCTGACTGCGGAGGAGGGTAACCTGGCCACCCATAGGGCGGAGGAGGGCCACCGGGGAGCCACCCAGGCTGCGGAGGAGGGCCACCAGTGATCTGCAGAGTGTGCGGAGGAAGGCCAGGTTGAGGAGTCGGTGCCGAACCCTCCGACTGTGAGTGCACAAAGGAGAAGCAAATTCGTTAGCACCTGGAGGACAGCCGTAAAAGTTAAAGAAATATAAACAACCATATATACTCACCGGAGTCTCTGTCGTAGGAATAACAGGAGACACAAAAGGAGTGAGCAGCGAGGGAGGCACGACAACACCCGGGATGTTCAGGCTCCCAAAGAAGTGAGCTATGTCCTGCGTCCTCTGCGCCTCCCGCTGCTGGACAGCCAGTAAGTCGCGACGATGGGCCACCGCCTCGGCCTCGTGCATGGCCTGCAACCTCTGCATCTGGTCCGCCTGGGCCTGCATCCGGGCCTGCAAAATGCGTCCCGTAAGGTTTAAACAATGCAAAGACAAGGTATATGTGTAAAAGCAATGAACGACGAATAGAACAAGTACTTACCTGAAGTGCAGCCATCATCTGCTGTGAGGTCGGCTGCCGAGGTCGTATGGGGACGGAGGAGCTCGTGCTGGCAGCTCGAATCTCAGCGAGGTTGGGAACAGAGGACGAGTCAACTGCGCTGTTGGCTATCCAGTACCGGCCGTGCTGCTTCCCTCCTCCCAGCCTCATCACCAGGTCTGTATCTAGGGGCTGGGTGGCCGGATCGAAGTCCTCCTCATGGCGCTCGCGAGCCGCAGTGGTGTACTCGGTGACCTTGGTGTAGGCGTTCGTGTTGGTGAACGCCTCGGGCCCGGCGTTTGGGTTGTACTGGGTGCTCGCTGCAGTCGCCTTGCCCTGGTGCGACAAGTGGTACGCCTTGAAAGGGAGGCACTCCTCACCACCATGCGACTGGGACTGTGATGAAAACACAGATGATTACAAGTAATGAGTAATTGAGTGTTAGAATAAAAAAATCAGTAGAGCATACCCATCTGTCGGCGTACGCAGCGAGGCTAAGGTTGCCTTGGTGGTGTGGCACCCCAGGCATCTGCAGGCGGCAGTCTCGGCGGGCACTGTGCCTCTCGTACCACTCGTCCGATTTCCACTTGTCCACAATGGCCACCCAGCAGTCTAGGTGATTGGCGCACCAACCAGGACAGAACTGCAAGACAATAAGTATTTAATATGTTAGAAGAGCCGCTAAGTGATGGATGGACCAATCAGTATTACTGTTTTGTACGTACCTGGATGTACTGCTCCCTAGTGAGGTCGGTCTCCCTGGTGAGCATCATCTGCCTAGCATCCGTCTTCTTCACCGCCATCCCTAACACGTCGGCGTTGTAGTTGATGATGCACTGGATCCGTGCCTCGTGGTACATATCCGCTAGCCGGGACCTGCAGACCCTGTCCTGCACGTGCAACGCCTCGGCCTCTCTCCCTGCCTCGCACGCAAAGTACTCCTGCACGCAAAGTACCCTTTCATTATTTGAAGAACGTCCGACAAATACGTATCATTGAGAAATGTTGTGCGAGCAAGACTCACCCAGAACTCGGCCCTAATCCGCGCTGCAACGGTGGTGTACGTGGGGTCCACAAGAGCACCGAAGTGGTCCCACGTCCAGGGCGGTGACCTAACCCCGGCATAGGTGACCAAGCCAGGATAGTTCTTCCGAATCAGAAGACTTAACGTGCCATTGATATGGCGCGTCTTGCCCCCTGCCACAAGTTCCCAGTTCCTGCATGGGTCATTAAGAACAACTGTTAGTCGGAAGTTCAATTTTGAACATGTCATGTGAACAAGTAGTGAAAACATTAATGGTAACTTACTTGTCGCCGTAAGGTCGAATCACCGGGCGGCGGCTAGGTGCGATCCGCTGCTGCGGGAGCTGCGAGGGGCCGCGCAAGTACACTCTGCTCGAAGCAGAGGAAGTGGAACCCCCTCCTGAGGCACCTACATTCTCGTCCCCCTGGTCCCCCTGGCGACGCTCCGAGGAAGTGGTGTCGTCGTCCGACGTCCTCCTGGTCGTCCCTGTGGCGTCCCCCTGGGCGTGGTCCGAGGAGGTCTGCGCCGGGTCGGGAGTCGGGTCGGGAGTCGGCTCCCTCCTAGGACGTCCGCGGGGGCGGCCGGTCCTCGCCCTCCTCGTCGACGGCTCCTCGGCTGCGGTGGGTGGTGAGCTGGATCACTGGTACCGCGAGTTGACCCTCCGCTGTTGCCGCCTTCCGCCCGACATTTTATCGAGTGCCTGCCATTACAAAGATAAAATCAATTAGCATAAATGATAAGTATTTATAAAGAGACACAAAATGAACGAAACATAATTGCAGAATAATTATAACAATATAGCATTACATGAATTAAAAATTATCTCCGCGATTGTCAGTGGCTAGTGCCCCTCGTGTGTTGGCTTGTGGCACACGTGTGTCGTCATCACTGTCAATATTGTCGAAACAATCGGCGTCGTCTCCATCATCCTTGTCACCCTCGTCCTCATCAATGTCACCACCAAACTGTAATCGCTCAAGCATTCTTAAGTCCTTGGCATTGTGCACCTCATCACCATCGTCCTCATCAATATCATTGTCATCGTCTTCTTCCATGTCCATCAGCTCAAAAATGTCAATGTCAAACCTCCCTTCTAGCCCCTCGGGTTGAAAGAACTCTCCGTTATATGTGTTTGGGTCGAAGTTGTAGTCATCATCGTTTGGGAGAGGCGCTTTACCGCGCGGCGATACTAACTGCACAAGGTACCAACCCATAAGATTGTTGTCTTCTTGACACACCCATGGGAGATAATAAACTTGTGTGGCCTATTGAGCCACAATATAGACATCGTCTCCCTTGTAAACGGTGTCCTGTCGAATTTCGACTATCCCAATCTCAGGGGCTCTTCTCGTGATATCAGGATCGAACCAATGACATTTGAATACCACTGGATTAATATCTTCGGTACCCTCAAAGTTGAGCTCATATATTTCTTCGACTATGCCGTAATAGTCGCGCTTATCGGTGCCGGGCGTACGAACTCCGGTATTTGAGGTCTTTCGATTGGGCCGACTCTGCTCGTAGCTGCTTGTGTGAAAGCAATAGCCATTCACATCATAAACGGTGAATGACTTGACCCTATAGTCGAAGCCATTGACAACCTGTTTCAACTCATCCATCATTTCCGCATCTGTGCGGGCCTGTAAGTTGAGACAGGGTAGATCGTTTCATCAAATGAAACAAGAAATGAAATGAAATACAAGGTTAGTTGGGTCGTACCTTCGTACTAAACCACGAAATGAAATCGGGCACACCATTTTTGAGAAGATGGTCTTGTTCTTCAGAGGAAGGTTCCCTATCCTCTCTCCAGTATTCATCAATAAATTTCCTTAAAAACAAGGACGTCGAATCAAAAGATTGAAGATAGTGACGACGCATGTAACAAGCTCATTGAGAACTTACTGCACATAAGGATTCACTCCGTCAAGGTTCAACAGCACATACAACATGATAGTGTGCCACTCATCATGCCGCAACATCTTGGTCCTCGATGCGCTTGCTCTTCCGAGTTGGCCTTTGAAAAGGCTGAGGTTCGATAAACTCTCGTCGACGTTGTAACGAGAGGGTGGATTGTGCACGCTAGGAAGGTTATCCTTATAATATGTTGTTGTGAAGTTCGACACCTCCTCCAGAATAAATGCTTCTGCCACGGAAGCCTCTATTTTGGCTTTATTTCTACACTTTTTCCGAAGACCCTTTAGACATCTCTCGATTGGAAAGCACCAATAGCACTGCACGGGCCCCCCCATCCGTGCCTCGTATGGTAGGTGCAAAATCAGATGCTGCATCGGCAGGAAGAAGCCGGGTGGAAAGATCATCTCCAACTTGCAGATCAACACAGGTGCCACTTCCTCTAGGTTAGCAATCACGTCATAAGATAGCTCCTTGGCACAAAGCTGGCGAAAGAAGCAGCTCAACTCTGCCAGCACGCGCCACACAGGCTCAGGGAGGTATCCCCGGGTCATCGCAGGAAAGAGCCGCTCGATCCATATGTGGTAGTCATGACTCTTCATCCCTAACACTCGCATAGTAGACAAGTTCACTCCCCTCCTCAGATTCGCCGCATACCCATCAGGGAACCTTAACGCCTAGATCCACTGTAGTACTTTCTTCCTATGGTCTCTTTTCAATATATAATCGGCCGGACCTCTTTTCCATTTCTTGCCAGCACCAGGAGCCCTCATCACTAGCTTTGGTCTATCGCACATCTCTTGCAGGTCCAGTCTGGCCTTAACGTTGTCCTTTGACTTTTCTGTGTCCATGAGTGTTGCAAAGAGTGCCTCAGCGATATTCTTTTCTATGTGCATTACATCGATGTAGTGCGGACAAAGAAGGTCATTGAAATAGGGGAGTCTAGTCAAGCCCAATTTATGGGTCCACATGTGTTCCTCTCCGTACCCAAAAAAACGACCGTTGTCTTTATCAAACTTCAGAGCCTCTATTTCGGCATGGACCTCGGAACCGCTCTTGAACTGAGGAATGGGGTTGGTGACTTGAACACCTTTCCTGAAGTGCTTGATGTCACTTCTGAATGGATGGTCAAGAGGCAAGAATTGACGATGTTGGTCGAATGAAGAATACTTCCCTCCCTTCTTCAACCAAGTGAACTTCACAGCTGCCTTGCATATTGGGCATGGGAACTTCCCGTGAACACACCAAGCGCTGAATAAGCCATACGCCAGGAAGTCATGCAGGGAGTACTGGTACCACACATGCATTTTGAAGTTCTTCATTGTTGCTCGGTCCTATGTCAGTACCGGGTTTTTTCCAAGCTTCGAACAATTCATCCAACAAAGGCTCCATGAACACACCCATATTGTTCCCCGGGTGTCCAGGAATTATCAGCGACAAGAATACGTTCTTAGGGTCAAACATAACACCGGGAGGGAGATTGAGGGGGATCACGAACACAGGCCAACAAGTGTACGGGGCCGCCATCATTCCATATGGGTTGAACCCATCTGTCGCCAGCGCCACACGTACATTTCGAGCCTCCATAGCTTTGCCAGGATGCATGGCATCGAAGTGCTTCCATGCTTCACCATCCGATGGGTGTACCATCTTGTCAGGATTGTATCTTTTGCCATTCTTGTGCCATGTCATCTGTTTCGCAGAGTCCTCTGTCATGTATAGTCGTTGGATCCTAGGTATGAAAGGAAGGTACCGTAGGACCATCTCGGGGATATTAAGTTGTTCCTTCTTGCCATCTCCATGGTATACCTCCACATACCTAGAGGCTTTGCACTTTGGACAGTGTGTTGCTTTCTCGTGATCTTTCCTGAATAGGACGCACCCTTTTGGACAAGCATGGATCTGCTCATACGACATCTTAAGTGCACGAAGAAGTTTCTGTGACTCGTACGTGTTCTTCGGCAGAATGTGACCCTCCGGCAACAGGGTGCCCAATATTGCCAACATGTCATCGAAGGCGTCTCGACTCAAGCTATACTAGGACTTGAACCCCATTAGGCGTCCAATGGCATCCAGTTGTGAAACCATTGTATTTTCATGAAGGGGCTTCTGTGCCGAAGACATCATGTCGTAGAACGCCTTTGCGGTGTCCTCTGGCTCCTCCAATCCTTCACCGAATTGAGCCTCTTGAAAGTCTCCCATCATGTCTGCTACCCCGGCATCTCCATCATACTCCTCGAGACGTTGTCTCACCACCTCCTCTCTAATTCGATCGGCTTCACCATGGTGGACCCAACAAGTATAGTTTTCAACGAATCCGTACTTGTAAAGATCTACCCCCATGTTATTCTTATATTTTCTTTTCTTGTTCCCACATTTGCTGCAGGGACACGGCATCCGACTCGACCCTTTAGCAGCCGGACCAAACGCATGCTCTAAGAAAGCATTGGTCTTAGTAACCCATTCTGTGCTCTTACTTGCGTGGCCCGTGTACATCCAGTCACGGTTATCCATCCTCTGGCATATACATATGTAAGCGAGTAATAAAACCAGCAATTGCATCTACACGGCATTCCTACCATCTAATAGGAGAAGGATAGGTCCTAATCCCACCCGAGGATGCGCAGATGGGTTAGTTTCCATGTTCTACTCCTACCCGAGACAGAATTTCGGCAGCACCTCCTCGCTGTTCTCCCGATACACGTCCTGGCAGGGAGAGTGTGTATCCGGAGAACAACGAGGAGGTGGTGCCGAAACTCTGACTCTGACAGGAGCAGAACATGGAAACTAGCTCATCTACGCATCCGCGGGCTGTCCAAATACGTGGACAATTCGAAAGAGATACGGTCGCAGATATGCAAAGGACTGAATATCTAAGACTGTATCTCTTTCGAACGGGAGACGTCTAACTAGGTTACGCGACCAAAGATCAGATACCTAAGGATACAGATAGAGGGGTTATACCTAAGGTGTCGGTGAGGTCAGGGTAGCGGGGCAGTGGTGACTCGGGGCAGTGGCGAGACGACGCGGTGCAGGCAGACCCGCAACGCCGACGAAGACGATCGGGGTCGCCGAGTCCCTCCGACGGGTCCTCCTCCTGCCAAAAAAGAGCAATTGGTTAGTCTCGACCAAAAATTTCGGCAGCACCTCCCCTGCACGGCGAGGTTCCCAAAACCTGCAGAAAATGTCGGCACGAAGGCCAACAACCACATATATACCAGACATAGTCACGAAGGCCAACAATCACAATAGTACAACTACTACTAACACTAACACTACTAACTACTACTAACACTACTACTAACTACTAACTACTAACTACTAACTGCTAAGTACTAACTATTTACTAACTACATAAGGCATACCTTCGCGACGAGAATAGCAAGAACGAGCTTCGGCGACGACGACGGGGACGACCGAAGCGGCTTGAGGGTCGACAGACCTAAGCCGACACCTTCCTCCTCTCTTCTCCTTGTCCTTCTCCTCCTATCTTCTCCACTCCTCCTTCTCCTCCTCTCTTCTCCACTCCTCCTCTCCTCCTCCACCACCACCTCCTCCTCCTCCTCCTCCTCTCCTCCACTGGCCAGCTAGGGACGGGCAGCCGGTGGGCCGGGCGGCGCGGCCGGGGGCGGCCGGGGCGGCGCAGCCGGGGGCGGCGCGGCCGGGCCGGGACGGGGTGCGGCGGCGGCGCGGGCGCGGGGCTCGCCGGCGGGCGGGGTCGCGGGGCGCGGCGGCGCGGTGGCGGCGCGGTGGTGCTTGCGTGCGTGCGTGTGTGTGAGTGTGTGCGTGTGTGGGTGGCGGCCGGGCCGTTTTGTATTTTTTTTTCTTTTCGAACGTCTTTGCCGAGTGCCAGATCGGGTGGCACTCGGCAAAGACGGGCTATTTGCCGAGTGCCACGCGATCTGGCACTCGGCAAAGATTGTCAGGCCCACGTGGAAAACTTCGCCGCGTGTCAGCCCTGGCACTCGGCAAAGAGGGAACTTTGTCGAGTGCCAGCTGGCCAGGCACTCGGCAAAGAGCCTCTTTGCCGAGTGCCAGGGCTGACACTCGGCGAATTATTTATTTATTTTTTTGGTTTTTGCCACCAAGTTTTTTTGAGGCACTTCCACACTACCACTGTCAACATGTTCAAATTTGACAGTTTTTCAAAACTTTTCGTTATATTTTTTGACTTTATTTCTTTTTCTTGAATTTTCACGGAAGACGCAAGTTTGAACTGCGGGTGCATCGAATAATGGATTTTCATAATTTACAAAATATTATTCTTGTTCTTAACCGTATGTTGAGGCCAAATCCAAAACCTGACCTGATGTTTCGATCAACGTGCTCACGGGGCAACGCCTCCAAATTACGTGCGGGCGGTTTTTTAATTATAGAAAATGCAAATGAATTCCGAAAATCGCGAAACTTGGCGAGATGTTGTTACATTATATGCGTATGCCGAGAAAAAAATTTCAGAAAGTTTCGAGCAAGTTGTCACGTACGATGCTTACAAACCTAGACATCTCAACATGTGATATCTGATATCACATGTTGAGATGTCCAGGTTTGTAAGCATCGTACGTGACAACTTGCTCGAAACTTTCTGAAATTTTTTTCTCGGCATACGCATATGATGTAACAACATCTCGCCAAGTTTCATGATTTTCAGAATTCATTTGCATTTTCTATAATTAAAAAACCGCCCGCACGTAATTTGGAGGCGTTGCCCCGTGAGCACGTTGATCGAAACATCAGATCAGGTTTTGGATTTGGCCTCAACATACGGTTAAGAACAAGAATAACATTTTTTAAATTATGAAAATCCACTATGCGATGCACCCGCAGTTCAAACTTGCGCATTTCGGGAAAATTCAAGAAAAAGAAATAAAGTCAAAAAATATAACGAAAAGTTTTGAAAAACTTTCAAATTTGAACATGTTGGCCATAGTACTGTGGGGATGATCCACAAAAAACTTGGTGGCAAAATCCAAAAAAAAAAACTTTGCCGAGTGCCCCATGGACTGACACTCGGCAAAGAGGGGATCTTCGCCGAGTGCCAGCCACGTGGCACTCGGCAAAGAACAGCCCACGTGCTTTGCCGAGTGCCACGTGGCTGGCACTCGGCGAAGACCCCCTCTTTGCCGAGTACCCGCCACGTGGCACTCGGCAACGAACAGCCCACGTGTCAAACAACGGGGCCACACGCTTTGCCGAGTACCACGTGGCTGGCACTCGACAAAGAGGGGATCTTCGCCGAGTGCCAGACGGCGCGCACTCGACAAAGCTAACGAGCCTGGATGTCGTCTGGTCCGCGACACTTTGCCAAGTGCTCATCTTTGCCGAGAGTGCGGCACTCGGCAAAGATGTGACTTCGCCGAGTGTTTTTCTTTGCCGAGTGTTGGGCACTCGGCAAAGCAACCTTTGCCTTGTGCTCAGTCTTCGCCGAGTGCCAGATTTCCGGCACTCGGCAAAGAGCCCCTTTGCCGAGTGCCCGAAATTTGGCACTCGGCGAACTCGCAGGCACTCGGCGAAGCCTGTGTTTCCTGTAGTGGTTGCCACTTATCAGCTGGTTCACTGGCTGATGTTCAGTCCTTCCTTAGGGTTAGGGCCATCCGGATCAAAATTCATAACATGCGGGACATCAACCTGCTTGGACACCAAACAAAACGTAGCTCACATAATAATGTTGCGTAGCTCGTAGTCGTAGGGGGAAATGATGACCAATTTCGAAGCTAGCTAGCGCTGATGCTGATCTGGGAAACATCATCGTCCTCTACGTGCAAATTCTTGTGCTCCTGGCTTGGAACCCACTAATATCGAATTTATTGGGCTTGGATCAGATCGATAGGCCGGCTATAGAAGCGTGTGGATCATATCATCATATATCGGATAGATGGCCGGCCAAAATCTTTAACCTGCCGGCCCGCTCGCTCTATTTGACAAGCTATCTACTAGTCGCTGATGAAATAAACGACACAACATCTTAATTATCTTTTCAGAGATTGTACTAGTAGTAGTAGATTCATAAGAAGGATGATATTGTGGTCTCCAATTAATTAAGCGGATTATTATTGGCCAAAAGACAGTGGACTGCTGCTATATATGTTGAACATTCAGAGCAGCATGCATGAGCAAGAGTGGACTTTGCATCCTATCTATCTAGGAGGTATGGAAAGAAAGAAACACCAATAAGATCCTCAAACGTCATGCAGCAACAAATTTCAGAGTAGTGCAAAAAAAGTTAAAGGAATCATGCATGGCGGGACCACAAAACATGTCTCCCATGCATCCCATCTCCTGGACCATTTTTTTTTACATTTGATGAGTTTTTCTTCTGGAAGATTATTAATTGCAAGGCTTCGACCGTAGTCGTCTGACTTTGTGTTCTCTTTTCATCAATACAAAATGATCGAGCAGCTCTCGTACTGGCAGGTGTGTTTTTTTTTTGAAAAAAAAAGAGTTCCTAGCGACCTGACCTGAACGATCGAATAATCCTCCTGACTGACCAAAGGCAAAAGCAAAAGCAAAACATATTTACGCGCCTAACAAGAAACGTTTTGCAAGCTACCTACTCTCTTTCTTCCAGATTATAAGGTCATTTCAAGAATCTTAGAAAATCAAAGTTTTTTAAAAATTTAATTTAATTAAATTTATATAATAAGATAATAATATTTATGATATCAATTGAGTGCCATTATATGCTCTATTAGCTATGTTTTTATAGTATATCTATTTTATTCTGTTCTTCATCGCCTAAAATACTTGGTTCACATTCGAGCAGGCGGATTGTGTTTGTTACTCTTAGGGCTTGTTCCTAGCTGGCTAGAGCATTGTCCATGGAGTTTGCCGACTTGTGTGCAAGTCCCAGAACATTTGTTACCACCCTCTACATCAAGTAAGAACCTCTCGCCTCAAGTCCCAGAACATTTGTTACCAGCCTCTACATCAAGCAAGAACCTCTCGTCTCAAGAGACTTGCTCTCTTGACTCGAGAATGAGGATAAGGTGAAAGAGGCCAAAGCCTTCGTAGCTTCCTCAACAAATATGAACATAAGCAAGCTTATTTGGTGGCGAGCTAAACCATGAGATAATTTTTTGTGTATCTTGTATTGTTGCTATTTGCTTTGTATTATTTGTCTTTTGTGATAATTCTAGGGTTTTGGTTCTGATTTATTTGTTCGTGCACTTCTGCCAACATCTAAGTGGTACTCCGTCCTCCATCCCGAATTATAAGATATTTCAAGAATCTTAAAGGGTCAAAGTTTTTTTTTTAACTTTAAGCAAAATATTATATTTAGTCAAAGTTATTTTTCGAGAAACGAAAACAACCGTTATTTTTTGACGTAGTGATCAGATTGAGTAGGCAATAGCCGATAGGATCATGAGAGCAGCTGACAGGAGAGTAACAGATCGAGTAGTACACGTGATCTCGTCATCTCTGTCCAGCTCGATCGGCCGGAAACTTGATGGCAGAGAATGAAACGAAGATGCGAGAGGAAAGCAAGGCAAGGCTAGCTAGTGTGATCGAGGATTATTGGGTTGCATGGCGGTTGGCGGCGCGGCATCATCGTGTGGTCGTGTGGCCGTGTGGGAGGGATGGATCGGATCGATCTCCGAATCGGATCACGGGCGCGCGGAATGGATGGATGGATGATGGATGATGGGTCATGGGTGGGAGAAGCAAGCAACAAGCATCATGCGCGCAAATCGTCACGTGGGCATGCATGCCTATATATAGCTGCCTAATCCGATCGATCCCTCCAGATGGATGATGGACAACTATACGAACTCGATCAGTTGCTTCTCTCTTCTTTCAGCATTCAGTCGCCCAATGCAAGAAGTGCTCCAGCCACTTTATTTGGCAGTTGGCACTAGCTAGCTAGCCACGTTAATTAGGCGGCGACAACCAGAAAAAAAGCTACGACCCGGGGAAGAATGTTCGATCGAAAGGTTTCAGCTTCTTTTCTTTTCTTTAGATCGAGAAAAGTACGTCTCGAAATTGAATTGAATGCATGCTGCATACAAGCTAGGACCATGGTGTTTTTCTTAATTAGATAGTGACCCACGTACTGATCGATGAGCACACATATGAACCACGAGCACCACTGTTGGACGAACCCAAAGCAATAATGAGTAATTTTTGCACACTAGCCGCCTACATACATATCGGACTACCGAGCGACCATAATTTATGAATACAAATAATTGTTCCATAAATTGTAAATGATACAAAATTAAACAAAGGTCATAATTTGAATACAAACAATTGTTCATAGGTAACCATAACAACTATGAATTGAAGTGTGTTAGAATAATTCTAACCCTAATTATTTTCTAAATATATGCAACAATCGTTCAATCCACAATCAACATAAGCAAATCAATACTTGCATTGCTTGTCCTTCTTCTTTCCTAGTGTTGACCGCTCACTACTGTAGATATGGCTTTTAGTCCCGGTTGGCAACGCCCTTTAGTCCCGGTTGGGTTCGCCCATGTTCATCCAAAAAAATAAATGGAATTCTAGTGAGACTTCTCTTGCGATCCAACCGGGACTAAAGCCCATGTTCAGCAAAAAAATAAATAAATAAAATTCTCGGAAGACCTCTCTTGCGATATGTGTGAGATTCCAACCGGGACTAAAGCCCATGTTCAGCAAAAAAATAAATGAAACTCTAGAACTACTGGAAACGACTGCTTTGCCGAGTGCCTCTAGCACTCGGCAAAGACCATCTGGCACTCGGCGAAGCCTATGCCGAGAGCAGCCCTCGGCATAGAGCTCTCGGCAAAAAACCTCACGGCAAAGGATCCTTTGCCGAGGGCCATTTATCGGGCTCTCGGCAAACCTTTTACCGAGGGCCCGACCGGCTCTCGGCATAGAAAAGTGGTCGTTAACGGCTGTCCCTATTGACGGTAGGTTTGCCGAGGGCTAAGCCGGCTCTCGGCAAAGGCGTTACGTGTGCCGAGAGCCGGGCCCTCGGCAAAGCGATAATTTTTATTATTATTATTTTTCTGTGCCGAGGGTTATCCGGGGTCAGCTCTCGGCAAAGAAATTTCGAATATTTTTTTTGGAACCTCTTTGCCGAGGGCTATGACCAAAGCCCTCGGCAAAGCTGTGGAAATTACGTTTTGTCTCCCCAGCTTTGCCGAGGGCTATGGCCAAAACCCTCGGCAAAGAGTATCTTTGCCGAGAGCAACCCTCGGCAAAGCTGGGTAAATTTTGATTTTTTGTTTTCCAGTTCTGTTTTTCCTTTTCTCCGACACTATCACAGAGATATATCACATTCATCACATATCACATATATATCACATTTCACGTCACAGAACATATATATATCACATCAGATAGTTCAATAACATATATGTCCTCAAATCACATAGTTCACATCACATAGTTCAACAACATGAGACTTCAGTGACCCACGAGGATAGTCCAAAGTTCAATCTAACATGTCTGCTACCCCCGCATCAGCATCAAAGTCCTCCAGACGTGGTCGCACTGCCTCCGCTCTCAAACGATGTGCTTCACCATGGTAGATCCACCGGGTGTAGTCCGGTGTGAATCCATTGTTCACAAGATGTTTAGCCATGTTCTCCTTGTCTTGCCTTCTCCGGTTCCCACATCTGCTGCATGGGCACAACACTTTGATCTCTCCTCGTCGAGCCGCGCCAAATGCATTGTTCAAGAAAGCATCTGTCTTGCGCAACCATTCATCGGTGAAATCACTTCTGCTTCTACAGCCCGAGTACATCCACTGACGGTCATCCATCCTACTGTCATCCATCCGAGTACTTACATATCTACCTCCGAGTACTTCCATCCTACTATCATCTAATAGGTGAGGATAGGCCCTAATCCCACCCGCGGATGCGTACATGAGGCCAGTTCACATTGTCTGTCCCGAGCCGAGACAGAATTTCGGCAGCACCTCCCCGATGTTCTCAAGATACACGTCCCTGTAGGGAGAGTGTGTATCCGGAGAACAACAGGGAGGTGATGCCGAAACTCCATCTCGAATCGGGGCAGACCATGGGAACTAGCCTCATCGACGCATCTGCGGGCTGTCCAAGTAACGTGGACAATCAGAAACAGATACGGTTATCGATATGCAGAGACCTGCATACCTCCAGCCGTATCTCTTTCGGACGGGAGACGCCTAACTGGGTTCAATGACCTACGACCCTTATCTGGGATAAGACGTTATTTATACCTAGGGTGCCGGTGGAGTCAGGCTAGCGGCGCAGTGGCGAGTCGGTGCAGTGGCGAGGCGAAGCGGTGCAGGCAGGCTTGCCGAGGAACTCTGGCTCGGCTCCGACAGGTCCTTCTCGTATAGAAAAGACAAAAAAGTTAGTATCAATTAGAAATTTCGGCAGAACCTCCCCTGCACGGTGAGGTTTCGAAAACCTGCAAAACCCTCGACACGATGGCCGACATCCACATATATTCACATGCATATACCGCTATTACTAACAAATACTCGATTGCCACATACATTCACAGTCACATTCACATTCACATTCACATTCACATTCACGGGATCGAGGACGACTTACAAGTGACGACGCGGGACGGCCCTAGCGGAGGCACAACGGGACGGCTCCTCCTCCTCTTCCTCCTGGTCCCCTCCTCTTCCTCCTCCTCCTCTTCCTCCTCTCCTCTCCTGTTTCCTCCTCCTCCTCCCTCCTCCTCTCCTCTCCTCTTCCTTCTCCTGCTCCTCCTCTCCCCTCCTCTCCCGCGGCAGCGAACGGCGCGCCGCGGACGGCCGGGCAGGGCGCGGCGGGCCGGGGCGGGCAGGGCGGGCGGGCCAGGGCGGGCCGCGGTGGGGGTGGGTCGGCGGGCGGCCGACGGCGCGGCCGGCGGCGGGTCGGTTGTGGCCGGCCGCGACTGCCGGGGCGGGCGGGGGGCGGCGCTGGTGGCGTTGCCGTGGGAGGGCGCCGGTGCCCTGCGGTGCGCAGCCGGAGCGGCCGGCAGGTTCTCCCTCCCGCGCCGGGTCGCTTGTGTGGCGGCGCGCGGCTTCGGCAGCGCGAGGAGGCAGAGGCGGCGGCGGCAGGGTGGGCGGGGCGTGCGTGCGTGAATGTGTGGTGTGGTTGGCCGTGCGGACGGAGTTTTTTTTAAGTGTTCGCGTGCTTTGCGGAGAGCCGGATCGGACGACCCTCGGCTAAGAGCAACCTTCGCCGAGAGCCACGTGATTCGGCTCTCGGCAAAGGCATTTTTTTTTTGGTAAACTCTATGCCGAGAGCCCTGGCACTGGCTCTCGGCATAGGTGCTCTTTGCCGAGGGCTTTAGGAAGCTCTCGGCAAAGCATATTTTTTTTTTGTTTTTTTGCTCCCAATTTTTTCTGTGGCCTTGCTACAGTACTACAAGCCAAGATTTCAAATTTGAAGTGTTTTTCATAAATCTTGCTATATTTCGCGCATTTTCTTTAATTTGATGATTTTTTCCGCGGGACGCACGTTTGAACTGCAGGTGCATGAAATAATAAAACTCAGCGATTCAAAAAATGGTATTAATTCTTCGGAGGGTATTTCGACACCGTATCCGGGGACAGGCACGGAGACTCGACCGTCTCGTGCACGAGAAACGGCGACCAAGTTGCGTGATATTGGATTTAAAATTATTAAAAATACAAACGAAGTCAGAAAATCATGAAAATGGACGAGTGACCTTGACATCGCATGTAGAGGCTCTGAAAAAAATTTGGGAATGTTTGGAGCAAGTGGTGGCGCAAGATGGTTGAAACCCTGAGATCTCCGCATATCATCGCATGTCAAGGTTATCCGGAGATCTCAGGGTTTCAACCATCTTGCGCGACCACTTGCTCCAAATATTCCCAAATTTTTTTCAGAGCCTCTACATGCGATGTCAAGGTCACTCGTCTATTTTCATGATTTTCTGACTTCGTTTGTATTTTTAATAATTTTAAATCCAATATCACGCAACTTGGTCGCCGTTTCTCGTGCACGAGACGGTCGAGTCTCCGTGCCTGTCCCCGGATACGGTGTCGAAATACCCTCCGAAGAATGAATACCATTTTTCGAATCGCTGAGTTTCATTATTTCATGCACCTGCAGTTCAAACGTGCGTCCCGCGGAAAAAATCATCAAATTAAAGAAAATGCGCGAAATATATCAAGATTTATGGAAAACACTTCAAATTTGAAATCTTGGCTTGTAGTACTGTAGCAAGGTCACAGAAAAAATTAGGAGCAAAAAAACAAAAAAAAATATGCTTTGCCGAGAGCTTCCTAAAGCCCTCGGCAAAGAGCACCTATGCCGAGAGCCAGGGCCAGGGCTCTCGGCATAGAGTTTACCAAAAAAAAAAAACCTTTGCCGAGAGCCTAACAGAGGGCTCTCGGCAAAGGTAACGGCGCAGGGGGAGCCGTTTGCGAAGGTTCCGTTTGCCGAGGTGCAGTCTACGCCGAGGGTTCGGCTCTCAGCATAGGTTATCTTTGCCGAGAGCCAGATGTTGCCGAGAGTCGGACCCTCGGCGTAGAAATCGTCGCCGAGTTCCGTATGGTGCCGAGGGTTGGCTCTCGGCAAAGAGCTCTCTGCCGAGCGCCCGTGTTTTAGCCCTCGGCAAAGCGGCGGGCGCTCGGCAAAGAGCCCGTCTCCGGTAGTGTAGGGACAGCCACGTCGACAAAAGAATATATTTTTGTAATAATTTTATTTAACAACATAAATATTAATATTTTTTATTATAACTTTGGTCAAATTTAAACTAATTTGACCGGCACAGATTGTATAATTACATGATTTTATGGACGGAGGGAGTATACCAAGCAAGCTCTCCGGCCTGCTTTCTTTTAATCAATTTTCATAGATGTTAAATACCGCCTATGTTATATGTGATCAACATAGACGACATATGTATGATAGAGGCTGGCACTGTACGTCTGTACTATTAGTTGTCACGTCAAGTCAAGGGATCTGATGCTCTACACGTGGAATCTGTTATCTATCAGGATCTCTCTGGGATTGAATTGCCTGCTGCGCTCCGTCGTTTCTAGCTAACTAGTATATATACTAATATACATACTACTATATATCATCAAGCTAAGGAAAAAAGTTGGGTTTAGAACTTTAGGTTGGTAGCTGGTACTGCGATATATGATATGAGCCACGCCCTTTAACCATGCATGTGTTTATGCATGCATATGGAGCATGGCTTTAGGTCGGTAGCTTGTTTGTGCATATGCATGCCATTCCCATTATTTGTACGTGTTTGGAATTTCAGTTGGAGTGCGCACAAGCGCAGCATCCATGATCAACTGCATGCATAGATCCGTATATATATGGTGCTGGTGGCCGGTGCCCCCGGGTGGCCACCTGCTAGCTAATTTATCTATATGTTAGGCGCCTTTATTAGTCTCGGTTGGTGTTATCAACCGGGACTAAAAGTTCCTTCTGTCAATAATGTCTGACGACGTAGCCGTTGAGCAAGGATTTTTGGTCCATGTTGGTGTTACCCACCAAGATTAAAGAGGTTTTTGGTCCTAGACGTAATTTATGCCGAGACTAAAAGTGATTTGCTAGACCAACCAAAGGTCTGTTTTCTAGTAGTGACTGCTGTCTCTCTGTCGTTGCCTATATAGCATACATGTGTGCTCTATGATACCATACTGCTGCTCTCGATCCATCAGCATGTATATGCATGCAATGCAAAAAGCGATAGATGCATTGAAATAAAGGTAAGTGGGGAATTGAAGGGGATGGGGGGATATATATATACTCTCATGCATTACCTGCATGGGAGTATATCGGATATGATGGACGTGTACTACCTGCATGCATTACTTAGGCCTTGTTCAGTTCGCGAAAAATGTGGTGAAATGTTAGTGTAGCACTTTCGTTGCTATTTGATAAACTTTGTCCAAACATGACCTAACTAGACTCAAAAGATTCGTCTCGACATGAGCAGACCAAAAGTACAATTAGTTATTTCTTTTATCTATATTTAATGTTTCATACATGCGTCTAAAATGGATACTGCGCAAAATACTTAGAGAGATTTTGGAATCTGAACGTGGCTTTTGCTATAGCTAGCTAGGCCTACGGCACTCACCACTCACACCAGTACTGCTGTGTGCTCTGTCCACACGTACTTGCTAGCTAGCTGCCTGCTCGATATCACCTATATCGTCCACTAATGATCGATGAAACGATCCATACATGACTGACGGAACCAGCGATTTTAATTATTTAAGGGGGCTGAACATACATAAGATGACATCTTTAAATGTGATAATAAAGTATATATAAACATATGTCTCAAGAACTTTTTTTAAAAAATTTACACTACTTATAACATACAAGAAATCATAACATTTTACTAAAAATGGATGAATTGATATTTTTGTTATGTTATAAATTCAAATATCTTTTTTGTTTATTTTGTCTGAATCTTTGAAAAAATCATAGTAAATTATTATAGAAAAACTATAAAATATAAAATCCAATTTTATTGGACTCCATATGAGTAGATCTACACAATGAACAAATAATATGTTCAACTTTAGTACAAAATTTTGTTGTAGATTTAGATTTATGTGTTTTTCTGTAATTAATTAGAATAATTCATAGCTGCAATTTCTATGGTCCAATTGTAGCGAAATTTTTGTGGTAAGCTAATTATTATATGCTTGCATTGTAGTAAAATTTTCGTACTAATCAGATCATGCATAACTTAGCTATAAATTTATGTAGATTAAGTCTATAACTAAGTTATACCTGATCCAATGAGTATGAAATTTTTAATATAATTTAAGCATACAATAATTGGCCAACCAAAAAAATCACTACAATTAGACCAAAGAAACTACATCTATGAATTATTCTAATTAATTACAAAAAATCATAGATCTAAATCTACAACAAAAAACTTTATTCTAAAGCATACTATATTATATGTTTACTATGTAGCTATAATCATGTGAAGTCCAACAAATTACAATTTATTTTATGATTTACTATGATTTTTCAAAGATTTAGCCAAAATAAATAAAAAGAATAAAAGATAAAATCACGCTATTGTAGCAAAATCACTGTCCAAAACCGCTTGACTGGGTTATCTAACCGGTTTTGGAAAGTTCAGAGGGTAAAACATCTGGTTTTATAGTTTGGAAGGGTGAAGTAGTCCACCTCTCAATAAGTTGAGGGGGTTATGTAGACTTTTTTTCATTTAATCAATATATATCTGCTGATATGGTAGGTGTGCGGGTATAGACCCGTATACCCTCGTGGCGAGACTCGGGACGCTTTGGAAGAGGCAACCCAACTCACCAACAGAGGCCCATGCGAATAGCAGAGCGCACATGGTCGGCGTAATCCGTACGGCCTCCAGCGAGCTTAGCGATCAAGAAAACATGGTCGATTATGCTAGATCCTGCATCCTAAGCTTATATGTTGATTGTAATCGATTAGTTTCCTTATACTTGTAACCGACTCAATCTTCTTAGATCTGTAGCCTTGCTCCTCGTACTATATAAAGCGAGCAAGGACCCCTCTCGAAAGATCTTTCATCTCGTCTCATCATACCACATAATACAAAATCTAGCACGAGACGTAGGGTATTACGCTCTTTTAGCGGTCCGAACCTGGATAAATCTATGTGTTTATCTTGTGCTTCCTATGCTAACGCCTAGATCGTCGTCTTGCGCACCTCCACTGATTAAACCATCGTAGTAGGCATACCTATCGGTAGGCTATCAACCATATTTCATCGATAGTATGTACCAAAGTAGTAGTTGTCAACATAATCTACAACTATGTAGTTTAGTTTTTCGATTTGAAGTTATTTAGAGTCAAATATGTGTTTTAAGTTGATAGATTTTTTTAATTTCAAAATTTAGAATTTCTAAATGATCATGAATGTTCTCATACTGAATACCAAAGTTGTAGTGGCCGGCGTGATCTACATGTTTGTTTTTGATTAATTTTTTATTTCAAGTTTTTTAGTGTATTAAACATGTTTGTTTTCAACTTATATATTTTGAGATTCAAATTTTTGAAATTTTCAAATAATCTCGAATAGGGACACATCATATATCAAAGTTGTGCTTCACAAGCTTTAATGTCTCAAATATTTATTTTAAATCATATATTTGTTTTAAATCATATATTTTGAGGTTTAATTTTTAAATTTTTTAAATAATCTTGGATGAAGACACATCAATATCGTATATCAAAATTATAGTGCTTGATAAGATTTGAAACTTTATAGTTGGAATTGTTTGATTTGAGTTTAACTGGTAGCTGAAATATTTAATACAAGATTATGAATCATATATATACTCATAATAAGTGATTGTGTTGTACACTAGTAAGGAGATGTTATTGCTGAGTAGTAGATCATGAGTTTGAATTTTGAGGACTTATTGAAGCAACCATTCTTCAAACACCTCCTCAGCCGATCTTGGTAGTCCCTCAACCTAACTTGAGGGGGGAGCCGAGCTCGACCATACACTGGTCGACCCCATGAACGGGTCCACCATCCCCACGGAGGGGACGCCTGATCGGATGGAGGCACTACTAGAGAACATGCCTTTGGACGATCTATCAACTGAGCTTTAGTCTCGGTAAAAATTTGCGTCCGGGGCTAAAGACTTTTAGTCCCGGTTGGTATTACCAACCGGGGCTAAAGGTCCTTTTAGCCCTGGTTGGTGTTAGCAACCGGGGTTAAAGGTCCTTCACGAGTGGATTCAAAAGGAAAACGTCCAGAACTACATCACGTGGGTTGCGTAGCTCAGTTAGTAAGCGTGCCTGAGGCGAGATGTGCTGAGTTCGAATCTCACACAACACACATTTATTTTTCCTCTCTGGACCTTTAGCCCCGGTTGAAAGCACTCGGGACTAAAGGTAGTCCCGGATTCTTAGCCCCGGTTGAAAGCACCCGAGACTAAAGGTAGTCCCGGATTCTTAGCCCCGGTTGGCATACCCGGAGCTAAAAGCCCATTTCAATCGGGGCTAAAGGTCGTTTCTGTAGTAGTGAGGAACGAACGACGAACACGACTGTACCATCCCCTTCATTGACTATCTCAATTTGGGGGGGTGTCTTTTCCAGAGGATACTGAGGCCCGACGATTTGTTCACCGGGCGAAGAGCTACAAGATCGTGGATTTGAGAAACTGTACACATATCATACATAGGTCATAGGGGCGAAGCTAGCTAGTTAAACATTGTTCGCCTAAACGGTCGTTTAACCCGTGTACACACCGTTTAAACGCTACACAGTGGTACATTGTTTCCATTTAATCGATCGTTTTACTGTTTAAACAACCGTTTTGCCGTTTAAACACCCATTTTGGCCCGAATATATAGTGGCTAAACGGTAGGTATCGTTTAGAATATATAACATAGGTTTTAAATATATAGTTGTCACAGTATTCACAATTCTATATAAACATGTCTAGTTTGAGCTAATTTATATGGTCAAATACACTATACTTTAGTACTAATTGTGTTTTTTTGCCTGGTGCCAGTGCACCACCCACACCTAAGTACCTAACGTGGCTTCAGGCAGAGTGCGCCTTGAGGGTCCTCCTCAAGTGTGTCCCCACCAGCGAGGGAAATATTTTCTTTAAGATTTTTACGACCTCTAAAATTCAATTTTCAAAGGTGGACATGAGATAGTTGATATGCTTGTTTTCCAAAAAATATTTTTTATACAATTATTGCAGTGATCTTTGGTAAGAGATGGACGCCTTCAAAAAAAATATTTTGTGTACTAATGGTGCCCACAACATATCAATATATACTCGGCCTGATGCTTAAGGCCCCGGGTCCATGGCTGGGCGATGTGACGACTGAAACAGACTACCAAGAAAAGCAAACCGCACAGTAAAGGTGAAGTAGTCGTGCCACCATCTAGCTATGTTCCCTCGAGCTGCGAGCCGACTTTAATCCATACAAATCAGCTATATAATTATTTTTTTATAACAAATTAGTTGTTTCAGCTTAACCGCCAGCTCATAAGTTCTGTCGAACAAATTAGGTAGCGCGCACTAAACAAAATGAAAGAAAAGAAAGATGCTCTTTTGTTTAGCATAATATGGGAGGACAATGCTGTTTATAACTATTTTATTTTTCCAACCATGCATTTTATTTTAATGAATGAAATAGTACACCTGAATTAGTTGTGTACCAAGAAATAAACATTGTTTAACTTTGACCACCGATATGATGATATATCCAAAATATTAATTATATATACATTGACAAAACGTATGGTTGGCATCTCTTTGCTTCATTATATGAAAAAGGCAGAATAGCCGTTTTGGCCCCTCAACTATCGCGCAAGGCTCACTTTAGCCCCTCAACTATGAAAACGTCCACTTTTACCCTTAATCTTATGATTTCTGACTCAATCTCATCCATTCGCTTTGATGGCTGACATATGACATGCGAAAATGTCTAACCTGCCCCTCCCTTATTTCTTTACCAGACAGACACCCCTTCACGACTTTTTTCTCTGCCCTTTCCTTCCTTTTCTTTTCTCCATGACGACTGCAATAATAAAAGACTCCATAGCAGGTAATTACTAATATTTTAGGAAATATTGGAAGGTCCACCAAACTAATCTGCTAGAGAGAGAACAGGGAGGAAGACCACGTACAAAAGCTAATTCATCTATTACAATAGTTTGGTTGCCTTCCTTCTCAAAAATGTTCATAAGCAGATCGTTCATGTTTGCTCTCATCTATCCAATGCTTCAAGTAGATGCACATCGACTGCACGTAACTCTTGGAAGTCCATTATTTTGTACTCAAGGGCACTCAACTGAATAGAATACCTAGTTACAGAGTCAAACATTTATATTTAAATTGTTATCAAGTTTTTTGTAATATATGTTATGACAGTATAATACACGCTTATACATATATCATCGTGACATTATTTTTTACGTTGCAACGCACGGGCATTTACCTAGTAATAGAAAAGAGTATGAAACTGTTATTCTAGGACTCGTTCATAGAATTCGACTAGGACTCAAAGAGCCCACAACCAACCTTGGACTATAAAGGGTGGCTGAGGGTACCCCTTGTAAATAACGAACACACAATACTCATAAACACGACGCAACAAGGCTAATGTTTACTGGACGTAAAGGCTATTATTTGACTACGAGTCAAGGGCTTGAACTAGTATAAAAACTGTTCGTCATGTTCGTCTTGTTGCCAAAACCACCAAGTTTCGATTCGTCGTAGCCCGAACAACTGTCCCGAGTACCCCTGTGGCAGGCTATCGGTGATAAAACGTTGACAACGGGTGGGTGTGGCTCCATGAGCAGTTGGCCTCCACGACTCCAATGAAGCAGATGAGGGAACGGTGGCTGGCCTCATCTAGCGCCTGATGAAGAAGAAAGAGTGGGTGACGGCGAGAGGAGGAAACAATGAAGACGGTATCTCCGTAAACGGCCACACGAGGTGAAGAATTAGGGAGGGGCAGGAGAGTCATTTTGCATCTAGAGTTGTCCACATGTCAAGCAATGAAGGAGCATGGATGAGACTGTAACATCCCGAAAATTTGCATCGATTTGAAATAGGCAATATGATTTAAATTGTTGCATTTTTTTTGTGTTGCATAAAAACCTAGATAATAAATTTTTGCAAAAGATAAAATAAATCCTAGGCCAAAGACCATGATGATGCATACATGCTGGTGCACATTATATTTTTGTGATGGTTGGTTTTACTCAAAACTTGTTTGAATTCAAAAAGAATTTCAAATTTGCTTTTGAAATCAGCTTCTGAAAAATGGAAAATCATTTTCTCCTTCCCCCTCATCCTTTCTATCCTTTTGGCCCAATCTAGCCGGCCGGCCCGCTCCTCCCTCCTCGTCGGCCTGCCTTCTCTCCTCCCTTTTCTCTCCTTTCTCCCGCCTGGCCCAGCGCCGACCGTTTCCCCCCCCCCCCCCCCGCTCCTCTCTTTGGGCCGCCCCCGCGCCCCGGCCCATGGACGCCGCGCGCTTGCCAGCCGCGTGCGCATCGCCGCTCCCGCGCCCTCTCTCACTGATCGCGTGGCCCCACGCGTCAGTCGTCCTTCCTCGCTGACACCGATGACCCGCGTGTCAGCTCAATCTCCCCCGTCCCGTGTCCGGCTCGAACTGGAGCCCGAGTTCGATTCCATCAGATCTACGCGCCCCCGCTTGCCTTTTCGGCCGAGCCGATCATCCTATAAAGCTCCAAGTAAACCCACTGCCTTCCTCTACCAAAAACCCGAGCCGCCTCGTGCCCCAAATCGCCGCAGCAAAAGCTCCGCCACTCGCAAATTTTCCGCCGCCGTCAACCCGACGAACCAGCGTGATCCTGCGACTGCAAGAGGTTCCATGAGCTTCATCTCGTTTTCCCGAAGCTGCTAATGCATTTTTCCCCTCTTTCTCCTTCTCGAATTGATCCCTTAATCCCTCGCCGTCATTGCAGAGCCCCGCCGTCCGCCTCGCCGTGCAATTCGTCGTCCCAGAGCCGTCTCCGACCTCGTTCGTGCCCTAGGTGAGTTCGTCTTGAGCTCGTGGTTCGATTGGACCAACTCCCGAGGTCGCTTCTGCACCGTAGCGCGAACCCGAGCCGCGCCGCCGTTTTCCGGCCATGGCGCCGCCGTACTCCCTCTTCTCCGGCGACACAGCGCCGCCGACCCTTCCCCGATCTAATCTGGAGCATCCATCTCCGATCCGACGCTTAGGAAAGGCCGATACCCCTTCGGCGTCAACTTTGCATAAGAGCCCTTACACCTTTTCGGGTCTAAACCCGCGGTCCATGATGCACTGTTCAATGAGTCTGCGATTTCTTCCGTTTAAGCCCCTGCGTTTCTTCCAAATTGAGGCGCAGTCCAGTCAATTCTGAATTTCGATTTAAATCGATTTTAAATTCAAATTCGAGTTTGATTTATTTACAGTTTTGCCACCAGTTTCAAATGCTTATAACTTCTACGTTTTTAGTCCGTTTTAGTCCGTTCAAGTTGCGTTAGATTCGTTTTGAAAAGATCTATCTATCTGTATGAAAATATCTACTGTCTTCTGTATTTAAAATTTGAGTTAGGTTTAATTTGCCAAGTAAGGTTTTGTAACTTGTTTAGCTCATAAGTTTCGCGTTATAATTCCGTTTTTTGTGATCTTCGCGTTTATGTGATCGTGATAGATCGTAGTTTCTGTTTTCAAACTTTTTATATTATTTTCCTGTTGTTGGTGCAATGTTCTAATTATAGCTTGTTTGCTTGCATGATTGTTGTCCCAATGATTGTGTGTTGATGTGGTAATCGAGTATAGACGGTGAGACATACGCTGGTGATCAAGAGCCCTACTTCGACAACCAGGAGCAACCAGAGTTCTCGGAATCAGGCAAGTATAGCATGAGATCCTCCTTGTTGACCTATTCACCATGAATCATCTAAATTCATATGCATGTGTCTAATTTTGACCTCCTATCTAGTTTACCCTAGGTGTTTGACCCGTTACCTTGTTAACCTTGGGATGCTATGCATATGGGTAGAACTTTGCTAGAGCTTTACTTAAACCAAACATGATCTAATAACGGTGAATAAAACTTGATCTTTTTAGCAACATGGTTTAGGACCTCCTGTCAGCAAAAGCTGGGACATACAGTGCAACCATGAGGGTTATATGGCTCTGACCTTAGCTCAGTATAAGGACTTTTTCTAGCTTGTTAGAGGTTACCCGAAAGGGCGCATAAGGCGCTTGACGAGACGGGTATAGTGCGGCTTCTGTCCACGTGTGTATAGGCTGCGTGTTAGTGTGCCACCTGGAAAGAGGGCTCTACATCCCCTTGCCTTAAGACCTAGCGGCCCTAACTTGTTAGACGAACCTTTGAAAGGCTTTGCGTGTATCCTGCCCACTCACCTCGGAAGTGTTATGGGAGTAATTAACCCGGGCATCTGGATATCACGACTCATCGGGTAAAGTGTACAACCTCTGCAGAGTGTAAAACTGATATATCAGCCGTGCTCACGGTTACGAGCGGCCCAGAAAACTCACAGATTAGTTGTTATATGTTGTTTATTTATGTTGCTCATGTTGAGTACCTTATTGCTATGTTTCAGTTATTATGATCATGTGGATTGGGTTTAAGCATTCATATATGTTCACCTTAATATTAAAATGTTGCCAATTAAAAGCTACTGCAGTTTAACCAGTGTCAGCCTTATTTGAGCCTCATGAACCCCATGTTACACTTGTTAAGTACGAGATGTACTTATGCTTGTTTATTTCTTTCTACTTGGATAAAAATCCCAGATGGGTAACAAATTGCTATGGTAATGATAACTTCCCTGAAGAGTTCTAGTCTTGCTGTCAACCAGTCATCTTCCTTGTGATGGAAAGCAGGCTAGGGTTTCGGCTCCAGCTGTGTTTTTACGAGTTTGCCCTTCTCTGTGTATAGCGCAGAAGAATCTTTCTTGTACCCTGCTGTAATTTGGTCGGCACCCCTTGGTATCCCCTATAAATACCGGGGGGTGAACAGTGTAATGGGCACGTTTTTCAGGGAATAGAGCCATAGTGACACTGTTCTCATCGTACTTTGCGCTGTTTTTGTTCTCGTCACTCCCTAGCCTGGTTCTGACGATTGGCCACCTTCGCCACCCCCCTGCACGTGTGCAGAGGTTGGGCAAGTGTGCTACCAACAGTTTGGCGCCGTCCGTGGGGATTGAAGTTCGAAATGGCAGGAAACAGGAGAGCGCCCGCTACCAGAGACCCCCGTATGACCACAGAGGCCACGACGATAATCCAGCTTGTGGAAGAGAATGTAGTACCCTCAGAAACAGAAGAAGTTGCTCCAGGGACGGAGGTCCCGGGCCCTCACACTCGGCCGGCATCACAGCCGCACCCGCATACCTCCGGAGGAGATGGGGAAGGAGATGAGGAGGAGTTGGGCCTCGAGACTTTAGAAAGACTTCAAGCTGAGTTACAGGAAAAGAAGAGGCGCCTGGACCAGCTTGAAAGGCACAACCGGCTGCGTCTTATCAGGCAAAAGGCGGATGAAGCAAGAGAGCAGCTTCGCCGAATGGAGGAGTCCCTCGCGGCAGCTGAAGCCGAAGCCGAGGGATGGAACGATGGGGAAATGCCACCACTACAGGAGGGAAATGAGCAGGATCATGGCAACCTCCGCCGCCATCCACCACCCCCCCACCACCAAGACACCCAGAACCATACCCTATGAGACAACCAAACTTTCGCCAACTCCACCCAGATGAGATAGAGCCAAACTTTCGCAACCAGCGCAGAGCCCAACAACACCAAATGCCCAATGACCCAAAGTCACCACTCTCCCAAATACTACAAACTCAACCCTGGCCGCCTTGCTACAATCCGCAAAACCTCCCGCGTTACGATGGACTCACTGACCCTCGCCAGTTCATAATGAGCTATGAAGCGGCAGTCGCCGTAGCAGGAGGGGATGAGTCAACAATGGCGAAGTCTTTTGTAATCATCCTTCGTGACATAGCGCAGACTTGGTACAGCAACCTTCGCCCCGGAACAGTGGATTCCTGGGCCAACCTCAGAGACAGACTCTGCACAAACTTCAAGGGCATCACGGCAGCCCCATCACACCCCATCGAGCTGTTCAACTGCAAACAAGAAGAGCGCGAACCGTTACAAGATTACTGGCGAAGGTTCATCCAGATTAGAGCAAGAACTCCGGGAATATTCGACGAGGCCGTGATCCTCGTTGCAGTCAGCGGTTTACGCCCAGGCCCATATTCCTCAAAGTTCGCCAGAAAACCAGCTAACACAATCGAAGAGCTTCATGACACAATGGAAAGGTACTGCAGAGCGGACATGGATTTCCGGGCAAAGTCCGATGCTCGAAGGTCGCAGCAGAAACCACAGCCGAGGTCCCAAGCGAGAGAAAACAACCCCCGCCAAGATCAGAGCAATGTCGGAGCGATCAACAAGGCAAATCCTATCGAAGACCAGACAAGAAGCACTCAGCCTTCGGGCAACCAAAACCCACATGGTTGTCCACTACCGCCTGACCAAAGAAACCAACAGAGGGACCCGGCCAAAATGTACTGTCATTTCTGTGGCCTAGGAAAGGGGTACACAACAAAGCAATGCGAGTGCTTCGCCAGAGGGAAAGAGTACTAGGAGTCCAAAAGAGCCTCGTCAACGGAAAACAGAACCGTCAATCATACCAGAAAGCCAATTTTCAACCCAACCCAACCTCCCTACCAGTACACCCCCGTAAACTACGGCTTACCCTCGCACCAACCTTTCTACTCTCAACACCCACACTACACCCACACCCCATATCAACCAACCTCTTTCCCTCAATGCCAAAATGTGTCATACACTGTCACATTCCCAACAACCCCTCAAACCCAAACCAACCAACAAGTAAGCAACACACTACCACCACCACCACCAATACCGGCTCTGCCAGCACCCCAACCAGTCAAATCTGAAGCCCAAACCCAGACAACCATCAACAACCCAACATCAACCTTCGGTGTGATACTAGCCATCACCGGAGGCTCCAACGAAGATCACGGCAACAAGAGGCAAAAGAAAGAACATGCTCGAAGAGTGCACCATGTAGCCATCGAAGGACCGCACAAGTTCGGCCGATGGTACCACATCCCGATAACCTTCGATTCCAGTGACATGAAGTTAAGGGATTATCCTCACACCGATGCAATGGTGATCGAAACCAACTTAGCAGGGTGGACAGTCACCAAAATTCTCGTCGATACAGGAAGCTCCACTGACATCCTGTTCGCCACAACCTTCGACAGCATGAAGCTTGACAGAAACCTTTTACAACCCTCCGATAACCCACTATACGGTTTCGGCGGGCAACAAGTAAGAGCTATCGGAAAAATATCTCTGCCCGTTACTTTCGGAGATCAGCTGAACTGCCGAACTGAGCATATAACCTTCGATGTGGTTGACATGTTCTACCCCTACAATGCAATTTTCGGCTGAGGGGTCACCAACGCATTCAACGCTGTAATCCACCCTGCATACCTTTGCATGAAGCTTCCTGCTCCGAAGGGGGTCGTCGCAGTCTACGGAGATCAAGACATTGCAAGAGCAGCCGAAGGAACAGTAGCACCGGGGCAACGCAATGTCCACAATTTGTCGAAGCCTCAAGCCACAAACCTCAGCGACGAGGGTGAAGAACGCATCGACAGAATAAAAGCATCACCCAAAGAAGAGACTAAACAAGTCCAACTCCTCGAGGGCAACTCAGAAAGGAAAGTGTTCATTTCAGCCAACCTGGACCCCCAGTCAGAGGACAACCTTACTCGTTTCCTCAAGGAAAGCTCTGATACCTTCGCTTGGTTTGCGGAGGATCTCAAGGGAGTGAACAGAACTCTGATCGAGCACAGCCTAAACATCAAATCAGGCTAACGCCCAGTCAAGCAAAAGCTTCGCAAAATGTCAGAAGAGAGAAAAGAGGCAGCGAAGGCAGAGGTTAAAAGACTTCTGGACGCAGGCATCATTCGTCCAGTCAAATATCCAACATGGCTCTCAAACGTGGTACTCGTACAGAAAAAGAACAAGAAATGGAGAATGTGTGTTGATTTCACATGCCTGAACAAAGCCTGTCCGAAGGATGATTTTCCTCTGCCTAACATAATCACCTTGGTCGACAGAGCAGCTGGTTGCCAAATGCTATCTCTCCTCGACTGTTTCTCAGGGTACCACCAGATTTGGATGAATGAGGAAGACGAGGAAAAAACAAGCTTCATTACACCTTCGGGCACCTTTTGCTTTCGAAGAATGGCAGAGGGCCTCAGAAACGCAGGATCAACCTTCGCTCGCATGACAACTGAAGTCTTCAAAGACGAACATGCAATCTCTGCCTATGTCGATGATTTGGTCGTACAGAGCGAGCTAAAAGAAAATCACATAACAGACTTGGAAAGAGTGTTCAAAAACCTTCGGTCCGCCGGACTCAAATTAAACCCCGAAAAATGTGTTTTCGGGGTAAGCGAAGGAAAACTGCTAGGCTGCATTGTCTCAACAAGGGGGATTGAAGCCAACCCCGAAAAAATTGATGCCATCATTAATATGGAACCACCCACGACCAGAAAAGCAACTCAGTGCTTGTCAGGACGCTTAGCAGCACTCAGCAGATTCATCTCCAGGTCCGCTGAGCGAGGGTTACCTTTCTTTGAAACACTGAGAAGCACTGCACCATTCAATTGGGTGCCTCGGCAGTAGAAAGCCTTCGAGGATTTGAAAAAGTATCTCACCAACCTGACTGGTTTAACCAGCCCAAGCAAAGGAGACCTGTTACTGCTATATGTCGCAGCTTCGCCTCACGTAGCAAGCGCAGTCCTGTCGGGGGAACGCCAAAGGGGTACCCCCAATCAACGCAAACACACGGGTTAAAACCTAGAACACCAATTAATAGCAAGCCCAGCTAGACTTAACCATCCGAATACCAACCTGTCAAAACCCACAACACCGACCCACCACGGGAAGGCCTAGGCTCGCCAAATGCCCCCCAAACCACCTCGTGGAAGCCTGCCTCTCGAGCCCTGGCTCAAGGGGATCGAGCCCGCCACCGCCATACACCACCCCTCGAGACCCGGCACAGGGCCCTCGAGCCTCGCTGGCCCGGCGGCCTACCCCTCGAGGGCACATCACGCCCCTCGAGCAGCACCAAGCACCAGATGCCAGCCCCATACTGCGCATTTAATACATCCACCTACTCCAGTCATGTCCTCTGCAGCCCGATGTGTACCACAGTAACCAGGGCAAAGTCAAGTCTCGTTTTCACCACAAGCATGGGCAAAAAGGCACCAGCACAGCACTGTTCGACCATACCTTGCACTGTGGCACGTCCCGGTCACATCTCGAGACCCGGATTTCCGCTGTACGACCAGGCTCCCCAGAACTCGCCCATACCTGCGGGGACTCGAGCCCCCCGCAGGCGCCACCTCGAGGCCGGCTCCGCGCCCCTCGAGCCCTAACTACTTTCACGCTATTGGAAGACAGGTACCCCAAGACCCGGAGGGACCCCGCCGTGTCCTGTACGTGCCGGAATGGGTGCTGTACGGCTTCTACATCGTCACGCCACCACGTCCGCGCCCGGGATGGAGGCCACGCCCCAAGGACGCCTCAACAGCGATGCCCACATCGGCTCCAGTGGCCCCGACAAGACAGGGTTCCTACCCTTCTCCGTATTGGGCACCGTACGCCCCGACACCTGTAATACCCTTGTGTAACCCTGGCCTCCCCTTGCTCTATAAAAGGGGACACCAGGGCCCTCATTCCACGGTTACACAACTCCGAGAGACAACACACAAATCCACACACATACACACTCGAGTCCGGACTCCGGTCCACGCTCATTGAGCTTGTATTCGCCCCTGTACAAGCACTTAGGTGCAAGTAATACAAGAACCTCCTCCACCGCTGGACATAGGGCCTTCTTTGCCCGAACCAGGATAAATCCTTGTGTCATCTTGCATCACCATCCAGGAAGAGAGCACGCGATCATATTACTCGTTGGTGTCGTACCCCCGGGTTTGAAACACCGACAGTTGGCGCGCCAGGTAGGGGCCTTCGCGTGTTGAGTCGGTTTCTCGCTGTTTCCTGGATGGCTGCTTCGACTCCTTCGTTCTCTGCCGGTGCCGTCATCTGGTTCGGGAGCCTCGAGTTCCTGGCCACCAGCAACGGCAACGAGCTGACCTTGCTCTCCACGGAGGGCTTGAGTGGAGGGCGTGTCACACCACCCCGTGCGAGGAGCGTGACACGTCGCCCGCACCACCATGCGTCGCCACCTCGTGAGCGGCGCCATCGTCACCATCGTCGCCGGGCACAGGCGGTGCCCGCGGCAAACACCCATGTCCCCGTAGCCGGCGCAGGGTCCCCGAGGGGAAACCAGCCCGGCGCGCGGCCGGAGACTTCCAGGGCGCGTGCGCACTCCCCCGGCGAGTTCGCGTTTGTCACGCGCACAGACCGGGAGCCAGGCCAGAGGCCCCCGAGCCGTGCTCCGTCGACGCCACCCAGCCTCCTCCCGCACGGGGTGTACCGCGCTCGACGCCGGCGGTTCCCATTCGGCCTCGACAACTCCGCAGCAGCCTACGCCCGCCAGCTCAACGAGCGCCGTCGGGACCGACCGCCGGCAGAGCAGGAGGAGCGCCCGGGCGTGCTACTGCAGGCCATGGCCAACCTGGAGATCGTCCACCCCGCGCACGTCGACCGAGGCCTCTCACGACCCGTCGGGCCACCTCGTCAAGCAACCTTCGGGGAGTGGTACCACGAGCTGCAGCCCCGGCACGAGCCGAGGCGGCGCGGCATCACCAGCTCCGACTCCGATGAGTACGACTACCACGACCCTGACCTCTGGGACCCTACCAGGGAGTGTTTCCAGCTCGAGGGGGTCGTGGACGATGCCGAGGACGACGGCGACGACGACACCAGGCCGGCGCTCAACCTCGAAGGGCCCGGAGACGTGGTTGCGGCAGGCGGGTCACGCGTTCAGGGGAGGAACGAACCCCCAGCACCGGCTGCACCATCCCAGCACAGCGACGACCGAGCGGCGCAGCTCGCGCAGCTGCGGGAGGCCATCGCCAAGGCTGAGGAGGACCGACAACGCCTGCTGCAGCTCGAGAAAACCCTAGCACAAGAACCACCCCAGCCTCGAGGCGCCGGTGTTCGTGGCCGAGCTCGAGAGGTCCACCGGCAGATCCTCGAGGACGGGGCGCCAGCACGCCCCGAAGCGCGTTTCCCGCGAGCCGGGCAGAACGTGGTGGCGGCGGCGATGCTGCTCCGTGATCTACCCGCCGTCTCCAACCCTGACGCCAGACGCATGCTTGGGGAAATGAAGGGCCTCCTCGAGACAGCCGCTGTGCAGCAGGCCGAGAGCTCAGCCTCGCGGCGGCGCGGGGCGGCCTCAGGGAAACCAGCGGACACGCACCGCAACGAGCGCGAGACGTCCGTCCACCAGCCGGACGCCTCTCGAGCTAGGCCAGTCCGGGAACGGATCGTCGACGACCGGCCACCTCGAGACCCTAATGACGCCCGCAACGACATCAACCGTCGGCGCAAGGACAAAGGGGGCCAAGAGCGTGGCTATAGCGCCCATCGAGGGGGGCGCTACGACAGTGACGAGGACCGGCAAGTCCTCGAGCCCCCGGGCCCCAGAGTCTTCAGCCGGGCCATCCGCAGCTCGACCCTCCCCGACCGCTTCCGACCACCGACCAACATCGTGAAGTATGACGGGGAGGTCGAGCCCAAGCTCTGGCTCTCAGACTTCCGCCTAGGCTGCCAACTGGGCGGAGCGAAGAACGACGACCGTGTGATCATACGCCAACTCCCACTTTACCTCTCGGACACCGCCCGCCGGTGGCTCGAGGGGCTCCCGCCGGATCGGATCGACGACTGGGCCGACCTAGTCAGGGTCTTCGACGGGAATTTCAAGGGGACTTGCGTGCACCCAGGCAACCCCTGGGATCTACGGCATTGCAGGCAGGCAGCGGACGAGCCCCTCCGCGACTTTGCTCGATGATTCTCGAAGCAGCGCCTCGAGCTCCCCCACGTGCCTGATGAGGACGTCATCTCAGCGTTCCTCGCGGGCACAACATGCCAAGAGCTAGTTCATGAGCTAGGACGCTACCGTCCCAGGACGATCGAGGACCTGATGGATCGTGTCACCAGCTTTGCCTCAGGCGACGAGGCAGTGGGGGCCTTCTTTGGCCGTTCCACGGACAAAGGTAAGGCGGTGACCACGCCGGAGGGCTCGAACAAGGGCAACGACGCCAAGAACGACAACAGTAATAGCAACAAAAAGAAGAAGAACAAACGCAAAGGTCAGAAGGCGAAGCGCGACGCCAATGACGACGACGACGAAGAGGTGCTTGCGGGCGCCCTCGAGCCAAAGAAGCCCCGAGGCCCCCCTGACGGGGCTGTTTTCGACCAGATGCTCGAGGACCCCTGCACTTTCCACAAGGGCCCCGTAAATCTCAAGTTAAAGGACTGCCGACTGTTGAAAAGCTTCTACTCCAAGATCGCCGATAAGAAAGAAGACGTGCCTAAGGGCAAGGACAACGATCGGCGCGGCGGAGGGGACACGGACGACAACTTCCCCCCGGTGCGCGACTGCTACATGATCTACGGGGGGCCGACCGTCGGGCTCTCAGCTCGAGAAAGAAAGAAGGAGCGCCGGGAGATCTTTGTGCTCTACCATGACGCCCCCCGATATCTTGACTGGTCTGATGCGCCGATCACGTTCGACCGTGACGACCATCCGGACCGTGTCATAAACCCGGAGGCGTACCCCCTCGTCGTTGACCCTGTCATCGTCGACGTACGGTTCTCCAAGGTGTTGATGGATGGGGGCTCGAGCCTCAACATCATATACCTCGAGACCCTCGACCTCCTAGGGATCTCAGAGGGTCAGATCCGACCCAGCGTCGGGGGGTTCCACGGAGTCCTACCAGGGAAGAAGGCCTACCCCCTCGGACGCATCGACCTCCATGTCTGCTTCGGCACGCCAGCCAACTTCCGCCGGGAGATGCTCACCTTCGAGGTGGTAGGGTTCCAAGGGACCTACCACGCCATCATCGGCAGGCCAGGCTACGCCAAGTTTATGGCGGTCCCCAACTACACGTACTTGAAACTCAAGATGCCGGGGCCGAAAGGGGTCATCACCGTCGACACCTCCTACGAGCACGCGTACCACTGCGACGTGGAGTGCGTCGAGCGTGGGGAGGCAAACATCCAGCTCGACTCGCTCGAGGCCCTAGCCGCCCTGGCCACCGAGGAGGCCCCTGAAGCGAAGCGCCACGCTGGCACCTTCGAGCCGGCGGAGCACACCAAGTTGATACCCGTCGACCCGACCTCGACCGATGGCAAGACGCTGGCCGTCAGCGCCAGCCTCGAGCCTAAATAGGAAGCAGTGCTCGTCGACTTTCTCCGCGCGAACATCGACATGTTTGTGTGGGGCCCCTCGGAAATGCCGGGCATACCGAGGGAAGTCGCCGAGCACGCCTTGGAAATCCAGGCCGGGTCCAGACCGGTGAAGCAACGCCTGCGCCGCTTCGACGAGGAGAAGCGCAGGATCATCGGCGAGGAGGTGCACAAGGTTTTGGCGGCCGGGTTCATCAAGGAGGTTTATCACCCAGAGTGGCTAGCTAACCCTGTACTAGTTAAGGAAAAGAATGGAAAAATGCGGATGTGTGTAGACTACACTGGTCTGAATAAAGCATATCCAAAAGTTCCATTTCCTTTACCTAGAATTGATCAGATTGTCGATTCCACTGCTGGGTGCGAAGTGCTTTCGTTCCTTGATGCGTATTCCGGCTACCACCAAATTAAGATGAAAAAATCCGACGAACTCACAACCTCTTTTATCACGCCATTTGGTATGTATTGCTACGTTACGATGCCCTTCGGCCTACGAAACGCCGGGGCAACGTACCAACGATGTATGCAGCATATCTTTGGCGAGCACATAGGCGAAACCGTCGAGGCCTACGTCGATGACATCGTGGTGAAGACCAAGAGAGTCGGGGACCTAATCAGCGATCTCGAGACCACATTCGAATGCCTCCAGGCCAAGAATGTGAAACTCAACCCCGAGAAATGTGTCTTCGGCGTGCCACGGGGCATGCTGCTTGGCTACATCGTCTCGCAACGGGGGATCGAGGCACACCCCGAAAAAATCTCAGCGGTCATAAAGATGGGCCTAATTCGAGACCTCAAGGGCGTACAGAAGGTGACAGGCTGTTTGGCCGCCCTCAGCAGGTTCATCTCGAGGCTAGGGGAAAAGGCGCTAACCCTCTACCGCCTGCTAAAGAAGACAGAACGCTTCGCGTGGACCATCGAGGCCGAGGAGGCCCTAACCAAGCTCAAGGGACTGCTGACTTCCGCGCCAATCCTCGTGCCACCACGACCGGCCCAAGGTAACGATCCTCCCGAGCCTCTCCTCCTCTATATAGCCGCAACCACCCAGGTGGTCAGCGCGGTCGTAGCCGTCGAGAGACTCGAGGAGGGCACGTGCTACCGGTCCAGCGGTCGGTGTACTTCATCAGTGAGGTACTCTCCGAGGCCAAGGTCAGGTACCCGCACATCCAAAAGCTGCTCTACGGCATCGTCATTACGAGGCGCAAGCTCCAGCACTACTTCCTCGCTCATCCCGTAATGGTGGTGTCATCCTTCCCCCTCGGCGAAATCCTCAACAACCGAGAGGCCACGGGGCGCATCGCTAAGTGGTCTGCCGAGCTGATGGGGGAAGCCATCACCTATGCTCCGCGAAAAGCCATCAAGTCGCAAGCATTGGCGGACTTCGTTGCTGAGTGGACCGACACCCAGCTCCCGCCAGCACAAATCCAAGCTGAGCTTTGGACCATGTACTTCGACGGGTCCCTCATGAAGATGGGGGCAGGCGCGGGCCTGCTCTTCATATCACCCCTCGGAGTTCACATACGCTACCTGCTGCGCTTGCACTTCCCCGCCTCCAACAACACCGCCGAGTACGAGGCCCTCGTCAACGGATTGCGTATCGCCCTCGAGCTCGGGGTCCGACGCCTCGACGCTCGAGGGGACTCGCAGCTCGTCATCAACCAAGTCATGAAGGCCTCGAGCTGCGTCGACCCCAAGATGGAAGCATACTGCGGAGAAGTGCGCAAGCTGGAAGACAAGTTCTACGGTCTCGAACTCAATCATATCGCTCGAAAGTACAACGAGGCTGCAGACGAGCTGGCCAAGCTGGCATCCACGCGTGGCACGGTCCCACCAGATGTCTTCTCGAGGGACGTTTTCGAGCCATCCATCAAGATCAGCCCGGGGGCTGGCTCCTCGACGCCACCCCTCGAACCAGACACGGGGGCTCGACCTTCAACGCCACCCCTCGAGAACGACCCCTCGACATCCGCTGAGGCGATGCAGATCGACGCACCTGCCTCTTCGTCATCACGACCCCTCGACTGGCGGACGCCGTTCCTCGACTACTTAACGCAAGGCGTGCTACCGGAAGACAAGACGGAGGCTCGACGCATTGCTCGAAGGGCCAAGACCTACGTCACCTACGGCGACGAACGGGAACTGTACCGACGAAGCCCGACTGGGATCCTTCAGCGCTTGCATCCCCCTCGAGGAAGGACGCAAGCTCCTCGATGACATGCACTCGGGGGCTTGCGGCCACCACGCAGCACCGAGGACCCTGGTTGGGAACGCCTTCCGTCAAGGCTTCTATTGGCCGACCGCCATTGGGGACGCCAAGCGCTTGGTCCGAGCATGCCATGGGTGTCAATTCTACGCCAAGCAGACGCACCAGCCCGCACACGCCCTGCAGATGATCCCAATCACTTGGCCATTCGCCGTTTGGGGGCTCGACCTCGTGGGTCCCCTCAAAAGGACAAGTGGAGGGTACACACACGTGCTCGTGGCCATCGACAAGTTCACCAAGTGGATCGAGGCTAAGCCGATAGGAGACCCCACCTCCGAGAAGGCTGTCGAGTTCATCGCCAACATCATGTACCGGTTTGGGGTGCCTAACATCATCATCACCGACAATGGCACCCAATTCACGGGCAAAAAGTTCACCAACTTCTGCGACGACAACGGCATTCGCGTGACCTGGGCCGCGGTCGCATACCCTCAATGCAACAGGCAGGTCGAGCGCGCCAACGACATGATACTCCATGGGCTGAAGCCGAGGCTGTTCAAGACCCTCAAAAACTTCGGAAAGGGGTGGGCTGCAGAGCTCCCCTCGGTGCTGTGGGGCCTCAGGACAACGCCAAGTCGAGCCACCGGGTTCACTCCGTTCTTCCTGACCTACGGTGCCGAGGCCATATTGCCTACGGACCTCGAGTACGGCTCCCCTCGACTTCGAGCCTACAACGAGCAAACCAACGACGAGAGGCTTGCCAACGCCAAGGACCAGCTCGAGGAAGCCCGAGACGCGGCGCTCATCAACTCCGCGCGCTACCAGCAAACGCTTCGACGCTATCACGACAAGCACGTGCGCAAGAGGGATTTGGCGGTGGGGGACCTCGTGCTTCGACGGCTGCAAGACAATCGAGGGCGCCACAAGCTCACTCCTCCGTGGGAAAGCCCATACATCGTGGCTAAGGTGCTCAAGCCAGGAACATACAAGCTCTACGACGATCAAGGCAGAATCCTGGCGAACGCGTGGAACATATCTCAGCTACGTCGCTTCTACCCTTAAAGGCCTCGAGGCCTCATTCATTTTGTTGCTTTGTACAAACACGCCCAAAATGAATGAACAAACTCGTGCATTGTCTTTCATTTTGCTTAGCAACTTAAGGTAGCCTCGACCCTGCCATGCTCAGGGTCGAGCCTCCCTCGGGGGCTGACAGGGGGACCTCCCCCCCAGACTCCGGAAAAAACACGTTTTCTTTTAAAAAAAATTCGACCCTCATCTCGACTCGTGCCTCGAGTGAACTAGCGACGTCTAAATCCTAAAATACCTCGAGCCTCCAAGGGTCGGGAGGCGTCGACGTAGACGGCCACCTACGCCCCCGGGCTACGGTACCCTACCTACGCCTCCCCTCGAGGGGCTCGCGACGTATCGAAGGAACACAGACTAAGCTAGCAGAAACTCGAGCTTGCAACAAAGAGAAGTGGTCAAACGCATTTGAGAAGAAAACAACTCCTTTAAAACAAACAAGTCATATATACATACAGGTCTCGACGGACCCTCATTCATGTCATAAAATTCTTACAGGGGCCTCGACGCCCAAATTTGTCACGCAGGCCCTAATCTTCGTCGGTGTGAAACTCCTCCCCGAGGTCTTCCACGGCGGGCTCAGCCTCGACACCCGAGCTAGAGGGAGGAGGGTCCTCGACACCGCTGCTGGCGTCAGGAGGCAGCACGTCCTCCTCGAAGATCTTCGCGAGCGACGTCCCCGGCCTCTCCATCTTCTCCAAGATTTTGTCGACACGGCGGTTGTTCCACTCCTCGTCCTTCCCCTCGATCTCGATGAAGCCATTGGCGACAACGTGGACCGGGAAGCGGAAGCCGGAGCGGACGACCGCGAGTGTCTGCTTGACGCCATGGTGGAGAGCTTGCCGGACACGGTCCCGCGCCGCTACGTCGAGGAAGCACAAGGCGTCGACCAAGGCGTCGCCTCGGGCCACCGCACCTTCTGCCGCAGCCACCGGAGGAGCACCCCACATGGAGCCGAGCCGGTCGAGGGAGGTGCGAGCCCGCTCCGCCACCATCGTCTCGTCTTGGAGTTGGTCCAAGAGAGCCTGGTTCGTCCCGCGGAGCTCCTCGACCGTCTTCTCGACCCCTGCGCAACGAACAAGGAAGAGTGAGACTATGGCGTAACAAAAAACTTCGAGGCCCAAGCAAGGACAAGGTGTAAGCCTCACCATCGTAATGTTGCCCCAGTTCGGCGAGGTCGCTGGTAAGGCCCTCAGCGTGCTGCTCGAGCCTGCGCTTCTCGGCCAGCATGAGGAGCTTCTCGGACCTAAGCTCCTCGATCAGCTTGCCCGCCTCCACGAGGGCCAGATCCTTGCGGATCACCTCCTGCCGCGCGCCCCCCTCGGCAGCTCGGGCGGTGGCGACACCGCTCTCGGCGTCTTCGGCCTCTTTCTTTCGCCGCCTCCGCTGCGGACCGAGCGGCGGCGGCATCGCGTTGAGCATCCTCAGCCTCTTTTCTCGCCGCCCTCCGCTGCGGTTCAGGGCGGTGGCGGCCTCGCCTCGGGCGTCAGCGGCCTCCTGCTTCGCCGCCTCAGCTTCAGTCCGGGCGGAGGTGGCCTCGCTTCGGGCGTCCGCGGCCTCCTTCCTCGACGCCTCGAGAGCGGCGGCGGCCTCCTCCTTGGATCGAGCGACTTCACCTCGAGCCGCCCGGACCTCCGCCTCCGCCTCGTTGAGCCGGCTCGCCATTTGGGCATTCTGGCTCAGCTCAGCGCGGAGATCTTGAAGCTCCGCCTCAGCCCTCGCGAGGGCGGTCGACACCTGTGCGGACCGGCCCGCCTCCTCGGAAGCAGGACCGCTCCGCCTCCGCCATGAGCTCGGCCACCTCCCGGAAGATGGACCGCACCTCGCGCGGGGCCCCCCGCTGGAACCGGTTGCTCGACTGGAGACCATGGCGAGGGACGGGCCCGGCGCGTCGGGAAACGGCCATACTGGTCGGTCAAGCTCGATGTCAGGCAGATCCTCCTCCGCCCCGAGCTGCCCCAGCTGCGGCCCGCCGCCCGACGGCACGGGCCCCGACTCTTCCCTGGCCGGGTCCTCCGACGTCTTGTCAGCGCTAGCCGGCGCCTCGGGCACCTCCACCATCGTTAAGCCCAGCGGCGAGGAGCGGCCCCCTGCTCCAGCTCGTTCAGGAGGTCCTCCACCATCGGCTCCTTCTCCGCCAACGCCTCTCCCCCCTTTCCCTCCTCCGCAGCCCGGCTCGTGTCGGTCGGGGCCTCGAGGGGCGCAGTCTCCTCGGCCCCAGACACCGGCGGGGCCGTGCTCGCCCCAGGCGCTTCCCCCGGAACAGCCGTTGTGGTGGGGGGAAGGGTGGCGCTCCCAACTGACGCCATCGCGGGAGGAGGAGGGGGAGGAGACAACGCCTCAGTGGGCGTGGTCGCAGCGGGCTCGACGCCGCGAGCTGCGGCCCCTGCAATACGAGATGACAGTGATATCAGAATCGGGAAGGATGCCTCGACCCCTGTGGTCGATGGCGACGGCCTCACCAAAATTCGCGAACGATCATCTGGCCTCCTCGAGCCATGGCAGCTCGAGCCTTCTCCAGCCAAGCGGCTTCTCTAGCGGAGGAAGGTGCCATAACTCGAGGTGCTTGTGCCTCGACGGGGCTCGAGGTCTTGGCCCGCTTGGACGCAGCGAGGTCCACCTCCTGGTAGGAGCGCTTCCCCTGAGAAACCAGAGATGGCATGCATCATCAAAAGTAAAGAGGTAAAGCCTCACCACCGACGAGACCCAAGAAAACCACTCACCCAAGCGGCAGCTGGGCTTCTTCCCGGAATCGCCGGACCCACTCGGGGGCTTCGAGCCCACCCCACGGCTCGAGCCCTGTGCCTGGGCCGTCCTCCGCAGGGCTGGGATGGGGGGAGGGCTCCCGACGCCTCCCGTGGCTCGACCTCGAGGGAGAGCCCTCCTTCCGCCCCACATCGCGGGAGGGCGACCATACCTCTCTCGTGCTGTCGTCGTGGCGCCCGCCCCGGCGCGGGCTCCGGGACCTGCTCCGGCGCTCGTGCTGGCGGTCGCGCCCTCCCGCGTCCGCTTCTGTGTCCCGGTGGCGGTGCGGCGATGGACTCCGGGGACGCTCCACGCCCCTGGTCACGAGACGGCCCGAGGGCTCCCTCCCCGACGCTCGTGATGGCGCGGGCTCGACGCCTCCTCCTGACGCCCGCTCCTCCGCGGGCTCGACGGCGGCCTTGACGGCTCGCGGCGTCGGGCCCGAATCCTTCTCGACCTGTCGGCCGCTTCTCGAGGGCCCGGCCCTTCTCGAGACCCCCCGCCTAGGTCGATGCGGCCGTGGTCTCCTTCTGCGCCGCGGCAATAGTGCATCCTGGTCCGTGGCTTCTTCGTGACAGCCGACACGACGGTGCGGAGCTCGAGATGCCTGAGCCTCCGACGAGGCTGGGCCTGATGCGGCCTTCCGCGGTGCGTCCCGCGCGATCCCTTCGCCGTGGGACCTCGTAGATGTCCTCCTGCACAGGGGAGCGGTCAGCCCGGATGTCACCAAACCCGGCGCGTCTCAGGCGCGCGTCCATCCCCTCGTCGTCGCTCTCATCATCATCATCATCATCCTCCGAGCTCGAGGAGCTGAGCTCGGGGAACTCGTCCCTAGGCTGCCGATTGCGGCGAGCCTTCCCTAACCTTTGCTCCTGAGCCGACCGACGCAAGTTTTTGTTTTTCTCTTTCTTCTTTCTGGAATCCTTGTTCTCTTTTTCCTTTTGGGCGGAGAGGCGCCTCACCTGTGTCTCCGCAGCGTCCTCCCTCACCGGGGGCCTCGAGGCACGACACGTGAACGCCCCCTGCGAAAAAGAAACGTGATGAGGAAAAACACGAAAAGAAGGCGCAAGGTTCGAAGAAGAAAGAAGGAGGGGAGGCTCGAGACGGGCTAGCTCGATGGGGACCTACCAGATCGAGGCACCCCTTGTCGGGCGCCATAGGGATCAGATTGGAACTCTCCGGGGCAAACGATCCATGGATCGTGATCGCTACCCGGGAGATGCCGTCGCTACAAGTCAGCCCCTCCTTGGCCATCCTCGACCCGTTCAGCGCCTCGGGCTCGGCCTTCAGCCCCATCTCGAACAAGAAAAGAGGGTGGTCCGCCAGCGGAAGAACCCGTCGCTGGTGGAACGCCCAGATTACCGCCTGGACGGTCAGCCCCTTCTCGTCCTCCAGCGTCTTCATCATCTCCATCAGGGGTAGCAAATGGCGCTGCTTGTCCGCCACGACGCCCCAGTTCCACTTTTCCGGGCGCCGGTCAAGGACCCTGCCGGTGTACTGCGGAAGGAGCCCCCCCTCGTTCCGCAGATAGAACCAGTGGTCGTCCCATCCTGCTTGGTTGGTCGAGAGCTTGTAGCGGAGGTACTCGCAGGGGACGCCGGCCGACGAGGTCCCAGTCCGCATGGTGATGGCGAGGGAGCTAGCGCGCACGAGCCGCTTCCCGCTGGACTTCGACGTCTTGGTGAGAGCTCGCCCCGGAAGATGTGAACGAACATCTCCCAGTGCGGCTCGATCTTCAGGTACCCCTCGCACACCGCGGCGAAGATGGCGGCGTGCGAGATCGAGTTGGGGGAGAAATGCTGCAGCTCCACCTCGTAGTGGTGGGTCAACGCACGCATGAAGCGGCTCGGCGAGACACCGAGCCCCATGCGGTGGTAACGGGTGAAGCTCACCACGTACCCCTCGGCGGCTGCGGCTCCCGGTGATCCGCCGATGGACGATCCACCACGGGACGTCCCCCCTCCAGGTTGGGGCGGAGAAGTCCCTGCGTCACCAGCGAGTCCAACTCTCGATGCATCGTCTTCATCGGCTCCAGTCTTCGGCCGGTTGCGGCGGAGTCTTGTCGGCCATGGCAACGACGGCGTGGACTTGGCGGCGGATGGACAGCAGAGAAGGATACGGATGGCGGGCTCAGGAAGGAGATGCACGGGAGCTGTGGCGGCTATGAAGGCAAAGGCAAAGAGAAGAGCCCTCTCCCCCTCTCTCGGTATTTATACGAAAGAACCCCAACAACAGGCGAGGCGTCCCACGGCGACGAAAAAGGTAACCGCATAGCATTTAATGCGCCCACCTAACCACGTCTCGAGCCGGATGCAGGGTACACGCGACAGCTCTCCATTCGCTCCACTACCCAGGCCCGCCACGACCGTCGCTCCAGCTTCGCGTCCGCCGCCCTCCCCGACAGATTTCACCTAAAAAGGCGCGCCCAACGGGCAGAAGGATTCCCAGACGACGGAGGCTTCTTCACGAAGGTAAAAACGGGCCCCGGCCCTAAGCCTCGAAGCAGCGAAGGCTGGCCCTCGAAGAGGGTTCGACAGCCGGCTTCGAGCACCCGAGTCAGGGACACCAAGGGGCGCCACTCGCAGCATCGCTCGAGGGCCAAGCCCTCGAGGCCCCTCACGTGTATCCAAGGCGGGGGCCGCGACGTGCAGTGAGATCCCCTCGGAGGGAGGCATCGAGCCACCGGGTCCTATCGAATGGACCCGGCACTCCTGCAGACTGAGCGCCCATGCTTTATGAGATCGCCTCCGGGCTACAGTCGACCCCTATCGAACGGGGCACGAGGTCTCACTTGGATTCCCCGTTACCAGCTCACCGGGAACCTCGATACTCGCCCGCTCGTGGTAGTACGAGGCATCCCCCCTTGCATCCGATCGAAAGGACTCGCGGGATGACAAGCCAGGGCAACCGGCGTGCCGGACAGCTCGAAGAGCCGGCCGACCGGTTCAGCCTGGCACCCCTCGACGAAAGAGGGTCTAAAAAACTCGGGGGCTTGACACTCCCGAACCTAAAAAACGCAACTAAAACTCGCGAAAAGCTCACGAGGGAGTTCTAACCACTCCCCCGTGGCCTCAGGGGCTACACCCGCGGGTGTCGCTCGCACGACACCCACGGAATCGACACGGCCGAACCCTCGAGATCCAGTTAGCCAAAACCCTCGAGATCCAGTTAGCCAAAACCCTCGAAATCCAAAGTCGAGAGCCCCTGCTCGAGTGCAAGCACTCAAACAAGGGCTCGGGGGCTACTGTCGGGGAACGCCAAAGGGGTACCCCCAATCAACGCAAACACACGGGTTAAAACCTAGAACACCAATTAATAGCAAGCCCAGCTAGACTTAACCATCCGAATACCAACCTGTCAAAACCCCAACACACCGGCCCACCACGGGAAGGCCTAGGCACGCCAAATGCCCCCAAACCACCTCGTGGAAGCCTGCCTCTCGAGCCCTGGCTCAAGGGGATCGAGCCCGCCACCGCCATACACCACCCCTCGAGACCCGGCACAGGGCCCTCGAGCCTCGCTGGCCCGGCGGCCTACCCCTCGAGGCACATCACGCCCCTCGAGCAGCACCAAGCACCGGATGCCAGCCCCATACCACGCATTTAAAACATCCACCTACTCCAGTCACGTCCTCTGCAGCCCGATGTGTACCACAGTAACCAGGGCAAAGTCAAGTCTCGTTTTCACCACAAGCATGGGCAAAAAGGCACCAGCACAGCACTGTTCGACCATACCTTGCACTGTGGCACGTCCCGGTCACATCTCGAGACCCGGATTTCCGCTGTACGACCAGGCTCCCCGGAACTCGCCCATACCTGCGGGGACTCGAGCCCCCCGCAGGCGCCACCTTGAGGCCGGCTCCGCGCCCCTCGAGCCCTAACTACTTTCACGCTATTGGAAGACAGGTACCCCAAGACCCGGAGGGACCCCGCCGTGTCCTGTACGTGCCGGAATGGGTGCTGTACGGCTTCTACATCGTCACGCCACCACGTTCGCGCCCGGGATGGAGGCCACGCCCCAAGGACGCCTCAACAGCGACGCCCACATCAGCTCCAGTGGCCCCGACAAGACAGGGTTCCTACCCTTCTCCGTATTGGCACCGTACGCCCCGACACCTGTAATACCCTTGTGTAACCCTGGCCTCCCCTTGCTCTATAAAAGGGGACACCAGGGCCCTCATTCCACGGTTACACAACTCCGAGAGACAACACACAAGTCCACACACACACACACTCGAGTCCGGACTCCGGTCCACGCTCATTGAGCTTGTATTCGCCCCTGTACAAGCACTTAGGTGCAAGTAATACAAAGAACCTCCTCCTCCGCTGGACGGGCCTTCTTTGCCCGAACCAGGATAAATCCTTGTGTCATCTTGCATCACCATCCAGGAAGAGAGCACACGATCATATTACTCGTTGGTGTCGTACCCCCGGGCTCAAAACACCGACAAGTCCTAATCAAAGAGTTACACGAGAACCGCAGAACCAGGCAAGCCCCAATCTACTATGTATCAGAAACCCTCGAAGGTCCTAAACGAAACTACTCAGAGCTCGAGAAGATAGCATACGCCGTGGTCATGGCATCAAGAAAGCTAAAGCAGTATTTCCAGGCACATGAGATCCATGTACCCTCGTCATACCCCTCGAGAACATTTTCAACAGAAAAACAGCAGGAGAATAGCGAAATAGGAGCGAGTCGAGCTCAACAGCTACGCCATAACCTTCGTCGGGAGAACAACAATCAAATCACAGGCATTAGCAGATTTCATAGCTGAGTGGACCCCTGACCCCGCAGAGATGGAACTCAACAAGACCCATTCTGGACAGTATATGTCGATGGAGCCTGGGAGCAACTGGAGCGGGGGCCTCGACTATTCTAATTTCGCCATCCGGATCTAAGCTAAGATATGCAAGAAGGCTCAACTTCAAATGCACAAACAACTCCGCAGAGTACGAGGCAGTGATACTAGCACTCTCAAGGCTTCGATCGTTGTCAGTCCGAAGGGCAGTCATCAGCACAGACTCTCAAGTCATCGCAGGGCACATCGAGAAGAATTACAAAGCGAAAGATCCAGAGCTACAAAAATACCTACAATTTGTCCGAAGGTTAGAATCTTTCTTCCTCGGCATAACAGTGAAAGCAATACCGAGGTTAGTTAACAGCGAGACAGACAATCTGGCCAAAGCGGCAGCACAACAACTTCAGTTACCCCCAGATGTATTCTATGAAGCCACGACACAAGCAGCCTTCGAAGTGTCCGAGAAAACAGCGAAGCTGATCAATGCAATCCAGAGCGAAGATTGGAGAGCACCAATCATGGCTTACATCAAGGGGCTGCATGAACCCGACAACAAAGAAGAAGAAAACAGACTTAAACAAAGGGCTCGAGGGTACAAAATTGTGGACAACATTTTGTTCAAAGCTTCGGTAACCGCGCCATGGCTCAAATGCGTGTCACAGACTGAAGGAAATAACATTCTTAAGCTCATCCACGAAGGTATCTGCGGCTCTCACAATGGCCCGAGGGCGTTAGTTGGGAAAGCTTTCCGACAAGGTTTCTACTGGCCAACTGCATTACGAGATGTAGAAAGCATCGTCAAACATTGCGAGGGTTGCCAACTGACGGCAAAGGCACAAAACGCCCCAGGGGCTCCAACAACTCTGATATGCCCAACATGGTCGTTGCAAAGATGGGCAATGGACCTCGTTGGTCCACTTCCAACAGCTCCAGGAAACCTTCGCTACGCAGTCGTAGTTGTGGAATACTTCACGAAATGGATTGAAACTAGACCACTGGCTTCCATCACCTCCTTAGCTGTGAAGAAGTTTTTCTGGCAGCAAATAGTTTGCCGGTTCGGAGTCCCCAAATACCTAACTGTTGACAATGGCACTCAATCGACAGCGAGGTTTTCAAAGAATTTTGCGCTCAAATCAGAACAATCCTATGCTTCGCCTCAGTCCGGCACCCTCAATCCAACGGCTTAGTCGAAAGAGCCAATGCAACAATTTTCCAAGCCGTATCAAAGAAATTGCAAGGCATGCCCAAAGGAAAATGGGCGGAAGAGCTAACCTCCGTCACCTGGTCCCATAACACCTCGGAATGCAGAGCCACCAAATTCACACCCTTCAGACTCCTGTTTTGGAGAAGAAGCTGTATTACCAGAAGAGTTGAAGCATGTATCACTCAGAACTACCTTCGAAACAGATGAACAAAACCAATTACTTGACAAAGACTTGCTCGAAGAAACAAGATGCAATGCAGTGCACAACCTTCGCAAGTATCAGGAAGAAACCAAAAAATGGAGAGACAAAAAGTGAGAGTCAAAGAACTAAAGAAAGGAGACCTCGTTCTCATTCGAAAGCAAAACGCCAGCATGGCGGGGAAGTTTTAGCCAAAGTGGACGGGTCCATACCTAATAGCAGAATGCAACCGTCCCGGCTCGTTTCACCTCTCCGACAGCGAGGGAAACATCCTGCCTCACACCTGGAACGTCGACGACCTTCGCAAATACTACCCGTAGCGGAGCCTTAGCGAGCCCTCGCAATATGTAATTTGTTATTTTCATTTATGTTTTCTTTCATTTCTAGGCATGTAACAAAACAAAGGACCTGCACTCTTTTTCATTACGAAGTGGCGTAAGGTTTTTTAACAAAGCAGCATCCAAACTCCTAATACAGGCTAAAACCCCCGGAAAAAGTAAAACTCCAAACTATTACTTTCACAAACAAACATCGATAAAAGCAGCTCTTCTTCAAGAGCGCTATAAATCGATGAGAACCCCTCAAGATTGCTTCAAAAAAACAAACTTTTCTCAAAGCAAACTTCACCTCCACCTAAGATAAGGGGTGGCGCGAAGTCCAAAAAAGTCGAGCACCTAGAAAAAACGTCAGGGCCTCGCAATGCAAACTTCACCTCCACCTAAGATAAGGGGAGGCGCGAAGTCCAAAAAAGTCGAGCACCCTGGCAAAAACGCCAGGGGCTCGCAATGCAAACTTCACCTCCACCTAAAATAAGGGAGGCGCGAAGTCCAAAAAGTCGAGCACCCTGGCAAAAACGCCAGGGGCTCGCAATACAAACTTCACCTCCACCTAAGATAAGGGGAGGCGCGAAGTCCAAAAAAGTAGAGCACCCTGACAAAAACGCCAGGGGCTCGCAAAGCAAATTTCATGAGGGGGCATCGCTGTTTTTTTCAAATCAGCTTATGAAACCGTTACGCGAGCCTCGCTAAAAGAAAAAGGGGGCGTCGCTGTTTTTTCAAATCAGCTTATGAAAGCACTATGCGAGCCTCGCTAAAAGAAAAAGAGGGCATTGCTGTTTTTTCAAATCAGCTTATGAAAGCACTACGTGAGCCTCGCTAAAAGAAAAAGGGGGCGTCGCTATTTTTTCAAATCAGCTTATGAAAGCACTACTACGCGAGCCTCGCTAAAGAAAAAGGGGGCGTCGCTGTTTTTTCAAATCAGCTTATGAAAGCACTACACGAGCCTCGCTAAAAGAAAAAGGGAGCGTCGCTGTTTTTTCAAATCAGCTTATGAAAGCACTACACGAGCCTCGCTAAAAGAAAAAGGGGGCGTCCCTATTTTTCCAAATCAACTTACGAAAGCGTTACGCGAGCCTCGCTAAAAGAAAAAGGGGGCGTCGCTATTTTTCAAATCAATTTACGAGAGCGTTACGCGAGCCTCGCTAAAAGAAAAAGGGGCGTCGCTGCTTCTTCAAATCAGCTCACGAAAACGTCACACGAGCCTCCGTAATTTTACGCGAGCCTCGTAATCATTTCAATCAATTCACAAAAAATGAATAGAGCAATATCATAAGTTGCTTTCTTCAGACAACAGTGTGATATACAATCAATAGAAAAAATCAAATTACAAGGATTCATCACCATCCCCAATCATTATCAAACCCTCCACACCCCCCTCAACCCCCGCTTCCACTGGAACTATGGGTCCCCACAACAATGGAGCCACTGGAACAATCGGCAAATCCCCGGGCAAAACCCTCGCCCTATACATATATCTCTGGTCCACATCACTAACCTCCAAAGGCTCCTCCTTCGGAACAACAAACGAACCATCGGACCCAACCTCGAGTTTACTTTGTCCAAACAAAAAATCCAAAGCCGTTCTATCGTCGATATCATCATCAACAACAGCTGGCACGGACGAAGAAGAACCAAACAATAAACGTGCAGCTTGCCGATCAGTATAATCCGCCTCGCGCCAAAAACGACTCGACCTGCTGTTCTTCAAGTCGTACCTTCGCAGCTTCGACCACCAAAAACGCTCAAAACTCAGCGAAGGATGTTTTAGTTTGGCCCGAGCCCAAGATTCATCGGTCATAAAGACATCCTGATAATTCAACATCAATGGCGTCACATCAAAAACCTCTAGCACGGTTCCGTCAGGAACCTGTATTTTTTTCACAGATACAAAAAGTGTCTCAGTATCACAAAGTCTTTCTAACTCCACACATATTACAAAATAACCCTCGCATCAACGAAAACAAAAACTTCACACCTGCCCAACCTCCCGCGGCTGATCAGCTCCAACAGCGGCGGCATCTAGACCTTCGCCAGCGGCAGCATCTATACCTTCGTCAACGGCAGTTTCCAGGATCTCCGGCACCTTCTCAGTCACCATCTCTTCTATGTTAGCCTCCCCAGCCATCAAAGCATCCTCAGCCGAGGGTACCTCCTCCACTGGAGCAACCTCTGCAGTACCAGGCGCAAGAGCGGACTGGGAGCATCCGGCAGCATCTTCAGTCGCGCTTGGCGAAGGCTGCGCATCTTTCTGAGCCTGCAAAAATAGATCAACAAATTAGAATGACAACATGATTCATCCAGGACATGGTAACATGGAACTAACAATTCATACAAGTTAATACCTGTCGAGTAGCTTCGGCTGCCTCTTCAAAGGCGAGGACACGACCGCCACCGTCGATCCCAAACTTCCGGAGCAAGCGCACCGCACAGTTTTGAACCTCCGCGTCATCAACCTTCATTTCACGAACCACGTCAACAGTTGGGAAGACGTGGTTCGGCCTCCTGATCTTCTTAAGGTGATCACAGTCAGCTTGGCAAAGGGTCTCAGCCATAGCCAAAGCTCCGGCATAACAACCAAAGTCGGCTACGTTCCCGACCAAGGAGCTGAAAACATCAAGCTCATTTCCAAGCCAACCCTCGAACGCCTCAGCATTAGCAACAGGCAACGGCTCCCCAGCGGAGCCACCAGCCTCAATCAAACAACCGTCGAGCTTATGTTTAATCTTCTCCATGCTGGTCCGCCACGACTTTTTCAAATCTTCAAGCTGACCCTCTGCAGCTGCCAACGCCTTATCCTTTTCTTTGCCTGCCGCAATCAGGTCAGCATTCCGCTTCGCCAGCTCAACCGCCTCTTCTCGGGCCTTGGCAGCCCTCTCCGAAGAATTCTTAATCTCGATATCCTTGTTCTCTAAGCTTCGGCTGAGCTTACCGTTCTCCCTTTCAAGCTCAATGATATGGCCATTCATATACTCCATATCAGAACTAACCTTTCGCCTGGCCGAGCGATTCAAGAGCATTAATTCCGCCAACTTGACGTCCACGTCGTCCAAAGTGTCCCCAACAGGCTGGCCGGTGAGACGAAGCTCAGCCTCCGCACACAAATAATACGCCGAAGATACGGCCTAGAAAACGCTTTTCCTCCGGGCTGCACTGCAAGTGACTATCCCGAAGGTCCGGACTCGTGAATAGCTCGGTCGCCGGATCGCAGACACCAAGCTTCTTAGCAATATAGGGGAGACTCGAGCAGCTAGCCTCGCCATATGGTCTTTTCCCGGGGGTCCGCTCAGATTCAAGATCACCAGAAAACTCAAAACCATTGACCCACAAGTGTGATCTAGCAAACTCGGGAATTAACCCTCGCAGAGGACCTTTTGGCTCAAAGTCACGAATAACATCATCGACACCCCGAGCACCACCACTAGACAAGGCAATCCTTTTCCCACGGTCGTCCTCAATAGACACTTCATCATCAGAGCTACCTTCGCTACTAGAAGTATCACTAACCTCATCGGACGAGTCCTCTTCAGTGCCCCCCTCCTTCCCATCCTCTTTCTCTTCCCCTTTCCCTCCATCATCGGAGACACCTTCGTCATCGAGATCTGTATCAAAGCACTAATCCCCCCGCCAACACGGGGCACCCGTCCTCCAACCCCACCAACACCTCAGCCGCCTGAAACAATGGCCGATGAAGAGGAAGTACCGGCAGCACTAGAACCTACTGCGGCCTTCGTCGCAAGCGCCTTCGCTCGGCCGCCGACGCCGCCACGGCCGCGACCGCGACCCCTCTTCGGCCGGGAAACAATATCCTTCTCCTCCGCAGAAGAACGCTTCCGTTTCTTCGGCGCATCCTCGCTTGCCGGAGCAGGCCAATCAGCATACTTAACACCAAGGCTGTTGAACATCCTGTTGACCCGACCTCCGCTACCCACCGAGTTGTGGATAGCCTTGACCTCCAATGTAGACAGTTTACCAACAAGATCTTCAGCCCTCTGCTGAACCCGCCTATAAACAGCCTCAACGCCATCTTCGCGTTTCAGAAACTTCTTAAGGACCCTTTCCCAGACTATGTTCAACTCAACCTTCGGCTTCTTCAAACCCCTACCCTCATACTTCGAGTCTTCCTCAACTGCAAACCATTTTTTGCCTTCGCATGAGGGGCCACACCTGAGCACAACAATATTCTTCGACCAAGTCGCGGGCGCATTGAGACCGCGCTACAACCCTTAAACAGTCAACTACGGAATGCGCTTCGACACACATCTTGGCCTCAGCGCCCACATCACCAAGGAGCGGAAGCTCGCCGCAAAGCTCGGCATTATCACTGAGCTTGTAGTAAAACCAAAACTCCTGCCACCCGCTGGTCCATTTGTTCTTCTGGGCCTGCACCGGCAGTTCCGACCCGGCGCGATGACAGAAAGTGTACACCGCGAACTGACCGAGGTTGGCTTTACCACCGCTGTCAACAATTTTGCGAGGCTGCATGTGCACCCGATGGGTTCGAACAAATCCCTCGACATGAGGCACGACACCCTGAGAACGGCACGCCCAGACATAGACGGACATCTTCATGAAGCACGAAGGTGTCAGCTGATGGAAACGCAAATTGAACCTTCGTAGAACCGAGGTCACGAAGGAATCAGCAGGAAAGCGCAAACCAGCTGAAAAGAATTCCTCAAACAAAACAACCTCGTCCGCGTCCGGCTTCGGAACCGTCTCCCCAACGCTGGTCCTAGCCTTCCCGTCTTCTATCCAACCTCGCTTAACATAAGCCGCTAGCTCCGAGGCACAAACACGGCTGAGCCCGAACTCGAAGGTCACTCCTTCATCCGCACCACTTGGAGAACCAACTCGAGCATTCTGCTTCAGCCTAGCCATCTTTTCAGTTGTTTTCAACCTCGAACAACGATCGCCTATCCAAACCTTCGCAAAACAAGTTAAAACTAACCTTCGCTACGACAAAATGGCAGCAGCAGGATGGCTAGAGCAAAGGAGGGCACAACTTCAAGCTTCCCACCAACCTCTTCTATTTATAGGCCGGGAGACGAGTCTCCCCGCCCTACGAAAGCAGCACGACAACCGAAATCCTCGGCGCAAAAAACGAGATGGGCCTAAACAGTACAAACAACAGTGTAACGGCCCGGCCCAAAGCAGCCGCGGGCGTCGCTGTCAAGGGTCCCGTTACATTTCCCGTCAAGGAGCGCTGCTTGGGCCTAAACACTGTCCTTTAGATCCAAGGCAACGAGGGGCTACTGTTGGGGAAGGGGACCCTCGGCAGTGGCGCCACACGGGCTGGCCCAACAAGACGACCCTCGCGTGTCCCGCGTACCTTCGCTTAAACCCACCTCTGTATTTGCTAAGTCCCTCGAGTCATCGTTCGAGCCCCCGAATACTAACCCGGCCTTCGGATTGCTTAGCAAGTTTTCACAGGCAAAGGGCGTGAGGAGCGCCGGAAGCAGTCCTCGTGCGTCCCGCGCACCTTCGACAGGAGGCCCATGCCCAGCTGGTGGCGAAGGGACCCGGACTTCGCCACTAGACTGGTATCTTCGCAAGACGAAGGTCAACCCTCGCATTTCCGCGAGGGTGAGCACGAGCCGAGCGGCGGCGGGCGCATGGAAAGCAGGCTAGGGTTTCAGCTCCAGCTGTGTTTTTACGAGTTTGCCCTTCTGTGTGTATAGCGCAGAGGAATCTTTCTGGTACCCTGCTGTAATTTGGTCGGCACCCCTTGGTATCGCCTATAAATACCGGGGGCTGAACAGTGTAATGGGCACGTTTTTCAGGGAATAGAGCCATAGTGACACTGTTCTCATCGTACTTTGCGCTGTTTTTGTTCCCGTCACTCCCTAGCCTGGTTCTGACGATTGGTCACCTTCGCCACCCCTGCACGTGTGCGGAGGTTTGGCAAGTGTGCTAGCAACATAGTCCCTGCTTTCAAGGTGCTAAAAGAATCACATGGCGCATTGCAAGAAATTAAATTAGTACTGCTAGTAGTACGAGACTACATATACCAGTACAACAGATAATTGGGAATGAATACTACTTTAGTTATTGATTGATTATTATAATATTGTACCTGGTGCACATCTAGCTCCGTACAACAAGCATTAGATATATGGTCCATAATGTTAAATAAATGATTCTTAGACTTATCTTAAATTAAACTTTTTTAAGTTTAACTGAACTTATAGAAAAAATGTCAGAATTTATAAATCAAATTGGTATCATTAGGTACACAACAAAAAAATATTTTTACAATATACTCATTTGATGTCATAAATATTCGTGCTATTTTCTATGAATTCAGTCGAATATAAAAATAGTTTAACTTAAGCCAACTAATAATTGATATATCCAGGTACAGAGTAAGTAATTTAAATTGACAAAATAAAACATCAGTATTGACTAATGATATGTGCAATGATAAAAAATCATAATAAAAGTCAAATATAGTATTTAATTAAGGTAAATAAAGCAGTGCTCGATCAAATAAATTAAAGAAAATGCTTCAAAGCAAAACGCTACCGTGCCTTCGGATACGACTAGTCAATCATCAATTGCAAATTCGCTAGGAAATATTTAGAATCTGACTCAGCTAGCTAGCAATTTATTCGTCATCAATTTGCACCTCAGTACAGTAACGCAAATGGCTTTTTCCTTGTGGAATATAATAAAAAGATCTTTTCCCCTTTCAAGATATTTGTTCTGTTGGCATGTGGCATCCAAGCACTTGTGCTTTCTTCCCACCAAAATTTTATTCATAGTGGAGTACTATAAAGCTAAGCCCGAGTGTTCCAAACATGGTATATGTCTATTCTTTGCATGCGCAAGACTTTCTTTTCACTTTATCATGATGAAATGTTTCCACTAAAAATTGGTGTTTGTTTCCTCAAGCTGACGGGTGCCTGTATTCCACGGCCTTCTCAAAGATTCCACGTCCAGTTGTCGCCCTCGAAATCGCAAGTTCTACTGTTTTTCACGCAATTTTCTCTCACGCAATCACTAGGATTCGAACTCACGACCTCTCGTTCGCGCGGAGCCTCCTCTACCACTGCACTACACACTCATATACGTTCCATCTCCGTTTCGATTACCCATATATTATACTAAACCATGTGTAACTTGCTTATTTGAGGCTCTAAACGAATTCAAATCAAAAAATTGTAAACTACAAAGTTTTCTAACTTTTTAAGATCTACAACTTTTATTTTGGTAGTTTTTCCATCTGAGGTCGTTTATAAAAAATTTAATTTTAATTTTTATAATTTGAAACGTAGTTTTTCGTTGACAAGATGATTTCAAATCAAAAGTTATCAACACCAAAAGTTTCATAACTTTTTGAGATCTACAACTTTCATTTTGGTCATTTCTCCATCTGAGGTATTTTGAAAATTTTGAATTTTAAAATTTTTAAATTCGACGCAGTTTTGCATAACTAGATGACTTCAAATTAAAAAGTTATCAACTACAAACTTTCATAACTTGTCAAGATCTATAAAGTTTATTTTGGTTGTTTGACTATTTGTGCATCCGACATTGTGGTTCTAATATTATTCATAAACATTATATATCACTCTTGTAGTTTTATAAACTACCGGAGAGATATATAAGATTTGTGAACGAATTTATTTTAAGTTTGTCAAATGAAAATCACCAATACAAAAATTGTTCATCTTGATAAGTTAACCAACTTGTGTTAAAAACTTTTTCATTTGGATTAATTTACTGCTTCAAAATGTAATTTAAAAACTGGTTTTGCCGAGTGTCAGAAAAAAACACTAGGCAAAGAGCTCTTTGCCGAGTGCCACTTGGCTGGCACTCGGCAAAGACACCTCTTTGCCGAGTGCCAGCCACGTGGCACTCGGCAAAGAACCGCCCACGTGGCACAGTTCGGGGCCACATTCTTTGCCGAGTGCCACGTGGCCGGCACTCGGCAAAGGCACCTCTTTGCCGAGTGCCAGCCACGTGGCATTCGGCAAAGAACCGCCCACGTGGCATAATTCTGGGCCACATGCTTTGCTGAGTGCCACGTGGCTGGCACTCGGCAAAGAGGGGCTCTTTGCCTAGTGCCCGAAATTTGGCACTCGGCAAAGCCACAGGCACTCGGCAAAGATTGATTTTTTCGTAGTGTCTGTTTAATATAATTGTCTACTTCTATATTGTGGTTTTAAAATAATACTAGTATATACCCCCTTTGTCCGATAGAAAGTGTAGCTATGATGAATCGATTTGCTATAGACAATATGATAGAAAGTTTGTAGAAAATATTAGTAACATTTGTATCTCTAAAAAAGTGTATCACAAAAACATATTCAATGATCTATCTAATAATATTAATTAATATATTATAAATATTAATATTTTTCTATATACATTTAGTCAAAATTGATGGTGTTTGATTTTTAGAAAAATGGACATAAAATTTTTGATAGACAGATGGAGCGAGTATATATATAATAAAGAACAAAGTGCTGGTTGTGGCCGCCTTCATCACGTACGTACGTACGTACATGTGACCAGTGACAGATGCAGAACACAATTAAAGTGAGGGTTGATCTCTTCTTCTTTCTATATTTTTTTATTTTTTTCTTCACTTATTTTTTCTCCATTCCTTTTATTTTTAAAGTGATGTACTAGCTTTAGGGGTGGCCGCCGCCCAGCCCCTTTAGATCTGCCACTGCAGGTGACCATGACTACTGTTGGAAGCTGAAAAATAAAGAGAAAAAACGCGATTGAGGCAGACATTATATATCGCTGTCGCAGACTCATGTCTAGCTTAGCTTGTTACGTCTTTTCTCCGAATGGAAAGACATCAAATATATACATAATAAAATGAATGCATGTGCAAGGTATGCATGCGGAAGTGGAAATGAGTACCCAGCTAGCAAAGTACAAAAATACCAGCAATTCTGTGGGTGGTTTATAGTTGAATTAGGGACAGAGCTTTCTTTTTTTTGAAAAAAAACAAGAGCGGATTTAAGGCCCCTACTGGAATTTAATTAATAGTAAACAAATTAAGTTAAATGTGAAAGCACTTTATCAGGGTTGATCTCCAGCGCTTACCTTTCTTAAAGAAAAAAAACACCCAGGAGAACCTATACAATTTTTTCATATTAGTACTCCCTCCGTACAGGAAAAGGAAGTTATTTTTGGACAAGGTTTTGGTCAAACATTGAGAATATAATTATGAATAACTTTTAAGTTATTGGGTTTTAAAATATAAAAGCTACATGAATAGATTTGTATTGACAAATATTTTCATAAAGTATACATTTATCATTTTTTAATAAATGTTTTATAAAAACAAGGAGTTAAAGTTTACTTTGAAGACCATGTCATTGTCTCAAACGACTTCTTTTTTCTATATGGAGGGAGTATATATATATACTAAAAAAACTAATCATCTAGACATGGTCTACGCGTACATTAACATCCTCAGCCAATTGAGCTAGCTCAACCTCCTCTATATTACACACATTTAAGAGCATTAATCTGATAAAAAGGCATTTAATTTCAATAAATAAAATGGTTCTCTACACCGTTTGATGATGTAGCAGTGACTCGAAGATGCAGTTATACACTATTACAGAATTTGTTTCTGTTAACAGTATTTTCATCGCCGATTATATTTTTGTTTTTCTTTTTATCTCAGTTAAATGATTTTCTAAAAATGGTTATCACCATTGGTTCGTAATACGAACTGATAGTGATAATCGATATTAACAATGACAACATTATTCTTTCATCACCGAGGGCAAAAAAAAACCCCCACGGTAATGACATATATCTAGTTGTGTTACTATTAAGAATAAGGGAGAATTATTTATTTGGCCTTCAAAAAACTCTGGTTACTTATGTGGCCCTTTTTCTTTTGAAGTTGTGTATATGGCCTCAAAACGAAACTTTGTTACTTATTTGGCCTTCCGTTAGATTTGAGGGCATACAGTGTTAAGTATTGAGTAAAAAGACCATTTTGCCCCTGCGCCTAAAAAAATAAAAAAACAGTATATATATAAATAATATATATATGAACAGTATATATATAAACATATATAAACAACAGTATGTATATAAATATATGTATATATACTGTTTATAATATATATATATCTATTATTTACTTTATATTATATATATATACTGTTTTATACACTTTTTAATTTTTTTAGGTGCAGGGGCAAAATGGTCTTTTTACTCAATACTTAACACCGTTATGCCCTCAAATCTACGGAAGGCCAAATAAGTATCAAAGTTTCGTTTTGAGACCATATACACAACTTCAAAAAAAAGGGCCACATAAGTAACTAGAGTTTTTTTAGGGTCAAATAAATAATTCTCCCTAAGAATAATGTCATCAAGGTAATGATAATTATAGGATTTTTCCTTTTTTGTGGGAAATAAGGGACTTGCTAAAATTCATGTGCCTAACTTTTAGTTTTCCTATCAGTCAACATTTATTGCATATATTTATACTAAAATTATAGATTTTTTGTTCATTGCAATTTCGGTAGACGCATCTGCAATTTTTAGCACCTGGAATCAAAACCGTTAGACAAACCACAAACTAACAAAATCTATTTTATATTGGCACAAAAGACATTAACATTTTATAATTTTTTCTATAGGTACACAAGTACAAAAAAATATGTTATGACACCAAAACAAATAACAAATCATAAAATTAATAACTTACTTGTAGTAGGTAGTTGAATAAGAGTGTTGTCTGAAATCATTTTAAAATTTAGACACCTCAAATAGTAGGGAGTGGGGAAATAATTAGGTTTTTACAAGAATTAGATGGAGAGCAAGAACCAAACACCAGAGTGCAAAGAACATTCCGAAGCTTATGCCAGTTGCCAAACTAGCTAGAATTGATGTTGGGCTGTTGTGTGTAGGGATGCCAAGTGGATACCCAATGGGTTTTTTGGGTCAGCTAACTAATTACGGTTAAATGTCATTCTAGTTCATTTTTTCACTTCTCTCAAACTACAAAAACGTCATTCTAGTTCATTTGATTAAATTTTTTGGTCGACCCAATGACCCAAAATATTTAAAACTTGCATCTCTAGTTGTGTGGGTTACAAGGTTCTCCACTGAGTTGAAAATTTAATTAATGTTGCACCTGTGGTTTTCTCTTCTTCTGTTTCTTTTTGAGAAATAAGGTACAATCACTACGGGAAAATCAATCTTTGCCGAGTGCCTGTGGCTTTGCCGAGTGCCAAATTTCGGGCACTAGGCAAAGAGCCTCTTTGCCGAGTGCCGGCCACGTGGCACTCGGCAAAGCGCAAACACAAGGCAAAACATGCTTTGCCGAGTGCCACGTGGCCGGCACTCGGCAAAGATCCCCTCTTTGCCGAGTGCCAGCCACGTGGCACTCGGCAAAGTATGTGGCCCCGAATTGTGCCACGTGGGCGGTTCTTTGCCGAGTGCCACGTGGCTGGCACTCGGCAAAGAGGTGCCTTTGCCGAGTGCCGGCCACGTGGCAGTCGGCAAAGAATGTGGCCCCGAACTGTGCCACGTGGGCGGTTCTTTGCCGAGTGCCACCACGTGGCTGGCACTCGGCAAAGAGGTGCCTTTGCCGAGTGCCAGCCACGTGGCACTCGGCAAAGAGCTCTTTTGCCTAGTGTTTTTTTCTGACACTCGGCAAAGCCAGTTTTTTAAATTATATTTTGAAGCAGTAAATTAATCCAAATGAAAAAGTTTTTAACTACAAAGTTGGTTAACTTATCAAGATGAACAATTTTTGTTTTGGTGATTTTTTCATTTGATAAACTTAAAATAAATTCGTTCACAAATCTTATATATATGTCTCCGGTAGTTTATAAAACTACAAGAGTGATATATAATGTTTATAAATAATATTAGAACCACAATGTCGGATGCACAAATAGTCAAACAACCAAATAAACTTTATAGATCTTGACAAGTTATGAAAGTTTGTAGTTGATAACTTTTTAATTTGAAGTCATCTAGTTATGCAAAACTGCGTCGAATTTGAAAATTTTAAAATTCAAAATTTTCAAAATACCTCAGATGGAGAAATGACCAAAATGAAAGTTGTAGATCTCGAAAAGTTATGAAACTTTGGTGTTGATAACTTTTTGATTTGAAATCATCTTGTCAACGAAAACTATGTTTCAAATTATAAAATTTAAAATTCAATTTTTTATAAACGACTTCAGATGGAAAAACTACCAAAATAAAAGTTGTAGATCTTAAAAAGTTAGAAAACTTTGTAGTTTACAATTTTTGATTTGAATTCGTTTAGGGCCTCAAATAAGCAAGTTATACATGGTTTAGTATAATATATGGTTAATCGAAACGGAGATAGAACGTATATGAGTGTGTAGTGCAGTGGTAGAGGAGGCTCCGTGCGAACGAGAGGTCCTGAGTTCGAATCCTGCTGACTGCGTGAAAAATAGTAGAACTTGCGATTTTGAGGGCGACAAGTGGGCACTGCCCAGTGGGCCACTCCTCCAATTAAATAAAAACTTTTCCCTATTTTTTCGGGGTTTTTTTATTTTTTTTTTTACCGAGTGCCAAATATGTCAGTATTCGGCAAAGAACCCTTTGCCGTGAAATTCTTCGTCGAGTGCAAAAGGCTCTTTGCCGAGTGCTGCCAGCACTCGGCAAAGAGCGATTCTGCTGTAGTGAATATCTGATCGAACATCTTCTGCATGTGTGTGTTTCATTAGACACAAAATTCCATAGGCGTGTTGGGAAATAGTACGTACGTTGATTGTTGGTAGCTTAGCACCTCATGCGTGCTCTTTTTTCATGCTATCATGTACAGTCAAAGTGTTGTAGGTCGCGCACTTGTGTTTAGGGGTGATAAAAGATCCTTTAATTTAGTCAAACAAATTTAAGAATCAGGCTCAATAAAAATTAGATCATAATATTATATAATTTAACTAAAATTAGATAGGGCTAAATTAGATAGGTCGTGCACTTGTGTTGAGTTGATTGGGGGATGGATATTCCCTAGCCTTAATGTTGGATTTGAATTAATGAACGGGCACTATCTAGATATTAAAATTCATTCGGCTCACAACAGAAATTTATATATCCAAGAACTAACTAGCTGTTCACATACATACAGAAACAGTACAAATCAACCGCCTCTTATGCTATTTTCATATCCGTACGTACAAAACAGTCGTAGAACAGTGCTTTTCTCTCACAAAAAATCAACTGAACCGGCTTGTAGCTCAAGCGAACAAGGCTCTTTCCATGCATGAGCCAACACTAGATGTCCAAATTAAAGTGTAACAGAGAGAGAAAAGCTTGACTACATTCTAAATAATATTAGTGGCGATGAATGGGTGTACTGTTCAATGTACCGCATGCATGCACTTTGTGCATGTGAAAAAAGGGTGGAAAATATTAAAGGATACGTGTAGTCAACGAGATCAAGAGTTGTGCCGCCCAGTTGCCCATCCGGGAGGCCCACCCACCCCTGTGGTGACGAACTTGTATAAACACTTTATTTGGTCTTTTTTCACTGCTTGTGTATATAAGTACTCCCTCCGTCCACGAAAAATCAATTTCTAGAGTTGTCTTAAGTCAAACTTTTTAAACTTTTTAAACTTTGACCGAATTTCTAAAAAAAACTATCAAGTTTGATGGTACAAAATTTACATCATTAGATACATCTTCGAGTATATTTTTATAATATGTACATTTTATATCATAGATGTTATTACTCTTTTCTATAAAGTTAGTCAAAGTTAAAAAAATTTGACTGACACGGATTCTAGGAATTGATTCTTCGTGGACTGAGAGAGTATATCCTGGAGAATAAATGACAGCTGGTAGCTTTTTACTTCGGTTTTCTAAATGAACCAAATTAAGGACACTTTAAAAACCAATCGGCCGTGCGGTAGGTCATTGACCGAACGCTCTATACAGCCCGTGCTCCTCTTCTTCATCTTGTCCACCCGCCTGCTCGCTTTCTCATTCTTCCTCCCACGGTCCCACCATCCAGCCGCCCATCATCTGTTGCGGCTGAGCTCAGGTAAAACCCACCTTCTTCCTCTTCCTCCTCCCACCTTGACTTGATCTGACAGTCGTTAAGGCCTAACTGCATGTCGGTCTCCCTACCGCCTGGCCGGTCTCCCTCAAATGTCCTTTCTTCTAAGGTCGTCGGAGTTTGGGAAGATGAGACGACGAGCTTGCCGGAATGACCCTAACTCGTAGATCCAAGAAGAGAAGTTGCCGAAGAGGACAGACCAAGGAGCTCGAGGGCACAAGCGCGGGAAGGCAGTGGGGTGTGAGCGCCGTAAGAAGACTTGAACAATTGTGAAGGCTAGACAGGGCTAAGAATATCATATCAAAGTGAACTGTTAAATCCAAAATGCACCCATATAAGCATCTATATGAATTCATAGCATTTCATGAGGGTCCACATAATCAACCACCTCTTGTGGTAGGCTTTTATATATCCAACCACCACTAACCAGAGCCAAAACCTAGCAATAGCTTGTAAGATGAAGTAACCCTTCCAAAGTTTTTTGTAATCATTGCTCGTGGCACAACATAAAGTTGGTAAAGCCAATCTTAAGCTTGGCTCCATCATGTTCTCATGGGAACACCTTGGAACCAAGCTATATGTGAATTTCCATGGTGTAAATCTAGTGACACACTAACCAATCAACATCTTCAACTGCAAGTGAAACAGAAAGGAACCTTTGCAAGATTACTCGTGATAGTTTGAACAACCTAAGGCAAAAACATGATACGTCTCGAATGAGGCCATAACCCTTGTGGTGGCTAATGGACTTCACTCGGGACCCTATTCATCAAGGTTCACTCGCAAAATTGTGACTCCCATATATAGCACGAGGTCATCTGCCACTGAGATGGCCAACTGAGTGTCACGTAGGGCCGCTCGCCTCCCCCCACCATGCTATATATATGGCCCACGCTGAAGCTCCATGCATTGTCGGCCACCTTGGGTTGTCCCTAGGGTTGGGAGAGTTGGATCGTAAAGTGAATAAGGATAAAATCATAATTTGTACTCTACCTAAAATAGAGGCAGAACAGCAGATTCATACAAAAAGAGTGAGATGAAAAAAAAAGGTGAGATGACGATGGTTCACGTCGTTCACTTCATCTGCAAGAGTCTGCACCTGAAGAAACGTAGTTGCCTCCTCCTCAAGATTGATATTGTGAAAGCTTTCGACTTCGTTTGTTGTGTTCATCGGATCGACCTCGCCTCTCCGTGCCAAGTTGATTTGGGAGACGCGTGCACCACCCAAGGTCAGGTACTTTTTCTGGTTGGCTATGTATCGCCGTTGCTGGACTACTACGAACCGGCGAATTGAATGCGGCATGAGCTGCAGGACAATGACACTTGCAACATGTTCCTCCAAGCCTCGAAAACTTTAGACCATAGTATCTTGCTTGGATGTGTCTCCTCAGCCGTCAGGTTTGGGTTCTGCTCATGTGCAGGCTTGGTCTGACAACATTGGTCGCTCACGATGACATGGACCTCTCTTTCTTTTGGTGGACCGGGGCTAGGCAAAGGGTGCCCAGAGGGAAGGGCTTTCATTCACGTACTAGTCATGCTGACCTGCTGCTGCTGGCTCCTTCGGAAAGAACGCGGACTCTCAGGGGTGAAGCCTCGGATGCTCACGATCTTTTTTGCATGGAAATCTTGCAGGAGGCCGTACGTCGTATGGCTGCAGACCCGGCTACTCAAGCTAGCTTGCCGTCATCGCTCAGTTTGCTTTTGTAATTAATTAATCTCTCGTGTCGTGTGTTAATTTCTTGTTTTGTTCCTGCTGCTCGTCGGGTAAACTTTTGGTTACCTGGTGTCGTGGCTGCCGTTGTTTGTTTTGTTGTTCTTTATTTCCTCTTAATAAATTATGTGCTACAGTGCACGCTCGTGAAAAAAAAAAAAACTTATTATTCTACAAACCAAAATACCCCCATAGAATCAATCTTCTCCAAAATACCCCCATAGAATCAATCTCCTTTCTCATCCATGGAATGGACGGAAGTTGTGACATTCTCTCGTTACATGGTTGAAGAATTTTTTTAAAAAAGAACAACAATAAGAAGGCAGGACGGAGAGAGGAACCGATGGATGATACATTGAGCCGGCCATAGCTAGGCAGAGAGGGAGAGGTAAAATTGTAAAAAGAAAAGCTCCCGACCGGCCGCCGAACCCCACCAACCTTAGAGCAGCTCCAGTGTAGTCTAAAAATCGAACCGAGAGTTCATCCCACCAAACCATACACATTGGAGTATCCGAACCGTATGTGTCAGAACCAAAATCGCACTCTGCAGATGAGTCGAACCGAAGCGATAAAATAATCAGGTCTATGCACCACGTGAGCAGAGAGAAGAAAAGACCGGCGAGAAAAGAGTCCGCTTGAGCCGGCTTTCAAACGGGTGGATGATTTTTTTAATCGTACGTAGACCCTACTAATCGATGTCTATACTAGAGTTATCGAACTCTCCTTGCGTTCGGCTGGCGCGGATTTCATGGTTCTGATTCAACACTGGAGCTGCCCTTAGCGTGGTCACACTCACTCACTATCCCCTGTCTTCCCATCCATCCATCCATCCCGCTAGTTTTCAAATTTAACTTTTCCACACAAGTACTACTCCCTCTGTCCATAAAACTTTAAATTAACAATGTTTTTAATAAATAGTATTAATATTTATTAATCTAAATAAATTTATTATAAAAATATATTTTGTAATTAATCTAATGATGTCTATTTGATATTATAAATATTAATATATTTATATTTATAATTACTCTTATATATAACTTATAAGATACTAAAAGGTGATATATAATACGGTAGAATTGCGTGTTTTTCTATATATATACGGACGTCTCTAGGAGCAGGAAATTTGGTGACGCATGCAAATTAAGGCCTTGTTCAGTTTCCAAAATCCTCAAAATATTTTGCGCGCTACCCGTTACATCAAATCTTTATACACATGCATGAAGTATTAAATGTAGGTAAAAAATAACTAATTGTACATTCAGTTTGTTCATGTCGAGACGAATCTTTTGAGTCTAGTTAGACCATGTTTGGATAAAGTTTGTCAAATAACAACAAAATTGTTACATGAAGGCCTAAACGAGTGGTGCTGGAGTCGCTGGCATGGCAGCTCCTCCCTCCCGCTTGCTTCCTCGCTCTGTCCGTCTGTGGTCTCTTTCCTTTCTGTTGCTTCTCTCTCTGAGTCGTCTCTGTCTGTCTGTCTCTCTCCTGGCCTCGCCGGCTCGCCTATATATACGCCGCGCCCTCCGATCCCCTGCATATATACACCCTTGCCCGTCGTCCCGTCCCGGGCCCGGCCATCGTCCCGCCGCGTCGCCCAGCAATAATAGTAACATGGGCGGCGGCGGCGGCGGCTGCGATGTGGCGAAGCCGGTGGCGGCGATGGTGGTGGTGCAGGTGATGTCGGCGGGCGTGAACATATTCTACAAGCTGGCGGTGTCGGACGGCATGGACATGAGGGTGCTCGTCGCCTACCGCTACCTCTTCGCCTCCGCCGTCCTCGCGCCACTCGCCTACTTCATCGAGAGGTACATGATCCAGGCTGCTTGCTGCTGCTTATCTCTAGCTGGTTATATATAGCAGGGCTGCTGGGTGCGTGCATGTTGTGCATGTGCACAGATCGATCCAACCAACTCCGGCCATGCATATGCATGCATTCCAAATTCCAATCCTTGGCGGCTAGCTAGCTAGCTACCTCAGCTCGTCGTCGTACGTTCCATCTCATCGATCTCGATCTTCAATTCAGTCTTGAGCAGCAGCCAGCAGCCAGCTAGCAGCTGCCTCCCGTCCCGGCTAATTCCCATCAATCGGCCATGGCCTCCGTCCTGCGGTATGATCGAATATGATGATCCTTCTTCAATAATAGAGTTCTGTTTGCTATTTTTTTTTAGAAAATAGTTTTACGAGCAACTTCTTAAATGAAGCTGAACTGTTATAGAAAAAGTGTTTGACAAAACAGCTTCACCAACAACTTCATGCAGGGTTGAGAGAGAAAAAAAAATGAAGGTGTAAGCTATGAAAGACTACTTTTTTCAGCTTGATCTCAACTTATGGTTTTATGAGAGGTCGAATAAAACAACTTCATGTATCAAGCTATTTTGAAAAAAGATGTTTAGAAAAAAAAACAGCTCACTGCTACAACTCAAGAAGCTCTTGATCCATTCGTCTCTTTCGATCGATCTCCATGGTTCCATTCGTCTCTTTCTATCTCCATCGTCGGCGTCGCCGCCCGGTCCTCCACCATCTTGTGTTGTCTTGTCTTGTGTTGACCTTTCTATTTTCGATCAGAGGCAAAGGGAAGAGCAAAAGGAAAAAGGAAGACGACGATATGGGAGCTAGCAGCTAGCTTCGGTGTGGTAGTGCCAGCCGCCGTCCATTTTACTTTATGGGTTTGTCTATCTAACAATCGGTTGTTTTAGCCTCACCTAACAACCAGATTTTTCTCGTACACTTACAATATCTTATAATTATATTTATATTGTCTTATTACTATATTTACAACCATTTTTTCAGTATAATTTATTGAACGTAACGATGTAATTTAGAAATAACATAAACATATATCAAATTTTTCAAAAAAAAATTACAGATTATTTTTATGAATTCCAGATGTCAGAGGAATATATGTCAAATTATTTACAAATGTATAAAATTATTTACAAATTTCAAAAAAAAAACAAATAATGAAAACGCACACGCACTACAGCAGAATCGCTCTTTGCCGAGTGCTGGCAGCACTCGGCAAAGAGCCTTTTGCACTCGGCGAAGGCTTCGCCGAGTGCCGCACTCGGCGAAGGGCACTCGGCGAAGAATTTCACGGCAAAGGGTTCTTTGCCGAGTGCCAAATATCGGGCACTCGGCGAAGGCTTCGCCGAGTGCTGACATATTTGGCACTCGGCAAAGAAAAAAATAAAAAAACCCCGAAAAAACAGGAAAAAATTTTTATTTAATTGGAGAAGGGGCCCACTGGGCAGCGCCCCCATGTCGCCCTCGAAATCGCAAGTTCTATTATTTTTCACGCAATTTTCTCTCACGCAGTCAGCAGGATTCGAACTCACGACCTCTCGTTCGCGCGGAGCATCCTCTACCACTGCACTACACACTCATATACGTTCCATCTCCGTTTCGATAACTCATATATTATACTAAACCATGTGTAACTTGCTTATTTGAGGCCCTAAACAAATTCAAATTAAAAAGTTGTAAACTACAAAGTTTTCTAACTTTTCAAGATCTACAACTTTTATTTTGGTAGTTTTTCCATCCGAGGTGGTTTATAAAAATTTGAATTTCAAATTTTACAATTTGAAACGTAGTTTTCATTGACAAGATGATTTCAAATCAAAAAGTTGTCAACACAAAATTTTCGTAACTTTTCGAGATCTACAACTTTTATTTTGGTCATTTCTCCATCTGAGGTATTTTGAAAATTTGAATTTTAAAATTTTCAAATTCGACGCAGTTTTGCATAACTAGATGACTTCAAATTAAAAAGTTATCAACTACAACAACTTTCATAACTTGTCAAGATCTACAAAGTTTATTTTGGTTGTTTGACTATTTGTGCATCCGACATTGTGGTTCTAATATTATTCATAAACATTATATATCACTCTTGTAGTTTTATAAACTACCGGAGCGATATATAAGATTTGTGAACGAATTTATTTTAAGTTTGTCAAATAAAAAATCACCAAAACAAAAATTGTTCATCTTGATAAGTTAACCAACTTTGTAGTTAAAAACTTTTTCATTTGGATTAATTTACTGTTTCAAAATATAATTTAAAAACTGGCTTTGCCGAGTGTCAAAAAAAAACACTAGGCAAAGAGCTCTTTGCCGAGTGCCACGTGGCTGGCACTCGGCAAAGGCACCTCTTTGCCGAGTGCCAGCCACGTGCACTCGGCAAAGAACCGCCCCACGTGGCACAGTTCGGGGCCACATTCTTTGCCGAGTGCCACGTGCCGGCACTCGGCAAAGGCACCTCTTTGCCGAGTGCCAGCCACGTGGCACTCGGCAAAGAACCGCCCACGTGCACAATTCGGGGCCACATGCTTTGCCGAGTGCCACGTGGCTGGCACTCGGCAAAGAGGGGCTCTTTGCCGAGTGCCGGCCACGTGGCACTCGGTAAAGCATGCTTTGCCTTGTGTTTGTGCTTTGCCGAGTGCCACGTGGCCGGCACTCGGCAAAGAGGCTCTTTGCCTAGTGCCCGAAATTTGGCACTCGGCAAAGCCACAGGCACTCGGCAAAGATTGATTTTCTCGTAGTGACGGGAGGTACAATGTTTGTACAAGCGTCGGCAGCGCCGGCGAAGCCTGTACCCACGCCCGTGGGTGGTGGCGGAGGGAGCAGCAGCCGGTGGTTGAAGGCACTGCCAAGGGGAGACCTACGGGCGGCGGCGGTGCAAGGCTAGCCAGGGGTGATGGCGGCGCACGGCCGGTGCCTGGGGAAGCAGCATACAACTGATGCCAAGGGGAGGTGGCGGATGACTAGTGCCAGGGCCCAGGGGACAACGGCGGCGCGAGGGAAGTCCGGTGGCTGGGAGCGCAGCGACGCGAGGAAGTCCCGTGGCTGGGAGCACAACGGCGTATGGAGAACCGGTGGGGGCGGCGGCGGCGGCGGAGAGAGTCCGGCCGAGGGAGCCCGCGTGAGGAAAGTTGGATGAGCAGGGGAGCCAGATCGGACGTAAAGGAAAGCACCGGGAGCTAGATCCGACGGTTCAGAATTTGGTTGTCAAGTTCTTCTAAAACAACCGGTTGCTCCTTAGCAGTTCTCTACTTTATTTGCCTTTTTTCTTTTCTCCGCTCCATCTCGCTCGCTTCTTTCGATCTCTCTCTATATATTCCAGAACAGAACAAATCACTTTTGTATGTATAGACGATGCATGCATGCACCAGAGCGAGCTGAGCTACTAGCTAGTACTCCATCTTCGAAAAAGGTCGCAGCTGGATTTCCTGCTGACGGGGCAAGCTAGCATGCATATATACGGCCTAAGATTATATTGACACAAGTTATTCAGCTGAATAATTAATCACGTACGTACTCTACCTTTTTGTTTTGTCTGTATGGAATTTCCATCTTTCAGGAAGAGACGGACAAAGTTGACGTGGAGAGTTTTGGTGATCTCTTTCATATGTGGCCTCACCGGGTGAGTACCTTAGTTATATATCAATCACTCTTCACTCTATTTTTTCAACCAAAAAAAAAACATTATTCCCAACGAACCCAAGTGTATCCTACAACAAAACATGCATGGCATTGTACCTTAATTAATTACTACACTACTACATGGATGGATATATAACCGCTCGTGAACATATTATTTGATTAATTATTTAATTGCATATATATAACTCATACATACATACATACATACATACTGTGTGTGTACACACAAGCGCGCGAGCATGAGTATATATCTGGTGAAATAATGTTTCATTTTTACGTGTAGGTTTATTTCCCACTGACTGCTAGAGTAGTAGCAGTATGATGTATCGTCTTTTGCTCGCTTCATTCCATGATATATATATAGCGCACTAGCTCATCAGTAGTTCATCAATTAGTTTGGCAACAGGAACAAGAAGAAGCAGGACCAGCGCTAGCTTTTGTGTGCCGGAATTCAGGTGCCGGCCGGGCGCGCGCAGCAGCGCAAAAATACAAGCTTTTGCACGTGATGCTAGCTAGGCCGACCACATGTCCTCAGCTCCTCCACGTACGTACGCATCATCCAAAAAAGAAAATCAGGAGCCCACCCCACCACACTTTATATATGTATACTTATACTTACACTTACACACACACACTGCAATGGGCAAATAAAATACGAAACGAAAGACCACGACGAGACGAGGACGAGGACACGACACGAGGTGCTTGCCGGAGCAAGCAAACGAAAGACCACTTTTTTGGTTGGCAAAATGCAGGCTGCCTGCGCTGATGACCTTTCTCTTTTCTTTTCCGATCGATGCTGATGCTGATGCTGCATTGCTGATGATATATGCTGATGCGGCCGGCCGGCCGGGGAATTGAACAAGGCCGGACAGCTTGCTTGCAATTGCATTCATATATGCACCACACATTCACCAGCAGGATCGATCGGATATATATATGATGATGATCTATTCGTCTATCACTATCTTTTTTTTTTTGGCGAGTATTCGTCTATCACTACCAGTATAATATTAACAATATGCATGCATAATATTATTCAGCAGCTCTTCCGTTCCGTCCCGTTTGGAGAAAGTCCCGGCATATGCATATTGTTAATTTGTAGCGTGTTTTAGACACATGTCGTGAATTGAATTCACGTCCGAATCTTTTTATTTCAGCATGCCATGCCATATTGCCATTGCCATCCTTGTCTGCCTGCAGCTTTATTTGTCTCCGCCCGTTCAATTTGTCCTTGGACGTGTCTGTCACAGTTAGTGCCCTGCCCACTGACCAAGCACATACTACTAAGCGTATCAGCGTATGACTCTACGAGACTACAGACAAAGAGCTACGTACGTACTACTGCATGTCTGCATTATATAGCGTCGTATATGCATACTGTATGTACCACCCTGTACCTAGCTAGTTTGTGCATGGCTGAGAAATTATTGATTTCTGCAGGTTGCACATATCTAGACACGCTGCAGGCCTTGCATGCATGCCTTGCACATATACGTGTACGTGGCCGCCGGCCGCCTTGCATACCTGCCAGCTGAGCTGCAGCCTGCAGGAGGGCGGCGGCGTCGCGTCGTGTACGTACGTACACGTACACACGTACCGCATGAATCAACACACAGAACACCATGCCAACAAGCACACTGCAATGCACGGCCAGTAATGTACTGTAACGGATGACATGCATGGATTAATTGGATGCCCACCTGTAACGATGCCTAGCTGACATGCATGCAGGGGCTCGCTGACGCAGAACCTGTACATCTCCGGCATGAAGCAGACGTCGGCCACCTTCGCCTCCGCCACCACCAACCTCGTCCCGGGGGTCACCTTCGTGCTGGCGCTCATCTTCCGCTACGAGCGCCTCTCCATCCGGGCCTCCTCCGGCCAGGCCAAGGTGGCGGGCACGCTGCTCGGCGTCGCCGGCGCCATGCTGCTCACCTTCTTCAAGGGCGCCGACATCACCCCCTCCTGGCACAGCAGCAGCCTCGCCGCCGACGAAGCCCGCCACGCGCCGCCTCCGGAGGCCGCCGCCGCCAGCCGCGTCATGGGCTCGCTGCTCTGCGTCAGCAGCTGCGTCTTCTACGCGCTCTGGCTCATCCTGCAGGCCAGGCTCAGCAAGGAGTACCCGTTCCACTACTCCAGCACGGCGCTCATGTGCGTGATGAGCACGGTGCAGTCCGTGGCTTTCGCGCTCTGGGCCGGCGGCCGCCGCGACGTCGCGCGCGGCGGTGGCGCCTCGGCCTCGACGTCCGCCTGCTCTCCGTCGCCTACTCGGGCGTGCTCGCCTCCGGGGTCATGCTGGTGGTGCTGTCCTGGTGCGTCCAGAAGCGCGGCCCGCTGTTCGCCTCCGTCTTCAACCCGCTCATGCTGCTGGTGGTGGCCGTCCTCGGCTCGCTGCTGCTGGGCGAGAAGCTCTACCTCGGCAGCGCGCTCGGCGCCGTGCTCATCGTCGTCGGACTCTACGCCGTGCTCTGGGGGAAAGGCCGCGAGGCGGCCAAAGAGGTCACCATCACCACCAAGGTCAGCGAGCTGCCCATCATGCCCGTCGTCGCCGCTATCGACGACGACGAACATGATGATGGCACGCGCGGCGCCGTCGACGTGGTAGTCGTGCAGCAGCGAGCTCAGCCGTTCGCCGATCACGATTCGTCGAAGCAGCAGCAAGCCAGCAACAGACGACGACGAGATGAGTATTGATTAAATTATTAATTAACAGGGGAGGGATGCTCGTCAACCAACTCAAATCAACCTGCTGAGTGCTGCTGAGTTCTGAGTGCTGACCCGCGCCGTATGCACGTAGAATTGATCGCATTCGCATCGCTGATTGGCTAGCTATCTAGGTTATGCATGCATACGCAATTGTATCTGTCATGCATCATGCCTCAACTGAATTCCATCTATCAGTTGTCTCGATCGTCGTGCAAGATGGACGCATGGAATGGAGGAGATCGATGTACTAGTACTGTAGATCCAAGCGGTGTACGGATGTACTCTCTCCGCCCCTAAATAATTATCTCTAGAAATCCGTGTTTTCCTCGCAGACACGCTTTCCGGACGACAGTTAAAAAGGAACGGAGGGAGTAGTTATAGTTGCTAGACAGTAGAAAATTACGCAATCATCAATATTTACAGTGTGTGTGTGCAAGCGAATAAATGGGTGTGTTCATCCAAATTCCAACCCAAGGAGACGACACATGCATAGAATAAAAAAGACTGCAAGCCAATCTCAATCTGGCAGCATTTTCAGAACTGACAACACTCTCACATCCATCAGCAGTTTGAAACCGCTTTTCATTATTAGGCCTGTAATTGAGTTGAGAGAAGCCGACATGGGCGGGCCGTTCGTCAAAGGCCAGAAATATACCTTTTTACTAGGCCCGTTAACCTAGCAGGCCGAATGTTTCCCTTGCCAAACAAATGTACCTGGGAGTAGGGAGCCTGTCTGTCCAATCCAAATTACAAAGGATATAAACAAGAGACTTTTACATATGTGCCATTATGAAAGATGGTAATTGCGTACATGCCATTGAAAAGTTTGAACGATCATGTATACCATCGTGCTAAACTTTTTTGTCGTCCATGTCACTTGTTCACTCCGTCAGATTTGGCTCTAATGGTGTTAAACAACCAGCGTGAAAAGACAAAAATGCCCTCAGGTGTAAATATGTTTTTAAATCTTTTTTAGCATCTTAATGACTTCAAATGAAAAAACTAAGAACTAGAAAGTTGTAGATCTCCTTGAGATCTACAGTTTACATATAAAACTTATTTTTTTTGATTTCATATAAAAATAATGTTTTTTTCTAAGACATATTAAATCATATTAAACCATAATATTTTTTACGGAATTAAATAAAATTAATTTTTATATATAAACTGTAGATCTCAAAGAGGTCTGCAACTTTCTAGTTCTGAGTTTTTTCATTTGAAGTCGTTAAGATGCTCAAAAAGAATTAATAATATATTTACACCTAAGGGCATTTTCGACTTTTCACACCGGCTGTTTAACACCGTTAGAGCCAAAACTGACGGAAGTGGCATGGATGACAAAAAAAAGTTTAGCACGATGACATACATGACCGCTCGAACTTTTCAATGGCATGTACACAATTACCATCTTTCATGATGGCACACAAGTAAAACTCTCTGTAAACAAGGCCTAAGTAAAATTTAGAGTAGATTGACATCGATGAGACCTAGAATTCAATTCTTTTTAGGGTATAAAATACTCCGTAGTAGTGTAGTGCGTGCTTCGTAACTCCCAGGCCCGACTCAAAAAAAAAAGTAACTCCCAGGCCCGTACACACATGCAAAGGCAGAGCCAAGGCCCGGCCAAGCCTGGGCCGATGGCCGGGCTCCACTCGGCTGGCTGCTGCAGGCACAAAAAAAAACTTGGTCGTACGTACATGCATGTATAGATAGTGGCTCCTCCAATTCGATTGTTAATACATGAGTTACCTTATGACAAGATTTATTAATAAATTCAGGCCTTATTTAGTTTCTACTCAAAAAAATTTGGTTCTGTCATATCAGATGATTAGACATATGCATGTAGTATTAATTATAGACTAATAAAAAAACTAAATACACAGATTGCGAGTAACTCGTGGGATGAATTTTTTAGTCTAATTAATCTACGTTTTGACAATATGGTGCTATAGTAAATATTTGCTAATTATAAACTAATTATGCTTTAAAAATTTGTTTTGTAAATTACTCTCTATCTATGTAATTAGTTTTATTAATAGCTTGTTTTTAATGTTTCAATTAAAGCCACAATATCCAATGTGACACCTTAAATTTTTTTGTTCTGGGCCTAAACAAGGTCATAAACACAAACTTCCTAAAATACCTAAGATCTTTAATCTCTGACAAAATCAGATCAAGGATGGACCGTTGTAACTCCCTTTTATCAGTGAAGCGAGTTAAGCCTTTTATGGTACCCCAATGGATGACTCATAAGCTGACTCTTAGCATTTTTTCATACTTTAATACAAGAGAGGGAAAAGCTAGCTTTTGCTCAAAAGCTAGGCTCATACACACATTCCAAGATTATGTGACAGTGTCATGTGGCCCTTATTGTATTATGAGTTATTGCTAAAAGTTAAGACTATTGAAAAGGTTAACTTAGAGCTAGCAACTGACTCTTATTGTTGCGGGTGCCCTCAGTATGACGTTGTATCTCGCCCAGGCTCTATAAAATTTCTGGCTCTGCCACTGCACACATGGATAAGGAGCCAAGGTAGGTAAAGCTAAATAATATCGGATCCAAGTGTTGAAGTCGAGTGTCATATTCATACTCAAAAGCATTTCGATTGGTTTATATGTACGCACGTCACGTGTTAGCTATATGCAGGGACGAAACCAGAAAAAAATTTAGGAGAGACTGGACAAAAGTTGATGCTAAAATTCATAAAAAGAAGTCGCCTACTCGTCCGGATATTTGGAGCCTACTGCAGACTGCGGCGTGCCCTCGTCCATCAGCGCTTTGCCTAGCTCCTTACCCGTCGGTCCTGCTGTCAATACTCGCTTGCTTGTTGCACCTGACTCCTTGCCAGCTCATCCGTTGGCTGCCACACATGGCTACACGCTCGCAGCTTGCCGCGTCGTTCAGCTTCGTGACTAGGCCTGGCTGCCCGTCGATCGCCGATCGTGGCCCCGCTAGCTTGTCCCCGCACAGCCGCACCCAGGAGCCGATGACCCGTTGGTTGTGTCACAGCGTAGTCGCGTCTGTCGCTCACTAAGAACTGGGTGGCGCTGTGTGAAGGGGAAGAAACACTCTATAGAGATGGGTTGGGGCGCGAGGAAGGAACGCCCTGTAGGGATGGGTTGGGATGGTGGACTGGGAACTGAGAAATTAGGATTGAGTCTTGTGCCTTAGCTGGATAATTCTCTGTGTATATTGGATTGCTTGTCTAATTAGCAAAAGAGAACATCTTCTACTCCTAATAAATTCTAGCCCCTCCTACCTTGTACATGGACAATCTCAACCCCTCCTACCTTATATATTTAAGACTAAAATTTTAACAAAATACTATAAGGATTTCACGTACTCGGTAGCGGTAGGAGGGGCTCGAGCCCCTCCCGCCCTACCGCTGGCTTCGTCGCTGGCTATATGCATGAATGGATACAATCATATACAATGCATGGAGCATTCAATCACAAAAGGCGAATTTAGGCTCACTACTGGACGAACGGGTTTTAGCCCGGCCATCCGGGACTAAAGGTAGAACCAACCGGGGTTAAAGGTTCTCGTGAGAAAAAATAAATATGTGTTTGTGAGATTTAAACTCAACATCTCTGGCCTCGCACCCAACTCACCTACCAACTGAGCTACACAACCTGCGTGATATAGTTCTAGACGTTTTCTTTTGAACCCACTCGTGAAGGACACCAACCGGGCTAAAGGGTCACCCTTTAGTCCCGGTGGGTATTACCGACCGGGACTAAAGGTCCAGTACCTTTAGTTCGGGTTGGTAATACCAACCGGGACTGAAGATTCACCTTTAGCCCCGGTTAGTGTTACCAACCGGGACTAAATGTCTTTAGTCCCGGACACAATTTTTCGCTGAGACTAAAGCTCAGTTGATGGATCGTCCAAAGCATGTTTTCTAGTAGTGTCTTTAGACGCATGTATGAAGCATTAAATGTAGGTAAAAAATAACTAATTATACTTTTAGTATGCACATATTAAGACAACTAAAAAGTTACTGGTGATTTATATTCTCAATATTTGATCTAAACCTTGTCCAAAATGACATGTTTTACGAGTACGGAGGGAGTAGTACATAAGCTTAATCTGATGCGTGCTAGCTAGACAAACTTATTAACAAACATGATAGCTTCTATTTTTCTGAATAATGTTGACGAACGGATTATAATTATAGATCAGCTGGTTAGGTTTTTTAATAAAACCTATTCATCAAGGTTTTAAGTCTTTAACTTAGCATGGATGCTCACATTTTTCTGCATTTATATTCCAAAATTTAACAGTGCTATGTTTTCAGTGGTAGACGACGTTCTCATTGACAGCGAGATGTACGCAGTGACTTCGTGAATTTCAAGATCTACTAACTCAGGACAATATTTACGTATGTGTATTCATAGAGGTGAGTATATGAACATCTACGTTGTACCGTGTAATTATCAAAAGAAATAAATGTCAATTCATATAGCTAACATATACCGCGTCAATATTTGTGCAAACAGGCCAAAGGCCTAGGACGTCAAAAAATTCGTGTACTACTACTTACTAGTATCATGTTTGTGCTAACGTCACGGTTTCATTTCAATGAAGCACATAAAAACAACAATTTATTATAGAATAATTTAGACAAACACACAAAAAATATTTACTCATAGTTGAAATCAATGGTATGAGCAAGATATAACAATCATATAAACAGTTGAAATCAATGGTATAAACAAGATACAACAACATAGTTTAAACATGCAAAAACTTGTTTATAATATTCAGCGAATGGACGAACGCTATAATAGCAATCTAATTCCAAGAACTAATTTGAGTAGTGACAACCGCACAAACCTAGGTAAACATATGCTATTAAAAATATATCAGTTCATAGCTTATTTTCTCCCATTTTATAGAGATATAAGGAGATTCAATTTACCTTCCAGTGCATCATCATAAACAGAATAACCAAAGTATATGACAAGTGTTCTTCTCCAGCGACATGACAAGCACTTGCCCTCTCCTTAACTTGGCAGCTTCTCTGGGCCATTAAATCGAACACCTTAAAAGCAACCAAACAGGATTAACATCTTAGAAAGCAGTCAGGCGGGATTAGGCCAGCAACGACCAGCCAGCTGCAAGGAGCGTCCAGTGTTAGAATACTTAGGGATAATAGACTCGGGATTCAAAGCGAACAGCAAGTGTAGTAGTGCTTAATATGCATAACAGTAGAAGTAAAAGACAAAAGGGGTTAGGGTTACAACCATCTCCGCCCTTGGAGCTTGATCCGGCGTCCGCCATGGAGTCGAGGAAGCCGGGGCGGTGAAGAGCACGTCGTGGTAGAGGAGGGAGCTGTCGGGGTCGATGCAGCGACGGCGGCGGAGGGGGCTTCCCGTCACTGGCTGCGAGCCCTAGATCGGATTAGGGTTGGGGAATGTCGGTGGGGTGGCTGGTGGCTCGACGAACCTCGTGTCTTGTGCCTTGGCCCCCACCTCCCTTTTATATCCCGCAGTGTGACAGGGGCCCTCCAACCATTAATGGGTTGGGCTCCCCGATCAGGAGCGGATCAAGTTAGATAAAAGGGCCGTTGGGCCCAGTAACTAGGGAGATCAATACTAACATTCTCCCCCTTGATCTCCTAATAACTTATCTTATTCTTATCTTAAATACTCAACTTATATGGCTCTATTCCATTATAAAGAAAAGCGTCGAGCGCGTCTCGTCGTCACAACCAAGCGTCGTTGGACTTGACGGCTACAATACATCTCTCTAATTTGAAACAGAGTTCTAACTTGGGCCCTAAGTGTTCAGGAATCATAGGCTTTCCCTTAACCCCATGCCGGCTACGTGTCTTCTAAACACGTTGGGTGGTAAGCCTTTTGTCAACGGATCCGCTAACATTTTATCTGTACTTATATGCTCAAGGCTAATGACATGATCCCGAACTTTATCTTTCACAACATAGTACTTAATGTCAATGTGTTTGGCAGCACCACTTGACCTATTGTTGTGAGCATATTCAACTGCAGGATTATTATCGCAGTATAACTTAAGTGGTTTCTGAATGCTGTCTACCACTGCTAATCCGGGTAAGAACTTCTTAAGCCAGTTCACCTGCCCCGAGGCCTCATAACATGCTACAAACTCCGCATACATTGTGGATGATGTAACGAGAGTTTGTTTGGAGCTTTTCCACGATATAGCCCCACCTGCAAGGGTGAAAATATAACCCGAAGTGGATTTTCTTTCCTCCCCCGCATAATCTGAATCTGAGAACCCTACTATCTCAAGGGAATCTGATCTCTTATAGGTTAGCATGAAGCCTTTTGTGCCCTGCAAATAACGCAAGACTTTCTTTACTAATTTCCAGTGCTCTATGCCTGGATTTTTCTGATATCTGCCAAGTAACCCGGTAACAAAAGCTATGTCAGGGCGAGTACAAATTTGAGCATATTGTAAACTTCCGACAGCGGATGCATAAGGAACTGATCTCATTTGCTCGAGCTCTATCTGATTCTTGGGACACTGATGTTCCCCATACTTATCGCCCTTGACTATGGGTGCAGGTGATGGGCTGCATTTATGCATACTATATTTCTTAAGAATCTTATCTATGTATGCATTCTGAGACAAACCTAATACCCCTTTGCTTCTATCACGGTGAATCTCTATCCCCAGAACAAAAGAGGCTTCACCGAGATCCTTCATATCAAAATGCGAGGACAAGAACTTCTTTGTTTCCATTAGCAGACCGACATCATTGCTTGCCAGCAAAATATCGTCCACATATAGAACCAAAAAGATGAACTTACTATTCTTAAACTTTGCATACACACAATTGTCCTCAACATTAGCCTTAAACCCAAAACGTCTTATGGTGTTATCAAACTTCAAGTACCACTGTCTCGAAGCTTGTTTTAACCCATAAATGGACTTTCTTAGTCGACATCCCATCTTTTCTTTTCCTTCCACAACAAAACCTTTCGGTTGTGCCATGTAAACATCTTCTTCTAGATCCCCATTAAGGAATGCCGTCTTAACATCCATTTGATGTAACTCTAAGTCATAATGTGCCACTAGCGCCATTATAATTCTAAAAGAATCCTTACATGAGACAGGAGAAAAAGTCTCATTGTAATCAATTCCTTCTCTTTGGGTAAAACCCTTTGCCACAAGTCGCGCCTTATATCTCTCAATGTTCCCTTGGGAGTCACATTTGGTTTTGTAGACCCATTTACAGCCTACTGTTTTGGCTCCTTTAGGAATTTCCACTAAATCCCAAACATTGTTGGAATCCATGGATCTTAGCTCATCTTTCATGGCTTCTAACCACTTATTTGAGTGCTCGCTTCTCATGGCTTGTTCATATGTAGTGGGATCATCCTCCATATGAAACTCTTCGGCCTCATAGACTTCATAATCATCTGAGATAGCTGATCTTCGAACTCTATGTGACCTTCTAATGTTCTCATTATTTGGCGCCATTTGGGACTGTTGTTGTTCTTCCCCATGCACGACAGGTGGTTCTAATGGCTCCTGAAGGACAGGTTCCAGATTTCCTGTCGGCAAGGGAGGCTCAACAACAGGCACTGACACTACAGTGCTTGACACTGTTGGCACAGCAACAACAGGTAGCATGAAGTATGGTTCCTGAAACATTGGAGTAGGGGCGTGAACCCGTTTCTCCTCTAAGTTAACTTTTTGAACCACCTTGCTCCCCCTGATCACATCATGTTCTAAAAACTCAGCATGTCTTGTCTCTACAAACTTTGTATGCCTGTCAGGGCAATAAAAGCGGTAGCCTTTTGATCTATCTGGGTAGCCAATAAAATGGCAACTAACAGTCTTAGGATCTAATTTTCCTAAATTTGGGTTAAAGACTTTAGCCTCAGCTGGACATCCCCACACCCTTAGATGCTTAAGTGAGGGTACTCTGTCTGTCCATAACTCATACGGTGTTTTAGGCACCGACTTACTGGGTACACGATTAAGGATATGAATGGCGGTTTTTAACGCCTCCATCCACAACCTTATCGGTAAAGTGGAGTAACTGACCATGCTTCTTACCATATCCATCAGGGTACGGTTTCTTCTTTCGGCCACTCCATTTTGCTGAGGTTCTCCTGGCATTGAATACTGAGCAACTATGCCATGCTCCTGAAGGAACTTTGCAAAAGGTCCTGGAACTTGACCATACGGGGTATGTCGCCCATAGTATTCTCCACCACGATCTGATCTTACTATCTTAATTTTCTTATTGTGTTGATTTTCTACTTCTGCCTTAAATATCTTAAACTTATCTAAAGCTTCTGATCTTTCTTTAATCGGATAGATGTAGCCATAACGTGAGTAGTCATCAGTGAATGTTATAAACGAGTCATAACCATCCACACTCATGACGGGAAACGGTCCACATATGTCAGTGTGGATTATTTCTAAAGTCCCCGCACTGCGTTTGGCATTTTTCTTAATTTTCTTAACGTACTTACCTTTAATGCAATCAACACATTGGTCTAATTCTGATAGTTCTAATGGCGGAAGAATTTCAGTTTTGACTAATATATCCATTCTCCCCCTCGAAATGTGGCCTAATCTACAATGCCACAATTTCGAAGAGTCAACCTGAATATTCTTTCGCTTTTTACTTACATTCATAGACGAGGAAGCAATCTTATTCTCAGAACTTATAACATTAACATTCTCAGAAATGGATAACAAATAAAGTTTGTCCTGTCGGAAGGCAAGACCAACACACTGATTATTAAAAAATATCTTACACTTGCCATCTCCAAAATGACAAGCCAATCCATCATCATCTAACTTAGACACACTTATTAAGTTTCGATGCAAAGAAGGAACATAGAGTACATCATGAAGCCTAAGTACAAAACCATTTACTAATTCTAATGATACGTCTCCAATGGCTTGGACGTCGGCTTGTACTCCATTAGCCACCTTAATTGTTCTTTCTCCTCTTTGCAGGGTCTTCCTCGTAGCGAATCCCTGAAAAGAATTAGCAACATGAGTAGTTGCACCTGAATCAACCCACCATGTGGATTTGTCATAACTTAGAAACAAGGATTCATCTACAAATGTAATAATATCCTCACCATTCTTACTCAGGAACTTCAGGAACCCAGGACAATCTTTCATCCAATGGCCCCTTTCCTTGCAATACATGCACTGATCTTTGTCTACAGTGATCTTCTTTCCCTGCTGGGACTGAGACTGAGCTGGGAACTGAGGCTGAGGAGGGAACTGAGGCTGAGGTTGGAACTGAGGTGCCTTTCCCTTGGCATTAGCATTAGAGGATGAGCTGCCATCCCACTTTGGTTTCCCTTGTGGTTTAGCATTCTTATTAAAAAAACTTTCTCTTATTATCCTTCACATAGAGAGCAGAGTCCCCACGTGAATCCTTAATGCGCTCTTCCTCTTGAACGCACATACTAATGAGCTTGTCCATGTTCCAGTCATCAGGCAACATGTCATAGTTGACACTAAAAGTGTCAAACTCACTTGGCAGTGAGGCAAAGATCATGTGAATGACAAAAGGATCAGGTAACTTAATTTTCATGGACTCAAGCTTAGCAGCTATGGTGCTCATTCTTAGTATGTGGTCTCTAACGCCACCACCATTGTATTTCTTATTGCAAAGCTCTTTGATAAGAGCACTTGCCTGAGACTTAGTAGTTGCATGGAACTGATTCTTAACATGAGCTAAATACTCAACAATGGTGGGTGTCTCAGGGATGGACCCTCTGATGGGCTCTGAAATAGTTGCCTTAGCTAAAGTGAGACATTTCTTATTGGAACTATCCCATTGCCTTTTCTCAAGGTCATAGGACATCCTCTTATCAGCATGATCCCTTTTGCGTGTCGCAAAAGCGGCATCTTCCTCATTCTCCTCTCTCACTGGCTCCTCTGGAGCAACGGGACACGGTGATGAGAGAGCAAGGTCATTGTTCGTCATGACCAAGGCTAACTCAAGCTGCTCACGCCACTTCTTATAGTTGTTCCCAGTCAGAGGTGGAATCTGAGCGATCCAGTTGATTCCTGAAAACCATTGACAGAATAGTGAGATACTTTAACACAAATAATATCTTATCCATAAAAATTGCATGTTTTAAAACAACGTTGGTCAGTATTAAAACATACAATTCCTTCTGCATTATTTTTACATCACCGTTGGGCAGAAAATAAAAATAATGCATAAATCTGATGAAAACTAAAACATTTATAATATTGATATAATCAACGTTGGTCAGAATATAACAATATTACAAATTTTCTGAATATCTAAATTTAATAATTGTTCCAACAATTAAATTCTCCCGTTGGTTCGAATTTAATTAAAGAACAAAAATAAACTTTGCAGCGGAAAACGTGACTGAATAAACTTATACTTATTTTCTGATATTCTCTGAAAATTTATCCCGTTGGTTCAAAAATTTACAGAGATTTTAACTTAAAACTTGTCTGAAAATGAAAATCCTTTCTGAATTTTGATGGACCACCAGGGAGGGAAAAACCGGCCCACGACGGCCTTTCGCACGCCCTGGCCAGGCTCCCCCGTACCCAGGCCGCAACCTGGGCCTGGGCCGGGAAAGCGCGGTTGCGCTCACGCCCGCATGGGCCAAATCTGGCCCCCGGCCAACCCTGGCCGTCCATCGCCATCGGACGGCCAGGCGCGCATGTCGCGCGAACAAAAACCGGTCCCGGCGGCCTCTCCCCCCAAACCCTAAACTTATTTGCTCTCTCTCCCCTCTCCCTTCTCTACGCGGAGCAGAAGAAACGGGGGCGCCGCCGCCGGACACGACGACGGCGCAGGAGAAGAGCTGGTGCCGCCGCGGAGCCCCTCGCCGGTGCACGCGCTCTCCCGTTGGGTTGAGCGCGTTGCCGTCGAGTGGTTTCGTTTCGGCACCCTTAGGGCGACCCCGGCGGCTTCCTGTGCCACGCCGCGGGTCGCGAGCACGACGGCGGTGGAGCACGCCGTCTCATCTCAGGTAGGGAAAAAAAACTTTCTGGTTCTTAGGGTTAGGGTTAGGGTTTGGGCGTAACCACTTCTTCCCCTTTCTGATTCTTAGGGTTAGGGATTTGGGCGAAACCGATTCTTCCCTTTCCCCCTTCCCCCGATCCAGATCCAGATCGATTTCTTAGTTTCTGGTGCTTTTGTTTGGCCCGGGACGATACTCAAGATATGTCGCTCGGCGGCCAAAAACTGATTTGGTTTTCTTAAATATCCCGATCTATTTACTGAGAGTCTTAGTCCTCCGATACCATTGTTAGAATACTTAGGGATAATAGACTCGGGATTCAAAGCGAACAGCAAGTGTAGTAGTGCTTAATATGCATAACAGTAGAAGTAAAAGACAAAAGGGGTTAGGGTTACAACCATCTCCGCCCTTGGAGCTTGATCCGGCGTCCGCCATGGAGTCGAGGAAGCCGGGGCGGTGAAGAGCACGTCGTGGTAGAGGAGGGAGCTGTCGGGGTCGATGCAGCGACGGCGGCGGAGGGGGCTTCCCGTCACTGGCTGCGAGCCCTAGATCGGATTAGGGTTGGGGAATGTCGGTGGGGTGGCTGGTGGCTCGACGAACCTCGTGTCTTGTGCCTTGGCCCCCACCTCCCTTTTATATCCCGCAGTGTGACAGGGGCCCTCCAACCATTAATGGGTTGGGCTCCCCGATCAGGAGCGGATCAAGTTAGATAAAAGGGCCGTTGGGCCCAGTAACTAGGGAGATCAATACTAACATCCAGTGGCCAGTGAGCAGTCAGGATTGCAGACCGGATCATTACCTGCTTTTGCTTGCATACTCGTCGGAGGTTGAGGCGGCGAGCTCCCGCCTCGTCAGACGCCGTGTTGTCCTCGATGGACAGCTGCTCGGCGACGGCCACTCCACCGCCGACCAATCGACGACCGAGCACGGTGCGGGAGTCACCGACGAGCGTGTCCACGGAGATGGCCCTGAGCAGTCAGCAGGAGCCCACAACAGCCAACCGTGGTTTCTTCGGCTCCTACGAGCATCTCCATTGCCGGTCAACCTTCTTCGTGAGTTCGTGGTTCTCCTTCAGTTTTCACACACCAGCTGCAGATCTCGACGGCCTGCAGCCTCGTGGTCGGCTCCCTGGCGCAATAACCCTAGCCATGTCACCATCACTCCCAGCCAGGGCCTCGTATGAATCGTGCATCGCCACAGCCGTCGCCACCGCTGCCTAATGCCTTACGATGACACTGCATCTAGATCAGGCGTGGTGGCGGACGGGAAACCCTAACCGTGTCGAGAACCACGAGGCGCGTGCAGCGAAGTGTTTTTTTTTTTCTTTCCACAGTTTTGTGAACCAGAGAGACATAAAATTAAAAAGATAAATCACAGAGGAGGGATCGAACTCTGGCTGCAGGTCGCGAGCATGATGGGGCTTGGGCGCTTGGGCGTGTGCGTGGGAGATGGGGGAAGGGATGAAGAATAACATACAAACAATCCTGATCGTCAGATTTGAGTGGGTAAATAAAGATGGAGAATCTTAAGAAGCAATCTGGATAGTTGATTTTTACAGAGTTATTTTTCTGGGTATATTTTATAGGGTGTACGGAGGGTGGCCATTTCAGCGGGGGAAGTTTTTTTTTTACACCGAGCAAAGAAAAGAGTTGATATGTTTACGCAGGGGTAGTAATTTCGAATAAATAAATGCATTTATATATAAATTTAAGACGTCTGCATGTTGTGGAGATAGAGAGAGCGCAATCGTGGATTTCTGATATATATATATATATATATGTATGCAGTGCGTACGCGTGCAGGGAGGGACGGCGACGTTGTTAATGTTATCTGTATCTGTATGTAGGGCCATCTTCACTCTGAATCACTCGTGTGTCTATCTCAACTAACTGAATGCAATGCAATGCAAGTTCCTTCAGTGCGCCTCCCTTTCTCGTCCAACTTTGCACTCGTGAAAAGAAGAACAATTCCTTCCGCTAGCGGCTAGCCTACCTACTAGTGTGTGTTGATATCCTTGGTCACTACTACTCTACTTTGGTTTCTTTATATATATATACTCCCTCCATACCCATATTAGTTGACGTTTTAGAAAAGATTAGAGTCAAACATTGTGAATATAAATCATCAATAACTATTAAGTTTCTAAGTTTACAAATATAAAAATTATATAAATAGATTTGTCTTGAAGAATACTTTCATAAAAGTATACATATATCATTTTTCCATAAATATTTTTATAAAAATAAGAGGTCAAAGTTGTGTTTTGAAGACCGTATCGCTGTCCTAGACGTCAACTAATATGGGTATGGAGGGAGTACCTGTTTACACCACTGATATATACTGAATTGAGTAGTCTCCACGTGATTTCAGTTTGTTCCCTGATCGACAACATCACAATAATATTAATTTTCTAAGCTAGCTAGTATAGTTAGCTATAGTATTATATTATGTAATACCTTTTTTTTCTCTTTTTTGTTAGAGAAAAAGTAGCTGATGAGACACATCATATATAACCTTTTCTTTAATTTAACATATATACTATATAAGAGGTGAGTGAGCCAAGGCAGAGGCAACCTAGCTACCTGCACTCCATAACAACATCAACCACACACTCGAGTTGTTTGGAGCTAGTTTGGACCATTTGGTTTTCTGTAACCATCAGCAGTTGGATGATGCTTTATGCATGTCTCTTTTATTATGTCCTATATAACGTACAGTGACTTTGCTGTGCCTGATTAGCCTTGCCTTGTGCGAGCAGGCAAAGGCAGCCAGGCAGGCGTGTGATCAGTGATCTTTATTACTACTAGTACTAGTACGAGGCATCCATGTGCAGTTGATATAGTACAGTATATACCATCAAAAGCCTAGCCTTTTTCCTTAACACACCTGTAATGCGTCTGATTAGTACAAAAGCAGAAACAAGCAAGCCCACCACACACATGCATCATGCATGCATGGTACTGCTGCTACTTATCTTAAGGCCAATCTCAATGAGAGTTTCATTTTAGTTTCATTTACATTAAATAGATTGCCACATAGGCATTGTTGATGACATGGCGGTGTATTTAAGAAGTGAGAGAAGAAATGAGTGATGAAACTCTCTTGGCACGAATACCAACTCTCTATGAGTCATGAAATTTAATGCCTATGAAACCTTACAATGAAACTCTCGCTCTTAATGGAGAGTTTCATTCGAGTTTTATTTTATTTCATATGATATGGCAGTCTTGGAAACAACAAAATGAAACACCATTGAGATTGGCCTAACAAAACCGAACTGAAAAAAGGTGATCCTCTTGTTTTGCATTCGTTCATTATTTGAGGGAAAGTGTTTCCTTAGGCCCTAGCTTGTTGGCAGCAATCTGATGATTAGCGGCGTCAATGGGCACTGTTGGATAGATAAGCATGGACCTGCCTGCTGTGCTGCGCAACTGGGACTGGGCCGGGTAAAAATATCCTGAGAGATATTATTAGTCAGATACTAGATATTTTCGTCGCGCGCGGTGCCGCCTTTTCCTTGCGTGGTGGATCGATTTGAGGGGGGGAAAAAGGTCGTCTTTGTGGCATTGCAATATCTTTTGCTTTCTCTCTTAAGTACATCTTCGATCTAATAGTCAGTCTTTATTCTTTAATCTGGTGGACACACACACACACACACAAAAAAAAAAAAAAAAAAAAAGCTGGTCAGCTGCTGCAGCTAGAGCCGTTTTTGTCAGGCACTCCGCCATCCCTCCCGTCCCTTCCTCTGCATTTTCACACTCTGGCAGGCAGAGCCGTAAGATCTGTCGGGCAGGCAGTAGTCACTGTGGTGTTATAACTTTTTTATCTGATCAATTCTTGTTTGCCTTGCCCACCACGGTCACAGTTCCTTGTGTCTGTCTCTGTCTCCTTTCTGCATTACATTATCACACTGTTAACTCAACAGAGCCACTTGAAGGCAAGTGACACTGAAATCAATGAAGGAAGTAAAAGCCTGAGTATAAAGCACTGAAGCACGACACGAGCAGCAGTCAGGGGAAGAAAAAAAAACCATTGTGATCCTGTCACAAGTACAGTATAAAATCAAAGCCTGCATCCAGCATCCTCCACTGAAAAATATCGGGGGATTCATAAATCACAAGGTGGAATGCTGTCACCTCTGTCTATTGATCATGAACTAGCAGCATTGGAATGGTGTGATTGCTGTAGCTGTGGTGTGTACCAGCTCAGCCTATCTATCAGTACAGTAGCAGACGGATAGTCACGCAAAACTGCCTGGCTTGTCCGTTGTCCGTTGCAGTTGCAGTTGCAGTTGCAGACTAACTGTAACTTGCCATCAGATCCCTCCCGACGATACCATCTCCTTCTACTCTGGGAAATCAAACGATAATGCCCGTTCTCTTCGTCATAAAAAGGAACAATAGTTACAACCTCCGAATTCTCCAGTGCCGAAAGGGGAAGCTGAAGGTTTATCCTATCTCTCCTCTCCATTAAGGCATTTTAGCAAACAAAGAAATTTCACGCACCTTTCTACCTGCACAATCTGGGTGGATCCGTAGGAAGACCATCATATATAGCTGCAAAGTTTTCATGATCCCCATCATGAGCATGGTGAGGCAGTGGAGGAGCATCATGCATGATTCAAGTGCAGGGCGAGTGTAGTGGAGACTCAGACTGTCTCCGAGTCCCATTATATTGCAAGACTGACGAATCGTGTCTGCTGGATTCAGCAGGGCAAGGACAGGCAGTGTAGGAGGGGATTCATGTGCCTTAGCTGCAACAGGAGCAAAGGCATCGGTGTTGTTGGATATTTGCCGTCTTGTGCTGTCCACATTGGATTATGCTCACCTCTGCACTGCAAAGTGTGCGTGCCACTTTACTGGAAAGCGGATTCTCTTTTGTCCTGTGCCACGGCCGTAGTAGTGCTAGTGCATCGGCATTGCTCTCATCACTCAAACTCCACTAGCTGAACATGAACTGACTGCTAGTGTTGCTATCAGCTGCAGCAAACAAAGAATGAAACAGAAGGTATATACTACTACTACTACTGCAGAGCATGTTCCATACTCCATGGGACGTCCAATTCAAGTTCTACTGACTGTATCCCAAACCCAATTGTTCTTGATCTCTTCTGTTGACTGAATAGGCACAGAGAGAGGCAGCAGCAGTGATCTCTCTCTGTCTCTGCTCTCTGAAACTGAGGAAATGGAGGAGGGCAAAACCTTGCTGAAACCAAGCAGAGAAACGAGGAGAAGAGAAGAGCAGTATATTATATATATAAAAAAACAGGGAAACGAAAAAAGTGGGCAGACCGCACAAAGGAAACCACGAAGGCGGTTTTTCAGACGTGGCGTGGCCCCACCTCTCATCTTCACACTGTTTTGTCCTCACCTCCACCTCCACCTCCCTCTCCCTCCTCACCCATCACGCTCGGCTCGTCTTCCTCCTCCCCTCCCCTGATATCCCCTCCCCTCGCTCCATAAATCCGATCGACAGCTCCTGGCCTCTCCCCACTCCCCACTCCCCACTCTGGCTGTTTCTCGCGCTTCGCGCGCCCACCCACCCACCTTCACGCGCACTCCCAGCTACACTCATAAAGCCCCCGTCACCACCGCAGACGCACGCACACGCGCTCGAGATAGATCGACGTCTTGCAATCGCACAGACTCGTCATCTCTTCCTGTTCGTTCAAAAGACTGGATCTTTCCACGGTTCCTGTTCCGAGAGCCGCCGGATCTTTTCGAGGAGGCTTCGATCGGGTCTCCGCCAGCGTGTCGGTGGTAAGCACCCTTGCGATTCAGTGACTGTGAGTACCGGCAGGCGAGGCCGGCCGAATTCCGGGTTCTTAGATTCAGCTGCGCTTCCGCACGCAGACCCTTTTCTTGTTTTCCTCACCCTGCCGGCCGGCGCTAATCGCTGGATTCATGCGCTTGCTTTTCACTGACGCGGGCGTTTCGTTGCTCGGTTTGGCAGAGCCAAAGCTGCCTCCTTAAGTCCTTAACTTGGAATTTGTTGGCAGAACAGAAAGCATTTTTTTCCGCCGTTCGTATCCTGGGACTCTACTAAGCAAACACCTGTGCCCTGTCAGTCTTATCTTAAACGTATCCCAACGCGCGGCCTATTAATCCACATCTCGCAGTTTAATGTTTTGAGCTCGAATTAAAAAAAAAAGGGGGGGGGGGGGGTTAGTTTTGCTGACCGTGGTTGTTTTGTGCAACTACTAAGGTCTAATAAAGTGTTCTGTTGGCCTTTCCCCATCGGAGAGGTTGCGCTTGCGCCCCCTTGGTGATCTAATCTTAGCATGGAATACACGACAAGAACAAATTATTATATGGTAGTCCGACGACCCTAGGCAAGCTTCTAGATTATTCAAGCTGGTAACAAATTATTATATGATTGTCCGACGACCCAGGCAAGCTTCTAGATTATTCAAGCTGGTATGGGATTACTCCAGAGTCTGAACTGAGATCGACTGACATCACATGATTGCCTGTGACACTCTCTGATTTTACTGAATTATTATTGAATCCCAAAGTGACAGTATATATATGCGACGCATACTGACAATTACAGTACTCTTTTTTTGTCTGATAAGAGTATAAAGTTCTGGTGCTGGTGGTACGACTTTTAGATTTCCTCTGCCATAATCCCCGCTTTCTTTCCCCCCTTGCCATTGTGTATTTGTGTGCATATTAGGAAATTTAACCATGAAACAGGAAGTAAGAGAATAGACAAGTCAATCTTCTTTTGTCCCTTGTAGTGTGCTAGTAGTATTCATAGTACTGCTTGTTTGCTTATTTTAGGAGATCCTGGTAAACATACTACTCTGAGTTGCATTGCATCCTGTGCATTTCCTTCTGTTGGTATTGACTGCTGCCTCTTGTTATTTTATTTCAGACTTGCACCTTATCTGAAGATGTCTTTTCGGAGCATGGTTCATGATATAAGGGAAAGTTTTGGGAATATATCAAGGCGGAACTTTGAGGTGAGAATTCACCACAGAGGGAAGTCTCTTGGGTCTTTAAGTGACTTGCAAGACAGGCCTGCTGAAATTCAGCAAAGCAGGTGGGCTAGCCTTCCTCCCGAGTTACTCTGCGATGTGATAAAAAGGTTGGAGGAAGATGACAGTAGCTGGCCGGATCGCAAGGATGTTGTTTCTTGTGCCTCTGTTTGTACAACCTGGAGGGATATGTGTAAGGATATAGTGAGAAGCCCTGAACATTGTGCAAAGCTCACATTTCCAGTATCTCTTAAGCAGGTAATGAGTGGCTTCAGTGAATGCTGATGAATTGTGAATTCTTTCTCTCTAAATTCTCCTTGCCTTTCCTGAAATTATCTCATATCAGCTAATGTTGGTGAGGTGCTGTAGTTTTAGTTATTCAGTTTAATAAAACTCTTTAACACTTGTTTGAATTTTTCATGCACAGCCTGGGCCCCGAGACGGAGTAATCCAATGTTTCATAAAAAGAGACAAATCAAAGCTAACGTACCGGCTCTACTTGTCCCTTAGCCCTAGTAAGTGTCAAACTATTGTCTTCATTTCAGAATAACAAAGTCAAGAGTATTTTGTTTGTTTGTTGAAACTCCTGTCTGTCCCATCAGTTTTCAATTTTGTCCTTGAAGGAGAACCATGGGGGTCATTTTCAGTATGTTAGAAAATAGTGTTCCACTATTTCTTTTTGTCTTCTCTGAACCTGATAAATCAGGAGGTGACTAGAAACCAGCACTACTTTCCATTACAACTTTATTCAAGGGGTACATCTGTGATGTAAAAAAAGGCATTGAGTACAGGATGAAGCGTCTATGTAAATGGTTGAATAATTGTCCAAAAACATGAATGTTTCATAAAATTAGACTTTCTCGCTTTTTACATTAGTCATGGTGAGACTATTGGCTCCTCTACCAGCTTTTGAAGGTTCAACAGCACCACGGATTTGAAAATGACATGGATCGTATATAGTTCAGCATGGCGAACTGGAAATGTATCTTGGCTTAAATGGTGCTGTTTCAGCTTGACCAGAGCCACCCCCCCCCCCCACCCGCCCCCCACCCCTTCAATTATTCATGTATGCCTATGCAGTGTCGCACTGTCACCATAGTAGAATATACCATGCCTGCTATTGTTTCCTTGTCGTTTTCCGTGTTTCCTTCAGATAAAAGTTATGCTGCTTCAGTTAATTACATGCAAACTGATTTCTAGTTTCTAGTTGTGGCTGCTTGTGTCTGCCTTCATTCTTGATGACATAGTGTATGTAGCAAACATATCTGCCACAAAAGTTTTTTGAGTAACATTCTGAAACTATAAAAAAAAAACAAAATAGGAAGGCTTCATCAGGTGCTACATATGCAACACGGTGATATTTCTTCTGGATCTTGTAGCTGTGGTTGATGAGAACGGAAAGTTCCTATTAGCAGCAAAAAGGAGCCGCAGGGTGACGCACACGGACTATGCTATTTCCATGGATTCAAGGAATTTCTCCCGATCGAGTACTGGCTACATTGGGAAGTTAAGGTGAGTCTTCTTTGCCAGCAATCTTCACTTTATCCCCTCTGTCGTGTCGCAATGAACAAGTATGATTGCTGATCTTTGCATTAAAACCTGACACAAGTTATGGGCTTATGCACTGCAGATCAAATTTCCTTGGAACTAAATTTATCATCTACGACACACAGCCTCCACACAATGCTGGGAAACTTTGTGCACAGGAACGTGCCCCCAGCCGTCGGTTGTCTTCCAGGAAAGTTTCACCAAGAGTTCCAACCGGCAGCTACCCCATTGCTCAGGTGAACTATGAGCTGAACGTCCTCGGAACCCGGGGGCCAAGGCGGATGCAGTGTGCTATGCATTCCATCCCTGCATCAGCAATGGAGCCCGGCGGCGTCGTGCCTGGCCAACCAAAAGAACTCCCGAGGATATTCGACGAGTCCTTCCGCAGCACAGCAACTTCTTTCTCCAAGTACTCTGTCGCGGACAGCTCCATGGACCTAAGCAGCTGCCGGTTCTCCGAGCTCAGTGGAGGAACTCTGCAAGAAGGTGGCGGCGACGACCCGGAGGAGAGGCCTCTGGTTCTGCGCAACAAGGCGCCGAGGTGGCATGAGCAGCTGCAGTGCTGGTGTCTCAACTTCCGCGGACGCGTCACTGTGGCCTCGGTCAAGAACTTCCAGCTGATAGCTTCTGCGCCACAGCCAGCTCCCGTGGGGGCTTCTTCTGCACCACCGCAGGTGGCAACGCCTCTTGCACAGACACAGACACAGACACAGACACAAGCACAGGCCTCCGGTCCATCATCGTCGTCCAGCCATGCCCATGACCCAGTGATCCTGCAGTTCGGCAAGGTCGGGAGGGACATGTTCACCATGGACTACCGGTACCCGCTGTCTGCGTTCCAGGCCTTCGCCATATGTCTGACGAGCTTCGACACCAAGCTGGCCTGTGAATGAATGAATAGATGGGAAGAGTAGCGTATCGTGGCAGGAGTAGAGCGGGGCAGCGGGCAGCAGCTGTGAGACAGCGAGTCTTGAGCGAGCGTTTTATGTGTTTTTAAGTGAATAGTATATAAGCAGAGAGGCATTCTGAGCCTTAGCATGTAAATAATATACAGTAGCTGTTGATTCAAGTATTGTTTGGGACTTTGGGTGATATTATTGTTGCTTCTGAAGCCTAATACTGGATGGAAGTGCAAGTGTGTGTGTGTGTGTGTGTGTTGGTCATGGAAGCAATCTGAGACAAGTCTGCACTTACTTTTGTTGGTAAGATTGCTGACTCTGTATTTGCTACTGTACTCTCCCTGTGTAAAAAAAGTGTGCATATTTGTTTTTTATGAGTCGAACAATTTTAAATTTGACTAGTATATCTTTTGTATATATTAGCTGTTTAAAAGTAATAATGTTAATTCTTTATGTGCCGGAAGGAGTATGTATAATGTGGATGAGACGAGACGAGACGGACAAGGCGATGACATTGCTGAAGGATAAAAGCAAAGATGACTGCATGGAGATTGAGTTGCTGTCTACGAGTAGAGTAGATCTTGACAGATTTCAGCATCATCATGATTAATAGGCAGACACGCTGAAAGCAACGCTAAACTAGTACTGGTCCATAATACTACTCATTATCGAAATACTGTACTTTGAAAGAAGGGAGCTATTTTAATTGATGATTGGTCGACAGCATCGTACGTAATATTAGTCCTTATTAAGTCTCGCCAAATACGAGCCTAGCAGCAGCGGGTGCGGGTGCGAATTGGCTCGCATGTGCTGCTGCTGTCTCCCTGTCTGTGTTCGTGCACAAGTCTTTATGGCCAATAGCAGCATGCGCACGTCCTGCTTCAACTGAGCTAGTGTTTGGATGGTTCAACACATACACATGCACGCGCGCTGGTCGCTGCTTATGGGCCCGTCCATAGAACCGAGCACAATGCGTCAACCAAACACATCCGCGCGAGCCTGCATCCATAGAACCGAGCAAAAAAATTGTATATGGCTGGACAGCTCCGGCTCCGATTCTACAGCTAACTAGTGATTGGTGCGCGCCCTTGCGTGCAAATTTGCACAACAAATAAGAAGACAAGTAACTCCGAAGCTAACACGACATAGCGTACTATAGCATAACTAAGAGTACAATAATCAACATATAGTTCCAAAGCTAAGATACCAAAGTATAGCACATGGTACACATAAATGTTATGAGATAGGGATATCATGGAGGGTATAACCGCTACAGCTCGACAGCCTACTATCGTCCGTAAGGAAGGTGTCAGCTCTGGTCTTACTGCTAGGCTTTTTGACTGAATTACTCTGAAGGTCCTCACGAAGAAGCTGCATAAATGTTAGATGTAGAAGTTAGCCGTTTAGTTGTTAGTGTAAATATACCATAAGAACTGCGTAACATACCAAATGTTATTTACCTGAATCGTAGAATGTAGTGCCACGTGAATAGAGTCATGGATTCTCCAGCTCCATATTGGCTGCATAAAAAGAATTAAATATGGTCATGTGATGTCATATCTTTTAGCTTGTAAAATGCATGTCCATAGTATCTCTATGTTATTCCTTATAGGCCTCTTTAAGGAGGTCTGGATCCACGCCAAACTCCTCCGCTGATATAAGAATGATCATAGAGTGATGATTGATGTAAGGTCTTTTAATTTTCGATAGGAGTTAGGTGTTAGAAATAATCACCTGTGTTCAGCGATTCTGGAGAGCCAGATGAATTAGGTGGTGAAGAATCAGCTCTGAATTTTGGTGCTTCGGGAAGAAGATAGGATCTCACTGTAACAGGGAAGACCTCGTTGGATACACTATCATGGCCATCATACTGAAGAGCAACGTAGCCATCAGATGGGATGGACTGAACACTATGTGCAAGAGCAATGACACGGCATGTGCCCTTGCGCTTGTTGAAGCTACAGGCTTTGACTTTACAGCAGGGGGCAAGCAGCGGCTCCAAGCACTGGTCATAGCATGCATGAACAGGGAGGTTGCTAATGTCTATGGCTACCTCAGTCTGCCACCGGTATGCGAAGCTGGTAGCACAGTCTGCTTGCCAAGCTCACTTCTATTCACACATCCTCGCCCCACAACATCTACTATTCCTTGAAAACTCTCCACTCTAAGTTTCTTCTGGTTCTGCAAAATATACCAAAGTCTATTCTCATCTATGCAAGCCCGTGCATCAACTTTAGCCTGGCTAGATAAGGCACCATAGCACAAAAAAGGATTAGCCTCATTTTTCAAATGTGTGGAACATATACAACATCTAAATCCAACGCCTGCAACATTACGTCTGAGAACAGATGAAACGTTTCGAACAAAACGTTTGCAACATGCTTCTAGAAATGCTTGCAAGATATGCATCATGTATTCTTCCTGGATCTACTTTTGTAACATCCATATGGTTCAACTGCAATATATCTTTGAAACGTCTGAAACATTGAAACATACAATTGTAGCATAGGGGGAGGGGGGGAGAGAGAGAGAGACTAATGCGGAAAATGACCATGACCGCTATGGTGTGGGGAGCTCAGGTCATCAACTAAGAGAGGGCCACAAGGGGTGTGGAAGGTGTCGTACCGGGATGGGGGGAGAGCCGCCGACTCTCCAACCATGGCGCCCCCATGGATCTCGTCAGATGTGAGTAAATCTCGCTTGTACTTTATGGAGCTGACAGGTGTAGGAGAGAGGGCCGTTGGATCTGCAGACATTGGGGACTCTGGTGGGGGACGCTGTTGTGGGGGAAAAGAGCCGTTGGGTATGAGAGATGGAGATGCCAAGATAGGAGACTACGCTATAATCAGATGGACGACTAACTGAGAGAGGAAGAGGGAAGCAGGAGGGGAAATGAGAACTCGTCATGTCCGAAAAAAGACGGTCATCTGTGAGTCATGTTATTTTCGTATTAATATATTTATAAATATAGATATATAAATATAAAGACAGAGATAAAGATATAATCGGCAAGCCGACTGGACCAGAATTTCATTGCAGGTTGCAGCAACTGCCTGCGACTATTGTTGCCCTGTCGTGTTCAATTTTTAAAATCAGTGAAGCGGATTAAACAAAGGAAACGAAGCAGGATTGGGATTAGTTTATTTATTTACTCGAAGTGGTTGGTGTCACCACTCACCACCACGTACTTGCGCTGCATGCAAGCTCAACCTCCGTTTGTGAGCGACACAGCCAACTGGCACGTGCTGTATTCCTGTGTCCTGTTCCTGTTCCTGTTCCCGTACTGGGGCGCACCTGTCAGAGACACCGCGATTCCTGGTCCATGAGCAGCACCAGCAACAGCCAGCCAAGCCAACCCAATCAATGGTCAAACGTCACGTGACTTTTGACCTGGTCTTCGTTGCAGGTACGTGACCTCCTCCTCCTCCTCCTACTAACGTGATATTTTTGCATTTTAGCTCTTTTTTGAAATATTTTTTGCAAACAGATCTATTTAGAAACTTTGTTTAAAAATGGGACAAAAGGGTCAGCGTCATGTCCCCCTGCTTAACGTCATGGGACATGGCTCGGCGTCATGTCCCATGACGCCGACCCTTTTGTCTCATTTTTAAATAAAGTTTCTAAACAGGTCTATTTACAAAAAAAAATATTTTAAGAAAATGCTAAAATACAAAAATATCACCCTACTAACCTCCTGGCGCCTGGCCTCGATACAGTGTGGTATACACAATACCATGATGCTGCCACAAGTAGCGAAATCAGAAATTTGAGTAAGGGGAATCGACTAAACACTGTTGATCTCGTAAAATGTATTTTTTTTTACTTTTTAAAATAATTGTAATTATGATTTTAAAATTCTCGAAGGTAACTAATATAAAAGTAGTAAAAAAGTTAGCATAGCTCAATTTTTTATTTAAACACCTATTATGTTGGGCCAATGATTTTATACGCCTCATTTGCATTATTTATGATCCGTAGCATACAACGCATCAATCAGTGTATTTATTGTTGATTTTACTGTAATATCTTTTTCCTTTTTTAGAAACAATATCAAATATCTTCTTTTTAAGTTAGTGCTCTTATTAGAGTATGCTAACGCTAGGTGAAAAAAGTTGCAATACATAGATGTGACGTGACATAGCATAAAAATTTGAAAGTCTGAGAGGTAGGGGGATTAAAAAGAGCGAATATTACATATCAATATCAGGTGCCCTGCTCGACGAGCACGTCGTACCAAAGATTTTGAGATCCTAGAGCAAATCAATAAATAGAACCTATAAATATAAAAGTGAAATACGTATAATTAAAATATATTTGAATTCCATTATACGAGTAACATAACAAGTGCATAAAGTTATTGCATATAAACTATAATACAAAAATTAGTACTCATGTTAAATGATTAAAGAGCGAATATTACATATCAATATATGTAAAAAGTATCATTCGTCAGGGGGGGCAGCTCGATCGCTCTAGCGCACTACCTAATGTACGAGCCTGTCGACGAGGTGCCACGAAGTAGGAGGTGGTCGTCGAGCAGCTGTCATAGCCTGCTCGTCCACGGAGCAGGAGATGCTGTGACGAGGACCAGGCTGCTCCTAGAGCTTTGTACGGGTCCAGGAGAGCAGGAGTTGCGGTGTCGAGGATCAAAGGGCGAGCAGATGAACCAGCGTGGACCCAGGTAACACAAGGTAAGCACAAGCCAAGCCTGGATGTGTGAAGACAACCACCCCGTTTGTTTCCACCGGCCCTGGCTAAAGGATCAGAGGATCAGCGATGGCTTTTAGGAAACCAGACAATTAAGAGTTACTACATTACAAGAGTGTGGCTAGAGAGAGTTTCAGTTCGTCAGGTTGTCTCTTGCCTGCTCATGGATTCAGCAGGCAGTTCAAAATGTTTACGAACTAAAGTTCTAGCACATGCTATTCTTCAAGATGCCTTGATGGTGAAATGATAGACACGCGAGATGAATAGGAAACCAAGCATGCCTAATATAGAAACAAGTGTTTAGATCAACTACAAGAAACAACATACTCCCTTCATATGGAAATAGAAGTCGTTTAGGACAGCGACACGGTCTCCAAAGCATAACTTTGACCACTTGTTTATTTAAAAATATTTGTTGTAAAGTGGTATATATATATTTTTATGAAAGTAATTTTCAAGACAAATTTATTTATATGATTTTTACATCTCTAAACTCAACAATTTAAAAGTTATTCATGATTTATATTCCCAATGTTTGACTTAAACCTTGTCCAAAACGACTTCTATTTCCACATGGAGGGAGTACACAACAAGAAACGTAAGATTTGAGTAGATACTGTTCCTGAGTAATCAAATACAAAGAAAAAATTCACATACTTTTCCAGTCAACATGTAATATAAAAAAGTGTAAGCGATTGTTAACCACACTTAGCCTAATAGTTTGTGGTCCATGCAGTATAATACAAAATTAGTATCACTAGCTTCCTACTATTTGAAAGTGCTTCCATATCGATACGGTGTTATTAATTTTACTCTATGCTTAGATATACACTATGTCTAGATGCATATTAAAATTTAGAAAAGTCAAAAATAACTTATAAATGTAGAATGCAGGGAGTATAGTACCGAGGCATGCAAGTTGAAGATGGTTTCAATGATTTCCGCGCGGGGGGGGGGGGGGGGGGGGGGGGGGGGCATGTAAATTAAGCATATTGATAGTCGCGCTACAGGAACATATAGATTTGGAATTCTTTCCTTATTGATATGTATTGACCTTTATGGCAGTAAAAATGATAACATTTTTATGTGGAAAAATTGGTGATAAAAAATGTAGTGTTATGGTAAATCTTATTCATGTTTATTTTGATACAAAGTTTGTTCACAGTTTAATAGAATGAGACTTTTAAAAGAACATGAGGTGATTAGATGATCTAACGCATCTTATAGTTTTTAAAGCAAAATACTCATAAAACTACAAATATATTGATGCCACATTTACCAAAATAATATTTCCTAGTGAAGACTTGTTATAAGAGCGCCTGTAACGGAACCACTTCATAAATGGATTAGGATTTAGGAGAGATATTATTTTTTTCTTATTCAAACAAGTTCCTTCTCCACCCCTTCTTATTGGTTATCATCAATCATCAAAACTAATTACAGCCCAACTCGCCCCAAATGAATGAGGACATACAAGTCCCCATTTTTATTTTACATTTTTCAAATCCCTGGCGTCTCTTCTTCTTCTCCCCTCCACTCAAACATCTCCGGTGCACGCCCAGACATTGCTAGAGCATTGCCATCCGGCCATTGATCCGCTGATAGGGCATCGTAAGCAGAAGCCCCACCCACACTCCTTTCTTGTTTGGGTCCTTTCCACTCATGGAACACCCCCACACAGCCAGGTCTTGTGTCCATAACAACTTGTAAATCAACAAAGATCCTTGGGATGCAGCTGTCGAGACAGAGAAAATGAGAGCCAACATCTTCACTATGTCGGCCATTGGCTTTCAAGGACGACACCCCTTCATCAATGAGCACCGACTTAGAGACCCTGTTGTCATCATGCACAAGGTGGAGTGCGGCATGTGGCTTCTACGGTGAACCACTAGGAGTGGTAGACAAGGAAACAATGCTTGGTGATGTCGAAGCTGAAGAGGCCCAAGACAAGGGTGAGGAGCTCCTATGGAAGGTTGGCAATGTTGTCTTCTCTGGCATACTTAGTGATAGAGGCGAGAAGTTGTAGTGGCATAGAGAGCCGAGGAGGAGGAGGAGCCATGGGCCCATGATAGAAGTGGGATGTGTACTATGCTTGTGGACGAAGATGGTGGCAGATGGAAGGGGGAAGCAAATGCAGGAGGAGTGGATGGGTGGGGTGGAGAGAGAGACCAATACTGGTGTAGAGGTGTAGAAGAGAAATTGAGATTAAAAAATTTACAAGCACCCTGGCTATGGATATATTTATATGAGAGATGAATTAGCGGTGATCTACATAAATCGTCCCCATCAATAGCAGTGGAAATGATATTGATGTGGAATCAATACTATCTAATATAATAATAATTTTTGATTGGTGACGTGGGAGGGATGCTCTGAGGATGAAATTTGTGGGATAGCAGGGCCACATCATATCTCCTCCCAGGAGAGAAATGATTCTTCTAAAAATAGCAGTAGCAGGTACCAAAAGAGGTTAGCACTTGCCAAACTATACTCGGAGGAAGGAGGAAGAAGGTAGGCCGGATTCAGAGGTGTGTCGAGGAGCCCGATTTTTTTATTATATTAGAAAAAAATAAAAGAAGTGATGTTTATTTATACGTACATACTTACATAGATTAGTAGAGGGCAGGCAGGCAGGCCGGCCAGCAGGGACACAGGCGTAGCCAGGGTGGAGCCAGCAATTTGCGGCCTGGGTTTGGGACAGCCGGACAGACAAACCTCCGGCTGTCCCATTTCGCTACGCGTCCCCCACAATTATCCATCGATCACGTAATTCCACAGAGCATTACTACGGGGTATCTAGAAGGAAAGGAAGAAGGGGAAGGAAGGGCAGTCACGAGACACCGGAGTCCGGAGGGAGAGGGTCTACGGTGCATTTTGGCATAATACAGTAGCGGCGTGGCGTGTCGTCTGCACTCTGCAGCAGTTTCCAGTTCATCCGCAGCCGCCGCCGCCCCGCTGCCCCCGTCGATTTGGGTTGGATTCGCTCATTCGCTGCGGCGGCCGCAGCATCAGCAGCAGCAGCACCCAATCAAACCAAACCAATCAGCCAGTCGCCCAGCCCAACAGCCCCGATTCGAGGCACAATGCCGGCCACCGATTCCTCCTCGCCGGCCGCCGCGCCGCTGTCCTCCCTCGGCCGCTCCATCGGCCGCTCGCTTCGCCGGGACCAGAACCAGATCCACTCCTTCCCGACGCCGCCCGACGACGCCTTCCACCGCCGCGCCGACGAGCTCCTCACCAACCTCCTCGCGCCCCCGGCTGCCGACGACGACGACGTCCTCTCCCTCGCCTGGACGCGCCGCCTCCTCGACGTCTTCCTCCGCTGCCTCGAGGAGTTCCGCGCCCTGCTCTTCGGCTCCGGGGACGCGCCCGCCGCGCGGCCCCCGCTCGACCGCCTCGTCGCCGACTTCTTCGACCGCGCCGTCAAGGCGCTCGACCTCTGCAACGCCGTCCGCGACGGCCTCGACCTCGTCCGCCAGTGGCGCAAGCACCTCGCCATCGCCGCAGCCGTCCTCTCCTCCTCCCCCTCCGCCTCCTCCTCGCCGCCGCCGCCGCTCGGGGAGGCCCAGATCCGACGCGCCCGCAAGGCGCTCACCGATCTCACCATCCTCATGCTCGACGACAGGGACGCCGGCGGGGGCGTCGTCGGCCAGCGCAACCGCTCCTTCGGCCGCGCCAACCCCACCGCCGAAAAGCCCCCCCGCGCCCACGGCCACGGCCACCACCGCCGCAGCAGCAGCGGCGGGAGCTCCGGCTCCGGCTCCGGCTCCCACCTCCGCTCCCTCTCCTGGAGCGTGTCCCGGGCCTGGTCCGCCGCGCGCCAGCTGCAGGCCATCGGGGGAGGCCTGCCCGTGCCACGCCCGCACGACGTCGCCGCCACGGGCGGCCTCGCCTCGGCGGTCTACACCATGGGCGCCGTCCTCTTCGTCGTCTCCTTCGCGCTCGTCGCCGCCATCCCGTGCCAGGACCGCGGCCTCCACGCGCATTTCTCCGTGCCCAGGAACCTCCCCTGCTCCGCCCCCATCACCGCGCTCTACGAACGCATCCTCGACGAGTCCAAGAAGGAGCGCAAGAACTCGTGCGGCCTGCTCAAGGAGATCCACCAGATTGAGCTCGCCTCCAGGCACCTCATGGAGATCACGGACGCCGCCGAGTTCCCGCTGCACCAGGACAAGGATCTCCAGGTGCGGGAGGCCGCGCGGGACCTAGTGCAGCTGTGCGAAACCATCAAGGAAGGGCTCGACCCGCTCGAGCGCGAGGTCAGGCAGATGTTCCACCGGATTGTGCGCACACGCACAGAAATCCTTGACTGCTTGAGTAAGCCACATGGCACCTAGTGATGAGAAGATGTGTGAAATGAATTGCAGCAGCTAGCAGCGGTGAGCCCGGTTCAGATGAGGTAGCTTTTCTCTGCATAAGTTTAGCATCATACACATGTGTCTTCGTAGCGGCTTGTCCTTCTGTTTGATAAATTGGTTTCTTCATTTTTTTTTATTTCATTTTCTCGTCTTTGTAGATTGTGAATCCTTCCTTACTTGGCAGTGCTTGGTAGTAATGGTCTAATACTATTTGTTCCATTATTTTCATCTGGTTTCATGTGGTGGTAATGTTGGTGATTAGTTAATGCTCATATGGTTAGCATCTGTGCCTGCCAACACAGAAACATAACAGGCTTATGGTGCTATGCTATGCTGGAAGTGTTGAGAGATTGTGAGGCCCCGATGCTATTGACACCACCACCATTTTTTTGGCCCAAAGATTAGCAAATGTATACTCTGATCACAAAGGAGATGACACTTCATTCATCACTCAACATTAACTTAGTCCGTTGCAATGCTGCTCGTTTCTCCCATCCCATTTACCACATCAAATACTGCTGCTCGTTTCTCCCATCCTGTTTTTGCGTGTTTAGACTTTGTGTTTCAAATGAACACATCAAATGCATGCTTTGCCGCTGCCCGCTGGTATTGTTGTCTGTAAATCTATATGGGGAAAAAGGCAAATGGACAGAAACAACTGACACAGTTAATTTCTTTGTCAATGAACTAATTTGGGTAAACAGACTCTTTAAATTTGATTGTATCTTTGGTATGTGTCCTATTCTTGTACACAGACTATAGTTAAGAAGAGAGTTACAGAAGTACTTTTTAGATCGTGTTGTACTATTTCATAGTGCTTGGTGAAACTGATAGGTTTCTCATTGAGCTACACATTACATCCTGTATGGAACTGCTCTTCAGAAATTTTTGTTGGTTCTAAGGCAGAACTTGAGTGGTCAGATATCATGTGTGATGGGTTGGTAAGATGGAGTTCTGACTTTATATTGTTGCCAGGATACTTCGATTTGTTACATGACATTTGATTGACCTTGAGCTGAGTCAACTCTGCATAAACCCTTGTGTTAAGTTGAAGTATTCAAGGGTTGTTAGTGGAATTCTTGAGAGAAATGGAGTCATGTGAGCTGGTCAATGTGCATGTTTCTTTTTGTATGGACCTTTTCTTTTCTGTACGAACCTACTGTGCAATGTGCACGTTGGATGTTTCTTGGTCAATAGGCAAGATTTTTTTTTCTAATTTAGTATTATTTTTTTGGTCCCTTATGGTTGTGGTTCCCTGGCTCTAGCAGCCTCCATACGCTGCCAAAAATTTGGTTTGAGAATCTAATCTCATCCCATGTCACTGCTGCTGAAATTCTGCGGTACGTTCGTTCTCTGCGCCTGTACATTTTGGTTTTAGGCCTGTTTAGTTCTCCAAAAAATTTTCCAGATTTCCCGTCACATCAATCTTTAGACACATGCATGAAACATTAAATATAATCTAATGTAGATAAAAAATAAGTAATTATAGTTTTAGTATGTACATGTCGAGATGAATCTTTGAGTTTAGTTAGTCTATGTTTGGACAAAATTTGTCAAATAACAACGAAAGTGTTGTAGGATTTTTCCCAAAAATTTCTAGGAACTAAACATAGCCTTAGAGAAAAAGCTGGTTAGAAGAGAGACAACGTATGCTATGGAAACCAGCCTCATGTGCAAACTATAGAAACTCTAATCAATACCACAAGAATCTAATCCGATGGTTAGAGGTGAAGGTGAATTATTTTAGCACTTAAACTCTCCCACTGTGTCCACGCCTATTTGATACTTACTTCCAACAAAGCTCTGCTAAGATTTGGTACTTACTTCCTCAGTCTCCAAAAAAGATGTTTCTAGTATGAATCTAGACACATGGGTTCTTTTTTTTTTTAATAAGTAGAAAGGGATTCTTTTCTGCGGCCAAGGGAGTGAGTATCTCCGTTTTGGGCGTTTCCTTGTCACAAAGTTTACTGTAGCATCCGTGTTTCCCTGTCACAAAATTTACCGTAGCAGCTTCGGTCATCTGTTTTCTCCTACAGAATAATTCTACATACTCTAAAATGTGTAATATGTACTACTCTCTCAATTCTAATAAACTTTTAAATTATATGATGTTTTGGTTTTTTAAAAATCCATTCATGGCTTTTGTTTGCTATGCATTTAGATATAGGCCTTGTTTAGATGGAAAAATTTTGCAAAATTTTTCCTGTAGCGTTTTCGTTGTTATTTGACAAATTTTGTCCAAATATGGACTACGTAGACTCCAAAGATTCGTCTCGACATGTACATACTAAAAGTACAATTAGTTAATTTTTTTATCTACATTTAATGCTTCATGCATACGTTCGAACATTGATGTGATGGAAAATTTTGGGAAATAGAGGTAACTAAACAAGGCCATATTCTATGTTTATAGAAAAAACAAAACATCTTGTAATTTAGAACGGAGGGAGTAGCTGTGTGTGTTTGATCATAAATTATGTGTAACACGGAAAACTTACAAATGTCTAAATATTTTATGTAAAAAACACGTATGGTCAAAATCGCTAGATGTGATTGTGTACTTGTATGTTTGGGTTAGGAAAATGGCATGAGCATGGGCTCTCGGATAGGCTTTCTTTGGAGGCTCGAACATCTCTGGGCTCTCGGACAAGGATTTGGCCAGTCTTTTCCACAACCGAGACTGCGCGGAGCGTGCGCATGGGCATGGTCACCAACTCACCATGGACCTAGCGGAGCAGAAACTTGAAAGCTATTCCTTCAGTTCAAAGTCTTAAGTTCCACAAAAAACTATACTCATTTGATACTAAATTATAAATCATTCCCAAGAATCTTGAACAGTCAAAGTTTTTTAAGTTTATCTAAATTTATATAATAAAATAATAACATTTTTTTTATACCAACTAAGTATCATTAGATTCTTCATTAGTTTTATTTTCGTAGTATACCCATTTGATGTCATGAATCTTTGTGTTTTTCTCTATAAGTTTTGGTTAAACTTGAAATGTTTTGACTCTACAAGATATAATTTGGAACAGAGGGAGTAACATTTAAGTACTATTCTATCAATCATGAAATATATTTGTGTAGTAAATCTATTTGGATATATATGATGATACTATTTTTTAATAAAGTTAATCAGACTTAGAAACTTTGACACAGCCTCAATTCAAACTAAAAGTGCACTGTTTTAGAGACGCAGAGAGTAGTAGAGGTTGAAAATGCATTCGACTACCCAGAGGAATAAGCGCATAGTGTTGTGAATGATTTTTCATTTTGTATAACCAACTTAGATATCTATAGTTTCTAAAAGTGCATTAAATATGTTATTTAGTTGCTAATCTATTCGGATTTTTTGGGTTCTTCTTACACCTTTTGTAACCAGGATTATATTAGTATATTTTCTAATTCTAGAATACATTGTGGGGGAAGATAGGGACACCTCGTAATTGGACAGTCTTATTATTATTTGAAAAGCATTTGTAAATTGAAGAGCAGAGACCTTACCGTCGAGAGATTAGCATAGCATGCCAAGTTGATGCTTAGCAAGAAAAGCAACCTGTAGTCAATTTGCTGATAAAGAGAGTAGAGATTGAAGCACGAATGATTGTTACTAGCACGGTACGCGCGCTTCGCTGCGCGCGCTTTTCACGTATGTGGCTCTTCTTGTGGTGTAGGCAGGCACATCCTCTTGTTGCGTTTTCTCTTTTTTTCTAAGGCTTAATTTGGATACTTCAATCTCTCTTGGAGCGGGGACTTTTCTCAGAGTGAGTAGTCTATACAGATATCAATCATACTGGAATTTTCCATTCCTAGATTTTGCTTCCTCTTACTTCCGAAAGAGCCCTAACTGGTTCAGGGTATGCTTGTTATCATGGTGGTCTTTTCCTTTTTCTCATTCCCTTTGTTAAGAAGGGCTCTTAAGTAATACGGTTTCCACTGTCAATACTGCTACTATTTGTACATGCGTGCAATTTGAGTGTTCAGAGTAAAGAAATTACATATCATGTATTCATTTAAAGCTAGTATAGCTGGATAACAAACTTCATTAGCAGTATCATAGCTTATGTATTCAATGTTTTTTATGTTTTTACTCAGTAAACACAGGTGCATAAGGCCACAAAGACAGGTGTTCAGATAAAGCACGAACACGGAGGCTTCCTACAATGACTCGTGTATGCAGAAATATTATAGTAATATCATTTTTTATCTTATAGGAATACAATAGTAAATACTCCCTCCATATTGGTAAAAGATATCGTTTCAGACAACGACACGTTAAAGTATAACTTTGACCACTTATTTCTTTCAAAATATTTATTAGAAAGTGGTATATGCATATTTTTATGAAAATACTTTATAAGACAAAATTATTTATATGGTTTTTACATTTCTAAACTCAATTATTTAAAAGTTATTCATGATTTATATTTCTAATGTTTGACTCAAACTTTTTATAAAACAACATCATTTACTACAGTAATATGGAGAGAGAGTAGTAAATAGTAAATGATCACCCTCGGGAGGGGAGGGTGACGTAGAAGATGTGGGGCTGTTTGGTTGCTAGCCACACTTCATCTTAGACAACTTTGACCAGATTGGCAAGTATTTGGTTGATGACTAACTTTAGGCAAGGTTTTTCTGGGCTCCACATGTCATAGAGTAGAAAAAGTGTGGCAAGATTCCCTTAGGCAAGAAAAGTGTGACCACCCTTTTGCTTGCCACACTTTGCCTAAGATTAGTTGTGGCAGATTGTGGTCAGGAACCAAACAACACAGTGGTTTCTCTAGCGACTCCCAGGCTCCCAGCTCCGTGGCCTGCGTAAGACAGACGCAAGTGGCCGAAGTGGCCAAAACCACGTCCGGGCACACGGAGGACACGTGGCGAGGCGTCAACATGTTAGAACGGGCTTGCGTCCTCTGAAGGTTGCGGACGCGTGGCGACGCAACACTGGATGATATCACTACTACAGACATAGGCCTTTAGCCCCGGTTGGGAAGAGGCTTTAGCCCCGGTTTCACAACAGGGACTACCAATCCTCACCTTTAGTCCCGGTTGCTCCGAACCGGGGCTAAAGGCTCCCACGAGAAAAAATAAATTTGCGTTTGTGAGATTCGAACTCAACACCTCTTGCCTCAGACACGCTTACCAACTGAGCTACACAACCCACGTGATGTAGTTCTGGATGTTTTCCTTTTGAATCCACTCGGAAAGGATCTTTAGTCCCGGTTGGTAACACCAACCGGGGCTAAAGGTTCACCCTTTAGCCCTGGTTGGTATTACCAACCGCGACTAAAGGTTGGGGACCTTTAGTCCGGGTTGGTAATACCAACTGGGACTAAAGGTGAACCTTTAGTCCCGGTTGGTTTTAGCCACCGGGACTAAAAGTCTCTTTAGCCCCGGTTGGTTTTACCCACCGGGACTAAAAGTCGCAATTTGTTGCCGAGACTATAGCTCAATTGTTAGATCGGCCTATGACCATGTTCTGTAGTAGTGTACGAACGTGATGGCTCCGGAGAGCAGGGATTCCATAGCGTATAAAGATGTTAGTATTAGTATAGCACGGTGTTTTATAAAAGCCTTAAACACGAATTGACGGGCCAAGGAGAAAGGCCCAGCGCTTGGGCCCTTTTTATTTTTGGGCCGACATATATAGATGGTGAAATGGAGAGGGGTGAGCGTTCACCAATTAGCCTGACCGTTGCCCACTTAAGTGCTACTTGACGGTGAAATGACAGATTTACAGGCCAAAGATGGCGCCTGAATGGCTTGTCGTAGGACCTCATGCTTTAACGGTAATCTTGTCTTGGGACGTTCTGAAACAACAAACTACTATTACCAATAGAGAAGAATACATGAGTCAACTAAATATAGGCTGGGCGCCTGAACAGAAGAAGAAGAAGAAGAAGAAGAAGAAGAGCAGGAAAACGGAAGAAGAAAACAAAGTCAACTAAATATAGCAGGCTGGGCGCCTGGCTTATTTCAACGTAACATTAACAAACTTGAAAAACTATCATATATCACACTTCACACCATGAGTCCATGACAGCAGCACGCATATTGATTGATTGGCTTACGACGACACCGCACTGATGATGAGAAGTGAGAGGAGGAGATGAAAGTTCAGAGATACTGTATGCATGCATGGCCTAATCATCATATATTAATTCACGCGTCGGCCGCGAGCCCCTCGTCGTCGGCGTCGTCGAGCTGAGCTGATGAGGAGATGTCGTCGACGATGCGGGCGGCGTTGCGGTTGCGCACGGAGCAGTTGAGTCGGATCTCTCCGGCGGTGCCGGTGAGGATGTCCATCTGGCTCATTTTCACCATGGACCTAGCGAACTGGTCGAAGAAGGCGGCCTGGTTGAGCGCGAAGCGGGTGGCCATGCGCTTGGTCTCCGGGTGGTTGATGAGGCCCTGGTCCGACTTGAACAGCCCCTGCCTGGCGATCAGGTCGAAGTAGTACTTGTTGTCGAAGGCGTTGGGCGTGCGCACGTCCAGCACCTGGCTCACCACGTTGCCCGTGGGGTCGGCCGCGCACTTGACCGTCAGCTTCTGCCGGAACGCCGGGTCCATGGTGCCGTCGTCGGCGCTGGGCGGGAGGCGGTCGCTGAAGGCGGCGCAGTGGCCCAGGCCCACGGTGTGCGCGCCGGAGAGCGCCACCAGGTCCGCCTTGTCCAGGCTGCGGTTCTTGAAGGCCTCGATCAGCGTCGGCACGTCGAAGGAGGGCGCAGGCAGCGTGCCTACCAGGTCGCTCGACGCCGGCGCGAGACCGTCGCGCCGACCCAGAGGAACCTCGAAGAAGGGGCCGCCGGACTGCATGATGCATGTATTTGTATTATTGTATGCACGTATATAGTAGATGACGGTCGATCCATCGGTCACACAGCCACACCACACATATAAATGGCGACTTACCGCTACGACGGCGTCCCGGGTAGCCAGCGTGGTGATGTCGGCGCAGGACACCCTGGGCCCGCAGGCGGCGTGGACGGCGGCGCGGATGTCGTCGATGAGCTTGAGCGCCGCGGGACGGAGCGTCTGGTTGGGTATCTCAAGCTGCTCGCTGTTGGCACTCGACAGGAGCACGGACGCGTCGCAGCCCTGATATGATCATCGTCGTCGTCGTCGTCGAGCGGGTACGCACGTTTTCATTCAGGTTAATTGGGTACATGGTACACTGTACGTGCTTGGTCAACACCAACGTACAGTATGAGCATGTAGCATGGTCGTCCGTTAGTTACCTGCGGGAAGCAGTCGTGGAAGAAGATGCGGATGAGGCCGGCGGCGATGCCGATGTCGCGGCGCAGGGCCTCGGCGACGTGCCAGCGCACGAGGCCCTCCACCGACGGGCAGGACACGTCGTAGAAGCTCCAGGACAGGCCGTTGGCGATGGGCTCGTTCACGGTCACCGTGGCCGACGCGCAGCAGAGCGCTGAGATGATGATGGCCAGCAGCAGCACGACGGCCGCCGCCGACGGCGGTCTGCTGCCCATTCGATTCTGCTCTTGCTCTCGCCTCGCTTGCAGGTGCTGATCAGTAAGCACGAGCACGACGGTGGGTGTGGGGGTGGTGTGTGCCTTGCACAGTTCAAGACATGCTGCTGTACGCGTGATGGATTATTTATAATAGGGGATGGGGATGGGGATGGGGATGGAACTCTAATCCTGATCGAGGCTTCTTGCATGTCTCGTTGCATATCCATCTGATCCACTAGCGCTGCAACTTGTTGCATTTCAATTGCATATATATAAACTAATTAAAGCATCCAGCCCGAAAGAAAAATCAAACATGGATCAACAATTCAAGTGAATTAATGGTGGTAGGAGGTCAAGGTATGTTCATGTCCCATCGCATCAGTTTAAAATCGGTAAATTGTAGTAACCTTGTACTCCCTCTCTATCGCATTTAGATGACGTTTAGGACAGCGACACGGTCTCCAAAGTGCAACTTTGACCACTTATATTTTTAAAAATATTTATTGTAAAATGATATATGCATACTTTTATGAAAGTATTTTTCAAGACAAATTTATTTATATGATTTTTATATCTCTAAACTCAATAATTTAAAAATTATTCATAATTTATATTCCCAATATTTGACTTAAACCTTGTCCAAAACGTCATCTAAAAGCGATACGGAGGGAGTACTATATTACAGTATTGTTGATAAGTCTTCTGTTGTCGTATGTATATATAATGTACTCCCTCCGTCCCTAAAAGAATGTCGCCGTGGGATGCGTGCCACAGGTTTGACTCAATTTATAGAAAATACGTGCAACATTTAAATCTTCAAAAAAATTTGTTAAAAAACTAGATTCAAAGATCTTTCTAATGATATTAATTATGTATCATAACTACTAATATTTTTTAATATATAATTAGTTAAAATCGTTTCTCGGGAAACGAAGCGACACTCTTTTAGGGACGAGAGAGTATACAAGTATGCAACTTCCTTGCAGCTTCGTCGTTCCACATACGCTGCACCCCACCTACTAATTAATACAGTACTCTCTGTTCGTTCTACTACTAAATTATAAACACAAAATACTATCCTCCCATGCTCACTCAAAAGCTGACCATTCTTCCATTGGTTCCTTTTGTCAGCTCGTCTGTTTGGTTTGAACATATAATAATGACAGCGGGCTGCTCATCATCATATTAATTCCACGGACCAAGATAGATAGGTTACACTACCTAATTAACAAGAGCGAGCCAACAAGTGGGACAAGATGATGATGCATTTTTTCTAACGACATCTATGAATAGTATATATGTTATTGGGAATGTGTAGTGTAGCTGTACACTCACTACTAGAGAACAGGCCTTTGGACGATCTTTCAATTGAGCTTTAGCCTCGGCAAAAAATTGCGTCCGGGGCTAAAGACCTTTAGTCCCGGTTGATAACACCAACCGGGGCTAAAGGTGAATCTTTAGTCCCGGTTGGTATTATCAACCCGGACTAAAGGTCCTGAACCTTTAGTCCCGGTTGATAATACCAACCGGGGCTAAAGGGTGAACCTTTAGCCTCGGTTGGTGTTACCAACCGGGACTAAAGGTCCTTTTAGCCCCGGTTGGTGTTACCAACCGGGGCTAAAGGCCCTTCCCGAGTGGATTCAAAAGGAAAACATCCAGAACTACATCACGTGGGTTGTGTAGCTCAGTTGGTAAGCGTGCCTGAGGCGAGAGGTGCTGAGTTCGAATCTCACAAATGCACATTTATTTTTCCTCGTGGGAGCCTTTAGCCCCGGTTGGGAAGGCCCCGGGACTAAAGGTTGGGACCTTTAGTCCCGGATTGCTAGCCCCGGTTAGGAAACCGGGGCTAAAGCCCGTTCCCAACCGGGGCTAAAGGCCGATTCTCTAGTGACTCCACCGGCCGGTTGGAAAGCTAGCTAGCTGCCTGACACCTCTTTTTTTCCTTAACCGGGGCTAAAGCCCGTTCCCAACCGGGGGTAAAGGCCGATTCTCTAGTGACTCCACCGGCCGGTTGGAAAGCTAGCTAGCTGCCTGACACCTCTTTTTTTCCTTTTCATTTGGAAAATGATAGCTTAAATCCTAGGTTAAATAATCGCTCGTCAATGATCCTGACATTCGGATGGGATAGAGATGATAATACATACCAGCTGCCACTTGTTGCATTTCCATGACACACATACAGTGCTCACATGCATTGCCACGTGCTGTTCTCATCTTCTATAGCGGTCCCAGCAGATGTACGGAGTACAAGCATACAGATACAGTGTACGACTTATGTCTCCTTCTATCCGTTGTTTTCGGTTTCCATACCTTAAGTTTAACTAGATTTATAGAAAATAATCTAGTATTTTTTTTATATAAAATTAATCAAAGTTATTTCTCGAAAAACGAGAATGACAAATATTAAGGGACGGATGGAGTAGTCGTTAACGTTGACCAGCGTCAGGTCGATCAGTCGGAAAAGGAGGCAGAGCATGGGTTCCTACTTCCTACAACCTACCTCTCCAAAAGTCAAGCACTCACAAACTTTCCTTGGATCGATCCACGCTCACGCTGTTTACTAGTACTCCCTCCGTTCACGAAAGAATCAATTTTTAAAGTTGTCTTAAGTCAAACTTTTTAAACTTTAACCAAATTTCTAGAAAAAACTATCAAGATTGATAGTGCCAAATTTACATCATTAGATATATCTTCGAATATATTTTTATAATATGTCTATTTTATATCATAGATGTTATTACTTTTTTCTATAAAGTTAGTCAAAGCTAAAAAAATTTGACCAACATAGATTCTAGAAAATTCATTCTTTCATGGACAAAGTGAGTACTGATTCTTGACACCTCCTGATCGAAGTCGTTTCTACAGGATCCAGGTCCAGGCCAGCCAAACGGGTCTCCGAGATGTCGCTCCACGTTCCCGCTGTCTAGAGCAGCAGGTGGAGAAGCCGATGTCTTGAAAACTCTGGCTTCATCCATCTCCTTCCTTGGCGCTTGCGGTTGTGGTCCCGGGGTGAAAATACCCCTTCCGAGCACGGAGCATGTAAGGAGGAGCACCAACGGGAGAGGCGGAGGCGGTGGCGCATCGGCTGCCTCGAGTGTTGCCGTCTAGTGGCGAATCCAGAACAGGATTAAAGGGGGGCTAATTATCTTCTTTTTCTTCTATCTTCCTATTTTTCTTCTTACCTCCACCTCCTATTCTTTTCCTACTCTCTCTATGTTTCCATTGGTTCAAAAGAAAGGGAGGGAAATAAAACTAGGTGGACGAATGAAGTGAATCAGCGACATGGACCCATGCATGGCGGAGGCGGTGGCGGTGGCGGGTAGTCGCCGACGAATAAGCTCGGCAGCGGCAGCTGTAGAAGCGATGAGAGAGAGAAGATTCGTGCGTGCAATAGAGGGAGGGAGTCAGGCAGGGAGAAGAAAAGAAGTACCTAATTAACCAAAAGGTGCGTAGGGTTTCTTATGCCTGATTGTGGTGGTGTGTCTTGTTGGTAGAAAAGTACCTAAATCTTGCCTGACCATATATATATATATATATATATATATATATATATATATATATTGAAACTCCTGACCATATATATGGACCATGGGTAGAGTGGGTTGACCTGTATGGCTGTATGAAATACGATTGGGGATACATGGACCTGCTTCGCCCTCCATATATGATTCACTTGTGGGTCATGTAATAATCTCCATTTTTAGGGCAAAGAAAAGGCAATGGTAAAGGCAAAGGCAAAATACGATTTTTGAGAGATAAAGATTGATTTTTTCTAACGATTGGATCGGATATCCCTCAAAGCAAGGGTGTGAGGTATTTCCTGTGGTAAAGTGGGAATGCATCAAGAATATCTGTGCCCCTTCGTATGTAAAGGGTGGAAGATCTTTCCCGTGGTAAAGTCGAAACACATCAGTTTTCATGAAAATTTGAGAAATGGGAAAGAAATATATTAGGAGACAATTGTGGTCTTGGACTCGGAGAGTTCGTGCGTGTGCAGACTAAGGAAACAAGCAGAAACAGAAATACATCTTGCTTCATGAGCCACAGCAACCTGGCCTTTTCTACTCTGATCTCGCTGCTCGTCGCGCCCATTTAATTTATTGAAGACAAAATTTAAAAAGCTAGCTCGATCTCACACGATATAGCATGCATATATGCATAATGTGACGACAGTGACACACGTACGCGGCTCGATCTTTTGTAGCTGTAACTAATCACGCGTCGGCCGTGAGCCCCTGGTCGTCGTCGGCGCCGCCGGCAGCGGTCTCGAGCTGAACTACTGATGATGAGACATCGACGACGCGGCGGGCGTTGCGCACGGCGCAGTTGAGTCGGACCTCTCCGGCGTTTCCCGTGAGCACGTCCATCTGGCTCATCTTGACCATGGACCTGGCGAACTGGTCGAAGAAGGCGGCCTGGTTGAGCGCGAAGCGGGTGGCGGTGCGGTTGGTGGCGCCGTCGCCCATGAGGCCCTGGTCCGACCTGAACAGCCCCTGCTTGGCGATGAGGTCGAAGTAGTACTTGTTGTCGAAGGCGTCGGGCGTGCGCACGTCCAGCACCTGCGCCGCGCTGCCGTCCTTGGCGCACTTGGCCGCCAGCGCCCGCCGGAACGCGGCGTCCATGGTGCCGTCGTCCGCGTTGGGCGGGAGGCGGCTGCTGAAGGAGCTGCAGTGGCCGCGGCCCACGGTGTGCGCGCCGGAGAGCGCCACGAGGTCCGCCGTGTCCAGGCTCCGGTTCTTGAACGCGCCCACCAGCTGCGCGACGACGAAGTCGGGGCCCGGCAGCGTGAAGACCAGGTCGCTGGACGCCGGCGCCAGCCCGTCGCGGCGGCCCAGAGGAACCTCGAAGAAGGGGCCGCCGGACTATATTGTGGCAGTCGTGTCGTCATCAGCCGGTTGCATGCATATGCATTGGGATGGATATGGATATGGATATGGATATGGATATGGGAATAATGAACTTAATTACCGCGACGACGGCGTCCCGGGTGGCGAGCGTGGTGATGTCGGCGCAGGACACCTTGGGCCCGCAGGCGGCGTGGACGGCGGCGCGGATGTCGTCGATGAGCTTCAGCGCCGCGGGACGGAGCGTCTCGTTGGGTCCCAGCTTCTGCTCGCTGTCGGAACCCGACAGGAGGACGGACGCGTCGCAGCCCTAGGAGTATGCGTGGTGTCAGGTCTCAAGTGTCGATCAGCATGCATGCATCATCAAATATGACAATATCACCACACCAACGATATACTACCTGCGGGAAGCAGTCGTGAAAGAAGATGCGGATGAGGCCGGCGGCGATGCCGATGTCGCGGCGGAGGGCGTCGGCGACGTGCCAGCGCACGATGCCCTCCACCGACGGGCAGGACGCGTCGTAGAAGCTCCAGGAGAGGCCGTTGACGATGGGCTCGTTCACGGTCACCGTGGCCGACGAGAGGGCGGCGCAGAGCGCTGAGACGGCCACCAGCAGGGCGGCGGCGGCCACTGCTCTGCTGCTGCTGCTGCTGCTGGAGGACCTGATGGCCATCATCGTTCTGCGTGCTGCTTCTTGCAAGTGCATGCACACTCTGGTAACTAGCTTAGCTTATAGCTTAGCTTGATGGGTACGGTGGTATCTGTGTCAGTGTGTGTGGCTTCCACGAGTCATGATCATACGTATATAGTATATTTATAGGCGGTTTTGGATGGATATTTTCTCCACATGGCCGGACCGGACCACGTCGAACGAGGCAACCATATGTCCATATGCATGCATTGCAATTGCATCGCCCGGCCGGCGGTCTGATCCATCGATATACTATCAACTAAAAGCGCCGCCACTTGTTCCACTTGCATCGAGCACATCATCTTTGACTAGTAAAGCAGGAAGAAAAGATGCATGGACCAATTGAATAGTATGCTATCTATTAGTAGGTGGTGGTTAAAGGTAATTCTGTTTTATATATGCTACACCCCAGTACCCCCACACATGCATGTGTTTTTTTTTTAACTGTATATAATAGTAAAGTAACATTATTTGCTTTTCTGCCGTACCATATGCCGCAGTTTCCTTGCAGCTTCATTCACTCCTCACTTCACTCCACAGCCTCTTCTCGATGTCCGGGACTTACTCTGGCTGATTCTACGGTTGATGTTATTTAGCTACGTATATATAATCTATTCTACTGTAAATCACACAGCTAGTTGCTGCTGAACATATTATTACACGATACTTTCTCCATCTCTATTTATAGGTTATTTTGGTTTCTCTACATATATATAACTTCTGCTATATATTTAGACACATATTGTATATCTTTTTTTCTCTATATAGCAAAAGATCTGCACATCTTGTATTAAGATAAAGAAAAAAATTAATACAACACGCATTAGCAATGCTTTAGGAGCCATGGACGTTCAAACCGATCCTAGTATCCCCACATATTATATATCAATGAAACATATGTATCTAAAAAAAATAGGACCCGTTTGGATCCTTAGAATTGAACTCATTTTAAGAATCATAATTTAGATATGCTATAGTTGTATATGGATTATACTTATATATTATTGTTGGCTATACGAGAGAGATACATACTCATGTATTGTATATTTACCGCGCAGGAGAGTAAGTTGAAGATGGTGTTATAAGTTGCAAAATAGAAATATAGTTTGATGATCTATAGAAACTATTTCTCTCTATCACCTTATAAATTTAAGATAGACTTGTATGTGAACTATGAAAAATGGTGAAATGTCAAATTCTAAGTTAAATAGACTAGTTTATTGAGTAGATTCTAATTTCTCTAAAATAAGAGGATCCAAGATAGAGGATGGTATATTCCATAGACGATAGATCGACTCGATTAACAGGCTAAGAGCGAATCGAACCAAGTGGCACAAAAGGAAAGACGTGCATTTTTCTATAGATGAATATTATGTTATGTTAATATATGGTGGGGGTGGTGTGCATGCATGCATGTTTATACCCGTATACTCCAGCAGGCCAGTTGGAAAGGTACTACTAGCCGCCATCTTTTTCTTTTTAAAATCAAAAAAGAAAACGAAAGTTTATTATGTATCTCGATCTGTGTGACATGAGTTACTCCCTGCGTCCCTGAATAACTGTCTCTCTAGAAAACCGTGTTTCCCTCACCGACACGCTTTCCGGACGACAGTTAAATAGGGACGGAGGGAGTATATAACTATTGTGAGGAAAATGACATTATTCGAACATGATGTGGATAATATATGCCTGCCGCCACTGTCCCCACTTCACTTGTATTTGCATGACTGATAGGTCTACTAGCTAGCTAAGTATTGTACTCCCTACGTCTAAAGATATAAGACACGATTTGACTTAATATAATTTTCAAAAATATATTTTAACCTATAATTTCTCTTATAATATATAATTTATAGAAATAAAAGTTTGATTATTATATAGTATTTCTAAATATAAATATAACGCAACTACTTTTGTATTATAAGTTTTTTATATGATTAGGCTAATTGTTAGTCAAAGATAAGAAAGTTTAAATTTTAAAATACGTGTGTATCTTATATCTTAGGACGGAGGGAGTATATACTACTCTCTCTGATTTAAATTATAAATTATTCCAGTAATCTTAAAAAGTTAAATCATCACAGATTTGATTAAAATTGTAAAAACACAAAGATTCATAACATCAAATAGATATGCTATTAAAATATAATTAATAAAAAACTAATGATACTAAGTTGATATTATAGTTGTTATTATTTTATTATCTAAATTTAATTAAACTTAAAAATCTTTGACTTTAAAATTTTTGGAACGAGAAGGGAGTACCGGAGTAGTAGTTGCTACTAGTGTGGACACCAACCCGGTTTTCCCACAACCGGGTGCGGCCGCCCCCTTATCCAACGGCCTACAAACATCCTCAAGTGAGACTGCACGGATCGCAAAGTAATGGGGAGAGGGAAGTATTGACTCGCACGAATCGCGAAGCATCCTGGACGGTGGCAGATAGGGGGCGGCCGCCACCGGGAGCGGTATTGCTCAACCGGTGTGGACACATGTGCGAACGATATACTGCCTCCGTCCACGAAAGAATCAATTTCTAGAGTTGTCCTAAGTCAAACTTTTTAAACTTTGACCAAATTTCTAGAAAAAAACTATCAAGATTGATGGTACCAAATTCACATCATTGGATATATCATAGAATATATTTTCATTATATATCCATTTTATATCATAGTTGTTTTTACTCTTTTCTATAAAGTTAGTCAAAGTTAAAAAAGTTTGACCGACACGGATTCTAGGAATCGATTCTTTCGTGGACAGGGGGAGTATATAATTATCAACTTGGTGGGTCCTAGCTAGCTAGCCGGTGTTACGTTGTCGTTAATCTTGCTTGACTTGGATCAGGCCAGTCTCAGCGGCATGGGTTCCTACACTGTTCATTCCTGTGCGAACTTTTGTGTAATATAATATAGGCACGTGCACAGCTTTGACCATTCAGAAACCTAAGAGGCATGCATGTAGGCGTGTACCTTGTTCAACAGAGAGCAGACTAGTAGTGGTACCACAACCAGTACAAGTTGTACGCAGTGCTAACAACTCACTCCGTCTTAAATTATAAATCATTTTAAAAAATTTAAAAGAGTGGAAGAAGACCTGGGCCATATATATGCCCCCGAACAGGAGAGAGCGAGGCGAGGAAGAAGAGAAACGATCGGCGACGCTCGGCTTTCGTCCGAATCTTCTTCGTTGATGAGACGACAGAAATAAAACACGGCCCGGGGCTTTATTTCACCGGCCGGCCGGGTTGGACGGACGATGCATGGTTCCCACCCAATATAATGCACATGCAGATTGCTTGATCTCTGGCGCGGGAACCGGACACGTGCTACTAGTAGTAGTAGTATGTGTATATATGTACATGGAGCACAGCGCAGGAGAGTGGTTGGAGTCAGCGCGTGATCGATCGAGCGAGGTCTGCTAAGTCCTAACTACTCCCGTGCTCCTCAACACGGCTTTTTTTTTTTTTTTTTTTGGAGTTAAAATGTACTTATACTAGTACTAAACACAGAGAGGCAAAAGCAGCCGCAACGACGAGATTGGTACTGATAGTACGTGCCAGGGATGAAGACGACTTGTTTGGGTAAATCCTCAATCCGAGAACGAGGATTAGAACTGAGGACGATTTTATCTCCTACGAATCACTTTGTTTTTCCTTAATTCCTCGTTGATTAGGGATTAGCCGAACAAGTGCTTGATTATAATATGGCATTGTAGACTGTATGCAATCAACCAATAATTGCTGGTTATTGCTAATCATATCGATCTCTTAGGGCCCGTTTGGATCCCTTCAATTTGAAGAAATTGGAATTCACTCAATAAACTAGTCTATTTGACTTGAAATTTGACATTCTACTACTTTCCAAGGTTCACATATATGTCCATCTCAAATTCATAAGGTAGGAGAGGAAAATGGATTCCATACGTCACCATGCTATATTTCTACTTTACAACTTATAACATTCTCTTCAACTCACTCTTCATCTACGATAGAAATGCAACGCATGAGTATCTCTCTATATATACATAGGGCCTGTTTAGATCTTAAATCTTTACATTCCAAATATTTTGGTTGTAAACTTTACAACTTAAAACTTTACAAGTAGCTGTTTAGTTGGTTGTAAATTTTTACGTGAATTATTGCAAACAAGACTCTATAATTGGTCTACACGAACTCTAATATAAAATTACAAGGTTTTTGGACCTCAAAGGTTCCAAATTCCAAATCTTTAAACTTTTTTTCTTAAACTTTACAGACCCCTGTTCAGATCCAAAATTCCAAAAAGTAGCATAAATTCAAAATCTTTTGGAATTTTGGAAGCAACTAAACAGGGCCATGTACTACTGGCAACAAAGTCAAAAGAAAAAGGAATCGTCTGTAGATTAGAGCGGGGAGGGGACAAGAAGTTAAAAGAAAATGGTGAGTAGGTGATGTTTATTATTTGAAGTCAGGGCCATGTGATACGATGTAAAACACTACTTATATAATAATATAAGTTTATAACAGCGAGGATATGATGATCGGATCAGATCAGATCAGATCAGATCGGAGCCTTAAGCGAGCCTGAACAAAAATGGGTACTGGCGACATGGACGGACGGCCGACATGGTGGTACGGTAGGTGGTGACTGACAACCACGTGCCCCCCGCGCGCGCAGTGTGTTAGGCACACACGGGCGGGCGTTCCCTGTTTATTAGGGCCCGTTTGGTTTCTCCCACTAAAATTTAGTGACTAAACTTTAGTCAGTTTTAGTAGCAATACCCTTACTAAAAGTGACTAAAAGGACTTTTTAGTGACTTTTAGTGAGGGTGTTTAGCAACTTAGCTACTAAAAGTGACTAAAGTTTAGTCACTAAATTTATTTTAGTATGAGGGAAGCAAACATGCCCTTATTTTAGTATGAGGGAACCAAACATGCCCTTCGTATTGGTACACACATGAGAGTAGCGACTAGTGACACTGACACTGGCGGATCCTGGACACACGATCGATGGATCAAGAAGAGGCGGCGGCGACCGCGACACGGCTGTTGGTGTTTGAGCGGAAGCAGTTCCGGCGGATCTCGCCGACGTTCCCCTGCGGGCCCCTGAGCTGGCTCATCTTGACCATGGAGGTCCTGAACTGGTCGAAGAACCACCAGTGGTTGTCGGCGAAGCCCTGGACGAGCCAGCTGGTGCGCGGGTCCGCGAAGAGCCCCTGGTCCGACGGCAGCATCACGCCCTTGTTCTTCTTAAGCGTCAGCTCGACGAAGAAGAGGTTGTCGAACACCGCCGGCGTCAGGAAGTCGAGGTCCCGCAGCGTGTCGGCGCTCCCCGGCGCGGCGCACGTCGCCGTCACGCACCGCGTGATGTCGTCGGTGGCGGGGCCCGCCACGTCGCCGAAGGAGCTGCACCGCGCCTTCCCCACCGTGTGCGCGCCCGACAGCGCCACCAGGTCCGCCGGGTCCGTCAGGTTCCGGCTGGCGAACGCCGACAGCAGCTCGTCCACGGTGGACGTCGGCGGCGGCAGCGCGAACACGTCGTTGCTGGAGGCCGGCCCGCGGCTGTCGAGGCGGCCCAGCGGCACCGCGAAGGAGGGCCCGCCGGACAGGCTCACGGAGTCGCGGGTGGCCAGCACGGTGATGTCGGCGCAGGAGACAGTGGGCCCGCACGCCGCGTGCACCTTGGCGCGGATGTCCTCCACCAGCTGCAGGGCCTCCTGCTGCAGCCCGACGTTGGGCGGGAGCGACCGCTCGCCGTTGTCGAGGAGGATGGACGCGTCGCACCCCTGCGGGAAGCAGTCGTGGAAGAAGAGACGGAGGAGCCCCGCCGTCAGACGCACGTTCTGCTTCAGCGCCGCGTCCACCGTCGACCGCACGATCGTCTCCAGCTGAGGGCACGAGTCCGCGTGGAAGTACACGGACAGCTCGTCACTATTAGTATTACCGCTACCGCCGGCGGGCAGGACGACCACGGGCCTCGAGGAGACGGCGGCGGCCGCGAGCAGCACGCCGAGGGCGGCGGCCACGACGAATATACGGCCGCTCATTGTCGCCGTACTAGTAGTACTGGGTGATGATAGTACAAGCAAGCGAGGTAGCTATAGCTAGCTTGATTTGCCGGAGTGAGTGAGTACTGATGCTATTTATTATAGCCAGTTCGTCAGTGGCAGCCCACCACCAGCCAAGGCGATAAAATGGAGCTGATGGCTTAGTCAGAGATCGAGAAGCATGCATGTGGGTAATAATCAAGCTAACTGTTAGCTGTACGATATTTAGGGATAGATAGATAGAGTGTGTGCTACTACACCATTAATAATTAATAATAGTCCCACCTTACTATTTCTCTGATAGAATTTCTCAAAACTCGTGTGTATCCGATGTGTGATACTTTGTATAGTATGTGCTTATAGTATATCTTCATTTTATATATCTGATCTTAGTAAGCAGAGGTGAGATATGATAACAGCCCCCACGTCTTTTTTTGCTTGAAAAAAATTCACCACGTCTTTTTACATGTTGTATTATAGTCTTCTCCTGGTTCCCAGCATCTCTATATTTGACCATTAATTTTAAAAATATATAGGTTAAAATATATGATTTATTACCTTTAAATTTTATGGAACTAACTTTTTATTTTTTATAATATATATAGTCCATGTGTCTGCAGACTACATGGATTTTTTAAACAAAATCAATAGCTAAAATTATGAAAGTTTAGTTTTAGATAAATTTGATAACCCTGTTCGGCTAATGATTTTTGTGGCAGAAAACACTATTTCAGCTTACTTGTGTTTGAGAAAAATATTAGCTAAAAAGTACCGAGACTCGAGGTGTGATGGTGTCGGGTACCAAAATAGTAGGTACCCCCAAACAGAGGTACTTAAAAATGCTTTCGAAAAAATATAACCAGAGCCAAGAAGACGATCGATGCCAGTTGGCCCACCACGCCAAAACTCGCAGACCGGTCGGCCGGAAGCAGGCCACGGCAGCCCAACAATCCTGGCGTTCGCCCGAGCCCTCCGCGCCAGGCCTCGGGCGAACGCTTCACTCTCCGCCTCGCCCGAGCCCTCTGTGCCAAGCCTCGGACGAACGCTTCACTCTCCGCCTCGCCCGAGCCCTCCGCGCCAGGCCTCAGACGATCGCTTCACTCTCCGCCTCGCCCGAGCCCTCCGCGCCAGGCGTCGGACCCTCCGCGCCAGGCCTCGGACGATCGCTTCATTCTCCGTCTTGCCCGAGCCTACCACTCTCCAAGGCTTCCGCGGGAAGGAAACTCCCTGCTCCTCTCAGGAACTTTGACAAACGTACCATTGCCCACTGCGCCCGCGTCCTATCAAATAGGGCTCCATACTCCTCCCCTGGTACGCGCTGACATGTGCTGTCAGGACAGGGCAGGGGCGCGCAGGGGGCGTGGGGAGGCGGGACGGGAGTCACATCCTCTTTTTCCACCACCGGCAGATCCGGGCATGGGAACCCACATTCGGCGACACTGTTCGGTGCACTGTACCCACTCCGGGGCCACGACGGCGGGTGGCCGAATGACAAGCTACAGCGCCGCCGAGGCCTCGGCTCTCTCCAAGAGTCAAACCCCCTATGCATCAGGTACACCCGTCACTGTGGACTGATGGTCCGCACGATCTCTCCTCGGGAACTCCACCAAATTCGCCTTCCACGCCGCCACTCTCGCATGACGTCAGCCACACACCCGTAATTCTGGGAACGTGGAACAGCGAGACTGGACTAGGGATGACAGGGATCCTCCACCCATTCCGGGCACAACAACCACCCCGGGGCCTCAGGACGGCCCCGAGGCTCAGCCCCGGTGCAGCTCTCTCGGGATGACTAGCTCTCCAGAGACCTCAGGCGGAGGCCTCGGACGAGAACACGATCTCAGCGGCAGATATCCCGAAAACGCACGACTCCAACGGGAGGCGCCACAGTGCCGGACATGCCCGACCACGACGACGAGGACAACGACCATGCCGTCATAGTGGGGCCACAGTAGCTCACCTCCAGCTTTTTGACTGGGATAAAGCCACAAATGTAGTATCCCCTTATAACCTGGTGCCCTCCTTGAGGCTATAAAAGGAGGGGCCGGGAGCATCTTCAAGGCGGGCGAGGACCAAGTGACCACGAACCTCAAACACTCACACGATCTTTCCCTCGCACGAGACTTGGGTCCAGCACCCTCTCTCACCCGCTTGTACCCCTACTACAAGCACCCCGGTGCAAGATAACACAAACTCCGCACCTCACACTGGACGTAGGGTACGCTTTGCCCGAACCAGTATAAACGTCTTATGTTACCTCACACTGGACGTAGGGTACGCTTTGCCCGAACCAGTATAAACGTCTTATGTTCTTCTTGCATCACCATCCAAAGCTAGAAACACGCAGATATAAATTTACTCGCCGGTGGTAGGACCCCCGGTTCGAAACACTGACAGATGGATATGATTAATACACACTCTACCAATAAGAGAACTCAATTCTTATTTTTTCAAGAACTTAAAGAGTTTGTACTTTGACTAAATTTGTACAAAAGATATTGGTGCTAGTCGTCTGGTCGTTTTTACGGTTGATTCGGTTGTTTCAATAGTGTTCTGTGAAAGAAAAATAAACTAAAATACGACTGATAAGGTAAATGAACAAGGCTGATAATATTTACATTTTAGTTATAGTTGTTAATACGTGCTCCCTCTGTATATAAAATAGATGCCGTTTTGGACATTGACATTGTCTCCAAAGTACAACTTTAACTCTCTTTATACTAAAAAATATATATCAAAAAGTGCTATATATATATTTATGAAAGTATTTTTCAAGAAAAATCTATTTATATAGTTTTAATATTTTCAAACTCGACAACTTAAAAGTTATTTATGATTCCAAACCATATCCAAAACATCATCTATTTTTTTTTGTACGGAGGGAGAGAGTAACTGTAAACTTTGTTAAATTTGCGAGTTTGACTAACCAGAGAAGTAGTAGATCGCTAATTGGGCGGGGGCACGAGGATTGATGCTGGATCGCGTCAGTTCACGTGATTAAGAAATTAATTATCCAGGGACGATCTAGAGTCGTGGCTGCATGTGCAGGTGCAGGTGGAGTGGCAGTGCCCTGCCGGCCGTCGGCAGCTACGAAGTGTAGTACTACTCGTACTACAGTAGTACAGGTACAGTATTATTCATTTTTTTTATAACAGTACAGTATTATTCATTTATTCCGTAGATTGTGCCAGCCCGGCTGCTGCGGCTGCCTACCCTCTCTCTACCTGCCTGCCCCCCACGAGTCACGACGACCCGCGTTTGCCGTTCCATCGCAAGTGGCTGCCGTTCCTTAGATCCATCGTATCGTCACTAACAAGGGAAGTAGATCGGTCTTGTTTCGTAGGTGGTCTGTCACAATTTTAAGACGACTTAGTAGACAACATGTATAATAGTTTGTTTTTTAAATTGTCTTGTAGCAACTCATGATTTCTTAATTTATGGATAGAATAAAAATAAATTGTGAGTTACATGACAACAACAACTCATACAATGGTAGAATAACTGTCTCATCGTCCTAAATTTTAGCTGACGAGGTGGTTGTTTCGCGAAACAAGGGCCTCTACCTTTTTCGCTTGTCTCTTTCCTCCATTTCAGCAAAAATCCTACGTGGCACTGCATGAGACGATGTACCAGACAGCTGACGTGTAGCAATGTACTTGCCCTAACCGCTTCTTCAAAATTCAATCTTACCACCTTAAAGGCTCGTGCATAATTTTTTTGCATAACTCAAACCAATATAACGTTTTTGTTTTACATTATCTTGTTGTTCTGCTGTCCTAGCTATTTAGGCTGTCCGCAGTGGGATACTGGAAAGTAGACGGTAAGCTAGATAACATAAAAAAACACACGCAACGCAAGACGGTAAAAGGAACTGTGCTCGCACTCGAACGCTACTGCGAGCGGAATAGCGAACATTGCGGTACCAGGCGTAGGCCCCGCGGGCACGCGCGCTCTGCGCGGCGCGCAGAGGGGCGCTCACCTGTTTGTTGCTGCCACGGTAGGTCCCACCTCATTTTATAACAAAAAAAATGTTATATCTCACAAACCGAAAACTCAAATTAAATTCCGATTGCATCATTGAATTCCTTGCAATTAATTCTTCAAAACTAGATCAATCATAGATATATTTAGATAAAGTGCCAAGTGGACCCACAGTGCATAGATGATGATATAGGGTGTGTTTGGTTGGCTGCACCACCGCTCAGCCAGGCTCCACAGATGCGAGAACAGGCGTTTGTTTGGTTCGCGTATCTGTCTGGCCAGGCTCTGCTCGTGCAAGATTCCTCCCGCAGCCTGGCTCTGGAGGAACGTAGAAATCCGCCGTTTCTGCCGGGCCAGGCTCGCGTGGTGCAGGTAATTAGTCATCTAATGATGTTATTAATATATTATTAGCATATATTAAATGATATTAATATATTTTGAAGTATATTAAGGAGAATTAAGGTAAACTAAGTGTTATTCGATAATAGTTGTCCGTAATAAATGTCATGATGATGATTATTTATATATTTTTATCTCATGCAACTCGTTCTCATACGAGCAACCAAACAGCTTCTCAGCTCAACCTGTCTCGTGCATACAGACAACCAAACACCACGTTCTTGTATGTATTGGGCCTGGCTACCCAGAACCAGGCTCCTTCTATGAGAGCCAGGCTAAGCTCGTCCGCGAACCAAACAGGCCCATAGAGGATGGATGGATGCGGGAGAAATAAATATAGATGAGAGAATCTTGATGACTAGACAGTATAGAGGATGAAAATACAGGAACGTGAGTGCGGGTAGTCTTAGTATAATTGTATTTGCTTGATTATGTTATGTTGTGTATAGTCGTGATTGTGACGGTATGAGAATATTTTTATTTTTATTTTGTACATCATATCTTATCATCGACTTGTGCAAACCTACATTGCCTGGTACAATCAAAGCTAGCATTCTTTCTAATGTTGAAATGTGATTATTTTGAACACTTGCATAAGAGTCTATAGATGTAGATACGGAAAAACTACTTCGCAACCGTCACGAGAATTCGCGATCGTCACGAGAAGTCGCAACTGCGCGACTTCGTCCTCAACTCGTGCCCATAGTCCACGCGACGAAGACAGTGGTGGCGGTGGCTAGGGTTTCAGCGAGGAGGAGGTCGCCGGAGAGGGAGAAGAAGACACATCTCTGGTGGGCCATAGAAGGGCTCGGTCGGCCAGGGGGAGACAGGCTGGCCCCGCGATGAGGAAGAGGGCTGGGCCGCTTAGGGGCTCTAGCGGTGCCCGCGGTGGCCGACCAGGGAAGAGCGGGGCCGCCATGGTCGGAGGGAGAGGGGATGAAAGGATCAATATGTCCAAGAGGGGGGAGGGTGAATTGGGCTTTTCTAAAACTTCTTGCAATAAAAAAACCTATCAAGCTCCAATTAACCCCCTAGTGCCTAGAAGTGAGAATGACAAGAATCAATAGCACAAAAGACTATCGCTAAGCCAATTCTACTCTAGCATGGCAATTCAACTTATGGAAGAACAACAAGAAAGTGCGAAATTGAATTGCTCAAATGTAAATGCGTAGTAAAGAGAGTAGAGATGACACGACGATCTTTTTGCTGAGGTACCGAGGTGTCGGCACCCCCCTAGTCCTCGTTGGAGCACCCGCGCAAGGGTATCGCTCCCCCTTGATCCGCGCAAGGATCAAGTGCTCACTACGAGCTGATTCTTCGCCACTCCGGCCCGGTGAATCGCTCGCTACCGGTCACAACTTGGCTTGGGTCATCCACAATGCCTCCGGATGATCACCAAGCTCTCCGATCGCCACCAAGCCGTCTAGGTGATGCCGATCACCAAGAGTAACAAGCAAGAACTCTCACTTGACCAACGCAAGGCTAATGAGATGGGTGGATGCACACTTGCTACTCTCTACTCACTAATGAGGTGTTTGATCACTCAATTATCAAATCTCTCAACCTCACTAGGCCTCTTGCACTCACTTGGAATCACAATGTGTTTGGCAACCTTTCAAATGAGCAAGAGTAACAACATGAATGAGGGGGAGTCATATTTATACCCCCAACTCGAAACATGCACGAAGGGGTAAGTCCAGCCAGTTACACACTGACCGGACGCACCTGTCGGGGTGACCGGACGCGTCCGGTCAGTGTCTAACGGCTACGTGACGTTAGCCCTGACACCAGTACGATACACTGACCGGACGCACCCATGCGTCCGATCACCACTGACCGGACGCGTCCGGTCATCAATTTCCCTCTCTGGAACCTCTCTGGACACGACCGGACTCACCCCCTGGTGCGTCCGGTCGAATACTGAAGAGCGGCCGGTCGCAGCCAAGCCTGCTCCTCAGCCAAACCTACTGACCGGACACACTCCCCAGCATCCGGTCATTAGGGTTGGAGCATCCGGTCACATTTTGAAGTCCGAAACGACTTTGGTTTGCGACGCTCCCTTCACGAACTTTCTTCCTTATGATCTTAGGGACCTTTCTAAGCTACCTAGGGCTTTGGTTAACAAGTGTGCACCACACCTAACTCAAAAGTCTCACCTAGGTCAAGCTACTCATTCAAACCCCTCTTTATAGTACGGCCAAAGATAAAACAAAGACCTATGCTACTCTAAGTGTCCTTCAACACCAAATGACACTTAGCACTAGCCTATCACCGTCTTCGTCGTCCATCCTTTGAAAACCGAACGAATTCCATCGCTAAGGGGGCATGAATACCATAGTGCCTTCACGATCTTCATTGCCATGACTTAACTCAACTGTTTCTGCAAAACACACGTTAGTCATAGTAATTTACCGTTGTCATCCAATCACCGAAACCCACTGGGGGCCTAGATGCTCACAATCTCCCCCTTTTTGGTGATTGATGACAACCTCAAGTATGTTTGAAAGAGAGGTGAGGTTTTCAACAACTTGGTTTATATAAGCATGTGACAATAAGATCAAAAGTGGTTAGGCATGCTTATACGAACCAAGTCCACATAAGTACTCAACATATAAGAATTAACACAAGTACTTATGAACAAGCTCATTTATCGGAGTATAAGTGCGGAAGCAAAATAAAAGAGCATAAGCAAGTGACATGTATAAGATAACGAGTGAAGCATGACATGTCACAACTGAGCATAAACGAGTGACATGAGTATATAACAAGTGTAGCATCACATGTCACAACCAAAAGACATACACATATCGTACGGGTGCCAAAAGATAGACATGGATGCATATGAGTGCAAGATCAAACAAAAGAACCGAAACCCTCTCACAGGCTCCCCCTACGTCTAACATACGCTCTCTCCCCCTTTGGCATCAAAGACTAAAACCTAAGGGTCGGAAGGCGGGAGTGGAGCAGACGAGCCGGGCGACGAGGTGCGCGGAAGAGTCTCGAACTGAGCCAGGTAGGTCTCCTCGTCGGACGACGTACTGAGAGCTGACTGACCCTCTGACACTGGACGTGGAGGAGAAGCGGTCTGGGTCTGCTCAACTGTCACTGGAGCGGCCTCTGGAGCTGGAAGCTCTGGCTCTGGAAGCACTGCCTCTGTCGCTGCCACGGTCACTGTCACGGAAGGCTCTGACGCTGAACTGACTGGAGGAGTCTGACTCTGAGTGACCGGTGGCTCTGACGACGCTACTGAGGAGGGTAGGGTCTCGGTAGTACCAGTAGCTGGAGCTGGAGCTGAGGTCACCGGCAACTGAAACTCAGGAGGTGTGGGTAGGCCGGTGAGCTCACTGAAGGAAGCCTCCAGACTCCTCGGTGTCACTAGGACCGACTCCGTCTGAGTAGGAGTGAAGCCTGACCGAAGCGGTGTGAACCCTGACAGCTGCCCTGGCTGAGGAGAGAACCACTGCGGGTACTGCGGGAAAGGCGAGACCGTCGTCGAAGGAGCTGACGTGTAGAACGAGGTCGACGGTCCGGGCTGCTGCAGCTGAAACTGAGGCGGCTGGGGTAACTGTGGAATAGCTGCCATCCTCTCCATGAAGGCTAGAGTCTGTGTCTGAAGCTGAATCATCTGCCTCTGGAGAGCGTCCTGGCGCTCCTGTGCCTGAGCTGCTACCACTGCTTGGGCCTCTGCCAGTCGGGCCTGCTCCTGTGCCTGTCGGCGCTGCTCCTCAGCCTGACGCTGAACCTCCTCGGAAAGGCAAGACTGCTGCTGCTCCATCCGAGAAAGGATGGCTAGGAGTGCTGGGTCGGAGCCTGCCATACGCGAGGAGGAGGCCTCGGAGTCGTGAGCACCCTGTGGACGCATCCTCGGAAGAGGAGCGTAGTCGTCGTCGGTGCTGTCGGACGGGAACTCGTCGTCAGGGTCCTCGCCCTCTGCCTCAAGACCGGCAAGCTCAGCCTCTGCCAGCTGTCGAACTGCCTCGTCCTGCTCAGCCTCTGTCTCAGTAACCACTGGCCTCTGGCGCTGACCTCTGGGGCGAGTGTCTGGACGGTCCCCGGCAATCTGGCGAGTGTCGTAGACGGGGAACTCCGTCGGAGACTGGAGAAGCTCTGGAAGCAAGCCTGGAATAATCCTCCTCAATAGATAGCAAATGATGTGAGCATAGGGGAGCTGCCGGTGACCCTTGAAGCCCTCTGCAAGTGTGTCCTCCATCTCTGAAATGATGACATTCCAAATGTCAAACTCTAGCTGTGAGACCAAATGGTGAACGAGCCACAACTGAATCCTGGTCAAGCCCTCACGATAGCCAATCCGGGGCAGAAGTGTACGCCGCATGACTTCGTTCACGAGGCGGGCCGTCGGCTTCAAGTCACGAGGACGCCGGCTGGACCCCTCGCCGAACGGCTCCCGGAAACAAGCTCGAACCTGATCTGCTGACGGAATCTCTCCTGCGTGGGGTCGCCTGGGTGGCTCTGTCTCTCCATAGCAAACTGTGTGCACTCTAGTCGGATATGTTGTCAAACCAAGGTACTCTCTGGCACGTGAGCTGTAGAGCCTGTAGGACCTCCCCCTGAAAGCGAAGTGGAGGAACCGGTGATCCGAGGAGATCCACAGGGACGCGTAAAACTGACGAACCCAATCCTCAATGTAGAGACCACCACGTCCAAGCAGATCGGCTAATCCAGGTAGATAGGTAAGCATCGGACGGATGGCCTCACTAGCAACTGCAACGATCGTCTCCAGCGGGCACACTCTGTGGGGTCGGATGTGGACGCCGTTGTTGACATAGGCCCGGTAGAAATCCTCCTGGATCACCGTGTAGAAGCCCTCTGCGGCCTGAGGGTGCCGGGCTGCTGGGAACCACTCCTCATACGGTATCAGTCGGATGGCCTGCACCTGACGTGCTGTCGCCGCCCGCAGGTCCAAGTGCTCCACAGGTGGGGGTCCCTGTGGCCTCGGAGGGGGTCGACCACCCCGCCTCTACCCCTCAGGTCGAGGAGACACCTGAGTGCGAGAGCGGGTGGACCTGCGGAGGGGCTGCTGAGCTGGCTGCTCCTCTATCTGACCCTCTGCCTGGGTATCTGTAGCTGAGCTGGGCTCTGGAGCTGAACCGCTGGCTGTAGCCGCTGCGAGAGCTGAAGCTGCCTCGGACGGGAACTGGAAGTCTGGAGGGAGAAGCTCAGCTGGGTCATCGAGAGAGTACTCGTGATCCTGAATCCGGAGGACGCCGCCCTCAGACCGAAGCAGAGCCTGCACCTGCTGCTCTGTAAGAAGGTCGCGAATCCGTGTACCACTGCCCTGACTGGCCTGCTCAGAAGACTGGTCGTGAATCCGGAGACCGCGTGTGGAACCCCCTGCTCGGCTCGCTCGGATGCTCTGGCTGCTGCAAGTGCGATCTCTGAATCCCGATCGAGGCGCTTGCGTTTCTTGGAAGTGAGTTTCTGAGGCCGCTTCCCCTTGTCACCAGAAGGAGGACGCGGGGGAGGAGGATCGGCCCCGGGACCTCCGCCGACGTTCTTGCAGCGAGCTATTGCTACAAGAACAGAACCACTGCAACTGACTGAGAAGCGCTGCCACTGAAAACCACGGCCACTGACACAAGAGAGGCTGGACTGAACCTCAGAGGCTTGGCCTCGTTCCGTATCTGCGAGCTTGGCCCCGGATTTAGCGGTCACTGTGACACTGCTCACTGAAACGGTCCCGACTCGCTGCAACAGAGAGATAGGGATATACATAAGCATATAAGCTAGAGAAAAGAAGCCTATCGGAAGCAAAGCACAAGGAAAGAGAGACAGAAGGCACGGCTTTGCTATCTGACACGACGCGACGAACGGATGAAGCGAGGAGAGCGGACCGACACGAGCGAGCACCACTACCTCTCGCCGGAAGAATGGGGAGGGGGTCTGCTGGCCGAGGGAGGACGCTGGAGAAGAGGAAGACTTGGTGGAGAGCTCCGGCGACGGGAGGAGGCCCGTGGACGTGGGCACGGCGAGCGGCGCTCGGTCGCGGCGATGGGGGGGGGGGGCGGGCGCGGGCACCGCGGGGCGGTGCGGGTGCGGCGCGGCGGGGGCAAGCACGACCGCCGAGGAGGCATGACGGTGCGGGCGCAGTGGACGGGGTGGCGCGGCGGCGCGGGGGTTAGGGCACGGGTGACGGGGGCGTGGACGGAGACGAAGACCGGAGTGGTGGTGGCCCACGTGTCGGTTAGATAGGTTTATTCCGCTCGATAAGTTGCGACCGGACGCACCGCAAGGCGACCGGACGCATGGAGCCCGAGCGTCCGGTCCAACACAGAGAGCTCCCGCAACGGGATTTGCTCGACCGGACGCGTCCGATCAGACATGACCGGACTCACCCAGCGTCCGATCAACCGCTGGCAATGGACCGGACGCACGATCAAATTCCTGACCGGACGCGCCGAAGACACTGTTCACTTGCACGCGCTCTGCACTGACCGGACGCACCCTGTGAGTTCGGTCGCAGCGTCCGGTCACAGGGAAAACCCTGTTTTGACTCGATTTTTCGCGCCGACTTCTCCCAACCAAGTTCCAACTCAAATAAGATGCAGATAAACACTAGTTGGAACCTAGAGGAGTGACCTCTCTCAAGCCCTCAAATTTTTCAAATATTTTGCCATAGGCTAAAGTAGTTTTCTAGATAAAATAGGCAATAAAACTCGAGGAGACAACATGTGGCCACCAAAACTAGGGGTCATAACCAATTAGAGCCTCAAATGCTCCCCCTAGCGGTGGACGAACACAGCGGTTGCTCAAGGCATAACCGAAAAGAAACGACAAAGCAACAACCATGCAAATGCAATGCATTACCGAAATTGAATCTAGGGTGCTTGTCAAGTTTGCTCATGGGTAAGCTTCTTCACACGCTTTTTAGGGCGGTTATCTTAACCATGTCTGACAAGCCTATGTGCATAGCATAATTTAAACATGGCACATTATACAATGCAATGCAAAGACAACCCCCTTTCACCTTTTGACAAAGTTACTTAGATCAAGCACATTAAGCTCACTTCGCAATCTACAAAGGGTGTTCTCATCTAGGGGTTTTGTGAAGATATCCGTCAATTGATCTTCGGTTCTAACTCCCTCTAAGGATATGTCTTTCTTGGAAACATGGTCTCTAAGAAAGTGATGGCGAATATCTATGTGCTTTGTGCGAGAGTGTTGAACCGGGTTGTTAGCAAGCTTAACCGCGCTCTCATTGTCACACAACAAAGGTACCCTTTCTAGGACTACACCATAGTCTAAAAGGGTTTGTTTCATGTAAAGGATTTGTGCACAACAAGCACCCGCGGCTATGTATTCCGCCTCGGCGGTAGACAAGGCCACACTATTTTGCTTCTTCGAACTCCAAGACACTAGTGATCTCCCAAGCAAATGGCACCCTCCGGATGTGCTCTTTCTATCAATTTTGCAACCCGCGTAATTCGAATCGGAATACCCAACGAGTTGGAAGTTAGCTCCTTTGGGATACCAAAGGCCAATGCTTGGGGTGTGCTTTAGGTACCTAAGGATTCTCTTCACCGCTATGAGATGTGATTCCCTAGGATCGGCTTGAAAGCGAGCACACATGCACACACTAAACATGATGTCGGGCCTAGATGCGGTCAAATATAACAGGCTACCAATCATAGAACGATAGAGAGTTTGATCAACCGGGTTACCTCCCACATCTAGGTCGAGATGTCCGTTGGTTGGCATTGGAGTCTTGATAGGCTTGCAATCATCCATGTTGAAGCGCTTGAGGAGGTCTTTTGTGTACTTCTCTTGAGATATAAAAGTCCCCTCCTTCAATTGCTTGACTTGAAAGCCTAGGAAGAATGTGAGCTCGCCAATCATCGACATCTCGAACTCCTTCGACATTAAGTCACCAAATTCCTTGCAATAGGCTTCATTTGTTGATCCGAAGATGATATCATCAACGTAAACTTGACAAATGAAGATCTCTCCATCAAGCTTCTTGGTGAATAGTGTGGTGTCGACCTTCCCAATGGTGAAGCCCTTCTCAATTAGGAAGTCCCGAAGGCGCTCGTACCACGCTCTAGGGGCTTGCTTGAGCCCATATAGCGCCTTGGACAACCTATAAACATGATTAGGATATCTAGGGTCTTCAAACCCGGGAGGTTGATCAACATAGACTAGTTCATTTATGAAGCCATTTAAAAATGCACTTTTCACATCCATTTGATATAATTTAATGTCATGATGTGATGCATATGCAAGGAGGATACGAATGGCTTCGAGTCGTGCAACCGGTGCAAAGGTCTCTCCAAAATCCAAGCCTTCAACTTGAGAGAACCCCTTTGCCACTAGCCTTGCCTTGTTTCTAACAACCTTGCCTTGATCATCTTGCTTGTTCCTAAACACCCATTTTGTTCCAATGACTCTTGCGCCTTTTGGTCGCTCTTCAAGTGTCCAAACTTGGTTGCGGGTGAAGTTGTTTAGTTCTTCATGCATGGCATTCACCCAATCCGGATCACCTAGAGCTTCATCTACAATGGTAGGCTCAACAAGAGAAAGAAAGGAGTGATGTTCCATAAATAAAGCAAGTTTTTGAGAGCGAGTCATTACACCCCTTGTCGGACTCCCTATGATGAGATCTTGAGGATGAGCTTGTAGTAGAGGAGTAGTCCTTCGATCAACCACTTGAGGGGCCGCTTGTGGAGCACCAACATCTTGAGCTTGTACCACTATTTGATCATGGGAGACATGAGTATCTTCATTTGGATCCCTCCCATCTTTGTCATCATCAAGTGGTACATTGGATGAGGATGGCTTGTCAATGACTTGCACATCATCATCATCATCTTTAGGCTTGATGGCTCCAACCGGCATGTTCTTCATTGCCTCCCTCAATGGTTCATCACCTACATCATCAAGATTTTCATGCTCTCCTTGAGAGCCATTAGATTCATCGAATTCCACATCATATGTTTCTTCTACCATCCCGGTGGCATGGTTGAATACTCGATATGCTTTGGACTTCAATGAGTAACCAACAAGAAACCAATATCACATCGGCGTTGAAACTTCCCAAGGTGTTGGCGCTTCTTGTAGATGTAGCATTTGCACCCAAACACTCTAAAGAAGGATACATCCGGCTTCTTGTTGTTGAGTAGCTCATAGGGGGTCTTGCCAAGTAGACGATGGGGGAACAATCGGTTTGATGCATAGCAAGCGGTGTTGATTGCTTCCGCCCAAAATCTCTCCGGTGTAGAGTACTCGTCTAGCATAGTCCTTGCTAGGGTGATTAGTGTTCGGTTCTTCCTCTCAACTACCCCATTTTGTTGTGGAGTGTAGGTTGCGAAGACTTCATGCTTGATCCCAACTTCATCACAATATTGCTCAATGTGGGTGTTGTCGAACTCTCTTCCATTGTCACTTCTTATCTTTTTGATCTTCAAGTCAAACTCATTTTGGGCTCTCTTGGCAAACTTCTTGAATGAAGGGGTTGCTTCGGATTTGTCATGAAGAAAGAATACCCAAGTGTATCTAGAGTAGTCATCAACAATCACTAGACAATAGAGATTTCCACCCAAGCTAGCATATGTTGTTGGTCCAAATAGATCCATGTGAAGTAGCTCTAACTCTCTTGATGTTGACACAAAGGCTTTGGTTGGATGTGTATTTGCAACTTGCTTGCCGGCTTGACATGCACTACACAATTTGTCCTTCTCAAATTTGACATCCTTCAAGCCCCTAACCAAATCCTTCTTCAATAGCTTGTTGAGAGTGTTCATTCCAACATGTGCTAATCTTCTATGCCAAAGCCAACCAAGGGATTGCTTAGTGAACAAACATGTCTTCAAGTTGGCATCTTCGGAGGTGAAATCCACTAGATAGAGATTGTTGTATCTAAAGCCTTTGAATATCACTTGTGTATCATCTTTCTTGGTTACAACCACTTCCTTGTCGGTGAACAAGCATTGAAAGCCAAGATCACATAGTTGCCCAACGGATAGCAAGTTGAAGCTTAATGATGCAACTAGAAGTACATTGGAGATGGTATGATCGTTTGATATAGCCACTTTGCCCAATCCTTTGACATTGCCCTTTGAGTTGTCACCAAATGTTATCTTTTCTTGGTCATCGACATTCTCTTCTAGTGAGGTGAACATCCGGGGATCTCCGGTCATATGTTATGTGCATCCACTATCAATTACCCAATGTGATCCACCGGTCTTGTAGTTCACCTACACACACAAGAAATCAAGCTTGAGCTTTCGGGACCCAAACTTGTTGCGGTCCCTTAACTTTCTCAACTAGTGACTTAGCAACCCAAATTTGCCTTGGCCTATTCTTGTTAGGTGGCCCCATAAGCATGTAGTGAGCATTGAAGGCAAAGGGTCTAGCATGCTTGGGCAAGGGTGTGGGCTTTGGCTCCTCACAAGCATGAGCAAAGTGTCCTTCCTTTCCACACTCATAGCATCTCCCAATCTTCTTCTTCTTTGGCTTAGTGATGCTCTTGCGTTGCTTCATCTTCTCTTCAAGAAAGCCAATGCCATTTCTATTGGTTTTCATGACGGTGTTCATGAGAAGCTCACTTTGAAGACATTGACCCTTGGTGAAGTTCCTCAAACCGGTGGTGAGGTGCTCTTTCTCCTTCTTGAGCTTGTCATTCTCTTGTTGGAGTTCCAATTGAGATGGTGTCATTTTGTAGTCCCTCTCCATCTTTAATCTATTGTTCTCTTCTTTTAGCATGTCTAGCTCAAGTGTCATGCTATAGTCATCGTCATGAGATTGAATGATAACTTGCTTGGTGGTTGAAAGCTTTTCTAGATCAACTTTGAGCTTTGCATTCTCATTCTTGATCTTTACATAGTCATCATAGTGATCGGCCTCAACCACTTTCTTGCCCTTGCCACTAGCACTTTGCTCAACATGCTCACTAACCAAGTCCTCACAAGATGTTGCTATGTCACACTTAACAACAAGGTTAGGAGCATCATGTGTCTCATGTGAAAGCATATCATAAGCAATGGTGAGAGTATCATAATCTACTTTCACTTGAGTATATTGTTCCTTAAGCAAAGCATGACTAGTGGAAAGGTCACTATGCATCTTATCAAGTTTTTCATTTTTAGCTTTGAGCTCCTTGTTAGAGGACTTGAGCTCCTTGATAGTGGATGACATAGTTGCAAGTTCATCTTTTAGTTCATCACTAGCCTGAATAGCATGATCACATTTTTCAACAAGAGATTCATTTTCATCAACAAGCTTCTCATTTTTAGCTCTAGTCTTTCTTATGATTTTAGAGTAGTCATTTAGCAATTTGACAAGTTCATCATAAGTGGGAGCCTCAAATTCACCATCACTATCACTCTCACTAGAGTCATCATCGTTTTGTACCTTCCGGTCACCCTTGGCCATAAGGCATAGGTGTGTAGATGATGATGGCGATGGTGGTGGTGGTGGTGTAGAGGAGCCAATGACTAGAGCGGCCACCTTCTCCTTCTCATCATCACTATCTTCATTTGATGAGCCACCGGAGGAGTCAATGTCGGTGAGCCAATCACCAACTATGTAAGCCTTCCCACCTTTCTTGTGGTATTGCTTCTTCTTGCCATCTTTCTTCTTGTATGACTTGTCATTCTTCTTCTCATCTTCGCTTGATGAGTCATACTTCTTGCTCTTGTTCTTGTTCTTGTAGCTATCTTTCTTGGGCTTGGTGCATTGATGAGCAAGATGGCCAAGCTCACCGCAATTGTAGCAATCCATTTCGGAGATTGGCCTCCTCTTGCTACTTGTGAAGAACTTCTTCTTTCTTGAGTCAAAGTTGACTCCATTCTTGTGAAGCTTCTTCAACATTTTGGTGGTCTTCTTCACCATGAGAGCAATGTTAGAATCATCTTCATCATCGCTTGTGCTCTCATGATGCACCTCAATAGCCTTGGACTTGCCCTTCTTGTCATGGCTTGCTTTGAAGGCCAAGTCCTTCTTCTTGTCGATGGAAGAGCCACCACTTGGTGTGATGTGCATGTACATCTCATGAGCATTGATCTTCCCCAAGACTTGTGTTGGTGTAGATGTGGAAAGATCACCTTGATGTAGCACGGTCACAATGTGTCCATACTTGTCAATGGGAAGGACACATAGGATCTTCCTCACAACATCGGATGGTTGCATTTGTGTGAGGCCAAGACCATTGAGCTCCTCTACAAGAACATTCAAGCGTGAGTACATTTCATTTGCATTTTCATGAGCAAGCATTTCAAACGAGTTCATCTTTTGCACAGCCAAATGATAACGCTCCTCACGCTCACTCTTGGTTCCCTCATGGAGCGCACAAATATTTTCCCATAGATCATGGGCATTTTTGTGGTTCCGAACACGATTGAACACATCCTTGCAAATGCCTCTAAAAAGGATGTTTTTGGCTTTTGCATTCCATTTTTCATTTTCCTCCTCATTAGGAGTGAGGCTTGTGCCTTCTTTGGGCTTGGCAAAGCCGGTGATCGCAGCATTGAGGCATTTAACATCAACCGCTTCTAGGTACGACTCCATACGGATTTTCCAATATGGGAAGTCGTCTCCCTCGAACATGGGAGGTGGTCCATCACCTCCGGACATCTTAACTCTAGGCGGTTAAGCCTAAATCGAGAGCACGAGGCTCCGATACCAATTGAAAGGATCAAGATGTCCAAGAGGGGGGGGGGGGGTGAATTGGGCTTTTCTAAAACTTCTTGCAATAAAAAAACCTATCAAGCTCCAATTAACCCCCTAGTGCCTAGAAGTGAGAATGACAAGAATCAATAGCACAAAAGACTATCGCTAAGCCAATTCTACTCTAGCATGGCAATTCAACTTATGGAAGAACAACAAGAAAGTGCGAAATTGAATTGCTCAAATGTAAATGCGTAGTAAAGAGAGTAGAGATGACACAACGATCTTTTTGCTGAGGTATCGAGGTGTCGGCACACCCCCCTAGTCCTCGTTGGAGCACCCGCGCAAGGGTATCGCTCCCCCTTGATCCGCGCAAGGATCAAGTGCTCACTACGAGCTGATTCTTCGCCACTCCGGCCCGGTGAATCGCTCGCTACCGGTCACAACTTGGCTTGGGTCATCCACAATGCCTCCGGATGATCACCAAGCTCTCCGATCGCCACCAAGCCGTCTAGGTGATGCCGATCACCAAGAGTAACAAGCAAGAACTCTCACTTGACCAACGCAAGGCTAATGAGATGGGTGGATGCACACTTGCTACTCTCTACTCACTAATGAGGTGTTTGATCACTCAATTATCAAATCTCTCAACCTCACTAGGCCTCTTGCACTCACTTGGAATCACAATGTGTTTGGCAACCTTTCAAATGAGCAAGAGTAACAACATGAATGAGGGGGAGTCATATTTATACCCCCCAACTCGAAACATGCACGAAGGGGTAATGTAAGGACCTGTGTGGCCTAGAGGGGGGGGGGTGAATAGGCCTGTCAAAAATCACAGCTTAAAAACAAATTAGATAGGCCCGGCACTACCGCCCTGTGCCCGGCACTGCCGCTCCCCGGCACTGCCGGCCTCAGCGCGGTACTGCCGCGCAGATGAAGACCAGAAGCTGCAATTCGAAATCTAACCACAATCTGCAGATTCTATATGAATAGGAATGTAACAATAGGCTATATGAACCAGCAGAAACAACTACTCCAAGCCAGATATGAAAGATAGAGTAGATCGAGCCAAACCCTAGAATATATCACAAGCTCATGAACATAGAGAATGAAACTAAGCAAGCACGCGAGACAAGTGATTTATCCCGTGGTTCAGCTCGCCACCAAGGCTTGCCTACCTCCACGTTGTTGAGGTTGACCACTTAGGTCATGAGCTTTGCAACTCAACCTCGTTCTCAAGTCAAGGAACCAAATCCTTGAGGTGAGGGGTAATCTTACTAGCTGCACAAGTGATTACAAACCTCCCTAGGCCGCCACACAAGTTGGCAAGGCTCTAGGGCGACGCCTAGCCGGCTAGGGTTCTAAGAACCCAAGAGTAATAGAAGCAAATCCACCGGCTATGGCTCAAATCAAGTGCTCTAGGCAGTAGATCTCAGCTAGGGCTCCTCTTTGGTGAAGGTTTTAGCCTCTCAACCACTTGGAATCAATGGGAATGAAGATTTTGGTGGTTGGGAGCTTGGAGAGCCTTCAATGGAGAAGAGAGAGCTTGTCTGGAGGTAGGTGGAGTGAGTGGTCGTAGATGACCGTTGGGGGGCAGAGGGGGTGATGTAAATACCCCCTGCCATCCAACGGGCAAATCAAGTCGCGGCAGTGCCGGCCTTAGCCCGGTAGTGCGGCGGCCCGGCACTGCCGCGCCTAGAGCGGCACTGCCGCGCCCACCAAACAGACAGGAACAGATCTACAATGGGTGCAGCTGTCTTTGGTTGGAAATGTGGATGGTTTGAGTTGGTTTGAGCACATGTCATTCAGCCATATCAATGAATTTGCATTCCCCCTTTATAGTACGGCATTCCTAAAACTCAAATAACCAAAATAGAATATCTTTGAAGCACTTTGAGTCCGGAACCGATGAAATGTAGTGTGAGGGGTCCACCAACGCATATACACCATCCTTTCTTATCATAACCTGCTTGTCAACTTCATAAATCTCATTAGTCCTCTAATCGTGTGGTCATTATCACCAAAACCCACAATTAGGGCTTGATTGCACTTACAATCTCCCCCTTTTTGGTGATTGATGACAACACAATTTGAGCTTACAAGAGAAGGGTATAAAACTGAGATTTTGAAGCTTAGGTGTGAAACCTCCCCCTAAATGTGTGAATGAGAGCTGAAATCTCAATTTGGCATTAAAGGCCAACATTCACATATTTGAAAGTGAGAGATAGGTTCAGTTTCACATCTAAATAGCTTTGTGGGGTGCAATAAAACTGTGTCAATAATAATACGTGATGCGAATGACAGTTTAAGCACACATCAGAGATGTTTGCTGTCTTCTGCCAGAGCGGCACTGCCGCTCTGGGCGCGGCACTGCCGGGGCCCGGCACTGCCGGCCCTGGAGCGGCACTGCCGCTCAGGCAACAGACAGCAAACGCAGCGGACAGAAAACATAACCACAAAGCATATAACAAAACTGATCTAAACAGGAAAGCACAAGCTAAATAAGCAGGTAAAGATACATGTCCACATCCAAGCCTAAGAAGTAGTGCCATAGAGTATTATTACATAACATAGAGTTTTGATCGTATCAGATTCTCTCACAACTCTCAACTACAACTAAAGATGGGGACATGAACAGAAAAAGTGGTTGTACCCCCTTCTCTTCACCTAATTCTCCCCCTTTGGCAACAAGTCACCAAAAAGAGAGAAAGAGAGAAGAGAAGAGTGTCCAAGCACTCAATCATCATCCGAAGCTATCGTGTCCCACTGAACTTCTTCTTCTTCTTCCTCCTCATCATCATCGTCGTCGTCGTCATCGGACTCTACTACAGCCTTCCCCTGACGGTGTGTGGAACTGGTGTAGCGGGTCGAGGTGGAGGCACGTGTAGAACGACGAGGTGGCACTGGCACGATCTCCTCCTGCTCCTCCTCATCATCATCATCAATATCATCTGAATCAAGGCTGGAGAGGTCGAAGCGAGGTGGAGAGCGGGGTGGAGGTAACGGCGAACGACCCGCCCGCTCTCGCTCGGCGCGCTGCTCAACAAGTGCCTGGTGCGCTGTCTGGGCTGCGTAGGTGCAGGTAGAAAAGATGGCCTTGATCCATCGTGCTAGCTTGCTCTTCTTCTTCCTCTGATAGGAAGGGCGAGAGCTCTCAGGCCTGTCACTAGCTGCTGCCCCTGCTGAACCTCCTGCTGCCGCCTTCTTCTTCTCAGCCCTGTACGGCTCATGCAACCCATCCTTAACAAAAGAATGTCCGGAGACCATCTCAATCATAAACATGATATAGGGTGCATATAGAACCGCCTTCCTAGCATCCTCTGCTGCAACCTGAAGCTCGGTCCAAATGAAGCTGGATATGGAAAAGGGAGTAGCCTGAGGGGCCATCCTAGCCAACATGTTCCTGCCATATCCATATAAGTTAGAGTGCGAGCCACTCTTTGGGTTGAGCGTCTGTCTGAAAAGGTTGTTGAGCATGTAGTAGAAAGGTTTCAGCCCCTTCACCAACCCATCAGCCTTGCTAGGATCATCATATAAGTGGGCAATCTCACTGTCTGTCAGCGTCCTCTCATCATGCAGGTTATCCAACTGCCTGTCATCGCTGCCCAAGCCAAGGATCCTACTAAAGGTCTCATAGGAGACCTTGTAGTGGCGACCCTCGGTCATCCAGTGCATCTCCTCCAGCACATTATCAACATATAGAGTGGCATGAAACTGAGAAATGATCTCCACATTCCAGTTGTACTGGAAACCCATCAAATCATACATATTTCTTCTCTTGCATGCAGCTATCACCCTGTTGATTTCACTGTCAGTCTTGGCCTCAAGATGCTCCCAATCTACATATCTCATACTTAGAATCTTGGACTTTTTGGCATTGAACAGGACTGAACGGTAGAAATCTGAATGAAATTCATTCCAGAACCTGTAGTCAATCCCCATGTCCTTTAGAGCATTGTAGGGATTTTGCTGACGCTGTGCCTTCACTGACGAGAACTGCTGGTGGTAGGACACCACCTGTCTGGGCCTGGTGTCCTGTGGTGCCCTCTCCAAAACATCCTCCTCATAGGGCTGGATGTGGTCTCTGCTGACCTCTGCTAGGTGCTCTGGAGTGGCAGGGTAAAGGTCTTCCCTGATCTGACGACCCTGCATCTGGAGACGGATCTCGTCTCGTATCTGCTGCCTAGCTGAACTGCCTCCTTGGGAGCGAGCACCACCACGAACGACTGGCTGCTTGCTCCTCCCCCTGAGCGGATCCATCCTTCTCTTGGTCCTCCTCTCATCATCACCTCCGCCCGACATCTAAAACATGGAAACTGTGGATTAGAAGACTGCATAAGGGCTGGTAGGTTATAGTGAGGCGATAGATTTTGATGGATAAGGTGTTACTTGGATCAAATCCCTGCTCATGGTCCGGCACTGCCGCTCTGGGAGCGGCACTGCCGGGGCCCGGTACTGCCGCGCAGAACGCGGCACTGCCGCGCAGGCAGGCCGGATCTGAGCCAAGGAACACCACATCCATCATCTCTACCACTTCCCTATCATCTACAAACCCTTCTACAACCTCTAAATACAATACCCATGGCGCATTTTACAAATCGGGAAAAACTTAGGGTTAGGGATTTTGAACCTTCACCTTGAGAGGAAGGAGAGGGAAGGAGACCCTTGGAGAAGAGGAGAACGGAGCAGCACCGACGAGGATCCCGAGCAGCACCTCCGGTGGCCGGAAGTGCCGGGGACGGCTGGTCGGTGAGAAGAAGCTGCGGTCGCCCGTTCACCCGAGAGAGAGAGAGAGAGAGAGTTACGGTGGTGAAAGTGAATGGATGAGGGAGAGAGAGAGGAAGTCACGGGTAGAATAGGAAAGAAAATCTTTTCCCTGTGACCCCACTCGGTAACTCACCAATCAGACTGTATCGGTAAGCCGCGGCACTGCCGTGCCAGGCGCGGCACTGCCGGGGCCCGGCACTTCCGCGCCTGGCCCGGCATTGCCGGCCTGTTACCAACAGAGAGAGTTATTCTCTATTATACTACAGCTTATTCTTGGAGTGGACAAGTACCACTTGCATGATATGACCAGCAGCAAGTAATCAATACAGAACAATGGTCATACCAAGCAAGTTCCTTACAAAGATTTTGAAACACAATATGAAAGTTTTGAAATTTGTTTTACCTAGGTCAAACTAGTTGATCAATCAAGCATGCTAGGTTTCAAACTAAGTTACGAGAGTCAAGTATATTTAGTTCACTCCTTAAAGCACAAAACCTTGACTCATCTAGAGGCTTAGTGAAGATATCGGCTAGTTGTTTGTCGGTGCTCACATGTTTGATGGCGATATCTCCTTTGATTTCATGATCTCTCAAGAAGTGATGCCGGATGTCTATATGTTTGGTTCTTGAGTGACTCACTGGGTTGTTTGCAAGTTTTATGGCACTTTCATTGTCACACAAGAGTGGGATATGAGCAAATTGACATCCGAAATCACGAAGGGTTTGCCTCATCCAAAGTAGTTGCGCACAACATGCACCTGCTGCAACATACTCGGCCTCGGCTGTGGATAGGGCTACACAATTTTGCTTTTTAGAACTCCAAGACACTAAGGAGCGTCCAAGGAATTGACATGTCCCCGAAGTGCTTTTTCGATCTACCTTGCAACCGGCGTAATCGGAATCCGAATAGCCAAGTAGATCAAACTTGGAGCCCTTAGGATACCACAAGCCAAGGTTTGGAGTGTGAACTAGATATCTCAAGATTCTCTTAACGGCCACTAAGTGACACTCTTTCGGGCTAGCTTGAAATCTAGCACACATGCACACGCTAAGCATAATATCGGGCCTAGATGCGCATAAGTAAAGGAGGGAGCCAATCATGGAACGATATACCTTGATGTCCACAGCTTTTCCTTCCTTATCAAGATCAAGATGTCCATTAGTTGGCATGGGCGTTTTGATAGGCTTAGCGTTCACCATGTCAAACTTCTTTAACATATCATGGGTGTACTTGGTTTGGCAAAGAAAAGTCCCTTCCTTCAATTGCTTGATTTGAAACCCAAGGAAGAACTTGAGCTCACCCATCATAGACATCTCAAATCTTTTAGTCATGATCCTACTAAACTCATCACAAAAGGATTTGTTAGTACTACCAAATATTATGTCATCGACATATATTTGGCACACAAAGATATCTCCATTGACTTTATGAGTGAAGAGAGTAGGATCGGCTTTGCCTATTTCAAAGCCTTGTTTGAGCAAGAATTCCTTAAGGCATTCATACCATGCTCTAGGTGCTTGCTTAAGCCCATAAAGCGCCTTTCGGAGTTTGAAGACGTGGTTGGGAAACATGGGATCTTCAAAGCCCGGTGGTTGCTCGACATATACCAACTCTTGTATAGGGCCATTGAGGAATGCACTCTTCACATCCATTTGATATAGCTTGAATTCATGATGGGCTGCATAGGCTAGAAGAATCCGAATGGCTTCAAGTCTTGCAACCGGTGCATATGTTTCTTCAAAGTCCAGGCCCTCTACTTGTGTGAACCCTTGAGCTACCAATCTTGCCTTGTTCCTTGTCACCACACCTTCTTCATCTTGCTTGTTGCGAAAGACCCATTTGGTTCCAATGACATTGGTATTTGGTCTTTCCACGAGTGACCATACTTGATTGCGCTCGAAGTTGTTGAGCTCTTCTTGCATGGCCATCACCCAATCCGGATCATCCAGGGCTTCTTCTACCTTGAGAGGTTCCAAAGAGGAGACAAACGAGTAATATTGACAGAAATTTGCCAAATGAGAGCGTGTCGTTACCCCCTTTCGTAGACTCCCAAGAATATTGTCAACGGGGGTGGTCTCGTTGAATAGTTTGCTTGAGTCTTGGATGATCGATGGGTTCTGGTTCATCTTCGGCTTCTTCTTCTTCATCTTGCTCGAAGATGGGTTGTAGGTTCACTCCATGAAGTGGAGTTGCTGCAGCTGCTCTGGGTGTGCCCGGCACTGCTTGGCTCCGCGCGGCACTGCCGGGGTCCGGCACTGCCGGGGTCTGGCCCGGCACTGCCGGGGACTGTATCTGATCAGTCCCAGCAGAAGCTTCAGCTTGAGGACCTTCCTGATCTGTAGCCTGCTGTTCCTGTGGTCTTATATCACCAATGGCTAGCTGCTTGATTGCTTCACAAGGAGGTTCCTCATTACCTACAACAACTTCATCAACTTGCTCTACTTGAGAGCCATTAGTTTCATCAAACGTCACGTCTATCGCTATTTCAACCTTGCCGGAGGCCTTGTTGAAAACACGATAGGCATGCTCGTTTGATCCATAACCGAGAAGAAAACCATCATCTACTTTAGATGCAAACTTAGAGGCTTTGGGTTTCTTGTTCAAGATGAAACATTTGCACCCAAATACTCTAAAGTAAGACACCTTTGGCTTGTTACCGGTGAGCAGCTCATAGGATGTCTTCTTTCTTCTCTTGTGGAGGTAGAGGCGGTTGATTGCATGGCAAGCGGTGTTGACGGCTTCGGCCCAAAAGATGTCCGGCGTCTTGTACTCATCTAGCATTGTCCTTGCCATGTCAATGAGCGTTCTATTCTTCCTCTCCACCACACCATTTTGTTGAGGGGTATAGGGCACTGAGAACTCATGCTTGATGCCCTCTTCATCAAGTAACTCTTCCACTTGGGTGTTTCGGAATTCGGTTCCGTTGTCACTACGAACCTTCTTGATATTGAAACCGAATTCCCTTTGAGCTCTTCGTACAAACATCTTCACCTTCTCTTGCACTACACTTTTATCATGCAAAAAGAATACCCAAGTGAAACGAGAATAGTCATCAACAATAACAAGACCATGTTTGTTACCGCCGATGCTAAGATAGGCAACCGGTCCAAAGAGATCCATGTGAATCAACTCCAATGGATGAGTAGTCGTGTCGTAGCTCTTTGGTGGGTGAGGTACGCCTACTTGCTTTCCGGCTTGGCAAGCTCCACATACTCTGTCTTTCTCAAAATGAACATTGGTTAGTCCTAGGATGTGGTTGTCCTTTTGAAGTTTGGCCAAATTCCTCATCCCAACATGAGCTAGTCGGCGGTGCCATAACCAACCCATGCTAGATTTTGCCACTAAACAAGTCTCAAGTTTGGCTTCACTTTTGTTGAAATCAACTAAGTAAAGCTTCCCTTTCAAACGACCTGTAAAGACAATAGAGGAATCCTCCCTTCTAAAGACTTCCACACCCTCATCCGTAAAGAGACAATTGAAACCCATTCCACACAATTGCGAAACGGACAACAAATTGTAACTTAACGAATCAACATGTAAGACATTAGTAATTGAATGTTCAAGTGTGATAGCAACTTTACCAAGACCTAGCACATCCCCCTTGGAGTTATCACCAAATATGATGTTCTCACTTGCATTTGTAGTTGGGGAATATGATGAGAACATACTCCTTTCTCCGGTCATATGATTTGTACATCCGCTATCAAGCACCCAACTTGATCCACCGGAGGAGTATGCCTGCAAAACAAGTTTAGTTCCTTGGTTTAGGTCCCCAATTGATATTGGGGCCTTGCATGTTAGTCACAAGTATCTTAGGAACCCATATAAACTTGTCGGCTGCCCTCTTGTCATTACCAACATACTTGGCAACAACTTTACCACTGTTGTTGTGTCCTAAAAAGTAACAAGAGGACATGCTCATTCTTGGAGCTTCTATCTTGGGTTGATGCATGAACTTGTTCTTGGTTACCCAAATAGACTCCTTTGGTTTCTGAGACCCTTGCTTCTGATTTGGCATCTGCCTGGGCTGTGTGTGAGACTGAGCAGAAGAGGAACTGGTAGCCTTCCCTTTCTTGGGGCGCGGCACTGCCGGCCTGGGGGCGGCACTGCCGGGGCCCGGCACTGCCGCCTTCTGGCGCGGCACTGCCGCGGTCTGTGCAGGCTGAACTGTACCAATGTAACCCTTCTTCTCAAATCTCACACACTCATAGCCATTCACCTTCTTCCTTCCATTGGTTTTGCCTCCCTTTACATGCCCCAACCCATCCTTTATGAAAGGACGTCTTCCGTTCTTGAACTTGGGCATGTTCTTGTTTTGGGTCTTCTCACTAGCACTTATAGTAGCCTTGACACAACCACTTGCAATAACACTTGTCAATCTTGCTATTTCTTTTCTCATGACCTCCATGTTTGCAAGGTTAGTGGAATAGACATTCAAATCAAGATTATAGCATTTTCCACAACCTTCACTAGTGGAGGGAATAGGAGTGACATTTGCCTTAGGGAGAGTTGAGTTGCTTTCCCAAAGAAGGTTATATTGCAGCTCAAGTTCCTTGTGCTTTACATCTAAGTCACAATACTTTTTCTTGAGTTCAACATGAGCCTTCTTTAGGGAAGCATGTTCATCTTGCTCTTTGGCCAAGGCCTCATGCAAGACATCCAACTCACTTCTCTCTAATGCAAGAGCTTCCTTGCAAGCAATATAGAGATCCTCTTGTTTGATAAGAGCATCCTCACTTATTGCTAGCTCGGCTTGTACACCCTCTAGTTCCTCCATTAGCTTAGTGATAAAGAGTTTGGTTTTCTTATCTAAGTTCTTTGTTATCATGTTTATCTCTTCATCACTAGAGCTATCATCACTAGAAGAGTCACTAAGTTCACTACTAGAGATGTCACTAAGTGGAAGAGAAGGTTTGGAAGTACGAGCCTTTTTCACCTTCTCTTTCTTGGCCATGAGGCAAGTGTGGGAGTTGTCATCATCATCGGACAAGTTGTTGAATAACCTTGGTGAAGGAGATGGCTTTTGGAATGCAATGGTTGCCATCTTCTCATCTTCTTCACTTGAGGTTTGTACCGTTGAGTCCCATTCATGTCCAATGTGAGCTTCTCCCATGTACCTCTTGTTGAGCTTCTTGTAAGTGGCTTTGTCATCTTTCTTGCCCTTGTTGTCTTTCTTCTCATTTGGGCAATGAGCAATGAAGTGCTCGGTGCTACCACAATTGTAGCAAGTCCTCTTCTTCTTGTTGGGAAACTTCCTCTTCACAAACTTGTATCCTTCTTTCTTGAGCCCCTTGCGGTATCTTCTCATGAATAGGGCTATATCACTAATCTTCTCAAATTCTTCACTATCACTCTCACTTTTGCAAGAGGATGATGTGCTGTCCTCAACCTCTATTTTCTTCTTTTGTTGCTTGGGCTTGCTTGTAGAGGCTTGTTTGCTTGAATTTGGCTTGCTTGATGTTGCTTGCTTTGTTGGCTTGCTTGCCTTGAGTGCTACTTCCTTGATCTTCATCCCATCTAGCCTTGCTTGCAACTCTCCAAGCTTCCTTCTTTCATTAGCTTCCTCTCTTTGCATATCAAAAGTGATAATCCTCCCAAGCACATCACTAGGTGTGAACTTTTCAAATTTCTTCTTGTCTCTAATCAATGTCACCACGGTCTCATTTCTTGGTGAGTAAGCTTCCAACATAATCTTCACTACCTTGTGATCATTGATTTCGTTTCCACCTAGCCCTCTAATCTTGCCAACAATGACCATCAACCTATCAAACATCTCTTGAGGGCCTTCACCATCACAAATCACAAACCGGTTGAGCTTGGCCATCAACAAATCAATCTTGGATTGCCTCACTTTATCAACCCCTTCATGAGCAATATGCAATGTGTCCCAAATCTCTTTTGCAACTTCAACTCCCATGACCTTGTTGTACTCATCACCATCCAAGGCACTAAGTAGCACACTAGTTGCTTGGGCATTGAGATGAATGTTGCGGAACTCATCTTGAGTGGGGTTCTTTGGATCAACCGGTGCTTCAAGTCCATTGTGCACTATCTCCCAAATTCCTGGATGGAGACCAATAAGATAGGTTTTCATAATGTGCTTCCACTTGGCAAAGTTGGTCCCGTCGAAACGAGGCAACTTGCCCGCGGGTACATTAATGAGAGGCCTAGAATCATGGTTAGACATAGAAGAATAAGTGTAGGATACGGCTCCGTATGTCTTCTTGGTCTCCTCCTTCTTCTTCTTGTCACCCTCGAGATGATAGGAGATGTCATCATCACCATCTTCGGTGCTACTTGAGTCTTCACTCAAGTGCACACTCTTCTTAGCTTTGAGCTCTTCCTTCTTCTTCTTTTCTTCTCTTCTCTTGGCTCTTTCTTCTCTTCTAATCTTTCTTTCTTCCTTTCGTCTTGCGAGCTCTCCGGCCGACACAACCAATTGTGGAAGTGTCCTCCCGCTAGCTGTGGAGATACTCTCGCTGCTGCTAGTGGTGTGCACATCCGGATCTTCAAAGGGTTTGGGTTGCACAACACTAGCATCACCCGCTCCGTCAGTGGCCATACTCTCGCACGGTTAAGTGCTGCTGAGAGACCAGGCTCCGATACCACTTGTAAGGACCTGTGTGGCCTAGAGGGGGGGGGTGAATAGGCCTGTCAAAAATCACAGCTTAAAAACAAATTAGATAGGCCCGGCACTACCGCCCTGTGCCCGGCACTGCCGCTCCCCGGCACTGCCGGCCTCAGCGCGGTACTGCCGCGCAGATGAAGACCAGAAGCTGCAATTCGAAATCTAACCACAATCTGCAGATTCTATATGAATAGGAATGTAACAATAGGCTATATGAACCAGCAGAAACAACTACTCCAAGCCAGATATGAAAGATAGAGTAGATCGAGCCAAACCCTAGAATATATCACAAGCTCATGAACATAGAGAATGAAACTAAGCAAGCACGCGAGACAAGTGATTTATCCCGTGGTTCAGCTCGCCACCAAGGCTTGCCTACCTCCACGTTGTTGAGGTTGACCACTTAGGTCATGAGCTTTGCAACTCAACCTCGTTCTCAAGTCAAGGAACCAAATCCTTGAGGTGAGGGGTAATCTTACTAGCTGCACAAGTGATTACAAACCTCCCTAGGCCGCCACACAAGTTGGCAAGGCTCTAGGGCGACGCCTAGCCGGCTAGGGTTCTAAGAACCCAAGAGTAATAGAAGCAAATCCACCGGCTATGGCTCAAATCAAGTGCTCTAGGCAGTAGATCTCAGCTAGGGCTCCTCTTTGGTGAAGGTTTTAGCCTCTCAACCACTTGGAATCAATGGGAATGAAGATTTTGGTGGTTGGGAGCTTGGAGAGCCTTCAATGGAGAAGAGAGAGCTTGTCTGGAGGTAGGTGGAGTGAGTGGTCGTAGATGACCGTTGGGGGGCAGAGGGGGTGATGTAAATACCCCCTGCCATCCAACGGGCAAATCAAGTCGCGGCAGTGCCGGCCTTAGCCCGGTAGTGCCGCGGCCCGGCACTGCCGCGCCTAGAGCGGCACTGCCGCGCCCACCAAACAGACAGGAACAGATCTACAATGGGTGCAGCTGTCTTTGGTTGGAAATGTGGATGGTTTGAGTTGGTTTGAGCACATGTCATTCAGCCATATCAATGAATTTGCATTCCCCCTTTATAGTACGGCATTCCTAAAACTCAAATAACCAAAATAGAATATCTTTGAAGCACTTTGAGTCCGGAACCGATGAAATGTAGTGTGAGGGGTCCACCAACGCATATACACCATCCTTTCTTATCATAACCTGCTTGTCAACTTCATAAATCTCATTAGTCCTCTAATCGTGTGGTCATTATCACCAAAACCCACAATTAGGGCTTGATTGCACTTACAGGTAAGTCCAGCCAGTTACACGCTGACCGGACGCACCTGTCGGGGTGACCGGACGTGTCCGGTCAGTGTCTAACGGCTACGTGACGTTAGCCCTGACACCAGTACGATACACTGACCGGACGCACCCATGCGTCCGATCACCACTGACCGGACGCGTCCGGTCATCAATTTCCCTCTCTGGAACCTCTCTGGACGCGACCGGACTCACCCCTGGTGCGTCCGGTCGAATACTGAAGAGCGGTCGGTCGCAGCCAAGCCTGCTCCTCAGCCAAACCTACTGACCGGACGCACTCCCCAGCGTCCGGTCATTAGGGTTGGAGCGTCCGGTCACATTTTGAAGTCCGAAACGACTTTGGTTTGCGACGCTCCCTTCACGAACTTTCTTCCTTATAATCTTAGGGACCTTTCTAAGCTACCTAGGGCTTTGGTTAACAAGTGTGCACCACACCTAACTCAAAAGTCTCACCTAGGTCAAGCTACTCATTCAAACCCCTCTTTATAGTACGGCCAAAGATAAAACAAAGACCTATGCTACTCTAAGTGTCCTTCAACACCAAATGACACTTAGCACTAGCCTATCACCGTCTTCGTCGTCCATCCTTTGAAAACCGAACGAATTCCATCGCTAAGGGGGCATGAATACCATAGTGCCCTCACGATCATCATTGCCATGACTTAACTCAACTATTTCTGCAAAACACACGTTAGTCATAGTAATTTACCATTGTCATCCAATCACCGAAACCCACTGGGGGCCTAGATGCTCACAGGGGAAGAAGGCGGTCGCCGCATGCGCTAGGGTTCGCTAGAGGTTTGGTGAACCCTAGCGCTTGCCATGGGGTGGTGGGCGGTGGCCGGTGGCGAGGGCGAGGAGCAGAAACGGTGGTGGGGTCGTAGTCAAAGATGACAATGAGGGAGGGCTCGACGGTGAGGGGGAGGTGACGTCAGAGGAGACGCGCATGGAGGAGGTTATGCGAGGAGGAAGAAGGGGCCACGTGCGACTCATCACACGTTAGTAGCGTCCATGTAGATAACCAGATATGAATAAAGTGCACTATAAGAGTCTAGATTCATGCTAATACATATAACCCAAGTGATGAGCCATGGTGGGTATGTTTCTAGTTCCATAATTATCACTATGTTGGACGACATTGAGGTTGAACTTTTACAACATCTGCTGCCCTAGTGCCAATGGATCCAATTAGCATGCTACCTACCTATGTTCGATCTCTAGGATTGGACTCTAGACCTCTAGTGTATCAACTTGGATGTATTCTCTGATAATAATTTATATGTCTTGAATTTACATGTTGAGATATGGCTTGGAGATCTCTAGTAAAGAAACAAGTGTGGATAGAGAAGATGTGGGGAAAAATTGAAGAACATCATGGACCAGTGATGTCAAAATAACACACTAGAGTAGTAATAGTAGTAAATAATTGTAAGCAAAACTATGCAAAAAAATTATGTGGGAAAGTCTGGTACTCATGAAAATGTGGACAACAAGGTTTTATAAAATGGTCTACTACAGTCGACAACGAGGTGGTAAAGAATTTCAGTCACCGATGTTCGGAAATAAAGGTGTGATGTTCATCACATGAGAACCAGAGTAAAACATCAAGATGTGATGTTCATGACAAAATGCATGCACAATTGATGTTGATTGAGATTGAGGGCCCATTGAATTGTTCCACTTGAACCAACATTATCCAATTTAGCAAAAAAAAATAATGAGGTTAATAATTAGGGATTTGCTATATTTCAGGCGCCTGAAATATAGCATTTTTTAGGCGACGACTACAACCTTCAGATCTTCATCCAATGGTTCAAATCTATTAGCACAAATCACAAGAAATAAATGACAATTTTTTTCTATGGAAAGATAAAGACAAAACTGTTCAGACGCCTGAAATATAGGAAATGTGTAATAATGAAGTATGATTAACTTTTGCAACTTATAGCTTTCATTCTCTAGCCATGGCCTAAACTTGGATGGTTCGGTTCCACTAGCTGTATTCACTTAGGCCTTGTTTAGATGAAATTTTTTTGCATTTTTTCCCTGTAGCGTTTTCGTTGTTATTTGACAAACTTTGTCCAAATATGGACTATGTAGACTTCAAAGATTCGTCTCGACATGTACATGCTAAAAGTACAATTAGTTATTTTTTTTACCTACATTTAATGCTCCATGCATACGTCCGAACATTGATGTGATGGTTGATGTGATGGAAAATTTTGGGAAATGAGGGGAACTAAACAAGGCTTAGTCGAGGGTAAAGCCATCATCACCTCAGTTGGGTCCCAATGAGTTTTTTTTGAGCCAGAGCACTGGTTTGTGTGCATGCCCATAGGCCACAAGTGTCGAATGAGCGCGGGTTATTTCCTTTTTTAGAGTAAACTTGTACTATTGTGTCATTCCGGTCCCTAAACTCGTAAATCGACTGTTTAGGTCCTCAAACTTGTTCGGTTGTGTCATCCCGGTCCCTAAACTTGCAAATAATTCGTTTAAGTCCTCAAACTTAGTCAGTTATGTCATCCTGGTCCCTAAACTTTGTTTTGAGTCTCATTTAGATCTAAACATGGCAATTTAATAACTTTATATGAACAAATAATTCATAACTTTTTTTTTTGGGTAACAATAATTCATAACTTCTTGTAGGTAATGGATGTAGGTGCAGCAGGTCTAGGACTACTCGCTGGTGTAATAGACCTCCATTTGCTCTTACCATGGGTAATGTGCCTGTTAACATTATTAGATACGAAACATTTATGCTCAAATCAAAAATAGAAAAACAAAAAAACAACGAGTATGAATAGGCAGGCCAAAAAAGGGCCTCTTATCCAAGATGGCTGAAAATGATAGGACAACCAAACTAGCCCAGTTAGCGGCCCCTTAGCAAGTGTCCACGAACAAAGGCCCAAGGTTAATTAGTACTGGGTTTATGCCCACGACACACGACGTCAGCGTGTTGTACCTATGAATATGCTAGGTTAATGCTCGTGCGTTGCATTAGAAAAAAAATATTACAATAATATAAGTATGAATGTATTGTTACTAAGTATGAATGTATTGTTACTACTACTGAACAAACCTTTAGTTTATATATTTATCCAAACAGGCCCTAGTTAATCATATCATTGATGGAAGGGTGAGATATTCCTGCTTTTGGTCACCTATCTACCTTAGCCTACTTCCTGTGTGCACAAGCACAAAGTTATATTTGCATTTGTAAATAGAGACATTAGCTAAGGTGGAGATATATAAAATTGGACTAGTGGTTCTCGGTTTAGCACACGGAGGTACAGCTGGGTTCATCACTTATTACAGTGTTATTATTAACATCAGGTAGTCATAGCTCCACTAAATTGTGTAGCGTTACGTATTACCTATTAACCGAATAAGATGCCCCTATCCATGTATGTTGGGTAAGAGATAAATTTTATATATTACTAGTTTGTTGGAGTGAGCTAGTTTGTGGTCAAGCAGTAAGGTTAAATTGATTGGCTTGGGTAAAAACTCATAGGGGCCGTTTGGATATTTTTATTTAGAGGAATTGAAATATACTTAATAAAGTAGGCTATTTTGGTTAGAATGTGAGCTTCCATCACATTTCCAAGTTCACATATAAGTCTACCTCAAATTTATAGGATGGGAGGTAGAATTTGATTCTATATGTAGAACTTCATGCTATATTTCTACTTTACAACTTATAACACGCTCTTCAACTTAACTTCCACACAATAGAAGTACAACACATATGTATCTCTCTCGTATAACCAATAATTTTTTCCCCGGATACGCAAAAGATTTATGTATCGATATTGTAATTAAGAAGAAAAGTTTAGGTATATAAACAACACACGCTTCTGATGAGCGCTCTAGGTGGTCGCACAACAGTGGCTAGACCAACCTAACAAACTATTTCAAATTTCGATAGTAAATACTCCGCTACGTGATCATACGGAGCTAGGCACCTTCGCGACCGTCTACGTGATCCTGCTCCACCACCTCCGTGACCGGCTAGGTGGTCCTGCTCCACCATCCGAATATACAACTATATTTACTTAATTAATAAATATGTGTCTAAATTATGATTATTAAAACAAATTCAATTTCAATGATCATATGGTAACATGGCTAATAATGAAAAAATAAATAAACACTGGCCCCTGCCTGTAGTCCTAGAAGAATTGAAAAGTCGCACTTGGGGGTTGCAATTGCAGATAATAAGGAAGGATAAGGTCGGACAATGATGCATGGTGCAAGTCAAGTTAGCGGACAAAGCAAAGCCTAATGGAGTGTCAGTACAAGAAACAGGAATTAATAATAGTGAAATGCCCAATGGCACAACACACACATGCATGCATGTTGGCGGACTTAATGGTTATATGTCTGCTGTGTCGTCGTCAAGAAGAAATGTTTTTCTTCTCCGAGCAATTCGAGGGGATATTATAGATTAGATTCCCAGCCTTTTTGTTTTGTCGTCGTTACCCAAATTAAAACTTGTTCAGGAACAGAGCGGCGGCTAACAAGGCGCCAGCCGTCGAAAGAGACGATGCCGCGCGCCTACTCAAACGGCTGAGATTAAGACTATCTGCACTCACGTTCCTCTATTTTCATCCTCTATACTGTCTAATCATCAAGATTCTCTCATCTATACTCATTTCTTCCGCATCCATCCATCCTCTATATTATCCTCTATCCACTGTGGGCACACTTGTCACATTATCTAAATATATCCATGAGAGATCTAGTTTTGAAAAATTAATTACAACGAATTCAATGGTGCAATCAGAATTTAATTTGAATTTTCGGTTTGTGAGATATAATATTTTTTTGAAATGAAATGGAGTAGGACCCGCCACGTACTCTCTGCTCTCCCTCAAAGCCAGCACGGCTGGGCGCCTGCGCGCGCATGGCGTGCTCTCCGCAAAATCCCGCAGTCTCCGCTCGGTTTAGCGGGAGCGCACGCGTAGAGGAGGCCCTAACATACGCCACTGCAACATTTTTTTTCCTGTAAAAGTCTTTAGCGGATGACATAGCGTATGGCGGTGCAGTTCGTCTAGACACAGGAATTACGACCTACTCCCTTCGTACTCATACGGAGTAATTAATTATCGTTTTAGATAAGATTTAGTTAAACAATCATCAATAGCTATTAACTTTTTAAGTTTGCATATATGAAAATTATATGAATAGATTTGTCTTGAAAAATACTTTCATATATCACTTTTCCATAAATATTTTTATAAAAATAAGAGGTCAAAGTTGTGTTTTGAAGACCATGTCACTGTCCTACGACAACTAATATGAATATGGAGGGAGTATATATTCAGGAGTGCCACGAGTGGCGAGGAGTTTAATTAGAGGCCGACCCATTCGTTTTATGTTACAACAATTTTTCTTTGTTGTGGGACACTAATTTCTTTACTGTAGGACACTAGGCGGTGTGTTACAACAAATACAGTGTCCCACAAGTCAATTTCGAAAATTATGAGTGTCATATACCAAAATTCGCCTAAAATTATACCTTTTTGCGGAACAAACTTATCAACATCATTTCATAGAAACCTACAAAAATTATACACAAAACTTTTACGTATAACTTAGATATATAACTTGATGAATGAGTAATCATCTTAAAAAAGAACTTGATGAACGACTTAGATGTAAAGTTAGACATAAAAATTATAATCAAGAACTTAGAGGTACAAATTAATATCCTAACATATTACTATAAATACGGAAACAAATTGTGTAGTATAACAAATTAATATCATAACATACCTCTGATTTTTAATATTTATTAGAGCTAAAATTTTATAGGCCTCTTCACTTTCTATAGGCTAATCAGGATTCTTACAATAGCTTATGTATGTATGTAAGTTTCTAAACACAAATTTGTAACCTGCCAACGCAACCAACAAAAAAAAAGATAAAGCACATAAAAACAGGAAAAATACTTAAAAACATAAAACAAACATAAATAAAAATAAAAAATAATAAGAAAAATGAAATAAAAAATAAAGAAAAAGTAGAAAATAAAAAGAGAAAGTGTAAACCACGTTCACGTATGTATAGTTGTTGGTCAGAAATATTCACGATAATTAAATAATATATAATAACGTTAACGATCTAGCAAGCCAAGATGAATCGTTCACCGCATAAGAATCGAGCGAACGCTCGCGTGAATGGAATTGGGCTTGGCTACGAAGGTATTGACAACATACGCGGATTCAGTATGGATTCCTTGATATTCTTGGCCGGTGTTCTCAGCAACGACACTGCCCTAATCTCTTGACAAAAAATGAGTATACAAATGTATAGATTTTTCACATGACAAATGAGTATACATGTGTTGGCATATTATAGGCTGAGATGACCTGTAAAATAAAGTAACTTATTACCACCATTATGTTAGAGATGTCCTGAGAATGGTTCATATATATAGGACCTACTATATCAATGAAAACCTATAAACTTGAACATGGTGTAACATTCTTTCTTGAAAACGTAACCGCGTAACAAAGAACCCCAATTAAGTGCGGTGGTATGCCTTAAACAAGTTTAAAGCACAGTTGCACTTAATACTACAACAGAAAAAGCCTTTGGACGATCTATCAACTGAGCTTTAGTCTCGGCGAAAAATTGTGTCCGGGACTAAAGACTTTTAGTCCCGGTTGGTAAAACCAACCGAGACTAAAGGGGAACCTTTAATCCCAGTTGGTATTACCAACCCGAACCTTTAGTCCGGGTTGCTAATACCAACCGAGATTGAAGGGTGACCTTTTAGCCCCGGTTGGTGTTACCAACCGGGACTAAAGGTCATTCTAGTCTCGGTTGGTGTTACCAACCGAGACTAAAAGTCCTTCACGACTGAATTCAAAAGGAAAACATTCAGAACTATATCACGTGGGTTGTGTAGCTGAGTTGGTAAGTGTGCGCGAGACAAGAGGTGCTGAGTTTTAATCTCACAGATGCACATTTATTTTTGTCGTGGGAGCCCGGGACTAAAGGTTCCACCCTTTAGTCCCGGATGGAAAAACCGGGGTACTAGTGTAATAATTGAGTGGCTGAAGTAAGAAAGCTATATATTTGTAAATTAGGAAGATTAAGACTCTGTTTTAGTAGGGCTTCTTTACAAACGACTTTACCTAAATAGTCAGAGTAGAATGATTTCTTCGATCTATCTGTAACTTCTGTCATGGAGAGTCTTTTCATGATGAGTAAACAAAAGCTAGCGCTCAAGAAGCTCTGCGAGTGCCTACAATCCGACGCAGCACGAGGCCGGGTGGGGTGGGTGAGCCCCACTGCATGCCCCGGATAAATTAAACTGCTCCGAGTGGAGTACTAGTTAACAACGTACGAGTACTACGTGACAAATTCACTGCATGTTGTGCTACTACTACTATACTGTGCTCCATTGCATTGTCCAGTGTGTGTGTATCCACAACATCTCTTCTCTAGTCTCTAGTTTATAAGTATATCGCACTTGCCACACGTAGGCCCTTGATGTTGTCTCCGGCAAATACAATGGGTTGTGCGCCCCCTACTCTCTTTATCTCCCACCTTCCAAAACATATTGTGATTTGTGCTCCTAATAATGTCTCTCCACTTCAGTTCCTAAATATGCTAGTCTGATGCTTTGTGATTCGTGCTCCACTTCCCAATACTCCAAACCCGTTGGATATAAGTGGTGCTGGCTCTCCTCATTATGGGAAATACCACGAATGAACAAACAAAGAAAAGAAAAAAAAAACTCGAAAGACAATAAGATTAGAATAACATAACGTGGTGCATGCATTCACGATTCATTATACTGAAACTGCTAGAGTTAAAACTTAAAACACAGTACGTTTTGGAGTAGTACGACCTGCCGCGCGCTAACAATGCACGTACTGCCAGGCATTATTATTACACTACTGATCTACTAACTCTACTACTCCATCTATCGTTCCATATTCAAGCTAGCTAGGAGTGCCGACCTCCCTACACTGAAAGCAAACTTAATTAGCTACTAGGAGTAATTAGAATGAAATAAGAACGTACGACACGGTACACCGACCTACACGTACATACTATGCATATAGTATAGGTGCGATCCACAACAACGCGTTTCATTACATAGCAATAGCATGCATGGGAGAGATCGTTTTATCATCATCAACATCAAGTGGAGGCTGCAAATCCCTCGCCGCTAGCGACGGCGGCGGCGTCATCGCCGATGCGAGAGCTGAGGCTGACGCGGCCGTTGGGCCTGAAGCAGTTGCTGCGTATCTCGCCGGCGGCGGCTGCCTTGATGCTGCCCAGCCTGACCATGGACTTGGCGAACTGGTCGAAGAAGGCGCCCTGGTTGCTGGCGAAGGCGGCGACGAAGCGGGCCGTGCGCTGGTCGCCGGCGAGGCCCTGGTCGGAGAGCAGCACCCCCTGGGCGGTCCTCAGCGCGACGAAGTACCTGTTGTCGAAGGCGTCGGGCGTGATGACGTCCAGGCTCTGCTTCCCGGTGCGGCCGGCGGAGCAGTTGGCGGCAAGCCTCCGGGAGAAGTCGTCGTTCCCCCTGATGAAGCCGCAGCTGGCCTTGCCGACGGTGTGGCCGCCGGAGAGCGCGACGAGGTCGGCGGGGTCGGCGAGGCCCCTGCGGCCGAACGTGCCGAGGAGCGTGCTCACGTCGGAGAAGGGCGACGGGAGGGTGTTCACCTCGGCGTTCGTGGCCGGCCTGAGGCTGTCGGTGCGGCCCTGGGGCATCGCGATGGACGGGCCTCCGGCCAGGCTGACGGCGTCGCGGGTGGCGAGCGCGATGATGTCGGCGCAGGAGACGGTGGCGCCGCACACGGCGTGCACCTTGGCGCGGATGTCCTCGATGAGCTGCAGCGCCCGCGGCTGCAGAGAAGCGTTGGGCCCAAACGCCTTCTCGCCGTCGAGAAGGATGGACGCGTCGCACCCCTAGTTTTATTTTTTGTTTATATATATATATATATATATATATATATATATATATATATATATATATATATATATATATATATCAAGTAAGTTTGTAATGGAACGAAGCTACAAGTATATGAAGGTCAGGATGAGAATATGAGATGAACCTGGGGGAGGCAGTCATGGAAGAAGATGCGGAGAAGGCCGGCGGTGACCTGAACGTCCTGGCGTCGCTCGGCCTGCACGGCGGCGCGCACGATGCCCTCCAGCTGCGGGCACGACGCCGCGTGGAAGTCCAGCGACAGACCGTCAGTGTCAGTCACCAGCTGGAGATGAGGCGGCGGCACTGCGACGACGACAGCAGCGGCCAGCAGCAGGCCAATGGTGGCCAGGACGGCACTACTACACACCCTTCTCGCCGCCATCTCGATCTAGCTCGTCTTCGTCGTCGTCAACTACTACTCGATCTACTAGGCTAGGCTGCTAACTCTGAGAGTGTGTCTTCCTCGCGTCAAGCAGCTCCTTTTTTATAGCCACGATGCCGGCCACCAGGCCAACTGCTAGAGAGGAGGTGTTTCCTACTAGCTAGTTGTTCCACCTTTCAAAATATAAGGACTTTGGGTCTTTAAATTTGCTCCTTGATCTTGATGTTTATTAGGGGCAACGATTGGCTAAATAACCGCGTATGAATTAAGGCATCTTAAACTTCGTTCATGCTTGATTGAAGACTGAGAGGCATGGTTTTTGCTAAATACTCTCTGTAAAAAAAAACAATTTTAAGAAGATATGAACTAGACAGATGTTTTGAGGAAGGGCTTGATCAAAAGGATTGGGGATGGTTCCTCAACACATGTTTGGAATGATCGCTGGTTGCCAAATCATTTTAGTGGCCGATCCCTATCTGAACCCAACCCCCAAATCCAGTTTGTTTCTGATCTCTTGACTGTGAGTGGTGGGTGGAATCATGATCTAGTGAGACAGTGTTTCATCAATGTTGATGTTGGTGCAATCCTGAGTACCCCAATCAGAGGTAGGGGTGATCATATCTGGGCTTGGGAGCTGGAAAAGCATGGCTTCTATTCAGTGAAATCAGCCTATAAGAAGCTTTGGAATGATCAAAACCAAGTAGTTTCTGGTGATACAGCCTCTAGCTCGTCTAATCAAGTTTGGAATCGTATCTGGAAACTGCAGGTGCCTCCGAAGGTTCGGGTATTCTGGTGGAGAGTGGTCAATAGTTTTATACCTTCGAAGGATGTTTTACACAAGAGGCATATAGAACCTCTCGCTAACTGTGATACTTGTGGGGCGGATGTGGAATCCATTCACCATGTTGTCGGTGTTTATGCCCCGGGGTATGACACTAACTAGTAATATGTTCGCGTGCTCTCTTCCTGGAGGGTGATATAAGGTGACACAAGGATTTATCCTGGTTCGGGCGAAGAAGGCCCTACGTCCAGCGGGGGAGGAGGTTCTTGTATTACTTGCACCTAAGCACTTGTACAGGGGCAATACAAGCTCAACGAGCGGGGATGAGAGTTTGGACTCGTGTGTGTCGTGTGTGGACTCGTATGAACTCGTCCAGACCTGTGTAGCCGACCTGTGCGTGAAGGGCCCTGGTGTCCTCTTTTATAGACCAAGAGGAGGCCAGGGTTACACAGGAGTGACATGTACAACGCCCAATACGGCGAAGGGTAGGAAGTCTGTCTTGTCGGGGTCACTAGAGCCGGCGTGGGTGTTGCTGTTGAGGCGTCCTTAAAGCGTGGCCTCCATCCCGGGCGCGGACATGGAGGCCGTGCAGCGCACATTCCGGCACGTACAAGACGTGTCAGGGTCCCTCCGGGTCTTGGGGCACCTATCCTCCAAAATCATGAAAGCAGTCAGGGCTCGAGGGGCGCAGGGCCGACCTCGAGGCGGCCCCTTCGGGGGGGGGGGGGGGGCTCGAGCCCCCGCAGGTATGGGCAAGTCCCGGAAAACCCAGCTGTGCAGCGGGAATCCAGGTCTCGACATGTGGCTCGAGTGTGCTACAGTGCGGGGCATGGCGTAACAATGCTGTACTTGTGCCTTTTTGCCCATGCTTGCGGTGAAAAAGGAGGCTTGACTCTGGCTCTGGTTCACTGTAGCACACGTTGTGTACCAGAGGATGTGACCGGAGTAGGTGGACGCATTAATTGCGTAGTATGGGGCCGGTATCCAATGTCTGGTGCTGCTCGAGGGGGGTACAATGTGTCTCGAGGGATAGGTTTCCATGTTAGAGAGGCTCGAGGTCCCCACGTTGGGTCTCGAGGAACGGTGCACAGCTGTAGCGGGCTCGAGGTCTATGCGCCAGGGCTCGAGAGGTAAGCTACCATGAGGCGGTTGGTAAGGCTTTGGCGGGCCCGGGCTTCTCGGCGGCGGGCCGACGTTGTAGGCCTCGAGGGGTTGGACTAGTTAGGTCTCTTATTAATCGGTGCTCTAGGTTTAACTTATTTGTTTTGCGTTTGATTTGGGGTACCCCTTTTGTGGTCCCCGACAGTAGCCCCCGAGATCACGGGGGAGTGGTTAGGACTCCCTCGTGGGCTTTTTTTTACGAGTGTGAGTGTTAGTTACGTTTTTTAGGTTCGGGAGTGTCGAGCCCCCGAGTTTTTCGACCCTCTTTCATCGAGGGGTGCCAGGCTGAACCGACCGGCCGGCTCTTCGAGCTGTCCGGCACGCCAGTTGCCCTGGCTTGTCATCCCGCGAGTCCTTTCGATCGGATGCGAGGGGGGATGCCTCGTACTACCACGAGCGGGCGAGTATCGAGGTTCTCGGTGAGCTGGTAACGGGGAAATCCAAGTGAGACCTCGTGCCCCATTCGATAGGGTCGACTGAAGCCCGGAGGCGATCTCATAGAGCATGGGCGCTCGGTCTGCAGGAATGTCGGGTCCATTCGGTAGGACCTGGTGGCTCGATGCCTCCCTCCGAGGGGATTTCACTGCATGTCGTGCGCCCTGCCTTGGATACACGTGAGGGGCCTCGAGGGCTTGGCCCTCGAGCGATGCTGCGAGTGGCGCCCCTTGGTGTCCCTGACTCGGGCGCTCGAGGCCGGCTATCGAACCCTCTTCGAGGGCCAGCCTTCGCTGCCTCGAGACTTGGAAGGGTCGGGGCCCGTTTTTACCTTCTGGAAGAAGCCTTCGTCATTTGGAATCCTTCTGCCCATTGGGCGCGCCTTTTTAGGCGGAAACCGTCAGGGGGTGGAGATCGTGGCGCCAGGGCGACAGATAGGAAGTCAGAGCGGCGGTCGTGGCGGGCCCTGGTAGCGGAGCGAATGGGGAGTTGCCACGTGTACCTGTCAACCGGCTCGAGATGTGGTTAGGTGGGCGCATTAAATGTGTGCGGTTACCTTTCCCCGGCCATGGGAGACCCCGCCCTTCGGGGTTTTCTTTTATAAATATCGAGTGAGGGGTGAGGGACCCTTTACTTTGCCTTTGCCTTCACAGCCGCCGCAGCTCCTACACGCTTTCTCCCCAAGCTAGCGATTGGTAACCTTCCCGGCCGTCCATCCGCCGCCCAGATCTGCGCCATCGCCGCCATGGCTGCCCAGGCCTAGGTGCTGCCGCCCGAAGACTAGCGCCCGACGAAGACGACGCAGCGTGAGCTGGAGTCGCTGGTGGACCAGGGGCTTCTCCGCCCCAACCCGCAGGAGGGGCCCGCGTGGTGGATTCTCCCGTCGGCGGACCACCAGGTGCCGCACCCGCCGGAGGGGTACGTGGTGAGCTTCATGCGCTACCACCGCATGGGGCTTGGCGTTCCGCCGAGTCGCTTTATGCGGGGGCTGGCTCACCACTTCGAGGTGGAGTTGCAGCACTTCTCCCCCAACTCAATCTCGCACGCCGCCATCTACGCCGCGGTGTGCGAGGGGTTCCTGAAGATCGAGCCCCATTGGGAGATGTTCGCCCACCTCTTTCGGGGCGAGCTCTTTCATAAGGCCGTGAAGCCGAGCGGGAGGAGGCTCACGCGCGCGGGCTCCCTCACCATCGTCGCGAGGACCGGCCCCTCGTCGGCCAACGTCCCCCGTCATTACCTCCGCTACAAGCTTTCCTCCAACCAGGCGAGGTGGGACGACCACTGGTTCTACCTGCGGAACGAGGACAGGCTCCTTCCGCAGTACACCGGCATGATCATCGCCACGCGCCCTGAGAAGTGGAGCTGGGGCGTTGTGGCGGACAGGCAGCGCCACGTGATGCCGCTGATGAATACGATGTGGTCGCTGGTGAAGGAGAAGGGACTGACCGTCCAGGCGGTCATCTGGGCGTTCCATCAGCGGAGGGTCCTTCCTCTGGCGGACCGCCCACTTCTTATGTACGAGATGGGGCCAAATGCCCCGCTCGAGGCGCTGAACGGGTCGAGGATGGCCGGAGAGAGGCTGCCTCGGAACGAGGGTGTCTCCCGGGTATCGGTCATGATCCATGGGCTGTTCTGCCCTGAGGAGACCAACCTGATCGCCATGGCACCCGACGCGGGGTGTCTCGACCCGGTAAGCCTTCCTCGAGCTGGGCTGTTTCGAGGCTCCCCTCCTTTCTCTTTCTTCGAACCTTGTTTAATCCCCTTGTGGTTTTTCTCACCAAGTTTCTTTTTGCAGGGGGCGTTCACATATCACGCGTCGAGGCCCCCGGTGAGGGAGGACGCCGCGGAAAGTCAGGTGAGGCGCCTCTCTGCTCAGAAAGATAAGGAGAGTAAGGACGCAAAGAGGAAGAAAGAGAAAGAGAGGAACTTGCGTCGGGTGGATCGGGATCAGAGGCTAGCGAAGGCTCGTCGTAACCGACAGCCTGGAGAGGAGTCCCCCGAGCTTGACTACACGAGCTCGGAGGAGGAGGATGACGACGAGGAGGAGACCGATGATGAAGGGATGGATGCGCGTCTGAGGCGCGCGGGGGTCGTCGACATCAGGGCTGACCGTTCTTTTGTGCAGGAGAACATCCTGGAGATCCCCCCAGCGAAGGGATCGCGCGGGACGCAGCAGCGGAAGGCCACGTCAGGCCCCGCCTCGTCGGAGGCTCAGGGCACGTCGAGCTCCGTGTCGGTCGTGCCTCCTGACGCGAAGAAGCCTCGAACTCGGGGCACCATTGCCGTGGCGCAGAAGGAGGCCTCGACCGCGTCGACCCAGGCGAGGGGTCTCGAGAAGGGCCGGACCTCGAGAAGCGGTCAACACGCCGAGAGGGATTCCGCGCCCGACCATCGTAAGTCGTCGAGGACGACATCGAGCCTGCGGACGAGCGGGCAACATGAGGGGGCGTCGAGCCCCCGCCACCATGACCGTCGAGGGAGGAGCTCTCGGTCGTCTCATGACGGGAGTCGCGAGTGATCCCGGAGCCCATCACCGCTGGGAGAAGGAGGCAGACGCGGGGGCGCGACCGCCGGCACGAGCGCCGGAGCAGGTCCCGGAGCCCGCGCAAGGAAAGGCGCCAAGAGGACCGCTCGAAGGAGACGCGGTCGTCCCCCCGGGACAAGAGACAGAAGGAGAGCTCCCCGCCGGGGTCGAGCCACGGGAAGCACCAGGAGCCTTCCCCCCATCCGAGCCACACGGAGACGGCTCAGGGGCATGGCTCGAGCCATGAGGCGGGCTCGAAGCCCCCGAGCGGGTCCGGCGACTCGGGGAAGAAGTCCCGCCATCGCTTCGGGTGAGTAACGTTTCTTAATTTCGTTGGTAGTGAGGCTTTACCTTTTTACCTTTGGTGATGCGTGCCGTTTCTGGTTTTTTCAGGGAAAAGCGCTCCCGGCAGGAGGCGGACCTCGCGGTGTCCAGGCGGGCTAAGACCTCGAGCTCTGCTGAGGACCAAGCACCTTGAGGTATGGCTCCTTCTTCTGCTGAAATGGTCGCTTGGCTGGTGAAGGCCCGAGCGGCCTTGGCTCGGGGAAGTCAAATGGCCGCCGCGGATCTTGGTGAGGCCGACGCCGTCAACCACGAAGGTTGAGGCTTTTTCCTGATTTTGACGGCGTTGTTCTCTTTTTCAGCAGGGACCGCGGCTCCTGGGGCCAAGCCTGCCGCCGCCGCGTCTGCCGCAGCACCCCCCCTCCTCCTCCTCCTCCTTCTCCGGTGGCGCCTACCGAGAGGGCCACTCCACCCCCTGTCACGGCGACCATCTCGGGGGGAGCACCCGAGACAGGCGCGGCTCCGTCGTCGTCTGGGGCTGAGGAGACAGCGGCTCTCGAGATCCCAGACGACGCGAGCCGGCCCGCTGGACAAGATTCCCTTCCGACGGAGCCTCGCGCACCCGCAGAGAAGGAGAAGGAGGGGGAGGCGTCGGTGGAGAAGATACCGACGGTGGAGGAGCTCCTGGAGGAGCTGGAGAAGGAGCCGTCCCCGGTCGAGGGCTCAGCGCTAGAGGGGGCTCCCGAGGCACCGGCCAGGGACGACAAGACGCTGGAAGACCCGGTGAGGGAGGAGAGGCCCGAGGGGCCGGCCGGGAACGAGGCGGAGAGGACGACCGGTACCTCGGTCGGCGTGGAGGAGAGCTTGGAGACGAGCCACCCCTCGAGCCATACGCTACCGCTCAAGCCCTCGCCTCTACGTGATGTCGCACCGTCGCCTCGGGAGGGGACAGAGCAGCAAGAGGAGATGGCCGAGGGGCCGCACCGGGAGGCGCGTTCGATCCTCAAGGAGGTGACCGTGCTCGTGCGGCGAGCAGAGAGGGCCTTCGTGGAGGAGGCGGACAAGTCCGCGCGGGTGGCGGCTGCCCTCGTGAAGGCGGAGGGGGAGCTCCAGGAGCTTCACGCTGAGCAGGGCCGGAACACGCAGATGGCGGGCCGGCTCAGCGACGCTCAGGAGGAGACCTAGGCGGCTCGACACGAGGCCGCCCAAGCTAAGAGGGAGGCCGCCGCCGCTCTGTCCGTGGTGGAGGCGTCAAGGAAGGAGGCTGCCGACGCCCGAAGCGAGGCCGCCACTGCCCGGTCCTGCAGCGGAGGCGGCGAGGAAGGAGGCCGAGGAGGCCAGGAGCAAGGCCGCCACCCGCCCTGGCTGCGGCGGAGGCAGCGCGGAAGGAGGCCGAGGAGGACTTAACAGCCGCGCGCTCGAGGATTCAAGGCCTCGAGATCGACATGGATCAGGCTCTCGACAGAGCTAATGACCTGTCGCTCAAGCTCGAGGCCGCTCGGCAGGAGGTGATCAAGAAGGATCTGGCCCTTGCGCAGACGGGCAAGCTGGTCGAGGAGCTTAAGGGCCAAAAACTTGACGTACTGTCCCAAAATCAGGGTCAGGCAAGAGGAGCCGGGCCGACTGAAGACGGAGGATGAGACTGGCGCTCTCGAGCGCCGCTCGGCAGGAGGTGATCAAGAAGGATCTGGCCCTTGCGCAGACGGGCAATGGTCGAGGAGCTTAAGGGCCAAAAACTTGACGTACTGTCCCAAAATCATACACTCGAGCAGCGCGTCAGGGTCCTTACCAGCGACTTTGCCGCTCTGGGCGTGCACTGCCAAGGTACTGTCGTAATCTTCAGGCTTTGTCTTGCTTTGATTTCGAGATTCTTGCCACGCCGCAGACTTACTCTTTTCTGTTTGTTGCACAGATCTGGAGAAGACCGCCGAGGAGCTCCGCGAGACAAATCAAACTCTCGTGGAGCAACTCCAGGGTGAGACCATGGTGGCAGAGCGGGCGCGCAGCACCCTCGACAGGCTCAGCTCCCCGTGGGGTGCCGACCCGGTGGCCACGACAGAGGGCGCGGTGGCTCGAGGCGACGCCTTGGTCGATGCCCTGTGCTTCTTCGACATGGCGCGGCGGGACCGCGTCAAGAGCGCTCTCCACCATGGCGTAAAGCAGGCGCTCGCGGCCGTCCGCTCTAGCTTCCGCTACCCGGTCAACGTCATTGCCAAGGGCTTCGTCGAGATCGAGGGGAAGGACGAAGAGTGGAACGACCGCTGCGTCGACAAGATCCTGGAGAAGGTGGAGAGGCCGGGGGCGGCGCTCGCCAAGCTCTTCGAGGAGGACGTGTTGCCTCCCGATGCAGACAGTGGTGTAGATGGCCCCCCTTCTCCTGGCTCGGACGTCGAGGCTGAGCCCGCAGCAGAAGATCTTGAGGAGGAGTTCCAGACTGATGAGGAATGAGGCCTGCGTGCCAAATTTGGGCGTTGAGGCCCTTGTAAAAAATCATGTCATGACTTATGGCCTGTCGAGGCCAATCATATGCGTATGACTTTATTTATTTAAAGAAGATGTTTTCTTTTCAAATTTATTCGACCATTTCTCTTTGTCGCTAGCTCGAGTTTTTACCGGCTTGGTCTGTGTTCTTTCGATACGCGTCACGAGTTCCTCGAGGGGAGGTAGGTAGGGTACCGTAGCCTGGGGGGGTGGGTGGCCGTCTACGTCGACGCCCCCCGCCTCTTGGAGGCTCGAGGTATCTACGGACTTAGACGTTGCTAGTACGCTCGAGATATGAATCGAGATGAGGGTCGAGATCGAATTTTGAAAAGAAAAGCGCGCTTTTTCCGGAGTCCGGGGGGGGGTCCCCCGAGGGAGGCTCGACCCTGAGTAAGGCAGGGTCGAGGCTACCTTAAGTTGCTAAGTAAAATGAAAGACAATGCACGAGTTTGTTCATTCATATTTGACATGTTTGTACAAAGCAACAAAATGTAGAGGGCCTAGAGGCCCTTAAGGGTAGAAGCGACGTAGCTGAGATATGTTCCATGCATTCGCCAGGATCCTGCCTTGACCGTCGTAGAGCTTGTATGTTCCTAGCTTGAGCACCTCAGCTACGGTGTATGGGCCCTCCCATGGAGGGGTGAGCTTGTGGCGCCCTCGATTATCTTGCAGCCGTCGAAGCACGAGGTCCCCTGCCACCAGGTCCCTTTTGCGCACGTGCTTGTCGTGGTAGCGTCGAAGTGTTTGCTGGTAGCGCGCGGAGTTGATGAGCGCCACGTCTCGAGCCTCCTCGAGCTGGTCCTTCGTGTTGGCGAGCCTCTCGCCGTTGGTTTGCTCGTTGTAGGCTCGAAGTCGAGGGGAGCCGTATTCGAGGTCCGTAGGCAAGACAGCCTCGACGCCGTAGGTTAGGAAGAACGGAGTGAACCCGGTGGCTCGACTCGACGTAGTCCTGAGGCCCCACAGCACTGAGGGGAGCTCTGCAGCCCATCCCTTTCCAAAATTCTTGAGGGTCTTGAACAGCCTCGGCTTCAGCCCGTGGAGTATCATGTCGTTGGCGCGCTCGACCTGCCCGTTGCATTGAGGGTATGCGACCGAGGCCCAGTTTACGTGGATGCTGTTGTCGTCGCAGAAGTTGGTGAACTTTTTGCCCGCGAATTGTGTGTCATTGTCGGTGATGATGACGTTAGGCACCCCAAAGCGGTACATGATGTCGGAGATGAACTCGACGGCCTTCTCGGAGGTGGGGTTGCCTATAGGCTTAGCCTCGATCCACTTGGTGATTTGTCGACGGCCACGAGCACATGCATGTACTTTCCATTTGTCATCTTGAGGGGACCACGAGGTCGAGCCCCCAGACGGCAAAACGGCCAAGTGATGGGGATCATCTGCAGGGCGTGCGCGGGCTGATGCGTTTGCTTGGCGTAGAACTGACACCCTGGCAGGCTCGAACCAGGCGCTTGGCGTCTCTAATGGCGGTTGGCCAGTAGAAGCCTTGGCGGAAGGCGTTCCCCACCAAGGTCCTTGGCGCTGTGTGATGGCCGCAAGCCCCCGAGTGCATGTCGTCGAGGAGTCTGCGTCCTTCCTCGAGGGGGATGCGGCGCTGAAGGATTCCTGATGGGCTTCGGCGGTATAGCTCTCGTTCGTCGCCGTAGATGACGTAGGTCTTGGCCCTTCGAGCGATGCGTCGGGCCTCCGTCTTGTCTCCTGGTAGCACGCCTTGTGTCAGGTAGTCGAGGAAGGGCGTCCGCCAGTCGAGGGGTCGTGATGAAGAAGAGGCGGGGTGCGTCGATCTGCATTGCCTCAGCGGATGTCAAGGGGTCGTTCTCGAGGGGTGGCGCTGAAGGTCGAGCCCCCGTGACCGGCTCGAGGGGTGGCGTCGAGGGGCCAGCCCCCGGGCTGATTTTGACGGACGGCTCGAAAATATCCCTCGAGAAGACATCTGGTGGGACGGTGCCGCGCGTGGATGCTAACTTAGCCAGCTCGTCTGCGGCCTCGTTGTACTTTCGAGCGATGTGGTTGAGCTCGAGGCCGTAGAACTTGTCTTCTAGCTTGCGCACTTCTCCGCAGTATGCTTCCATCTTGGGATCGATGCAGCTCGAGGCCTTCATGACCTGGTTGATGACGAGCTGTGAGTCCCCTCGAACGTCGAGGCGTCAGACCCCAAGCTCGAGGGCGATACACAGCCCGTTGATGAGGGCCTCGTACTCAGCAACGTTGTTGGAGGTGGGGAAGTGCAAGCGCAGCAGGTAGCGCATGTGGACTCCGAGGGGTGAGATGAAGAGCAGGCCCGCGCCTGCCCCTGTCTTCATGAGGGACCCGTCGAAGTACATAGTCTAGAGCTCGGCTTGGATTTGTGCCAGCGGGAGCTGGGTGTCGGTCCACTCAGCAACGAAGTCCGCCAGCGCTTGTGACTTGATGGCTTTTCGCGGAGCGTAAGTGATGGCCTCCCCCATCAGCTCGGCAGACCACTTGGCGATGCGCCCCGTGGCCTCCCGGTTATTGATGATCTCTCCGAGGGGAAGGACGATACCACCGTCACGGAATGAGCGAGGAAATAGTGCTGGAGCTTGCGCCTTGTGATGACGACGCCGTAGAGCAGCTTCTGGATGTGTGGGTACCGGATCTTGGCCTCGGAGAGCACCTCACTGATGAAGTACACCGGCCATTGGACTGGTAACGCGTGACCCTCCTCATGTCTCTCGACGACTACGACCGCGCTGACCACTTGGGTGGTTGCGGCCACGTAGAGGAGGAGAGGCTCGGGGGGATCATTACCCTAAGCTGGTCGTGGTGGCACGAGAATTGGCGCGGAAGTCAGCAACCCCTTCAACTTGGTTAGGGCCTCCTCGGCTTCGACGGTCCACGCAAAGCGTTCCGTTTTCTTCAGCAGGCGGTAGAGGGGTAGCGTCTTTTCCCCCAGCCTCGAGATGAACCTGCTGAGAGCGGCTAGACAGCCTGTCACTTTCTGTACGCCCTTGAGATCTCGAATTGGGCCCATCCTCGTGACTGCTGAGATCTTTTCGGGGTTGGCCTCGATCCCCCGTTGTGAGACGATGTAGCCAAGTAGCATGCCTCGAGGCACACCGAAGACACATTTCTCGGGTTGAGTTTCACATTCTTGGCCCGGAGGCACTCGAACGTGGTCTCGAGATTGCTGATGAGGTCCCCGACTTCCTTGGTCTTAACCACGATGTCATCGACGTAGGCCTCGACGGTTTTGCCTATGTGTTCGCCAAAGACATGCTGCTTACAACGCTGATATGTTGCCCCGGCGTTTCGAAGGCCGAAGGGCATTGTAACATAGCAATACATACCAAAAGGCGTAATAAAAGAGGTAGCGAGCTCATCGGATTCTTTCATTTTAATCTGGTGGTAGCCGGAATACGCATCGAGAAATGAAAGTACTTCACACCCGCGCGTGGAATCGACAATCTGATCAATTCTAGGTAAAGGAAATGGAACTTTTGGACATGCTTTATTCAGACCAGTGTAGTCTACACACATCCGCATTTTTCCATTCTTTTCCTAACTAGTACAGGGTTAGCTAGCCACTCTGGGTGAAATACCTCCTTGATGAATCCGGCCGCCAAAAGCTTGTGCACCTCCTCGTCGATGATCCTACGCTTCTCCTCATCGAAGCGGCGCAGGCGTTGCTTCACCGGTCTGGACCCGGCCTGGATCTCCAAGGCGTGCTCGGCGACTCCCCTTGGTACGCCTGGCATGTCCGAGGGGCTCCACGCAAACATGTCGATGTTTGCGCGGAGAAAATTGATGGACTGCTTCCTATTTAGGCTCGAGGGCTGCACTGATGGCCAGCGTCTTGCCGTCGGGTCGAGGTCGGGTTGACGGGTATCTGCTTGGTGTGCCTGCCGGCTCGATGGTGGCCGGCGTGGCGCTTTGCTTCAAGGGCCTCGGTGGCCAGGGCAGCCAGGGCCTCGATGAGCGAGTCGATTTGGATGTTGGCCTCTCCACGCTCGACGCACTCCACGTCGCAGTGGTATGCGTGTTCGTAGGAGGGTCGATGGTGATGGACCCCTTTTGGCCCGGCATCTTGAGCTTCAAGTATGGTAGTGGGGACCGCCATGAACTTGGCGTAGCCAGGCCTGCCGATGATGGCGTGGTAGGTCCCTTGGAACCCAACCACCTCGAAGGTGAGCGTCTCCCGGCGGAAGTTGGTCGGCGTGCCAAAGCAAACAGGTAGGTCGATGCGCCCGAGGGGGTGGGCCTTCTTTCCTGGTACGACTCCGTGAAACCCCTCGACGCCGGGTCGGGGCTGGTCCCTCAAAATCCCCAGGAGGTCGAGGGTCTCGAGGTATATGATGTTGAGGCTCAAGCCCTCATCCATCAATACCTTGGAGAACCGTACGTCGATGATGACGGGGTCGACGACGAGGGGGTACGCCCCCGGATTCACGACATGGTCCGGATGGTCGTCACGGTCAAACGTGATTGGCGCATCAAACCAGTCAAGATACCGGGGGGCGTCATGGCAGAGTGTAAAGACCTCCCGGCGCTCCTTCTTTCTCTCTCGAGCTGAGAGCCCGATGGTTGGGCCCCCGTAGCTCATGTAGCAGTCGCGCACCGGGGGAAAGTTGCCGTCCGCGTCCCCGTCGTCGCGTCGATTGTTGTCCTTGCCTTAGGCGCGTCTTCCTTCTTGTCGCCGAGCTTGGAGTAGAAGCCCTTCATCATTCGACAGTCCTTCAACTTGTGATTCGTGGGACCCTTGTGATAAGGGCAGGGGTCCTCGAGCATTTTGTCGAAGACAGCCCAGGGGGGCCTCGAGGCTTCTTATGCTCGAGGGCGCCCACGAATACTTCTTCATCGTCGTCGTCATCAGCGTCGCGCTTTGCCTTCTGACCTTTGCCTTTATCTTCTTCTTTGTTGTCGTTGTTGCGGTTCTTGACGTTGTTGCCCTGCTCGAGCCCTCCGCGCGTGGCCATCGCCTTGCCTTTGTCCGTGGAGCGGCCAAAGAAGGCCTCCACTGCCTCGTCGCCTGAGGCAAAGCTGGTGACACGATCCATTAGATCCTCGACCGTCCTGGGACGGTAGCGCCCTAGCTCGTGGACTAGCTCTTGGCATGTAGTGCCCGCGAGGAACGCTGAGATGACATCCTCATCAGGCACATGGGGGAGCTCGAGGCGCTGCTTCGAGAATCGCCGCGCGAAGTCGCGGAGGGGCTCGTCCGCTGTCTGTCTGCAACGTCGTAGATCCCAGGGGTTGCCTGGGCGCACGCAAGTCCCCTTGAAATTCCCATCGAAGACCTTGACTAGGTCGGCCCAGTCGTGGATCTGATCCGGCGGGAGCCCCTCGAGCCACCGACGGGCAGTGTCCGAGAGGTAGAGTGGGAGCTGGCGTATGATCACGCGGTCATCGCTCTTCGCCCCGCCCAGTTGGAAGCCCTGGCGGAAGTCGGAGAGCCATAGCTTGGGCTCGACCTCCCCGTCGTACTTCACGATGTTGGTCGGTGGTCGAAAGCGATCGGGGAGGGTCGAGCTGCGGATGGCCCGGCTGAAGACCCTAGGGCCCGGGGGCTCGAGGGCTTGCCGGTCCTCGTCACTGTCGTAGCGCCCTCCTTGATGGGCGTTATAGCCACGTTCCTCGGCCCCTTTGTCCTTGCGTTGGCGGTTGATGTTGTTGCGGGCGTCATTGGGGTCTCGAGGTGGCCGGTTGTCGACGATCCGCTCCCGGACTGGCCTGGCTCGAGAGGCGTTCGGCTGGTGGACGGACGTCTCACGCTGTGCGGGGCGTGTCTGCTGGCTTCCCCGAGGCCGCTCCGCGTCGGCGCGAGGCTGAGCTCTCGGCCTGCTGCAGAGCGGCTGTCTCGAGGAGGTTCTTCATTTCCCCGAGCATGCGCCTGGCGTCAGGGTTGGAGATGGCGGGTAGATCGCGGAGCAGCATCGCGGCCGCCACCACGTTCTGCCCGGCTCGCGGAAGCGAACCTTAGGGATGCTGGTGCCCCGTCCTCGTGGATCTGCCGTGGACCTCTCGTGCGCGGGCCACGTCGCCGGCGCCTCGAGGTTGGGCTTGTTCCTGCACAAGAGTGCTCGAGCTGCAGCAGGCGTTGTCGGCCTCCTCAGCCTTGTTGATCGCCTCCCGCAGCTGCGCGAGCTACGCCGCCCGGTCGTCGTTGTACTGAGGTGGTGCATCCGGGCCGAAGGTTCGTTCCCCCCGAACGTGTGGTCCGCCTGCCGCAGCCACGTCTCCGGGCTCTTCGAGGTTGAGCGCCGGCCTGGTGTCGTCGTCGCCGTCGTCTCGGCATCGTCCACGACCCCCCGAGCTGGAAGCACTCCCTGGTGGGATCCCAGAGGTCAGGGTCGTGGTAGTCGTACTCGTCGGAGTCGGAGCTGTTGATGTCGCGCCGCCTTGGCTCGTGCTGGGACTGCAGCTCGCGGTACCACTCTCCGACGGTGGCTCGCCGGGGTGGCTCGACGACACGTGAGATGCCGCGGTCGACGTGCGCGGGGTAGACGATCTCCAGGTTGGTGGTGGCTCGTAGGATTACGCCCGGACGTTCCTCCCGCTCTGCCGCTGCCCGGTCCTGACGACGCTTGTCGAGGTGGTGGGCTGTTGGATTCACACCTTGAAAGGACCGAATCAGCCTAGAGGGGGGTGAATAGGTGATTTTTGACTATCTGAAACTTCACAAACTATAAGATGTAGTTAGATAGCAACCGGAGAGGCCGGTTGTTTGGGTAGGTACTACCGCGGTGTGAAACACCGGTACTACCAACAAAACAAACGGGCACAACCGGGATCCTAAAAAGAAACTACAAATCTGATGAAAGTAAGATATGAAGATAAAACAAGTTTCTAGCCAACTTTCCGAAGAATAATTTATGGTAAAACTACTCTCACGAAACCTTGGTTGCTCCCCTTGATGTAGATCGAGCCTTCCCAACCTAAGAACAAGATAGGGATAGGAAGAACACGAAGAAACACAATAACAAGAGAAGTAGAGAAAATAGCGACAACAACAACAGCACAAGGGACACAAGATTATCCCGAGGTTCGGCCATCCACTAAGGAGTGCCTACTTCCTCGTGTTGAGGTGACCACAAAGGTCGGAGTCTATTTCACCTCCTCGCCTCACTCAAGCAACCACAAAGGCTACGAGAGTATCTCTACTAGAAATCTTAGGGTAATACAAACGCTTCGGGGAGCCCTCACAAGTAAATCAATACGGGCTACCACGAAGAACACCTAACCGGCTAGAGCTCAAAGAGCTCAAGAGTAAAGACACAAAACAAGCCGGCAAGATGGAAACCAAGTGCTCAAGTCGAGATTGATGCTTCCCACTCTCGAATCTCACTTCCCTAGCTCAAATCTTGCAGGGAATGAATCTAGGAGCAAAGGGGGAGAGAGATGGGTGAGTCAATGCTTGGAGAGAGTTTGTCTAGAGTTAGGTCAGCAATAAGTGTATCTACTAAGTTCGTCACGTGAAAAGTGAAGAGGGGAGGCATTTATACTCCCTCAGTCCCGAGGCTGGTCGGTACCACCGACCAGCCATGGTCGGTACAACGACCATGACACAACGGTCGCATACACCAGATCTGGTCAAACTGACAAGCACCGGGCCAAGGTCGGAACCACCGAGTCCGGTGGTACCGAGGTAATGGCGGTACCACCGCCAGGCCAAAACAAGCTCGAACAGAGAGCAACTCAGTTAGGGACTCGGTCCCTCGGAAACTACCGCCCGAGGGTCGGTTCCTCCGAGGTCGGTGGTACCGAAGTAATGGCGGTACCACGCCAAGTCAAAAGCTAGTCAGTCCAGAGAGCCCTGAAAAACTTTCAACCACCGAACCTGGGTCGGTGCTTCCGAGGTCGGTGGTACCGAGTTATGCGGTACCACCGCCAAGTCATATTCACACAACACAGAGAGCCTCACAAAGTCAAGGTACCACCGACCTCCGTCGGTACCTCCGATCCCGGTGGTACCGAGGTGATGGCGGTACCACCGCCAAGCCTTTTTCAATTCTACACAGGGAGCTCTGCAAACTTGGTTACCACCGGCCTTGCGTCGGTAGCACCGCGAGCGGTACTACCGAAGTAATGGCGGTACTACCGCCAGGCCAAAAACATCGCGAACAGAGAGCCTTGCAAACTTGGAAAACTACCGGCCATGGATCGGTAGCACGAGGGCGGTACTACCGAGGTAATGGCGGTACTACCGCTAGGTCAAAAACAACTCTATCCAGAGAGGGTTGCCAAACCAGGTACTACCGACCTTGCGTCGGTACCACCGCGCGCGGTAGTACCGAGGTTATGGCGGTACTACCGCCAGGTCATTTTGACAACACAGAGAGGGTGTTTGAGCGCTGCGCAGAGAAGCTGTGGTCGTACCACCGACCACCCATGGTCGGTACCACCGACCAAATGAATTTACCCTCTACGTGTTCGTGATTGTGTGTTTGTCTCTCAAGCGAAAAAGGTTAGTCGATTGAGCACTTTCTCCACATTAGCAACTTAATTGTGACCCTCTTTCCATGTCCGGCTTTCCTGTACTATAACTCAAGTTAAAAATTTTTAAAATTTTTAAACACCAATTGGCTAGGCATCTTTATATCCAAATATCCTACGTGCTTTGTTCAGAGATTAAACGTTTCAAATCTTTCAAAAGACTAACACCTGCATACATGCTTTTATAAATGGTTAGTCCCTAAGTTGATTGTCATTAATTAGCCAACCCATACATTGGGGGCGACATGTTGGATTCACACCTGCTCGGCCCCCGTTAGCAAACAGGGCGCGGAGCGAGGGTGGACAACGGTCAGCTATGCGCGAAGGTAAGGGCGTTGGCACAAGGTGATAAGCGGTGAAAATATTTCTCTCCTCCAAAAATCGTCGTCTTTACACTGTTCACCTCTTGGTATTTATAGGGAATACCAAGGGGTGCTGGCATAATTACAATAGGGTACAAAAAGATTCCCCGGCACCACATAGGCAGAAAGGGCAAAGCCGTAAATGTACAGCAGAAGCGGAAACCCTAATCGGTCCTCCTCCTGTCCGCCGCCACCTTGCTCCGTCTGCCTTCAACGGAGAACAAAGGAAAACGGACCTTCGCCTTCGCCGGTCCTTGGGTCAGCATCCCCTCACCACTTGCCAAGCTTGACGCCTCAACGACAAAGCTTCGGAACCTGCGAAGGTTACTTATTACGTGTTCGGAGCGCCTTTACCTGCGAGAAACAAAGCGAACTCCGAGGGTTGGATTTGCATCCGAAGGTTAGGCTGTCGAAGGTTAAGGCGAACGACCCAGAAGAGCCCCTACTATCGGGAGGGCGAGGCTTTGTGAGGGCGCGCGGGTCGCGCGGAGGTCCTTTTTTCTGCTCAGCCCACGCGGCGCCACTGCCGAGGGTCCCTTCTCCCAACAGTAGCCCCTCGTTGCCTTGGATCTAATGAACAGTATTTAGGCCCAAGCAGCGCTCTTGGACGGGAAAAGTAAAAAGACCTTGGCAGCGACGCCCGCGGCTGCTTTGGGCTGGGCCGTTGCACTGTTTGTTTGTATTGTTGAAGCCTGTTTCGTTTTTTGCGCCGTGGTTTTCGGTCGTCGTGCCGATTTTGTCGGGTTGGGGTGTCCGCCTCATGGCCTATAAATAGGAGGGGTTGGGGGGGATTGAGCCGTGCCTTCATTTGCTCTAGCCACCCTGCTGCTGCTCGCTTTCTTTCTGCGAAGGTTGTTTTTGTCTAGATTTCGAAGGTTGTGAGTTTGGTGCTCTTCGAAGGTTTTGGCTTGAGAGATGGCTAGGTCTAAGCAGACGGCTCGAGTTGTTTCTCCCTCCGCTGCAGATGAGGGGGTGACCTTTGAGTTTGGGCTAAGCCGCGTTTGTAGCTCTGATTTGGCTGCATATGTTAAGCGAGGGTGGATCGAGGAGGGGAAGGCGAGGACCAGTGCTGGGGAAACTGTGCCAAAGCCTGATGTAGACGAGGTTGTTGTCTTTGAGGAATTTTTCGAGGCTGGGCTGCGCTTCCCTGTTGATTTTTTTGTGACAGCTGTTCTTCAGAGGTTCAACCTGAAGTTCCATCAACTTACACCTTCGTGCTTTACAAAGATGTCAGTGTATGTTTGGGCATGCCGCTCGCAAGGTATTGTTCCACAGTCGAGGGTTTCATTCGGACGCATCGTGTGCACATGCAACCTCGCAAGATAACGGACCGCGAGGGTAACACCAGTCTGGGTCAGTTTGCTGTGTATACTTTTTGTCCCGCGCTGGGTCGGAGTTGCCGGTGCAGGCTCAGAAAAATAAGTGGGCCAGCGGGTGGCAAGAATTCTGGTTTTACTATAAGCTTGATGGAGTGTCCGAGCTTTGTGGCGAGCTCCCGCCTCTTGGCGACGTGAGTGCCGAAGCTCAGATGAGCCCCGAGGCGCACGCCGCGGTTGACTGTCTGAGGGTGGTTGCGCGTTCGCAGTGCGCTCGCGATTTGGTCGAGGAGTACTGCTGCGCTAATGCGTGGCCCCTCAGTCGGAAACAGGCTTGGTTTCCGGTAGAGGAGGACTCGAGGTACGAGGGTCGTGGATTGAAGAAGCCGAAGCTTGATTTGGGCAAGATTTGGGAGAGGGTTTTAAAGAAGTTTCCGAGGCGTCAAGATGGAGTTGACGCCATTTATAAGCGCGTTCAGCAGAGGGCTGAAAATCTCGTTGGGAAACTGTCTACCCTTGAGGCTAAAGCTATCCACAGCTCGGTGGGAAGCGGGGGTCGAGTTAACAGAGTTTTTGACATGCTTGGGATTCAGTATGCCGATTGGCCTGCTCCGTCGAGCGAGGATGCGCCAAAGAGAGAGGAAGCGAGTTTCTGCGGAGGAGAGAGGTAATGTTTCGCGGCCGAAGAGAGGTCGCGGCCGTGGTCGCGGCGGCGCCGGCGGGCGGGTGAAGGCACTTGCGACGAAGGTCGCAGTAGGCTTTGATGCTACCGGCACTTCCTCATCCTCGGCCATTGCCTCGAGCGGCCGAGGTGCTGGTAAGATTGGAGGACGGGTACCCCGCGTGGGCGGCATTGGTGCTTTGATCCAGATCTCGGATGACGAAGGTGTCTCCGATTGATGAGAGAGAAGAGAAGGAAGAGGGAAAAGGAGGGGGGTACTGAAGAGGACTCATCCGACGAGGATAGTGATACGTCAAGTAGCGAAGGTAACTCCGATGAAGACGTATCCATCGAGGACGCTCGAGGAAAAGGAATAGCCTCGTCCAGTGCTGGTGCTGCGGCTGCGCGAAGCATTGATGACATCATACGGGACTTTGAGCCAGAGAGTCCTCCGCGAGGGTCGTTCCCCGAGTTTGCTGGCTCGCACATTTGGGTCGATGGTTTTGAGTTTAAGGGTGACCTCGAATCGGTGCGGACCCGGGGAGAGGCCGTATGGCGAGGCTAGCCGGTCAAGTCTTCCTTATTATGCGAAGAAACTTGGAGTTTCCGATCCGGCGACCGAGCTTTTCACGAGTCCGGACCTTCGAGAGTGTCACTTGCAGTGTGCTCCGGAGGAAAGGCGCTTTCTGGGTCGGGTGTTTAACCGTATCTGTGTGCCGGAAGCGGAGCTTCGGCTGGCCAACGAGCCCTTGGAGAGACTTCACGATGATATTGACGTCAAAGTGGCTGAGCTGATGCTCCTCAGCCGGTCGGCGCGCCGGAGGGCAAGTTACAATCTCCACTATCTGAATGACCGGTTGAGTGACGCGGAGAAAGCTAATAAAGAGCTTCGCCAGAGTTTGGAAAACAAAGAGATTGAGCTCAAAGCTGCTTTGGAGAAGGTTAAGAAATCGCGAGAGGAAGCACAAGAGGTTGCGAATAGCAACGCGGAGCTCCTGGCTGCTAGCCGGCAAAAGGACAAGGATTTGTTGGCTGCGAACAAGCGCATAGAAGAGCTGTCCACGGAGCTGGCTACCCAAGCCGAGGCTTGGCGGGAAAGCATGGGGAGGGTTAAAAATAAGATAGATACATGCTTGACCGAAGCCGGAGGTTCTGCCGGGGAACCGCTGCCTGCAACTAACGCAGAGGCCTTTGAAGGTTGGCTGAGTAACGAGCTGGACGTCTTTAGCTCGTTGGTTGGCAACGCGGCCGACTTTGGTGGCTATGCCGGGGCTTTGGCGATGGCCAGCACGCTTCGTCTTGCGGATTGCGAGCACCTTCGCAAAGTCAAAAGGCCAAACCATGCTTTTCCGTCGGTTGACGAGGTGCGCCGGATGAAGGCTGATGACGCGACGACGTTCGGAACTGTGCGATGCGATTGCTTCGCAAGTTTTGGATTGCTGGTGGCGGCCGAGCTCTTGCCTTTGAAGAAGCTGCCGAGGCTACTCGTCAGGTTAGTTAGGTTTTTTTAATTGGGGTTTTTGGGGTTTGTTATGGTGATGAAGGGTTGGGTGTTTGATTTTGGATGTTTTGTCGTTTATTTTTCCCTTGCAGGCTCGGAAGGACGCGATGCCCTCGCCGCCAGCGACTGTTGATGCTGGTGGTAGCTCCGAAGCCATTCCTGTGCCGGCGTTGTGGAGGTTGCGCCTGTCGAGGCTGAAGCCTTGGCTGAGGACGCTCCGAGCACTGAAGAAGCTGTTGTAGAAGCGGTGGCAACGGAAGGGGCTCCTGCTGAAGGCTCGGGTGCTGCCATTGGCGGAGGTCTGGATGCTACCGTCGACGAAGCTGTGGCTGTGGCTGAGGAGCGCGGTGAGGCCGGGCAGGTGTGAACCTAGGGTTGTTTGGGCGAGAGGGTCATTTTGTCAGGGGTGCGGAGGTTGTAAAAACTTAATGACGCTGTGACACTTTCCTATTTTGTGTAAATGCAGGTTCCTGACGGAACCATGCTAGAAGTGTTTGATGTGACGCCACTGACGCTTAATTATCAAGATACTTTTATAACTGGTGAATCGTGGGCTCGTGCTAAGCTAAAACATCCTTCGCTAGCCTTCGAGCGTTTTTGGTGGTCGAAAGTGCGAAGGTACGATTTAAGAAACAGCCGGTCGAGTCGTTTTTGGCGTGAAGCGGACTATACTGATCGACAAGCTACCCGTCAATTGTTTGGTTCTTGTTCGTCCTCGCAAGCTGGTATTGATGACGATATTGATGAGAAAACAGCCTTGGATTACTTGTTTGGGCGAACCAAACTAGATTTAGGTTCGGATGGATCACTGGTGGTTCCAAAGGAGGAACCTTCGGAGGTTAGTGATGTAGGCCGTACATATATGTATCGGGCAAGGGTTTTGTCTGGGAGCTGCCAATTGTTCCGGCAGCTCCTTTGTTGTGGGGACCCATCGTTGCGGTGGAGCCAGAGTTCGAGGAGGGTAGCGAGGGCTCTGGTGATTTGATGTTAATTGAAGGGAGCGATGGTTCCTTGTAATTTTTTGTAATTTTTCCTGGTTTGACTGTCGTTGTGAAGTTATTTTTGTAAATGAACGGGAACACTGTATGTTTGTTTTGTGTCATTGCGATTCGTTTGTGTAATTTGGTTGATGGATTTTTTGTCGTTATCGGATATTGACGAGGCTTGGCTGTGGCGGCTCTGCGATGGTTGTGTGTATGTTTAGCTCAGAAAGGAACGACGCGCCTTTTTGTTTAAGCGAGGCTCGTTTTTGCGTTGAGAAGTTTTAAGAAAAAACAGCGACGCCCCCTTTTCTTTTTAGCGAGGCTCGCTTTTCGTTGAGAGATGTTTTAGAAGATAAACAGCGACGCCCCCTTTTCTTTTTAGCGAGGCTCGCTTTGCGTTGAAGATGTTTTAGAAGATAAAACAGCGACGCCCCCTTTTCTTTTTAGCGAGGCTCGCTTTTGCGTTGAGAGATGTTTTAGAAGATAAAACAGCGACGCCCCCTTTTCTTTTTAGCGAGGCTCGCTTTTGCGTTGAAAGATGTTTTAGAAGATAAAACAGCGACGCCCCCCTTTTCTTTTTAGCGAGGCTCGCTTTTGGTTGAGAGCTGTTTTAGAAGATAAAACAGCGACGCCCCCTTTCTTTTTAGCGAGGCTCGCTTTTGCGTTGAAAGATGTTTTGAGAAGATAAAACAGCGACGCCCCTTTTCTTTTTAGCGAGGCTCGCTTTTGCGTTGAGGAAGCTGGACGTATGGTTTGTGTCTCGCCTTTTATTTGGGTGTAGGTGGGAAAATGCGTTTTAAGTCCTGGCGTGCGTGTTGGCGAGGGTACTCGACTTTTGGTGCCCTTGTCTTGGGTGGAGGTGAAGTTTCCTTTACGAGCCCCTGGCGTGTTTTGCGAGGGTTCTCGATTTTTGTACTTCGCGCCTCCCCTTATTTTAGGTGGAGGTGAAGTTTGCTTTTTGCGAGCCCCTGGCGTGTGTCCGCGAGGGTTTCGACTTTTTGTACTTCGCGCCTCCCTTATTTTAGGTGGAGGGTGAAGTTTGCTTTTTACGAGCCCCTGGCGTGTTTTGCGAGGGTTCTCGAATTTTTGTACTTCGCGCCTCCCCTTATTAGGGGAGGTGAAGTTTGCTTTTTTGAGCCCTGGCGTGTTTTGCGAGGGTTCTCGATTTTTTGTACTTCGCGCCTCCCCTTATTTTGGGTGGAGGTGAAGTTTGCTTTTTTGAGCCCCTGGCGTGTGTCCGCGAGGGTTCTCGACTTTTTGTACTTCGCGCCTCCCCTATTTTAGGTGGAGGTGAAGTTTGCTTTTTGCGAGCCCCTGGCGTGTGTCCGCGAGGGTTCTCGACTTTTTGTACTTCGCGCCTCCCCTTTTTAGGTGGAGGTGAAGTTTGCTTTTTTGCGAGCCCCTGGCGTGTGTCCGCGAGGGTTCTCGACTTTTGTACTTCGCGCCTCCCCTTATTTTAGGTGGAGGTGAAGTTTGCTTTGAAAAAAGTTTGTTTTTTGAAGCAATCTCCGAGGGTTATCATCGATTTTAACGCTCTTGTAGAAGAGCTGCTTTTTTCGATGCTTATTACTAAAAGCAATAATTTGGAGTTTTGCTTTTTCCGGGGATTCTAGCCTGTATTGATGGTTTGGATACTGCCTCGTTAAAAAACCTTACGCCCCTTCGTAAGGAAAAAGAGTGCAGCTCCTCTGTTTTGTTACATGCATGGAAACGAAACGAAGCAAGGTTGAAAAAACAGATTACATAATGCGAGGGCTCGCTAAGGCTCGCTATGGGTAATATTTGCGAAGGTCGTCAATATTCCAAGTGTGAGGCAGGGTGTTCCCCTCGCTGTCGGAGAGGTGAAATGATCCGGGACGATTGCATTCTACTATGAGGTATGGACCCGTCCACTTTGGCTGAAACTTCCCCGCCATGTTGGCGTTTTGCTTCCGAATTAGAACGAGGTCACCCTTTTTAGTTCTTTGATTCTCACCTTTTTGTCTCTCCATTTTTTTGTCTCTTCTTGATACTTGCGAAGGTTGTGCACTGCGTTGCATCTTGTTTCTTCGAGTAAGTCTTTGTCAAGCAGTTGGCTTTGTTCGTTTTCTTCGATGGTTGTTCTGAGTGACCCATACTTGACTTCTTCTGGTAACACAGCTTCCTCGCCAAACAGGAGCTTGAAGGGTGTGAATTTGGTGGCTCTGCACTCCGAGGTGTTATGAGACCAGGTGACGGAGGTTAGCTCTTCTGCCCATTTTCCTTTGGGCCTGCCTTGCAACTTTTTTGATATGGCTTGGAAAATTGTTGCATTGGCTCTTTCGACTAAGCCATTGGATTGAGGGTGCCGGACTGATGCGAAGCATAAGATTGTTCCGATTTGAGCGCAGAATTCTTTGAAAACCTCGCTATCAAACTGAGTGCCGTTGTCGACAGTTAAATGTTTGGGAACTCCAAACCGACAAACTAATTGCTGCCAGAAGAACTTTTTTACTGCCAGGGATGTAATGGAAACGAGTGGTCTAGTTTCGATCCACTTCGTGAAATATTCCACGGCTACCACAGTGTAGCGGAGGTTTCCTGGAGCTGTTGGTAGTGGACCGACGAGGTCCATTGCCCATCTTTGCAGAGGCCAAGTTGGGCATATGAGAGTTGTAGGAGCCCCTGGGGCATTTTGATTTTTTGCCGTTAGTTGGCAACCCTCGCAATGTTTGACGATGCTTTCTGCGTCTCGTAGCGCTGTTGGCCAATAGAAGCCCTGCCGGAAAGCTTTTCCAACTAACGCCCTCGGGCCGTTGTGTGAGCCACAGATGCCTTCGTGAATAAGCTTGAGAATATCGTTTCCTTCAGACTGTGACAAGCATTTGAGCCATGGGGAGGTTACCGAAGCTTTGTACAGAATGTTGCCCACAATCTTGTACCCTCGTACTCTTTGTTTTAGTCTGTTTTCTTCTTCCTTGGACTCGGGCTCGTGGAGCCCTTTGATATAGGCTATGATAGGTGATCATACTTGGTGTCCTTTTGGGGGTTTTCGAAGGCTGATTGAATCGCAACCTCGTGGAACACATCTGGGGGTAGCTGAAGTTGTTGTGCTGCTGCTTTAGCTAGGCAGTCTGCCTCGTTGTTTTCGGCCCTCGGATTGCTTTCACCGTTATGCCGAGGAAGAATGATTCTAACCTTCGGACATATTGAAAGTATTTTTGCAGCTCTGGATCTTTCGCTTTGTAGTTCTTCTCAATGTGCCCCGCGATAACTTGTGAGTCTGTATTGATGACTGCCCTTCGGACCGACAATGATCGAAGCCTTGAAAGCGCTAGTATTACGGCTTCGTATTCGGCGGAGTTGTTTGTGCATTTGAAATCAAGTCTTCTTGCATATCTTAGCTTCGACCCGGATGGCGAGACTAGGATGGCCGAGGCCCCAGCTCCAGTTGCACCCCAGGCTCCGTCGACATATACGGTCCAAAACGGGTCTTGTTGAGGTCCATCGCTGCGAGGATCAGGTGTCCACTCAGCTATAAAATCTGCTAGTGCCTGTGATTTGATTTTGTTCTGCCGACGAAGGTTATGGCGTAACTGTTAAGCTCAACTGCCCATTTTGCTATTCTTCCAACTGCCTCGTTGTTCTTGAAAATGTTTTCGAGGGGGTATGCCGAAGGTATATGGATCTCGTATGCCTGGAAATAATGCTTGAGCTTTCTAGATGCCATGACCACGGCGTATGCTATCTTCTCGAGCTCTGAGTAATTCCGCTTGGGACCTTCGAGGGTTTCTGATACATAGTAGATTGGGGCTTGCCTTGTCCTGTTGTTCTCGTGTAACTCTTTGATCAGGACTGCGCTTGCTGCGTGAGGCGAAGCTGCGACATACAGCAGTAATAGGTCTCCTTTGCTTGGACTGGTTAAAACAGTCAAGTTGGTGAGATACTTTTTCAAGTCCTCGAAGGCTTTTGCTGCCGAGGTCCCCAATTGAATGGTGCAGTTCTCAGTTTCAAAGAAAGGTAACCCTCGCTCAGCGGATCTGGAGATGAATCTGCTGAGTGCTGCTAAGCGGCCTGACAGACGCTGAGCTGCTTTTTTGGTTGTTGGGGGTTCCATATTGATGATAGCATCAATCTTCTCGGGGTTAGCTTCGATTCCCCTTGCTGAAACGATGCAACCCAGCAGTTTTCCTTCGCTTACCCCGAAAACACATTTTTCGGGGTTTAACTTTAATCCGGCAGACCGAAGATTGCTGAACACTCTCGATAAGTCGAAATATGGTTTTCTTTCAGCTCACTTTGGACAACCAGATCATCGACGTAGGCAGAGACGGCGTGTTCATCTTTGAAGACTTCCGATGTCATGCGTGCGAAGGTTGAGCCTGCGTTTTTAGGCCTTCTGCCATTCTTCGAAAGCAAAAAGTGCCCGAGGGTGTGATGAAGCTTGTTTTGTCCTCGTCTTCTTCATTCATCCAGATCTGGTGGTATCCTGAGAAGCAATCGAGAAGGGACAGCATTTGGCAACCAGCGGCTCTGTCGACCAGGGTGCTTATGTTAGGGAGGGGAAAATCGTCCTTCGGACAAGCTTTGTTCAGACATGTGAAATCTACACACATTCACATTTCTTGTTCTTTTTCTGAACTAGGACCACGTTTGAGAGCCAAATTGGATATTTGACTGGGCGGATGACGCCTGCGTCCAAAAGCCTTTTCACCTCAGCCTTCGCTGCCTCTTTCCTTTCTTCTGACATTTTGCGAAGCTTCTGCTTAACGGGGCGATAGCCTGGTTTGATGTTTAGGCTGTGCTCTATCAGAGTTCTGTTTACCCCCTTTAGGTCCTCTGCGGACCAAGCGAAGGTATCGGAGTTTTCTTTGAGGAAAAAGACGAGGTTGTTTTCTGATTGGGGATCTAGGTTAGCTGAAATAAACACCTTTCTTTCAGTGTTGCCCTCGAAAAGTTGGACTTGTTTGGTATCTTCCTTGGGTGATACCCTCGTTTTGTCAGTGCAAACTTCACCTTCGATGCTGAGGTCTGTAGCTTGAGGCTTGGATAAGTTGTGGACATTACGTTGTCCTGGTGCTACAGTTCCCTCGGCTGCCCTTGCAATGTCTTGGTCCCCATATACTGCAACCACCCCCTTGGAGCGGGGAGCTTCATGCATAGGTATGCGGGGTGAATGACTGCGTTGAATGCGTTAGTGACCCCTCGGCCGAATATTGCATTGTACGGGTAAAACATGTCGACGACGTCAAAAGTTATGTGCTCGGTTCTGCAGTTCATTTGGTCGCCGAAGGTCACAGGCAACGATATTTTACCGACAGCTCTGACTTGTTGACCGCCGAAGCCGTATAGAGGGTTGTCAGCAGGTTGCAGGAGGTTCCTGTCAAGCTTCATGCTGTCGAAGGTTGAGGCGAACAGGATGTCCGCGGAGCTTCCTGTGTCAACCAGAATTTTAGTTACTGTCCACCCTGCCAGATTGGTCTCGATCACCATAGCGTCGGTATGAGGGTAATCTCTCAGTTTCATGTCACTGGAGTCGAAGGTTATAGGAATGTGAGACCATCGACCGAATTTGTGAGGTCCTTCGACGGCTACATGGTGTACTCGTCTGGCATGTTCCTTTCTCTGCCTTTTGTTGCCATGGTCTTCATTTGAACCCCCGGTGATGGCTAGTATTACACCGAAGGTTGATGTTGGGTTGTTGATGGTTGTTTGGTTCTGGGCTTCGGATTTGACGGGTTGAGGCGCTGGTAAGGCGGGTATTGGTGGTGGTGGTGGTAGAGCATTGTTGACTTGTTGGGTGGTTGGGGTTTGGTTTTGGGGGGGTTGTTGGGTATGTGACTGTGTAAGGTGGGTTTTGGCGTTGTGGGATCACGGTTGGCTGGTAAGAGGTTTGGTTGTAGAGTGGGTGGTGTGCGTACATGGGTTGTTGCGAGGGTAGGCCGTAGTTTATTTATGGGGGTATAGTGGTATGGAGGATTTGGTGGGTGGAAGTTTGGTTTCCTGGTGTGGTTGATGGTTCGGTTGTCTGCCGAAGCGGCTCTTTTGGACTCCTGGAACTTTTTCCCTTGGCGAAGCATTCGCATTGCTTGGTAGTGTGCCCTTTTCCAAGACCACAAAAATGACAATACATTTTCGCGGGATCTTTCTGCTGGTTCCGTTGATCCGGCGGGGGTGGCAACCTTGAGCGCTTTGGTTGCTCGGAGGTTGAGTGCCCCGTCTTTGGTCTTCGTAGTGTACTGCTTTGTTGATGGCCCCAACGTTGCTTTGTTCTTGGCGAGGGTTGTTTTCCCTCGGTTGAGGCCTCGGCTGTGGCTTCTGTTGTGACCTCCGAGCGTCGGACTTTGCCCGAAAATCCATGTCTGCTCTACAGTATCTTTCCATTGTCTCATGCAATTCTTCGATTGTATTTGCCGGCTTCCGAGCGAATTTCGAAGAGCATGGGCCTGGACGCAGACTGCTGACTGCAGCGAGGATGACAGCCTCGTCGGATATCCCCGGGTTCTTGCTCTGATTTGAATAAACCTCCGCCAATAGTCTTGAAGTGGTTCGCGTTCTTCTTGTTTGCAGTTGAACAACTCAATGGGGTTTGATGGGGCTGGTGTAATGCCTTTGAAGTTTGTACAGAGCCTGTCTCTGAGGTTGGCCCAGGAATCCACAGTTCCGGGGCGGAGGTTGCTGTACCAGGTTGTGCAATGTCTCGCAGGATGATGACAAAAGACTTTGCCATTGTTGATTCATCTCCGCCTACTGCGGCAACTGCTGCCTCGTAGCTCATTATGAATTGGCGAGGGTCGGTGAGCCCGTCGTAACGGGGTAGATTTTGTGGATTGTAGCATGGTGGCCATGGTTGGGTTTGTAGTATCTGGGAGAGTGGTGACTTTGGGTCATAGGACATTTGGTGTTGTTGGGCTCTGCGTTGATTGCGAAGGTTTGGCTCTATCTCATCTGGGTAGAGTTGGCGAAAGTTTGGTTGTCTAATGGGGTGTGGTTCTGGGTGTCTGGTGGTGGTGGGGGTGGTGGATGGCGGCGGAGGTTGCCGTGATCTTGCTCATTTCCCTCCTGTGGTGGTGGCATTTCCCCATCGTTCCATCCCTCGGCTTCGGCTTCAGCTGCCGCGAGGGACTCCTCCATTCGGCGAAGCTGCTCTCTTGCTTCATCCGCCTTTTGTCTGATAAGACGCAGCCGGTTGTGCCTTTCAAGCTGGTCCAGGCGCCTCTTCTTTTCTTGTAACTCAGCTTGAAGTCTTTCTAAAGCTTCGAGGCCCAACTCCTCCTCATCTCCCTCCCCATCTCCTCCGGAGGTATGCGGGTGCGGCTGTGATCCCGGCCGAGTGTGAGGGCCCGGGACCTCCGTCCCTGGGGCAACTTCTTCTGTTTCCGAGGGTACTACATTCTCTTCCACAGGCTGGATTGTCGCCGTGGCCTCTCTGGTCACACGAGGGTCTCTGGTAGCGGGCGCTCTCCTGTTTCCTGCCATTTCGAACTCCGTTCCCCACGGTCGGCGCCAAACTGTTGGATTCACACTGCTCGGCCCCCGTTATAAACAGGGCGTGGAGCGAGGGTGGACACGGTTCAGCTATGCGCGAAGGTAAGGGCGTTGGCACAAGGTGATAAGTGGTGAAATATTTCTCTCCTCTTAAAATCGTCGTCTTTACACTGTTCACCTCTTGGTATTTATAGGGAATACCAAGGGGTGCTGGCATAATTACAATAGGGTACAAAAAGATTCCCCGGCACCACATAGGCAGAAAGGGCAAAGCCGTAAATGTACAGCAGAAGCGGAAACCCTAATCGGTCCTCCTCCGTCCGCCGCAACCTTGCTCCGTCTGCCTTCAACGGAGAACAAAGGAGAACGGACCTTCGCCTTCGCCGGTCCTTGGGTCAGCATCCCCTCACCACTTGCCAAACTTGATGCCTCAACGACAAAGCTTCGGAACCTGCGAAGGTTACTTATTACGTGTTCGGAGCGCCTTTACCTGCGAGAAACAAAGCGAACTCCGAGGGTTGGATTTGCATCCGAAGGTTAGGCTGTCGAAGGTTAGGGCGAACGACCCAGAAGAGCCCCTACTATCGGGAGGGTGAGGCTTTGTGAGGGCGCGCGGGCCGCACGGAGGTCCTTTTTTCTGCTCAGCCCACGCGGCGCCACTGCCGAGGGTCCCTTCTCCCAACATGGGCGTAGACAGCTGCGGAGTTGTTGAGGCCAAACGGGTGCCGCTGGCGTCGAGCGCGGCACACCCCGTGCGGGAGGAAGCCATGTGGTGTCGACGGAGCACGGCTCGGGGGCCTCTGGCCAGGCTCCCGGTCCGTGCGCATGACGAATGCGAACTCGCTGGGAGAGTGCGCGCGCGCCCTAGAAGTCTCCGGCCGTGCGCCGAGCATGTTCCTCCTCGGGACTCTGTGTCGGCCGCGGGGAGTGGGCGTATGCCGCGGGCGCCGCCCTGTGCCTGGCGACGGCGGTGACGACGGCGCCGCTACGATCTGGGTGGCGACGCGTGGTGGTGCGGGCGACGCGCCACGCCCCCCGCGCGGGGTGGCGTGACACGCCCTCCAATCGGGCTCTCGTGGAGAGCAGGGTCAGCTCAGTGCCGCTGCCGGTGGCCAGGAACTCGAGGCTCCCGAACCAGATGATGGCACCAGCAGAGTACGAAGGAGTGGGAGTGGGCAAGTCATCCAGAAAACAATAAGAAATCGACTTCCGACACGCGAAGCCCCCTACCTGGCGCGCCAACTGTCGGTGTTTCTACCCCGGGGGTATGACACTAACTAGTAATATGTTCACGTGCTCTCTTCCTGGATGCTGATACAAGGTGACACAAGGATTTATCCTGGTTCGGGCGAAGAAGACCCTACGTCCAGTGGGGGGAGGAGGTTCTTGTATTACTTGCACCTAAGCGCTTGTACAGGGGCAATACAAGCTCAACGAGCGGGGATGAGAGTCTGGACTCGTGTGTGTGTCGTGTGTGGACTCGTATGAACTCGTCCAGACCTGTGTAGCCGACCTGTGCGTGAAGGGCCCTGGTGTCCTCTTTTATAGACCAAGAGGAGGCCAGGGTTACACATGAGTGGCATGTACAACGCCCAATACGGCGAAGGGTAGGAAGTCTGTCTTGTCGGGGTCACTGGAGCCGGCATGGGTGTTGCTGTTGAGGCGTCCTTGAAGCGTGGCCTCCATCCCGGGCGCGGACGTGGAGGCGTGGCGACGTGGAGGCCGTGCAGCGCCCATTCCAGCACGTACAGGACGTGTCAGGGTCCCTCCGGGTCTTGGGGCACCTGTCCTCCAAAATCATGAAAGCAGTCAGGGCTCGAGGGGCGCAGGGCCGACCTCGAGGCGGCCCCTTCGGTGGGGGCTCGAGCCCCCGCAGGTATGGGCAAGTCCTGGAAAAACCGGCTGTGCAGCGGGAATCCAGGTCTCGAGATGTGGCTCGAGTGTGCTACAGTGCGGGGCATGACGTAACAGTGCTGTACGTGCCTTTTTGCCCATGCTTGCGTGGTGAAAAAGGAGGCTTGACTTTGGCTCTGGTTCACTGTGGCACACGTTGTGTACCAGAGGATGTGACCGGAGTAGGTGGACGCATTAATTGCGCAGTATGGGCCGGTATCCAATGTCTGGTGCTGCTCGAGGGGGGTGCGATGTGTCTCGAGGGATAGGTTTCCGTGTTAGAGAGGCTCGAGGTCCTCACGTTGGGTCTCGAGGAACGGTGCACAGCTGTAGCAAGCTCGAGGTCTATGCGCCAGGGCTCGAGAGGTAAGCTACCGTGAGGCGGTTGGTAAGGCTTTGGCGGGCCCGGGCTTCTCGGCGGCGGACCGGCGTTGTAGGCCTCGAGGGGTTGGACTAGTTAGGTCTCTTATTAATCGGTGCTCTAGGTTTAACTTATTTGTTTTGTGTTTGATTGAGGGTACCCTTTTGTGGTCCCCGACACATGTCCTGGTCGATTGCCCAATAGCCAAATGCTTCTGGAGTGAGGTAAACAGGCTAGCTGGAGTCAAACTGCCAAAGCTAAGTCCGGAGTCTTGGGCTTACGACCTACTGAATTCGGAGGTTTGTGCCCCGAGGAATGCTGCAATTATTTTGTGCGGGATGTGGGCGTTCTGGATGGTGCGTAATGGGAGAAGAAATGGAGAAACCCCATGTCCGATAAAAGAAACAGTGAACTGGGCAAAGGATACTTCTTTTGATTTGTGGCAACTGACGCACAAGGAGAAGGCGTCTCCGAGCGTTCTTCGTAATTCTGAAGGATGGAAGAAACCTGCGCTTGGTTGGATAACCTGCAATGTGGATGCCTCCTTTGTTGAAGCGAATAGTTCAGGGGCCACAGGTTGCTTGCTGCGTGATCATGATGGTAGAGCTTGTGGAGGAACTTCAAAGTGGTATGCCTATAGTTTGGATTCGCTGGCAATGGAGGCGCCAGCGTGCTGTGATGGCCTGCAGTTCGCGGTGAAAATGGGTGTCTCTCGGCTGGTTCTAGAGACTGATTGCCAAGTCCTTGTTAATCTGTGGGATAAACGAGATGCTCAACGATCGGTTGTCGATCCGATGCTACGTCAGATGGAGATCTTAAGTCAGAGCTTTCAAGAATTTAGATTTTGTTTTGTTAATCGCTCCTGTAATAGAGTGGCTCATGAGTGTGCCAAAATAGTTTCCCGTGAGAATCCGATGGTGGGAGTGGCTTATAACCCCATCGATTTTACGGGGAATTGTTGAGGCTGATTGTAATCATACAAATGCTCAATAAAGCTCTGGTGACTTAAGCTCAAAAAAAAAAATTCATACCTAAATTTACAATGTATCCTTTTAAATCAGAAGTAATTAAATAGACCGGCATTAACTGTCTCACGCCATAACATTGGTGATCAATATGCAAGTAGAGATGAGTCGTTCTTATTCTGTCTTATAAAAATACTGTAAATCCTTATATTTTCAGACAGAGAGGAGAGGATGGCATATACTCATGGCTTAGGTTGCTTACATTTCGTTGATAAGAGAGCATCGTTGTGGTTGTAGCGAGCGACAACTCAAGTATATATGCATGAGTTAAAAAAAACTCAAGAATATATGCTGAAGTATAAATGGTGCCTACTTTTTTTATCGACTTAGCATTTTGATTTTGATCGATGACCTTGGTCATTTATCTAATAATTAATTCAATATGGTATATTATATATATACTAGCAAAACATGCTCGTGCGTTGCAAAGGGAGAAAAAAAATTATCAATATTTTTTGAGAAAAATAAGGACCTAGTTTTTTTTACGATGGACACAATACCCAAAAGAAACCAAACAAAAACGACATGTACCAATATAATTTCTATTTGTATTATTTTCTATTTGGATTAGGACTCTTATTCCTGTTTAGCTTATTCAGAATTAGAGGATTCTATCTAGATTAGGATTCCTAAATACTGTAGAGATGCGATTTGATATTAGAAACATCGGACTCTTATATGATTTGCATGATAGACTGACCGGGATTAGTACTCATGCATTGTAATAGAAGAAAAAACTATCAAACATTCATGCAAAACGATGACGTAATGGTATATGTTTATGTTTTATCCTTCTATAATTTATTTTATGATAACCATGACCTCCATAGTGTAAGTTAAATAGTGTTGACAATAGTATATCAATGTCCCATTAAACATGTATATCGATTTAAAATACACCTTGATATACATATATATTTTGACATAAATATATCATAAATTTGACTTTTTATACTATCCATGTATTTGTACAACTCAGTATCAACCTCTGTCGCTTCTTGACACATCATATCAACCTCCATAACTTTTTTGTCGATGTGTCAAGGATTGGTCCGTCCGTCGACGATTTGATTTTCCACAAGGCAGTCATCGTCATAAATTACATAAATACATTTATTTAGACTTGATTAGACAATAACCTATACAAGGTTTCAATTTATGAAATAATTAGTTGGACCATTTATTAATCCATATTTTATTAAAAATAAGTTTCTTTCTTCTAATCAAAACTACAATAGATGATGTAAATCTTTATTTGAGTGAATAAGTTTAAAGGCCCATAATGTTATACATCATCTACTACTGGCTCTTCACGTTTATGTATGGAAAAACCCAAATTTAGGAGTACTAACATATGGCACAAAACAAAATTAAAAATCAAACGAAGCGAACAACGAGCCACAAAACCGAGTAGAAGAAATCTAAAATAGAACAAGCGACAAAAATCTGAAAATTATTAAAAGATTGGAAACCAAACGAGAAAGAAGATCAGATCAAACCAATGAAATACGTATAGCTAAAATTTTAGCAGCCCACAAAACTGGCCCAGCTAGCGTGGCCCAACTTTAGTCATATCCCAACTCCATCCTGTAACCTACCATGACCACGAGCGTCTCTCCCGGTCTCGAGAAAAAAAGAGTGTGGCGGCGGCGGCGGCGACAACGGCTTCTCTTCCGACGGCGGCAGGCCGGAGATGGTCGCGCGGCCTGGCCGTGCTCCCAAGCGGCGGCTGCTGTCAGCGCCTCTCCGCTGGACTGCAGCGCGGCGCTGTCCCTGGATAAAGCGGCGGCAGCGGCATCCAGCATGAGCGGTGGCAGAGGTGTGCAGCGCGAGCGTCAGTAGAGCCAGCACACTCCAGTTATTTGTCTTTCCCAACTCGATATTCCCTAACTTGGGGTGGCGGCAGAGGCAGCACGAGCGCGAGCGACGGCGACTACTCGGTGACTGTGGCAGTGGACGTCGGTGAGGGTGTGTACGTTTGTGCTCATTTTTTAAAAAATTTGTCTCCACGGTTAGTGGCCTCAATTTGCTATGTATTTGGTCTTCATCGGGTTTATATGTATGATCTCGATTTGGTGTTGTATTATATTTGGTCTCGATCTAAATCGTGATAGATTTGGTTTTCTACTACTCTTGCGCTTCAATCTTGATTTTCTTTTGTTCATGTTTCCTGTTCCATACAGCCACACAGGTCCATCCAGTTTGGACCAAAATACCTACATCTTGGTGTTGTATTCTATCTAGTCTCGATCTAAATCGTGATAGATTCGGTTTTCTACTACTCTTGCACTTCAATCTTGTTTTTCCTTTTTTTTCATGTTTCGTGTTCCATACGGGTCCGTCCAGTTTGGTCCGAAATACATACATCAGAGTTCCATCCTTATAAGTAGATTATCAGGAGGGCATACGAAATTACGACCAGACCAAAAAATTAGGCTGAAATTTTGCCTCTTTATTATTAATAAGGTATAGATATATGTGTGTGTGAAGCCAAAAGTCTCGAATTTGTATAAAAAACTATTCATGCTTTACAAAGCAGGTGTCTCTTTCCCTCTCATGCATGGAGGTAAATAAATAAAGTACGCAAAACGAGACATGAGTGTAGTGCCAAACAGTAAGGGTGTGATTGGTTGCTATTCCTATTGGAAAAGGGAGCCGGGATAGTGAGGTGGTCCAGGATGATGAGATACATGTTCGAACCGTGCAAATAGTTGTGTTTGGTTGTCTTTGTTGTTGGTCCAGTATGAGACGAGATCTTGTTTGGTGGCATGTATGGATCAGTGTGAGTGTATGACATATGTACATTTACTCTACCAGTGTATCGTGTCGTCCTGCACGGCTTGGGAAGGAGAAATCGAAAAGATGACATCGTTCAGGGTGGAGGGAAGAAAAAATATGACAGTGAGCAGGCAAAAGGTGCAAGGAGAGCAACCAAACACAACGGTGAAAACGAGACGGTTCAGATAATTGGTGCGTACACGGTTGACTACAGGCTACCAATCAGCCCCTAAGGGGCCGCTTGTGACCAGACATATGAGTGGAGTGCCAAACATCGGGACAGTAAAGGGCCGCTTTGTGAGCGCTTCGTGTGATGGATTTTCATTCTCGGACAAAATCGCTCCCTAACTGTGAAATATATTTTTCAGTGAAAAGAGATTCTTTGTTGATTCTGTAGAGTGATTTTCTGAAATGATCTAAGAGGTTGAGAGCTGAAAAAAATAGCTTCTCCTAATTCTGTGAAGTAATTCTACATCCTAATTTTAAGAGTTTATGTTAAAAAATACTTTCATCAACAAAATCACTTCATCAAAAAACTAAATAATCAAGGAGCAAAGCTCTACCAAACATGCCCTAAAGTATGTGGCCACTACACACTAGCTGTCTAGTGCATATCGCAACATGTTGGAAACTCTGCTTGTACATTATCCAGGTATGTGCATACAACGCGTTTCTCGGCTCGCTGAATAAATAGATTCCTAGAGTTGTCCTAAGTCAAACTTTTTAAACTTTGACTCAATTTTTAGAATAGTACGTCAAGATTTATGATATTGAATTAGTATCATTAGATACATCATAGAATATATTTTCTTAATATGTTAATTTTATATCATAGATATTTTTATATTTTTCTATAAAGCTGGTCAAACTTTAAAAAATTTAACCGGCACGGATTCTAGGAATCAATTTATTCAGGGACAAAGGGAGTATATCATGAACCGACAAAGCATAGATACGCTACATCAACTAGGTATAGCTAGTGCCGTGCATGGACAATTGTTCTGTCGATTATCAGTGGATAATTAAAGCTAGGTGATGACTAACTAGTTAGGCTGTGAGCTGGGCTGGCGGCAAAGATCGTGCGGAAAAGTATCGCAAGGTTGGACATGCATGGATTCATTTACTACTTGCTCGGATCACGTACAAAACGTACAGATCAACTTTTAAGGTTGTTCTATTCTAAGTCAATTTTTTAAAACTTGTGTTCAAACTTAAAAAAGTCTATGACACATCACATATATACACACGATAATGAAAATATATTTCATGATGTATATATAAATATTGATGTTTTTTTATAAATTCTATCAAATTTGCAAAATATTGACTTGGTACAAATTGTAAGGAAAATGGCTCCTTGCCAGCCTGTCTGTGAGGAAAATGGACCTCGGACCATTTAACTTCGGATTTTGGTGTTTGATGAACAACGTAACCAAATTGGACTAATGTGTTTGCAAGTGTTTGTTTTGTAGTCCAATAGGGTGCAAATGTGACTTGGACTAAGGCGACGTGGTGATCCGATGATCAAACACCTCAAGCAAGACTCTAGAAGCTCAGTTGAAGACCCTAAAGATCAAGCAAAGTCCAAGGCACAAGAATGGAACCAAGACGGCGCAAGAAATCGCGAAGAAACGAGAAGAAAGGGACATCAGACGCTGCATCGGACGCTGCCCTCGCAAGCGTCGGAGGCTCCGTTGGTAAAACCTAGCTCGTGTCAGCGCCAGCGGAGGCATCGGACGCGACTGTGACACTGTGCAAACCTGCACAGCGAACATCGGACGCTCCGTTGCTAACATCAGACGCTACAGGACCCGGCGTCCGATGACCATGCAGAGAGGTTCCAGAGAGGCTCTGTGAGCATCGGACGCGTCTGTTGATCTACCATCGGACGCTAAGTAGCCGTTGCGACACAGTGCCAGGCTGGCATCTAGCCGTTAAAGGAGCATCGGACGCGTCCGATGGTCACGACTCCAGCGTCCGATGCTACGCTGTGAAGTCCATGACTTTCTCCAACGGCTCTATTTGGTTGAGGCTCTATATATACCCCCATGGCCGGCCAAAACACGTAGGTTGGAGCTCAAGGAAGTGTACCAAGTGTATAGACACATATTTAGTTTCTCTAGCCATCAAAGTGCTCAAGTGATATACTCGGTGATTAGTGTATGTGCTTTGCGAAGTGCTTAAGCTAGTTAGACCACCGTTTTGCGCTTGCTCTAGCTGTTAGGCCTTGTGTTTAGTGAGGTTGAAAACCTCTCATCTACCGGTGCTTGCGCGCAACGTTGTTGTACATCGGCGGGGCTTGTAAGTCTTGCGAGATCACACCGACCGTGATTGTGGTGTGGCCGCCTCCGTGTACCGAAGGGAACAAGGCCCGCGGCGTTTCGGTCGGAAGCTTGATAGTGAAGACGGCGGGGAGCATCCGGGAGAGGCTTTGCCACGAGTGGCTTAACGGAGACCCACTTGCGCGTGGGGAAGAACCGGAGCTATCCACAGAGTTACCCGACCGGGAGCTTGGCCCTTGCGAGGGATTCCTTGCGAGGGGCTCCAACGAGGACTAGGGGGAAGCTTGCGCACTTCTCGATACCTCGGTAAAAATACCGGAGTCGTCGAAGGGGAGTTTGCATCTCTATCACACTCTTTAGCTTCCGCATTTACATTGCTACCTTGTTTATGGCTTTACCTTCCTAGCTTACTTTTGCTAGTTGATAGGTTTGGAAACTAGGTTGCATAACTCCTTTGCTGTTAGTAGAGATAGATAAACACACGTACCAAAACCTTAGTTGCACAATAGATAGTTTACTTTCTTGCATAGGTTTTGTCTAGGTGGAAATTAGAGGCCAAAGTTTGGAGTAGAAGTTTAAGTTGCCTAATTCACCCCCCCTCTTAGGCGTCACGGTCCTTCACTGTCCACTGTGCCAGGCTGCCCATCCGTTGGCTGCCACACCTGGCTGCACGCTCGCTACTTGTTGCGTCGCTCAGCTTCGCGACTAGGCCTTGCTGCCCGTTGGTCGCCGATCGTGGCCCGCTGGCTTGCCCCCGCACAACCGCACCCAGGAGCCGATGCCTCGTTGGTTGCGTCATGACATAGTCGTGTTCGTCGTCCACTAAGAACTGTGTGACACCGCGTGAAAGGGAAGAAACACTCTATAGAGATAGGTTGGGACGCGGGGAAGGAACACCCATAGGGATGGGTTGGGGTGGTGTACTAACTGAGAAGTTAAGATTGAGTCTTATGCCTTAACTGGATAATTCTCTGCGTCTATTGAATAGCTTGTCTAATTAACAATAGAGAACATCTTCTACTCCCAATAAATTCTAGCCCCTCCTACCTTTACATCTACAATCTCAGCCCCTCCTACCTTATATTATTAAGACTAATTTTAACAGGATACTATAAGAATTTCACGTACTCGGTAGCGGTAGGAGGGGCTGGAGCCCCTCCCGCCACACCGCTACCTTCGTCCCTGGGTACAATCTTAAAGTTGATTTATTCAGGAGGGATGAAACAGTAACAAAGGCACAATCATTCTGCCTGCGACACGTTCATTCCGCGCGCTAATGCACGGGCATTATTACTAATTAAGCAGGTCCTGTATGCATATGGATGTAATCTAGCTTAGGCTGCGAAACCAGCGACGACATCGCCGATGAGAGCGCTGATGACGTCGAGGCTGACGCGGCCGCTGTTGGGCCTGAAGCAGTTGCGGCGTATCTCGCCGGCGGCGGCTCCCTTGATGCTGCCCAGCTTGACCATGGACTTTGCAAACTGGTCGAAGAAGGCGTCTTGTCTGTTGGCGAAGGCGGTGACCCACCGGCTGGTGCGCTGGTCGCCGGCGAGGCCCTGGTCGGAGGGGAGCACTCCCTGGTTGTTTCTCAGGGCGACGAAGTACCTGTTGTCGAAGGCGTCGGGCGTGATGACGTCCAGGTTCTGCTTCCCGGTGCCGCCGGCGGCGGAGCAGTTGCGGCCCTGCATTGACTGTCTGACGAAGTCGCAGCTGGCCTTGCCGACGGTGTGGCCGCCGGAGAGCGCGACGAGGTCGGCGGGGTCGGCGAGCCCCCTGCGGCTGAAGGTGCCGAGGAGCGTGCTGACGTCGGAGAAGGGCGACGGGAGGGTGTTCACCTCGTCGTTCGTGGGCCGGCCTGAGGCTGTCGGTGCGGCCCTGGGGCATCGCGATGGACGGGCCTCCGGCCAGGCTGACGGCGTCGCGGGTGGCGAGCGCGATGATGTCGGCGCAGGAGACGGTGGCGCCGCAGACGGCGTGCACCTTGGCGCGGATGTCCTCGATGAGCTGCAGCGCCCGTGGCTGCAGAGAAGAGTTGGGTCCGAAGGCCTTCTCTCCGTCCAGGAGGATGGACGCGTCACACCCCTTTTACATACACAGAGTGTCAGAATATATATATTATTACCCTAGCTACTTATATAAAACACGGAATTAATCTACATATATATGTATATAGAACCAAACTAACCTGAGGGAGGCAGTCGTGGAAGAAGATGCGGAGGAGACCAGCGGTGAGCTGGACGTCCTGGGCTCGTGCCGCCTGTACGGCGGCGCGCACGATGCCCTCCAGCTGCGGGCACGACGCTGCGTGGAAGTCCGACGACAACAAAGTACCAGCATGACCGGTGGCGGTGGCGGCGGTGAGAGGGACGACGGCAGCGGCGGCGAGCAGCAGCAGGCCCATGGCGGCCCTTACTACTAGCCTCGTTGGCTCCATCGTCGTACCAGGCCAGTACACGTGTACGTCGAGATCTAGTGATGTGTTCAGCTAGAGTGGTAGTACGTGTGGCTTTCCTCGATCGATCGTGTCAAGCAAGAAACACAGCAGCTCCGACCCTATTTGTAGGTTGTAGCTGTAAGCCATCCAGCTGCCGATCGATGCGATGACGATGATGTACATGTGGACCAACCAGACCATGGGCCCGGGCTGGCTCATGCATTTTTCTATTTCCGACGACCATTATTCGGGCTCATGCGTGGTCTAGCTTGCTTCCGTTTTGTTCCAACTTCCAACTGATATAGCCCTCGCTCGAGTGGTGGAGTGTGTGTGCCACGTACTCTTCATGCATGCCCACTAGCGCAACATGCATGCGTTGCGTTTTCCACAATCGATAGCTGCGAACCAACTAATTAGTTGTCACCATGTGTCGGATGCCTCATTTTTTTTATTCTTAATGAAGCAGCTTACAATTTCTCTTGTGATCGAGTTGTTCTTTAAATTATACTAGCTAATCGTCACTGAAATATAGCAGCTCCGTCCTAAGAGCAACTCCAAGAGAGGTGGTAAAAAAAATAGATGACTAAACTTATAATATAGCTAGTCTCTAAAAATAAAAACTCCAACAATCTTCTATTATAGCAATACTAGATAGTTAGTGACGCATGCAAGCTATATTTACCATGCGAGAGATTTTAGGAATATCAAACTGTTATTTACAAAACAAGATAACATAGTTGTTGGAGTTCACTTTTTACTCTAAAAATCTAAATATAGGATACAAAACAAAGATAGCAAGTCTCTTGGAGATGGTCGGCGATCCAGTAATCTCATGTGTCCACGAATGATCAACGATGCAATAATAAAAATAATACCACATGATATATATATATATATATATATAAAGTTATAAACAAAATATTTAGGCAATGTATTATTACAGTGCAAGAAAACTAAAGTCATGTTGGTTTATAAGCTGTTATGAGCTGTCTTTTTTTTTTGTCAAACACCTATTTTGAACACAGCTTCATTGATGAAACTCATTTTTATGCTCTCACAAAGGAATAGAGAGAGGTGAAGTTAAAAAAAAAGTTTTCACATCTCTCTTCACCATCATTTTTTATCTCAACCATAAATGCATGAAGCTACAGGTGAAGCTATTTTGCCAAACAATTTTTTCTAAAACAGCTCAGCTTCACGAGAAATCTGCTTGTCAAGTTGTTTGAGAAAAACAGCTTCAATGGTATCTTTTAATAATGGGAAAAGTAGTAGATCGAGGATAAGTTTCGTTTGAAATCATACCATCTGTCCACTTGGCTTTTCTTTTACCTTGTGTTCTGGATAAGAGGGAAAAGGCAAAAGGATAGCGCTGCATAGTACTTGCTTGCTTTGTGCCTTTGTCCAAAGCACAGGTATCCTACTTTCAATGGCATTTGCATGCATCGTGCATGCATCATGCATGTGCAGAGCTGAGACTAGTATACGTACTGCTACTGTTTATAGGACTGACTAAAAAATCAAACATACACAGCCGCAGCACAACTTGACAGTTTATTATACTATAATAACTAGCTAGCGACCTAGCGTGTCTTCACGTCACGTGTGTACCATGCATTCAGTTTGAATTCGAATGGATTGACCGAGTGTTGTCGAAGCACGAACTTTGATATATATATATATCCTATTGTGCTGTGGATGACCATGGCAATTCATCATGTTGTGCTAGCAGCTCTGTACACACGTGCGCCCAGGCCTTGCGTGCGCCGCGCGCGCTACGTGCTGTTCGCCTGTTCCAGGTTCCAACGACTGTGCATGCCATCCATTGTCTCATCGTGTGGAAGATCAACTGTTTGGATTTATTTTCAAAGCTTGCGTATATATGTGTTTCATTCATCATAGATATAATAATACGCTTAGTTTATCGATCTATGACCTCGCTCAGAGCAACTCCAACGATTTTGTATTTTTTTGTTTGACAAAATATGGTATTTACCGACTCTCAAATTAATATGGCAAATGTAAAAAGAATCAATCTTCAACGGTTTTGTATTTAGACTTGGCAAAACTAAAATATTGTACGCGAGAGAGGGAAATATTCCGCAGGAGTAGCACGTGAAGGCGATTGCCAAACGAACCGCAGCTTGACATATATGTCAAATATCACCCGATGTTTGTCAAGTTGCTAAAAATGTCAAACTCATTTGTCAAACCGTTGGATAAAAAAAATTTAGACTTTTTTACAAAAACAAGAATGCAAAGCCCGTTTGCAAAATTATTGGAGATGCTCTCATATATAGGAGAGCCATCTTTCGTGACTCACTTCACTAGTTACACTGACGAGACATTAAAAAAATAGAAAAAATATGTAGATGGCAACAGACCACAATAAAATAACTAGCATGTGGGCCCGCTCCGTTTGGACCTCGTTGGACTGATCTCAAATTATTTGTATGTGCTTTGTGAAAGAAAACTTATTAGCTTAAGCGCCTCGATTATTATTTCTAGCTTTTAAAATAAATTCCTGAGACATTTCAATTCGATCCTACTTGTGTTTTTCCAATCCTTTGTTTTAGCCATTCATTGAATTCCTGTGTTTTTTTTTCTATCCCTACGTTCTTTATTCCTCCGTTAACGCTCACTGAGAGCCGGCTAGAACAAGACATGGAGGCGTCCAAACTCCAAAGAATAAGGTCTCGTCCATTTGCATGCAGCAGAACCGTTGCCTAGGATGTGGAGACAGAGGCCGGAGGCCGGAAAAATTCCCCATGTATATACTTGGTGTACCGTCTGTACACGTATGTATGTACATGTATGTATGTACACAAAAAAATCGACAATGTATATGTGTAATTCGTTGAAAAAAGAAATTAATTTTGATCCTGGGTCGATCGATCTAAGAATTCACCAGTGAATCCAGTAGGAACTACTATAATCTTCATTCAGGAAGGGCCCACCGGAGGCCCATATCTGTGGCGTCCTAATAGCTATTAGCAGGCCCAGGAGACGATGAAAGGGTCGGAGAAGAAGCCGGTGCCGGGGCAGGAGACGGTGACGAGGCAGGAGAAGACGGCTTGCATTGCGTGATGGTGTCGCGTCCACACTGGAGGCGGCCGTTGGCGACGTCGGTGGCCAGGGGAGCTCCGCCGCCGTTGCTCCTCTGTACGTACCATCACAACAGCATTCAGGCAAATTCATGGCGGATCCGTTGTACTGTATGCTACTAGTAGTACCATGTAGAAATCGACGGCGATGTAGTTGGGCCATCGGTTGGCGGATGCGTGGTAGCAGGCGGTGAGCCTGCTGATGAGCGGCGCGGAGTTGTTGCTGCAGGCCCAGCTCTGGCTCGGGTTGCCGGTGAAGAAGTTGAGCAGCACCAGCGACTGGGCCTTGGAGTCCATGGGCCTCGACTCGGACCGCTTGGGGCACCCGGCGTCCGCCATGCCCTCGCTGCCATCTGTAGTTGTGCAGTGCAGTGCATGAGATTGTTGAGATTGCATTTTCTTTCACACACATACGTACATTGTGTTTCGACGACGTAGTCCCACTGATACGCGAGCCCCTCCGTGCCCTGCTTCCCTTTCTTGGACGTGAAGACGATGAGCCGGTGGTTGTCGGCGATCATGTCCCTGAGCAGCGGCCAGTCTCCGGCGCCGCCCTGCTGCTTGCTGTCGTGTGGCATGTCCGCCTCGGGGAACCAGTACTTGGACAGTCCGGCGGCGTTGAATGTGTTGCTGAGCGAGCCCGGCGCTGCGTAGTCCTCGAGGAAGACGGTGACCACCTCCGACGGGTTGGCGTCCAGGAAGACCCGGAGCTCGGTGAGCACGCTGAGCGCCGGCGCGTAGGCGGTGAAGGGCAGGCACTTGCCGTTGAAGGAGTGGCAGAACCAGACGGCGTCGTTGAAGTCGTAGGCGTCCAGCATGAGCCCGCGCACGCCGTTCCTGAGCTGGTCCGTCACCGAGTCCTCCTGGTTGGGCGGCGAGATGATGGCGGACCCCAGCGGCGACTTGGTGCCCACCACCGCGAACGAGTTGTGCGTCGTCAGCCACGCGTACCTGTTGAAGGGCAGGCCCGTGCCGTGCGTCTTGGGGTCCACGGGCGTCGTCCGCGCGCACGCCGCCGGACCCGTCCCCGGCGGAGGCACGCAGGTGGTGCAGCGCAGCCCCTTGCCGCCGCACCCGCCGCCGTCCGAGGTGGATGCCTTCTTGCACGAGTCGCCCACCAGCGCCGCGCCGGACGCCCTCGCCGCCGCGGCGGCCAGGGCGACGGCCGTTCCCACCAAAAGGAGGAAGCGACGACGCCGCCGGACCGTGGCCATCACGGCCGCCAGCATCTCGATCGTGTCCGTGATGCCAATGGGGCAAGCAAGCTAGGGAACGAAAAGGAATCCTCCTCGCTCCTCCGGCACGGCGGCACGTACGTACGGCAAGCAGCCAACAGGACGGACGAAGATCTCGATGATCCTGCTCCTGCCACGTACGGTACGGCGCCGCGCGTTGCGTTGCGTTGCGTTCAGCTGGAGGACGCCCGCGAACCGCGGGATCGGAGTTCGGAGGTGCAGCCGTACGTGTGCAGGTTGCATATGCATGCAGTGCAGCTGCCCGCGCGCCAAGAATGCAGTAGATTTTTATTCTTGTTGTGGACTAGCTGATGTCTCATCATCATTTGTCAATGATGAGTTTAATTCAAGTACTTACTACAGAAGGCAGAGACAATCAAACAGTGGATCGGAGCGAGCTAGCGTTCATCCAGCGGCGGCTCCCCGTATAGCAGATTCAGAAGCATGATGATATACAGTATGCATGTGATCAATTCAATTCATTCCGGGCCGGGTAGCCAGCATGCCATATGGATCGGAGAAACGACAACAACAAACATATTCGATCTAGTGCCTTGGTGGGGTTGTTTGTGCGTGTCGCTATATATATGTTGTTGGCTAGGGGCGGCATCCGATCCATGCTGCTGTTTTCATTTAATTTGGCAGCAATACATATATATATATATATATATATGCTCCATCTGCATCTTCCTTCTTCCATCAACCACGACCATACCGTATCGCTCACACTCACTGGGGATGATTCAGACGGGTTCCCTGATGCAGCACATGCAGCGCTGCACTGATGGAGGATGGTCTGAAGTCTGAACAAAAAGAACCTTACAAGCAACAGCCAACAGGCACCTCCACTCCATCGATATCCCTGTCGTCATTCTTTTAATCGCTACCGTACCGTCCTTTAGTCCAGCAATCTCTCCCGGTACAAAATTTTAGACCTTTCACATTGGATGTTGTGATTCTAATTTAGTATACTAAAATTAGATTAATTATAAAACTAATGTCAGCCAGAGAGTAATTCACGGGACAAATCTATTAATCTTAGTTAGTCCATAATGTGACAATGCGGTGGTACAGTCACTACTGGAGAACGGGCCTTTAGCCCCGGTCGAAAATGGCCTTTAGCCCCGGGCATGGAGCCGGGGCTAAGAAATGGGGACTAAAGGCCCGACCTTTAGCCCCGGTTCCCGGCCCCGGGGCTAAAGGGGGACCTTTAGCCCCGGTTGGTAATACCAACCGGGACTAAAGAGGGGACATTTAGCCCCGGTTGGGACCTTTTTTCTTTTTCTTTTCTTTTTTCTTTTCAATTGGCTATTGTTTTCAGTTTTTCAATTACATTAGATTTTCTAATACGTTTTCTTCGATGCTAATATATTACATTAGGATTTCTAATACGTATTCTTCGCTGCTAATGTATGTATCCACATATATATACACATAAAATTTATAATTACACACATAAAATATGAAACTATATATATGGGCTAGCTATACATATTATGTGTATAATATTTTTATGCACATAAAATTTACAGCATTATCCATGCATCCTTGGTATTTACAACACAAATATTGACCGTCACTTAAATGTCATACAAATGGTCGTCTTGGTTTGGTTTCAATATTGGTTCTTCCGGGTTATAGTAGAACTCGGTGCCGGCTTTGAGGACATGGTCATTAAGAACTCCTGCGATTGTCTCTTGAATTCCTTTCAAGCACACCATGTCCAACACCTGGTTCTTCAACCATAGCTCCTTCTGTCTCTCTAGAGGAGTTCTTTTGGCATACACCGAGAGAAACTCGCAAACGTAGTACTCACACAAATTGTTCCCTGGTGGTTGCCGTAGAACCCACTGCACGATGTAAAAAGATATTACTCTCATCATCTCGCGCGTGTGATGAAAGCATGCTACAGTGGTAAAGACGCGGGGAGATAGTACTACTTACTTGCAATTGGATAGGACGAGGAAGTGTCGCCTTCAAATCCGGACGGTGTTTCGGAATGAACCAAGCCCAAACCCTGCACAATATAATATTGGATCGTAATTAACTATTGCAGATTTAAAGTGTAGAAATCAATATTTAGAGATCGAAAGTTACCCCTGGATAATGTCTATGATATCTTGATAATCTCCCAGTGGTTTTCTCAACGAGTCATAGATTATCAATTGACTTTCGGAGAGATCGAAGACGATCAATATCCAATGATAGCTGCATTAATTTGCTTATATAGTCAACATATATCATAGAAATTGAGTAAGTAAAAATAAATATGCACATGATAACAACACCCACCTAAAGTTGTATGGGAAGAGTATATATCTTTTGTTCTTTTGGTTCACCAAGAACCTTCGGAGATTCCTCCCTGTTTCATTTCTCCATATATCATAGGCGGGATCTTTCTTTGGGACCGAGAATACGATATATGGATCAATGAAACCAACCTCCTTGTCATTTCCACGTGCGAGGTCTCTCATCATGTTTCTGCATATGTATATAGGCACGCTAGCTAGTGTTAGCATAATTACATTTACATATACATATGCTAGAGTGAGATAATTAAAACGAAGGATCACTTACAAACAGAAGAGGCTGACTAGAGATTTGTCTAGAGCATCCAGGTGGCATAGCTGGTGTAACTCATTGAATTGGATAAGTATAATGTCATCACCACGGAAGTAATGATGGTCTCTAATTCTGACGCATATCCAATCATCCGCTTTTTTGGTACACGCTGCCATGTACCACTGGTTTAACAAGTACATTTGAGTGCCAAGTTCTGTGAGGGCCGTAGGGTTGTATAGACTCTGGCCATATACATAATTCTTCTTCCACTGATCAACTTGCGGAGCAGTTTCAATGGGTGCTTCACCGAGCATTTGTGACAAGGTTAGACCAGTTTCTGCGAAAAATGCATCAAGATGCTCAGGATTCACCTCAAGTTGTTCTAGCGCTTTCAAGTTAGAACCATATTCATTCACAACAAGCGGGGGCACTGATTGTTTCGATTGTTCCCCGAGCTGTGGGACACCCTTGCTTGCTCTCTTCTGTTTCTGCTTCGCCTCCTCAAGTGACTTGGTCATAGTGCGGTCATAGTCTGATGGTGGCGATTTCTTACGAGAATCACGCACTTTTTTCTGATGAGCATCCACCTTTTTCCTGAGCATATCAGGACGTACAAAAAGGTACGGCTTCTCTGGGTTTTTCTTTGCTTTTTGTTTAGCCTCGACGTCCGCCCAAAATTTGTCCAAATCTGCTTTCGCTGCAGCATTTGTTTCCTCATCAGTCATATCATAGGGAAGTTTCGTCTTCTGAGGAACAGCTTGATGTCTTTCTGCAGAGGCTTTCTTCTTTGGTGGCGGTGGGGCTGATGCCTTCATTTTTGTGGCTGGCCTCTTCTTTGATGGGGCCGGTGGTGGGGAAGCCCGTGGTGGAGGAGATGGGGCCGGTGGCGGGGATGGAGCCCGTGGTGGAGATGGAGCCGGTCGTGGAGGGGATGGAGCCGATCGTGGAGGGGATGGAGCCGGTGGGGATGCAGCTGTGTCTTTCACTGCATCGCCCGCAACACTATGATGACTATGTGGTGAATGGATAATTGGACTTAGGTGCGGAGAGGTCCTGCTGTGAAAACAACATAGTATGAGTAAACAATTATTTAATTAAGTCAATACATAACTAGTGAAAAAATGTTTCATTGACTTTCATCTGCACCTAGGGTTAGTTTGCTGAGGAGGAGGAGAAGGTGATGCCCCAGGAATAATGATATAGCGCTTACGCCAACATATGAATGCCTTCTCCGCTTCTCCTAAAGTCTTCTCACCATCACCTCCTTCAATGTCAAGAGTCACATTGCTATGCCCTTTCAATACTCTATCCACCGAGACACTAGCATAACCAGGTGGTACCAATGCCCCATGGCATCTTGGTGTCTTCGTAGGGTCAATAGGAGATACGACACCAATAGCCACCATTATTGTGTCATTCCCCTGTGGAATGTGCAGCTCACAAGTCGTGAGAGGATCAGTGATGTCATCCACGGGGAAGCGCAGCCCTGCGTCACCTTGAATCATTGACACCTCCGTGGAAGCGCAACTGCTTTTCAACTGATCACCAGGGGTGTTGGTGTTGACTCCTGGCTCTGATGCAGATTGCCTTTGCAGGGAACTCACTGCTAAATGCACTTGCCTTTTGATTTCCTCACTCATTTTGTCTTCAAGTGCCTTTTCTCGCTCTACCGCTTCACGAGCCGCGGCCTGTGACTGAATAACCATTCCGCTTGTTTGCCTCGGCCACTCTTAAAAAATAATGCACGCCATCAATGAACTCTTTTGAGCGACGATCGGCATTGTACATCCAGTGACGTGTCATCGTCTGCATTATATGACATATCACATAATTATATCTCTCATTCTTATAAACAAATGAAATTATAAAATGACTGACATGAAATTTAGTAAGAATCACTGGTGGCATAAAAATAGTAGCAGTTGAACTTATCTAATTAATTATTACATCAAGATAACAGTGCAGCCTAATCCACTTGGCCACAACCAAAGCAACTAACAACACCTGCACATTTTTCCCACATCACAGTCCAACAAGATGGACTGCCTGCCACTCCAACCTGATAGGAAGGTAAGGTAGGGGTAGGTGCAGTAGGAATTGAGTTGATTCTTGAGTTGAAAGCCTCTAGAGCTGCAGAAGCTTCCTCAAAAGACTTGTACTTTTTATGCACAGCTCCCTTAACTTTGAGGACATACTGACTGCACTCAGCCCAGCTGGTGTAAATACCTGGCTTGGTACCCACGAAAACAACATACCAAGCAGACATCCTTCTGCATTTTGTAAACTAAAGTATTATATATTTCTAATTTCTGTAAACAAATAATTTAACTGATCTCTATTTCTCCAAAATAATAAAATAAACTAATTAAACCGGTCACATTTTGTAAACTAAAGTATTATATATTTTTAATTTCTGTAAACAAATAATTTAACTGATCTCTATTTCTCCAAAATAATAAAATAAACTAATTAAACCGGTCACATTTTGTAAACTAAAGTATTATATATTTCTAATTTTTGTAAACAAATGATTTAACTTATCTCTATTTCTCAAAAAAAAACTAATTAAACCGGTCACATTTTGTAAACTAAAGTATTATATATTTCTATTTTTTGTCAACAAATGATTTAAATGATCTCTATTTCTCTAAAAGATTAAAATAAACTAATTAAACGGTCATATTTTGTTTTTAGAGTAATAATTTGAACTATCAAGTCAATGAACTCAAAATATCTAAAAAAATAAAAAACTTAAGCTAGTAACCTTTCAAGAAGTCGATGGCGGTGTAGATGTGATGAAATAAATCAATCGCCGGAGATGTGTTAACAAACAAAAATCACCGGAGAAGACAACAAACAAGCAAGCAAGTGACTGAATAAAAAAAAATGAAGAGCTCGGGCACGGCTGGAGGTGGAAGAACAGTTCAAATATAGGGAGGGACATTTAGCCCCGGTCCTTATTCCTAGCCGGGGCTAAATGTTGGCATTTAGCCCCGGCTGGATACACCAACCGGGACAAAACCTTTTAGTCCCGGTTGGTGTTACCAACCGGGGCTAAAGATGCCTACATTTAGCCCCGGCTAGATACACCAACCGGGGCAAAACCTTTAGTCCCGGTTGGTGTTACCAACCGGGGCTAAAGGCCGGTCTTTAGCCCCGGTTGGTAACACCAACCGGGACTAAAGGTCCCTCTGACAAATGAGCCGTTGGGCTGGGGAACTTTAGCCCCGGTTGGTGTTACCAACCGGGGCTAAAGACCTTTCTAGTCCCGGGCACAAAATTTTCCGTGACTAAAGCTGATTTTGCAAATCGTCCAAAGGCCTGTTCTCTAGTAGTGAGTAAACATTGGCTAATGATAGATTGATCTGGCTTAATAGATTCGTCTTGTTAAGTATCATATGACGATATAATTAATTTTGTAATTAATTAATTATTTTTAATAGACTAAATTATGTCGCAACATTAGTTCTAGAAACCAACAACCCCTAAGAAACAAGCAGTTTGCATTATTGATTTTGTAGGCACCCCTCTTAGGGTAGTTCCAGGCCAGCAGTGTTATACGTACAATCTAGTAGCTCTAGCTACGTTTGTTCGTTTGAGCTTCGGATTGGATTGTAGTGAGGTAAGGCCGAGCTTGGAACGTAAGAATTTTAACAAGAATAGACTCGTTTATGTGTGAAGTTACTATAACAATAAGAATTTTATCGAAATAAGACTTTTTTTTAGACAAAAAAAGATCGTAGAAATTTTTACCTACGAAATTGAACTCAACGTGGAACTCAGACAACAGACATCATCATGGTACATACTCCCCCGTCTCAAATTATAAGTCATTCTAAAAATTTTGAAGAGTAAAAAATTTTCGAGTTTCACCAAATTTATATAACACTATTATAATATTTATGATACCAACTAAATATCATTAGGCTCTTTATTAATTATATTCTTATAGTATATCTATTTGATGTTATAGTTTTTTGTGTTTCTCTCTAAAATTTTAGTCAAACTTGAGATATTTTGACTCTCTAAGATTTTTAAAATGATTTATAATTTGGAACAAACGGAGTAGTTATGTACTCTATGTCTCTATGTACCATCCTCTTGTTCAGTTGTTCCTCTGTTTTGCTCTCATCTCCACTGTTTGTTGCGGGATTGTTGCTTTTCTTTTTATTCTTTGTTGTCATCTTCCGTTCTTCGGTCTACACAGCTTGTTATCCTAGGTAGAATTTTGTTTATAAAAAATGTTTTTTATTCTGATCCCCACAATAGTTTTGCACAAAATCAATCTTTTATTAGCTTCCTCCCTCGGTCTGTTTTAATAGCAAGTCAAAAAAACCTTTGATCTAAAAAAAGCTGTCGGTTCTGTTTGTTTTCAAGATCCGAGACCGTGTAGTGCGGTGAGCCGCAACACGTGAAATCTCGGTTGTAGTTCATTCTTGTGGTGGATGAGAGACATGTGGCAGGAAGAATCAAGGCCACTGCAAAAGTGTTTCTCTCTAAAATTTCGGTCAAACTTGAGATGTGACATCGAATGTTGCGTAGGGTGTTGCATGAGGTGTTCGGATAATAACAAAAAATAATACAGAATTTGTCTGTAAATCACAAGATGAATTTTTTTAAGCCTAATTAATCCGTCGTTAGCATATGTGTTACTATAGCTTTTTAGTATCAAATCATGAACTAATTAGGCTTAAAAGATTTGTTTCACAAATTACATACAAACCATATAATTAGTTATTTTTAATCTATATTTAGTACTTCATGCACGTGTCCAAAGATTCGATGTGGCAGGTATAAAGTTTTTTATTTTGGAACTAAACATGACCAGAGTCGAAGAAGAAGAAGAAAACAAGCATGACAAGTAGGCTGAGAGTGTGTTCAGTTTCCATTTTTTTTGGTTCTGACCCTGTAATACTTTCGTTGTTATTTGACAAATTTTATCTAAATATTAGCTAACTAGGCTTTAAAAATTTATCTCGACATTAATAGATAAAAGATATAATTAGTTATTTTTTATCTATATTTAATATTCCGTATATGCGTCTAAGGATTCGATGTAACGGAGACACATGCAAAATTTTGGTCTCCAACAGCCACGACCCAAAATACAAGACCCATTTGATGTTTGGGTAACGCTACAGTCAATGGGTTCAATACCTATTTTTAGTTTTCTCCAACAACCAGACCCAAAAAAGAACTCTTTCTATAAATGGGTCTCGAGGAGAGAGGATACTCAAATATAGGTTCTGTCTTTCCTGATACCCAAAATAGATCTTCCATATAAATACTCTGTTGGAGGCTATAGATATTATGTTGGTGACCTATTTTGAGTTTGGGTCTCTAAATAGGTCTCCTGTCGGAGACAGCCTTGGTCTGGATGGGTATTGTATATGTGATTTGCTGAACTCGATGTGGAGCAGTGAGCAAGAAAGGCAGTGTCATGTCCTCACGTGAGGTGTGAGGTGTGACGGAGGGAGAGCAGCCTAGGGTGGTGGGCGACGCTACAGAAACAGAACCCCAGTCCTCAGGGGACTAGGGGAGGGAGAGCTTTTTGTCACGGGGACGCGGGGAGCCACCAGCCCACCACAGCCGCCGCCGCCACCACCACCACCCGCGGTCTACGCTCTCTTACGCCGGAAGCAACGCGAAAAACAAATCATTGTCGCTCGCCACAGCCGCCGCCCCAGCGATCCAAAACCCCTCTTCCTCCCCTTCCCCACCCCACTCCACTCCACTCCACTCCCCCGCGCCGCCACCAAATGCCGGCGCTGCTGCCCTTCCGCCGCCTGTCCTCCCCCATTCCCCTGCTACTCCTCCTCCTATCCCTCTTCGCCTCCTCCCCTCTCTTATTCTCCTCGAGCCCCGCAGCAACCGCCGTCGGAGGTCAAGCTCCTTCCTTCTCTCCCCATCTATTGCATTGCCTGCCTGTACTGTTTGTGATCCTCCCGTGATAGTGCTGGTCCCGTCATGTTTAGGGATCAAAATACAATGGTTATCGTAGGATGTATATGATCTACAATGTTGCTTTTCCATGCTACTCGTATGTGTATGTGTCCGATTTGATTCGTCCTAGGACGAGCTTGCTACGAGCTCCTATGCTGGACGATCGCGTAAAAACAGCTCCTTTGTAGGAAAAACCACAAATTTTACCCCTGTCACTGACCTTCTAGTTGATCCAATGCGGATTGCCCAGCGGAGGCAATCAGGCAATGGAGCAGTAAACATTGATTTTACCCAATTTGTGCGTGTCCTGTACCTTACCTATCGTTAGGCCCTTACTAAAAGCAGCCATGTCCATTTTTTTCTTCCACAGATTGCCCTCTGGATTTTAGCTGGGCAAACTTCACACTAGCTGCGGCGGCCTGCTCTGATCCGACCCAGCGGGCGGCATGCTGCCGTTACATCAATGCATTTGTTGCCATCTCCATTGCTCGCTACGCCAACGCCACCGGCAGGCTGGGGGTCCCTCCTGCCTTTGCGGAGATCTGCCTCAGCTCGGTGTCCGAGACATTCAAGCTGCGGGGAATCCCCACCGATGCCGATGTCTTCTGCGGGCTGGGTCCCAAGATAAGGGTTTCGTATCAGTGCGCTGGGCGGGATACTGTGCTGGAGATGATGCAGTCCCCGAACTTCAACGATGTTATCGGGAGCTGCAGGGGCCCTCTGTCGCTGGATATCACCTGCAAGACTTGCTTGAATTATGGCATTGTGTACCTCCACCGCCTCATTGGTTCGGACAATAATGTCGGCTTGAGCGTGTGCCGCAACGCGGTTTTTGTAACGCTCGCGACCCAAGAGGGTATCCTTTCATATGAAGATATCGTCACTTGCTTCTTTGGTGTCCAGGGAATCACCACATTTCCAGGTATTACTGTTACTGCACTTTGACTATGTTCAATTCATGACCATCCACACCCTGTGATTTTTATCTAACTCTGGGAGCACACCAGGACCAGCATCTGTCACGTCGACCCCAGCATCCTCCCCAAATGTTACTGTTGATTCTCCACCCCCAAAGATCAAGAGTCTTCCACTGAAACAACAGCAGCACTACCGGATTACAGTTATTCCAGGGATAGGGATCGGTGTTATATTGCTTGCTGTGCTGCTGCAAATCGTCTTAGTGGTACTCATTCGTAGAAAGAGCAGGGAATTGAAGAATGCCGAATTTCCTGCTCGGAATCCAGATAACACATTTCACCCCAATCAATCCTGGAGATGCCCCGAAGGTTTGTGAACATGCTTCCATCCGACATAAGCTTTGAACCATTAAATGTGTTGATGTGTTAACTATCTCACCAATCATGTATATTGTAAACTGATAAACTCATTATTTTTCAGTTCTTATGTTAATGCTTCCATGGGCATCAGAAACCTGCACAATGCCAACTGAGTGTGCTTTCTTGCATCATGCTTGTTGCAGGAAGCACTAACAAATAATAACAAAAACTGTCTGTTATATCTAACTGAGCACTGACTGATCTAGTTTTGCTGAAGCTATGGTACGATAAAAGAAAAAGAAACAGGCAGACTATCTTATTTTACCATTGTCTTTAATCCAAACCACTCTGTTTACCTTGTTCAGGCCAATCACCAATGTTCCAAAGGTATGGCTACAAAGAAACAATGAAAGCAACGGATAATTTCAGCACAGTTATTGGAAAGGGTGGTTTTGGAACTGTCTGTAAAGCTCAATTTAGTGATGGCTCTATAGCTGCGGTGAAAAGGATGGACAAGGTTTCAAAGCAAGCTGAAGAAGAGTTCTGTAGGGAAATGGAACTCTTGGCTAGGTTGCACCATCGCCATCTTGTGACCCTCAAAGGCTTCTGTATTGAAAAGAAAGAAAGGTAATGTTCTTTCCTTATCATCACTATGTACTCTAATATGTAGTGATATGAGTGCTGACATTTGAACTTTTCAGGTTTCTTGTGTATGAATACATGGCGAACGGAAGTCTAAAAGATCACCTGCACTGTATGTTTCACTCTATGCGCAAAACATATATTTGAACTTCTCTTATGTGTTCTTATTTGAAATTTTGCAGCATCTGGAAGGAAGCCTTTAAGCTGGCAGGCAAGGCTACAGATTGCAATGGATGTGGCCAATGCTCTGGTAAGTTCGCCACTGCAAATTGAACTGCTACATGCCTTGTCTTTTGTTCGTGCTTTAGTCAAAACACTGGAAAGAAGTCTCTTTAGTGTTCAACTAATCACACATCAAGTTGTCTATGAACATGTTTTAGTAACTGCAGTATTTGACTTGCTTATCTAATTGGTTTTATTATCTTTAAGCTCAAAACACTTCTCCTTAGTTTCTTTGCTGTAGCTTGCCTGATGTTAACTATGCCCACTAAAATGGCTACAGCATCTGGACTGGATAAAAGCATTGAGCTGGGAGACTAGATTACAGTTCTCAGTGGAATTTCTCATGAATCACGGGAACAGCATAATAACTAATTATGGCCGGTAGCATCAAATCTAGCTGGGCATCTCTCCTCCTTTCACTGAGAGCAATCATCCAGATCAAGGCCATCACTAGAAATGCTATCAAGTTGCTGAGATGCCTTATCACTGTATCGAATTCTGGACAGTAGTTGAGATATCTCTGGTAGATGCCCCATATCTGAAACTCCTATTTGAAAATCAATAAAAGAATTAATCCCTTGGTGTGCACACACTATACTATCCCAAGCATTTTGCACTCCTCCAGAAAGAACGGCCCATGTCCTGAAGTCTTGTTTTGAAAATTTTCTAGCTGTAACACTCCAGTAGCATTTAGGAATTAGTATTGGCCAATCCTTTAGGAAAAAAAGAAGTGAGTTCTGCCTTTTTTAATCATCCAATGGATACGGTTCCAATTAATTATTACTATGTTTCATTTGAATGAGATAACAAAAGTTACACTAGGTTTAGCCACTTATCCTATGACAAAATCGCAACCCATTCTTGGTAACGACCTCCATAGCAATTGTCTCCAATGTATTCCATATCGCCCTTTGATCCTCCCTCAGTCCCTCTGTGGCTCTGTACAAATCTCCAGAACTGGAACCAATAGCTCCCCCCACCCCCGCGCTCCCCTCTGAAAGTTATCCGTCCTTATTGACTTGGAAAATATTGCTGGTACTTTACTGATATGGGACATGCACTTGTTTTTTGGTTATATCAAAGTAAGGTTGCTGAATAGTCACATATTTTCCAGCTCATATACGTACCCTGCTGCAATACTATTTTATGCTATTATCGTGTTTGCGCTGAGGTTCTGAAGAAGTATAAGAGTAATAGTTTTGTGGTCTTGAAGGGATGATAGCATTTGCTGGTGCCACATTTACAACTCTATTTGTCTTTTTGAGACTTCCATGAAGAATTTCTCCGTGGACCATACTTCATGCTTCGCAGCTGCCATTGCTAGCCTGCATCATGCTTTCTGCACACGTTTATTATCCTGGAGTTCTGTGAGCTACGTTTTATAGTTAGTTATGTATGAACATCTTTTATATGAATTGTACTGCATGTTGGTTATATGAATTATACTGCATGTTGGTGATTTTCATGTCTTGTTTCAGGAGTATCTCCATTTCTTTTGTAACCCTCCACTCTGCCATAGAGACATCAAATCGAGCAACATTCTTTTAGATGAGCATTTTGTTGCAAAGGTATGGTCTTATGGTGCACCAATTTAACCTTTGTAAGTCAGCACTTGCTCAATTTTTTCTCACTCTTCGACTTAGGTTGCTGATTTTGGCCTTGCACATGCATCAAGAACTGGAGCTATCAGCTTTGAAGCTGTGAACACGGATATACGAGGAACCCCAGGTGAGCTCTTGCAACGTGAATCAGTTAGAGGAAACTATAAAGGGAACTGTTTGCATTCTTGTGCTCAAGTTAGTTGTCCTGAAAAATCTACATAAGAAATGGAAACGGCTTTGATAGGTAATGCTAGATTGCAGCTTAGTTTTTGGTAGGTAATGCTAGATTGCAGCTTAGGTGAAGAATAAGTACCCCCCCCCTACTGGCTACTGCTATGACTTCAGTACTTTAGTGAACACGTCCAGGAAAGGCTGACCAGCTATTGATAAGCTCGCTCATCTGTCTCGTATAATGAATCAACTGCAGGGTACATGGATCCTGAATATGTGGTAACTCAAGAGCTGACAGAGAAGAGTGATATATACAGCTACGGCGTGCTTCTGCTGGAGCTTGTGACTGGACGGAGAGCAATCCAAGACAGCAAGAACTTGGTTGAGTGGGCACAGATGCACCTTTCGTCTGGAGTGATTTCTCCTGAAATTATGGACCCAAGGATCAGAGCTGCTGTTGACGTGGACCAGCTGCATCTCGTGGTCGGCATTGTCCAGTGGTGCACCCAGAGAGAAGGGCGGCAGAGGCCATCCATCAGGCAGGTTCTGAGGATGCTCTCGGAGAGGCTGGATCCAGGGAACGGCAGCTTTGGCGAGGGCATGGAAGACGCAGAGGGGGGCTTTTATCCCCGGAGCAGCAAATGCGGCGCCCATCACCGGAACGAGCTGGTCCCCTACAGCGGTGACATGAGGTCCCTGCATTCCTCATCTAGCACGACGAGGTCTTACTGCAGCCGCAGCATGCTTCTGGAGAGTGGGCAGACTCAATCTCCCCCAGAGACCCTGTGATGAAGTTTGGACACGGCCGAGAAATGTTTGGCGTGTTCATGATAATGTCAGGGTACGTGTCGGCGGTGGTAGGAGTACATGATGCGCTTGCTGTCTGCTGATTGGAATTCTGTTTTGAGGCAGCAGCATTTGCCGCAGGAACTAGCTTGTGTAATGTAAAGGAAACTGGTTGGCTTGTGGCAGGAAAAAGAAAAACAGAAGTAGTGTAATCTGTATGCTAGTTGAAGCGAAGTAAGTCAGAAGATCTGGGAGCGAAAAAGCTACTGGCTGATCCTGGTGGAAGTGGAATCAGACGAATGCAATGCTCGTCTGTATGGTTTTGCAGACAGCCAGAGACTGTTTGAGAAGGCAAGGCATCAAGGTTTTGCACTCTTTACTGGACAGTTTGTGGTATTGCCATGCCGGTGTGGTTTCTTTTCTTTCTTCCAGGTTGCAGTTGGATTGGATAGATCTCGTTTTGTTGGCGTTTTTTTTTTTTTTTTTGTGTGTGTGTGTCGGTGAATGGGTGTAGTGCGTGTTGGGCCACGTGGGGGACGGGAGAGAGATTCCATGCATCATCGTAGGGCAACTTGATGGCGATTGCTGCTTTTTTCATTTGTTTGGTTGTTGTATTATATCATGTGTCTCTCTTCTGTATGTGGGTGGGAAGAGGTAGGTGCAGTGTTTATTGTTGTTATTATTATTTGTTTTGGTCTGTAAGAAAAAAAAGGAATTGTGAAGTGGTGATTGGAAGGAACAAGTGGTAGTGAATGAGCAACACATGTTCCATGTGGTTGGTTGTCGGTGATGTCTCTCTCGAGTTTCAAGTTTTGAGTTTCTGACTGTGATCTGTAAATTGGTTCAGTTGACTAACAGGTATGTTCAGTTCAGTTGACTTACAGCCATGCTGTGCATATTCAGAGCCATTTAAACCGCTCCAAAATGTCATATGTGCAACGGAGCTGCATTTGCATATATATACTGTAGGTAAAGAGAAAAGGAAATGCAGTACATGCTGGTGAATTCTGTCAACCGACCGAAATGCAGATAGTCCAGGTAGTAGTAGTAAGGTGAGTCTGATTTTTTTTTTTTTTTTTAACTGATGACCAAAGAAATGTACAGTTCCTGTTCCGGAGTACAGTAGATAGAAGGTGGTGGTGAGGTGGCTGGCTGGTGGCACTGGCAGCAGGTGGGTGGGTGGGTGGTGGTGGCTTTGCTGGACCGACACAGACGGAGACACAACCAGCCAGCCGCGCATGAACTGGCGGCGAGGCGAGGCTAGTCTGTCTCGCAACCGACGAATCCGGCACACATGCTGCTGCTGCTGCTGGTGCCGCTTGCCGAGCACAGCAGCGGATGCATATCACTAGCTCGCTCGTACGTACTGCCACTACCAGTGAAGTGATCCCGTCGATCCCTGCCTTCAGCTTCCAAGCTCCACCGACGATTTCAGTTGAGCCAACTAACAACAACACTCGCTATCGCCCTTTTCTCCTGCCTGCCGCCTACCATTCATTGTTTTTGCTTTTTTTCTTTCTTTCATAATCCAAAAACAAATCCCTCCGCCTCCGCGTACCGCATCAATCGCCGATCGCGCTTATTACTCCACCACAACCTACCTACTACGTGCTAGTTAATACTACTCATAGTAGGACTAGTTAGTTAACTAACGCCAGATCAAGCACAAAGGCAGGGAGCTTCAGAGCTGCTGCCATTGTTGCCTGCGCTGCAGTCTGGTAGATCCATCAGGCAAGGCAAGGCAGGCAAGGCAACGCAGGCAGGATGCCGCACGCCAAGACGGACTCTGAGGTGACGAGCCTGGCGCCGTCGTCGCCGCCGCGGTCGCCGCCACGGACCCGCGGGGCCGTGTACTACGTGCAGAGCCCGTCCCGGGACTCCCACGACGGCGAGACCAAGACGGCGACCTCCGTGCACTCGACGCCGGCGCTGAGCCCCATGGCGTCGCCGCGGCACTCGCACTCGTCCGTGGGCAGGGACTCCTCCTCCAGCCGCTTCTCGGGGCACAAGCGCGGCGGCAAGGGCGGCGGCAACAAGGGCGCGCCGGGCGGCAAGGGGTGGCAGGAGATCGGGGTGATCGACGAGGAAGGCGGGTTCGAGGAGGAGGAGCGCCACGCCCGGATCGTGCCCCGCAAGTGCTACTGCTTCCTCGTCTTCGTGCTCGGCTTCGTGGCGCTCTTCTCCTTCTTCGCGCTCGTCCTGTGGGGCGCCAGCCGGTCGCAGAAGCCGCACGTCGTCATGAGGAGCGTCCGCTTCGACAGCTTCATCATCCAGGCCGGCACCGACGCCTCGCTCGTGCCCACCGACATGGCCACCACCAACGCCACCGTCAAGTTCACCTACCGCAACAAGGGCACCTTCTTCGGAATCCACGTCGCCGCCGACCCGTTCCAGATCTCCTACAGTCAGCTCACGCTCGCGACAGGAGACGTAAGGGTCCATCTTGCACAGCTAGCGCACATTTGATTTGAAGGAAATCTGCAAAGAAAGATTCGATTTTTCTTTGAATTACTGCTGATCCATGATGCTGATGATGACCTGCTCCTGCTCCTGCACTGCAGCTCCACAGGTTCTACCAGGCTCGCAGCAGCAGCCGCACGGTGAGCGTCGCCGTGGTCGGGAACAAGGTTCCGCTGTACGGCGGCGGGCCGACGCTGACGGCGGCGCCAGGGGCCGGGGGCAAGGGGCCGCAGGCGGTGTCGTCGGTGCCCATGGTGCTGAGGACGACGCTGCACTCGCGGGCCTACGTGCTGGGCGCGCTGGTGAAGCCCAAGTTCACGCTCGCCGTCGAGTGCAGGGTGGTCATGAACCCGAACAAGCAGAACAAGCCAATCTCGCTCGACAAGGCCTGCCACTACTCCTCCTGAGTCCTGATCCTCAACGTTCCTCGGCGACCTTCTTCTCCTCCCTCTTCAATCTTCCAACTGGCGGCATATCTTCCAATTGTTCCTCGGCACCTTTCTTTCTTTAGCCAATCTCTTCTCTTCTCTTCTCTTCTGTGTATTAATTTCTTATTATTCGTTTTGTGCATCATCATTTTATTATACTACATATATATATATGACAATATGGATATCCAGCCAGGCCCAATTCCATTCCAAATTTCCAACCAATCAATCGCCAGGGTGTCAAAATTCAGTCATCTACAGTATGCATCATGAAAATATGTTCATGACATCGAGTGAGATTCATTGTGTCAAAAGAGGCTACACTCCAACTATTTTGCTGTAATGTAATGTAAAAACTAAAACGAGAGTGGCTGCTGGCTGTTACAGATTTGGTCATTAGTGAGCCTCAGTGGCTGCGTACATACATGGATGGGCACATGTGTGTATGTTGTGGTCCAGTCCAGTCCGCATCAAACAATCCATCCATGTGCGTACGTACCTTGTCACGATCCCAACCAATATCTTAGCTGGATGTCCCTGTCCCTCACTCATTTCCCTCTTCCAATTGCGCCTACAGTAGTAACTAATAAGAGCATCTCCGCAGACCGCAGGGACCCTATTCAAGCCCCCGAAACTAAAATTTGAGGACTCTACCAAAAAAGACACAGCTCAAGGCCTCAAATTTGAGTGGCCCTCAAATTCAGCAGTTGGCCCGTTTTTTCCCATGCACGCAGGAGTGATAATGGATCATGACACTTATCTCTCCTTCATATTTTAACTTGACACTTTCTAATTTTAGTTCGAAATCATATAGTATTATGATCTGATCCTTATTCAGCACGATGTTACGTTAAATTAGAGGACATTTTACCACTCTTACGCACGCTGTCGTTCCTTCCTCCTATGCTCCCTATTTTCCCCACTCCAGTCGCCACCACCACCACCCTCCTATCGACGAGCACCGACGGCCGCTCTCCTCTTCTTTTCTTTTCAAGAATGGTAAAAACCGAATTTTATTACCATAGCAACAAAATTACATAGTAACCGAGTTCAAGATCAAAAGGCAACAAAGAAACAGCAAAAAAGCGCATCCATGCACATGCTTACAAAAGGGAACATCTGCAAGAATGAAACTATCAACATTAGCAGACACTAAAGCATCGCTGTGACAGACAACAATCTCCATCTAGGACAGTGGAAACAGGATCTCGTGGTAATCACCATTAACAAAAATTGCTGGCAAGTAGGAGTGCATACTGTACATCACTTTGTATTGGTTTGATCCTAATTCAACGACTTTAGCTTTTCAGTATTTCAGGTATTCATGTAAATGGAATAGCATGTGTTTACTTTAAAAATATCATTTTTTTGTTCCTGCAATGGTAAAATGATTGATACCATCTTATTACGTATAGGAAGGTCAAATCTTTTATCAACTTAACCTTATAAAAAAGATGTAACAACAATGGCAAAAAAACATGGGTATTACAATGATCGTCACAACACAAGTTGTAATTCTTTTTTAGGAGTAACAAAATAGTTATACTTTGTCATGATCATATCATTTATTTAAAAAGGGAGCCTGAGCCTCTATGGGAACCTTGATGGAAAATAGCTACATTATTGGCATGACTTGAAGAAAAAGACCTCCATTGGTCAGGCAAGAGAGGAATTGTTTCTTACTTCCTCCATTCCAAATTGCAAGATGTTTGACTTTCAAACTACAAGTTTGACCACTCGTCTTATTCAAAAGTTTATACAAAATATAACTTTCTTTTGTTGTGGCTTGCTTTATTAATAAATGTTCTTCAAGAATAACTTAAATTTTATTATGTTTACACAATTTTTTTTTAATAAAATGAGTGGTCAAATTTAGGGTAAAAAAGTCAAACGTCTGTCTTATTAGGTTTGTTTCGTTTGTATCATGTATGCACCGGTCGAGGTTCCATTTCACTGCAGATTTTACTGTCAGAAGATTGTTAGATTGAAAAGATTCAAAGGATTAGGTCGTACTATCAACGTATAAGGGGGTGTTTGGTTTCACCCCACCAAACTTTAGTCCCCTTTAGTGGTTAAAATGCCAAACACCCTCACTTTAGTCCCTTTTAGTGGGGGTGTTTGACATTTTAGCCACTAAATGAGACTAAAGTTTAGTTACTAAAGTTTAGTGGTTTGAAATCAAACACCCACTAAGGTTATTCACAAACGAATTGAGCCCAAAACAATAGCCTCCTGCAGGCATGGGTGGTAAATGACCTTCTAATTTAGTCTAGCAAATTTAAAGATCAGACTCAATAAGGATCGGATCGTAATATTATATGATTTTGAACTAAAATTAAAAATAGAAAGGACCAAAATGGATTATGACGTAAGGATAACATCATCATCCATTACCACCTCCAGCTGCGGCTAATCTCCGTCGACCCAACAAATGGCCCAATCTGTCCAACAATTCCCCCATCCTCGCCGTACCTTCTGCCGGTCCGGTCGGCGTGACGGCGCTCCTCCCAATCTTCCTCACCATATTTCCATCCTGACGCGGCGGCGGGCCGGCAGCTCTCCGCTCGGCTTGTCTTGGGCTGCTGCCGCGCCGGACACCTGCGGGCAGCGAGCAGCGCCTGGGGGGTCCACGGCCGGGGCAGCGCAGCAGCGGCAGCCAGGGGCATCGTCGCGCTCGCACCCACCGAGGCCGGCGTCAGCGGTCACGCGGCAGTGCGGCACCGATCCACCGTCCCACCCCACCGAGGAGGCCGGAGCGCCGAGCAGCCGTCTGCATTCTCCTCCGATCATCCCAAGGTGATGAGCCCCCAATCCCCAGCCCTAATTCGTCCACAAGGTCGAGCTCTATTTGGTGTCTGTTCCAGATGCGAGTTTGCTCCATTCGCATGGTCAGGATTGTCTAAATGCATATCTCTCGCTGTATTGTCTTGTTCTTTTGAACTGATGAATATGTGCAAGACTGGAACCGTATATTCTACTTCTACAGTTATTCCCTATCCCGTGTGTCAGAAATATTATATCATTTTTGTCATCTCCATGATTTTTTACTGGATGCGCCCCTTGTTTACTGATTATACTGAATCGCGTAGTGGACTTTTTGTCTGGTATATCAAAATCTAAGGATATTTCAAGTGCAGATTTGACAAGGCTTCAAGTGTCTCCAACGTGATAACTTCATTGATGATGATAATCATATGAGCAAATGTAGAGAAAGGGTCTCTAACCTAGTGGTCACAGGAGCCATAGTGCCATAGTAGCACCTCAGGTCTTGTTCAACTCCGATGAGAGTGAATTTGAACAGGTTGTGTTCCTGAGCTATATGTGTAACCACCTGAGTTGCTTTCAGCAAGACGCACATGCCCGCATGAATGTGTCCTGGGCGCTTGATGGCACGTCCAGGGCAACCGGCCTTTGGGGTGTTTCTCGGCCTGCATGCGACAAGTTTCTTCTTTATGCAATGCCACGGGCAGTCTTTCCTTTGCAGGTCGAGTTTTTTTAAATGCATATGAGCAAAAATATGATAGGTTCAGAGGCTGTGAGGCCTCTATTAAGCTTATTGAAACAAATAGAAGTGTTCGTTATGATTTTCTGTGCTTGATTCATAAATTGATTTTGGTGATAACAACTACTGAAAAGAGTTTGCTATGCAATTAGTCCATCTACCTAGGAGTACGTAGAGAAATAGTATAACTGATAAGTTATTGGACGACTGTTTAGTCACATTTATTGAGGATTTAAATTGTACTTTTCAAAAATATTGCTCTTTACTGAATTGTGGATGGCTGAAATTTATATCTGCATACCAAATGGTTGGCAAATTATAGTTGTACACTGAAGTCGAAATTGAATTATTTTGTCTAGGTACACCCTCCGTCCCTGCCCAAAAATCCTAGCCCACCCTTAATGACCAACAGGCAAGAGAAACAGATTTGCTATATTCAAAAGTATATTTTATGGTTGTCACTTTTCAACTTTATAAACCCTGTTTTGCTTTTGTCACTTTTCTCCTGGATTCCTTATCTATACTGATTACTTCTTGCATGTAATATTATAGATTGGAGTAACCAAGCGTTGTACCTTATTCTTATTCTTGCACAAGTTGCTCTTCTATGGAGACATCCAAAGAACAGGCTTCCAAGGACTACGCTGATTTCGAGAATAAAGTTAAGAAGATGATATATATTGATCAGCTTTCGCCTGAAGTGAAAGAATCGGCCATCAAAGCTGCACTTGCACAGTGTGCAAATGTTGTCAGTGTGGAGTTCATCGCCAACTACACAATCCCATATAAAGATATCCCCCGTGCTGCATTAGTGGAACTGGATGACGATGTGCAGGCTAAGGCTGCTGTAGAATTGATGAATGATTTCCCATTCATAATTGGTGGAATGCCAAGGCCCGTAAAAGCTACCCATGCCAAGGCGGATATGTTTCGTGATCGCCCTCCTTGGCCTGGCCTTAAAAAAGATTTCTGCTGGGTAAAACAAGGAGATAAGGACTATGAAGCAATGCAGAAATTGAAAAGCCTTGCAAAGAGGCAGGAATCTGAGAACATGGCTCTTATACAGGTAAATGTTAGTTGTTTTGTGATTGCTCTGAGAAACTGTCTTTGTGCCTGCCCCTTTTCAGTGTATGGTTGATGATGTGTTATTTGCTCATTTGTGTTGTATTCCCTCAGTTATGAATTATAAGACGCTTTGGCTTTTCTACACACATTGCTTTTACTATGTATCTACACATAGTGTATACGGATAGCTAAGTGCATAGCAGAAGCTATGTATCTAGAAAAGCCAAAACATCTTAATATTTGGAATGTAGGGAGTACATTCGGTTAGCATAAAAATGTTGGTTTTACTGGCTGTTATGTTATTTTTGTGGTTAGGCCAAACATGAAACATAGAAAGAAGTGGAAAAGTTCCTTCCATTAATCTTAGAATATAATATAACACGGGAGCTTATGTCCATATGCACTGCATTTATCATAATTTACCAATACTGGGTGCTTGTCTCTTATGAAAACTGTAGGCACTTATCAGATTGGTGACTGTCCAAGTACTATTTTTTTGGTGAACTAGAGTATTGATTGCTGTTGGGGTGTTGATGCTGTTACTTGGATGTTTCATTGAGAATATTTATGCATGGCAATGCTTACGTGGAGCTGTTTTTTATTTTTTTTCTTGTCCAGAAAATCTTGGAAGAGGAGAAGGATCTAGCGAATCGGCAGCAGGAGTTACTCGATGGAAACTGCAAGAAGTACGACATGCTGGAAACTCTGGTACAAAACGGAGCCATGAAGAACCTTGCTCAACGCTACGGAATGAACTTGGACGATTGATGACTGATTATTGTCTGGCAAACTGGTGTGATGATGGAATAGTGCATTGACAAAACACATCATCATGCGTTAGTTTTGGTCCGGTAGCTGGACCCTCTGGTGTAAAAACTGTCCCTACCAACTTAGTTAGCAGATGTTGCCTTAGAACTTAGAAGCAGATAACCGGAGGCGGCCATAGTGTAACCATTTTGTTTCTATGGCCAGTGACATGGCAGTTAAACTGGAAGTATCAGCTGCTGTCTCGTGAGTATATATTGTCACGTAAAATCCGATTACCTTGATTTATTGTGTCCAGGCTCCAAAGGTTAGTTAATTTTTTGTGTCATTTTGGGTTTCCAGAGCAAGATTTGGGAGAAGAAAAGAAAGAAATCGGTGTGAATCATGGAAAAAAATAGCGCGCTATTTTTGCGCTATAGCGCCGCTATAGCGGCCAAAAGAACTTGACGCGAAGCTATTTCTCTTTTTTACGCTATTGCCGCTATAGCGCGCTATTTTGCCGCTAAATTGAAATAACGCCATAGCGCCGCTAAATGGCCGCTATCGACGTTTCTCTGGCTGAGAAAAAAAATTGTGGCTTGTCTTTTGAAAACTATGTGGATGTTAAGTACTTAAGTGTGTCATTTGCTCTTATCTTATTTTTATTTTTTATGACTTATCATGGGAATATCCTAATATGTTATCAACTTATCATGGATGTTGTGACTTATCATGGATGTTATGACTTTATCACTTTGTGAGTTACTGAGTTTTTATTATTATGATTATGAATATGAACTTATGACTATCATGGAAATATGGTTAGTCAGTGTTTACCGTATAGTTGTTTGGTTGTTGTCTGAATGCATTTAAATAGCGCGCTATAGCGTGCTAAGCTATCTGGCGCTATGACATATAGCTGCCGCTATAGCGTGGGAATAGCGTCGCTATAGCGGCGCTATAGCGTCGCATAGCGGCCAAGACAAGCTGTCGTTATTTTTTATAGCCCGTCATTTAAAACCTTGGTGTGAATTGTGTGTGATGCAGACTTTGGAGGATGGGTGGTGGGCTTCTCCTGTGAGTTTTTGCAGGTCGGTTTTGATCGATTCTCCTGAGTCCCGGTTTAGCACATTTCACACGTTACCGATGGGTCTTGTCCTGATTTTTTTTTTTGTCTAAACATATATTTATATAATTTACAGGTAAAAAATATCATGAATTTACAGAAATATAACAGTGTCGTTCACCGGATGTCGTTTAGCGGGAAACCGATATATGTTTAACTCAAATTCGTTTATTTACCTATAGGTTAAAAAAAATCATCGAACATTCTTGATGGCGTTGTTGTTTCTGGTGCGTCTAGCTAGCGGCCCAGTGCGGCCCACATACGTACCACGCTGTGCAGTGCTGGCCTTGATTGAGGAAGAGAGAGGAGCAGAGAAATGACGCATCAAATACTTCGGTGGCAAGTACTAAAGCAGAACGTAAAGAAAAAAAAAAAGGAGAAAACCAAAGGAGTCTAAAGAATATACTGATCAGAGCAAGCACCTGCAAATTGAAGCGAAGGAGGGATGAAAACCCCCGTATCCGCTTTCTGTTTACATTATGCTGACACATGCGCCCATATCAGGGTCGTCTTCAGACCCAACTATGGAAAAAAAGAGCCCGCAGAGCAGCTCCCCAACAGTAAAAAACTATAAAAAAAAAAGAGTCCGTGAAGCAGCTCCCCTCCCATATCAGAGTCGTCTTCAGACCTAACTATAGAAAAAAAAAGAGCCGGTAGAGCAGCTCTCTACAGTCAAAGACTATGGAAAGAAAAAAAAAGCCCGCGGAGCAGCTCTCCTACAGTCAAAGATTCTCTCCTCGAGTTGGGTGCCCACGTTTATCTTTGTCATATACTATATATCCTATCCTTGTTTGCGTACAACAATTGAAATTGATACCCAAGTCTTTTCTAAAGATGAGTATGACCAACGCTGCTCTCCTGTTATGCATTTACAATTTTGACGACATATGAGTTAGTAAGGCCAAATTTACAATCTTGACCAATATTTTTTACGTATTAAGATACCAAATTAATTTTGGGCATTATTGTCGTTTTGTTGAACTTGCACGTGATATCTCATTTCCTCATACTAGTATAAGAAATCATTCATTCACCTTGTAACTCACATAGAGGTTATCGTCAGTAAATCTAGAATGAATTATCCATACACATGATTGTGAATCATCTATACGCATGGTTGTGGGTATCACTGTTGCCTACCTCCCTACTACTACTAGTATGTTTCCCTAATCCCCTCCATTTTCCTTTTCTGGCTAACTTTCCAAGTAGTGGCTCATGTAAGCTAAAAATTAGCTCTTACTATTTATTGAATTGGTATGTAGATTTTTCTAACTGTTGACAAAAATGTGATATGAGTGTTATCTTTTCACAGGATCTGGATGTCTCGCTCATTGGAGTACCTGGATATCTCGCTCATTAGAGTACCTGGATATCTCGCTCATTAGAGTATAAAGATTATTTGAATGGTCACAAAGGGCTCATTGGAGTATCTGGATATCTCCCTCATTGGAGTATAAAGATTGTTTGAATGGTCACAAAGGGCAAGTGTGTAAACTATCTTGAAACCACAAGCCTTGTAATGGGAAAACTATTTGGAGTTTAGTGTGCAAGAGTCAGATAGAGAGATTTGGATAAGTAGTTATCAATACATTTTAGTGTGTGTAGCTACACAGCTGCACTATTTTACATGGAACCGGGTTGCATCATTTTAATGGAAGAGTAAGAAAGAGAACATGAGAAATTAATGCAAATAGTTGAATTAATTAGTCCAGTTAGAGGAGCCAAATATGCCTAGAATAACGTGAAAACTGTGGTCCTTGACTTAGACGACTCCGATTTAGGATGACTCCGATAAATGGATGGAGGGAGTATTAAATATCATTTTTATGGAATTCCATAATATACTCACTAATATTGTTTCAATCTTTGAAATACTACCATCTAAATAATAAGAAAATTATGAGTTTTTCGTGGAATAAAATTAGAAAGCTTCTCTTATATTGCACCAATAAAGGGTACATAGCCATCATCAGAGAATATATGGGAGCTTATGAGGTGAGTATTAGGATGTCAATAGGTGAAAATCAACTGATCTCATGTGTAATGTGAACTCTTGGGAGCGACAAGTTTGTTGTTGCAACTTTTAGTAGCATCCAAGTATGTATCATCTTCAAGTTAACACATTAGATTGTTTTTAACTCATGTATTTGTTCTGAGCTCTAAAATTTTGAACTCAACACATGTATGAGGTCAAAGATGGCAATGAGGGTGTGGAAGGTCATGAGGCTACATCTATATTAACTTAAAAAGCAAGTAAGTTTAAAACAACATTTAAGTAAATAAACTATGAAGTTTGTGTTGAGTTAAATTCCTGGTCAATATTGTGCAACAACTATCATAAACATGGAGGAGGAGTAAATGCTATTAGCTTTGCTACTCAAAATGGAAGAATAGTATCCGCTAGATAATGTCTACACTCCTGTTCAATATGATATGTAATGTTTAAATTATTTATTTCATGTTTTTCTTCGATTGAAGTTTTTATGGAATTAGTGTGAATGCAGTGATGATTTCTATTTAAAGTTTTAGTGGCTGCACTTTAAAGGCTAGGTGGATTTAAATCACAGGAAGACAGTTGCCTCTAAAGAAACATGACACTCTAAACAAATATGGCAAAGTATTATTTTGGTTTCTTTTAGCTTCCACATATAGGTGTAAAAAGACAAAATCTGCTCATCTTGATATGAATGTTAGACACTTAGATTATCAATAACTTTATTTCACATGAGTAAACATTAGTGGAGTAGTAATTCTAGTAGATGCACTAGAGTGTAGAATAAGCAAATAATTATTTGCATTCTTTTCTTAGATTCGAAACATCTCTGGACGAACACAACGAAGGATTCCTTGCACAGACTGGTGAAGGTAAACGAAAAGGACTGACTTATTTCACACTTATTGGGTGGTGGGTAAATAATTGAGCTATTACTTTTGGTGCAGAAGGAGCAATCTTATACCTAGTGTTAGAAGAGATAGAGAAAATTAGGTTTGCATATTGAGTGAGAGAGCCCATTGCCCTCATGCTCCTGGCATTATATAGACAAGCGGCAATTTACGAGCAACCCCTCGATGGAGGAGGATTTCACAAGCTACTAGTTCTTATTGGGCCTCTTAAGGGGGAGTTGACCCATATGTTGTATGGGCTGCCCCAACAGCTACAACAAGCGTATACAGAGGAAGGACAATAAAGAGGTGGGTTTCTCCAAAACTTGTTTGGTCTTTTGACAAAGGCGCGGCCGGGACTCCAGAAGAGGTCTTTTGACGAAGGCATGGTCAAAGAAGGTATTTTGACGAAGGCTGCTGTCACACCCAATTTTAAGAACAAAATTGAATGCAATAACTCATGTGTGCCCAGAGATCAATCACACACATAAGCCACAAATTATGAAGTACCATCACATATGTTTATTACATAGCGAATATTATTCAAAGTCTTTACATAGCAGCGGATAAATAAAGTGTCTCTCGCGGTAGCTCCATCACAGGGAAGATGACTGGTTGACAGCAAGACTAGAACTCTTCAGGGAAGTCGTCGTTACCATAGCAATCTGTTACCCATCCGGGATTTTTATCCAAGTAGAAAGAAAATAAACAAGCATAAGTACATCTCGTACTTAACAAGTGTAACATGGGGTTCATGAGGCTCAAATAAGGCTGACATTGGTTAGACTGCGGTAGCTTTTAGTTGGCACAATTTTAGCATTAGATAGCATCAATAATATCCATCCCAATTAAACATGTGATCAATGTGAATATGAAACCATAGAAAGAGATAGCAATATCACATTAAAACATTATTAAAGCAACAACTATACCATAAGAATTCCAGGTCGCTCGTAACCGTGAGCACGGCTGATATATCAGTTTTACACTCTGCAGAGGTTGTACACTTTACCCGATGAGTCGTGATATCCAGATGCCCGGGTTAATTACTCCCATAACACTTCCGAGGTGAGCGGGCAGGATACACGCAAAGCCTTTCAAAGGTTCGTCTAACAAGTTAGGGCCGCTAGGTCTTAAGGCAAGGGGAAAAAGGGTCTCTCAACCTTGCGGCACGCAGGCAAAGTGAAAGTAGCCGCCCTAAATCCAGCTCGTCAAGCGCCTTATGCGCCCTTTCGGGTAACCTCTAACAAGCTAGAAAAGGTCCTTATACTGAGCTAAGGTCAGAGCCATATAACTCCCATGGTTGCACTGTTGTCCCGGGTGATCCCTTATAGTAATTCCTAAACCATGTTGCTATAAAAGCCAATTTTACCAAGTTGCATATATCATTAAGTTCAGATTCACATGATCAAAGTTTAATTTGAGCACTAGCATAGTTCTACCCAATGCATACCAAGTTTAACAAGGCACAAGACCAACAACTAGGATATGTCTAAATAGGCATCAAGGTAGACACATGCATATGATGTTTAAAGTGATTTATGGTTATTAGGACTTCAAGGAGGATCCCATGCTATACTTGCCTGATTCAGTGAACTCTGGTTGCTCTTGGTTGTCGTAGAAGGGTTCCTGATCACCAGCGTATGTCTCACCGTCTATACTCGATTACCACATCAACACACAATCATCGGGACACAAACATGCAAAGCAAACAAGCTATAATTAGAACATTACACCAACAGCAAGAAAATAATATAAAAAGTTTGAAAACAGAAACTACGATCCAACACGATCACATAAACGCGAAGATCACGAAAAACGGAATTATAACGCAAAAGTTATGAGCTAAACAAGTTACCAAACCTTAGTTAGTAGATTAAACCTAACTCAAATTTTAAGTACTGAAAACAGTATAGATTTTCATGCAGACAGATAGATCTTTTCAAAACGAATCTAACGCAACTTGAACGGACTAAATCGGACTAAAAACGTAGAAGTTATAAGCATTTGAAACTGGTGACAAAACTGTAAATAAACCAAACTCGAATTTGAATTTAAAAATCAGTTTAAATCGAATATGCAGACTTGGCTGGACTGCGCTTCAATAAGGAAGAAACGCAGGGACTTCAAAGCAAGTTTCCACAGACTCAGAGCACAGTGCTCAAAAGGACGGCGGGTTGAGGCTCGAAAAATTGTAATGGCCTTTCTGTAAAATGACCGGCGAAGGGGTACCGACTGATGGAGATCGTCGATTCCCAGATGGATGGCTCAGATTAGATCTGAGAGGGGCTGGCGGCGCTGTGTCGCCGGAGAGGAGGGAGTGCGGCGGCGCCATGGCCGGAAAACGGCGGCGCGGCTCGGGATTGCTCGATAGAGCGGTAGAGACCTCGGGAGTAGGTCCAATCGAAAGAGGAGATCAAAGCGAACTCACCCGAGGTGATGATGGCGTCGGTGAAGCCTCGGTGACGATGAATTTTGCGACGGGGCGGAAGCGGGGGCTCTGTAGTTGACGACGAGCACGGGTTAACGCGAAACCAGGAGAAAACAGAGGGGAAAAAGGTGTAATGGCTTCGCGTGACCAAGACGAAGCTAGATAGGAACCTTGCGGCGGCTGGAACTCGATGAAGCGTCGGGTTGACGGCGGCGGATCTTCGGCAGCCGCGGAGTTCATCGCGGGAGCGAACTAGGGCACGAGAGCAAGAGCTAGATGCGTGGGGAGAGGCGGCGAGCTCTCGGGAACCTTATTAGAGAGTCGGTTCGACCGATTAGGCAGGCGAGGGAGCGTGGGGAGGATGGAATCGAATCCGGGTTCGTATCCTGGCCGGATACGGGAGGGAGAAGGCGAGCGCGGCGACGCTGAGAGACTGACCGGTGGAGCCCAGTCGTCAGCGAGAGAGAGAGAGAGAGAGCGACGCGCGCGTGCGGGCGGCGAGCGGGGCTGGGCCGTCGGCGCGGGGCTGCGGCGCTGCGCGCAGGCGCTGAGCTGGGCCGGGACGGCGGCCCACGCGAGCGAAGGAGAGAGGGAAAGGGGAGAAGAGAAAGCGGGCCGGCGTGAGGGGAGGAGCAGGCCGGCCAGGCGGCTCGGGCCAAAAAGGGAGAAAGGAGAGGGAGAGAAGGAAAAATGGTTTTCCAATTTCCAAAACTGATTTTCAAGAATGAATTTGAAATCCCTTTGAATTCAAACAAGTTTTGAGCAAAAACCAATCACCACAAAAATAAGATATGCACCAGCATGTATGCTTCATCATGGTCTTTGGCCTAGGATTTATTTTAGCTTTTGCAAATAATTTATTAACTAGGTTCTATGCAACACATAAAAATGCAGAATTAATTCATATTGCCTATTTTCAAATTGATGCAAATTTTGGGATGTTACAGCTGCAACTCTGGCTCTCAAAAAAAAATTTATACAAAGCACGGTGGACGCTAACATTGGAACTGCCCGTTCCAAACAGGTTTAGGGGGACAGAGCGGAGAGGAGATAGCGAAAATTAGGGTTTGCATATTGAGTGAGAGAGAGCCCCTTGCCCTATATAAGCGACCCCTTGGTGGGGGAGAATTTCACAAGCTACTACACTAACTCTTATTGGACCTCTTTAAGAGAAAGTTGCCCCATATGTTGTATGGGGTCGCCCAGCAGCTAGCACATGCAGGGGAAGGACCATTTGTGTGTACGAGGACCATAAAGAGGTGGGTTTCTCCAAAACTAGTTTGGTATTTTTAGTAAGTGATAACATGGTGGATTGTATAGTACAATAATGTCCAATGTGCAATGTAGGTGTATGTGTTGAGTGCAAAAAGGACTAGAGTGCATAAAGGGCCTATTCATGATATCAAATGGTGTTGTAAGGTACACTAGAAATTAAGCTTTTTTGTGCATTTTAGTACTTTTGTGATGTGTTAATGTTGAGCACTTATATTTTTCCAGGAGCCCAATATGTTGGCATCAGCTGAAGGAGAAGAGATATGGTGGTGAACATATGGACTCTAACTGGACCACCACCACGATGTAAGCTTGCCATGAAGATGTCCAAACTAGAAACAAAAATGGTTTCTATTGTACCCTAGGTAACACTAATTGTGCATAGGAGTGCATAGTTACTAGCTTCTAGGAGCTCAAGTATGAGATGGAAGAGTAAGATTGTGGTGGACCATGAATTCTCGCGCACTTAATCCATGTGATAAAATTTGACCAAATCATTATGAAATAATGCTACTTGTACTTGTGTTCAATGGTCATACATACCACATAACTCTTCTTCCATCAATCATCCACACGAGCCCCACATAGCCCCATCTTTCGATCTCGATGCCACCTCGCGTCGATGACATGTCACTATTGTAGTGGCTCCATCCATGTCATCCCACCCCGCTGCCCGCGGCCACCCGGGTCCACTCCTTCCTCCTGCCACTGCGAGACATTCTGATTTTTAAATATGAATGTGATTGAATGAAGCAGGGTAATATTGCCAGCAAATGCTGAGAAGCACATACCGTTCCACCAAAATCTGAAGCACACAAGAAAACAAACATGAAATAGTTTTTTTGCTCTTTCATTTAAGAGAGGAATAGAATTACATAGTTTGGAGCATAGAGGTTATAACATTTTATTTAAAGCACACCCTACATGACCAAAGTCCATTCATAAATGGCTACTACTCATCTTGCAATTCTTCTTCTTGTTGTCCCAGACTTTAAACACTTGAAAAGGTCTAGAAAATCTTTCCTATTTCTCTCCTTCAATAAATTCCATATTGTATAAATTATTATATTTACGACTGCCACCACCTTCCTCTTTTGTTTCACCGTAAGCCCTGTCATTTTGTCATTCCACCAACTTTTCAAACTTTTACCTGCCTCTTCCATTCTATAACTCTCTGCTTCCAGGCTCGGAGGATCTGGGCCATACTTGCTTGGATACTCAGAGGACCTGAAATTTAGAGAGATGTTTGGCATAGTGGGGTGGGTTGCCTTGCCAATTTCCATCACAAGTCATTCAAAGAATTTCTGCGTTCCCTCAGCACTAACCTCCAAATTGGTGATATTGTGCTAGATATGCATGTACTGTCTCGCTGCCGTCCATTTCCAGCCAATGGTGTCCGGCTGGTCAATTTGGACCTGCTGCATTAGCCCCCGTAAGTTGATAAACTCTGCTATTGTACATGTAATGTAATTCTTCCATGACAGTACATGAGGGTTTTTCGCCATGCCAGCTTATAAACATGAACTAGTTGTTAACAAGTTCTGGCAGTTGAAAGTAAGTAATGACAGCATCATTAGAAGGTAAGTCAACACCTTATCAGATGCTAAAAAAACATACCAACATGGTACATTGTCTCGATAGTATGCCATTGTGATGAATACATTAAAGATAGTAAGAGCTTAGAGCTTCATTTCCACAGCTTAGAGGAGCTTCTTAGCCACCACAAAGCCATCAGGTATCAGGATATGGAGTAATTATATAGTTAATTTAATGCTATACAAGTAGTGAAAAGAATCAGGAACAAACATGGATATTGAACTCCTCAACAACTTTGTCAGCACAAAGCAAACAATTTTTCCTCTTCTCAGTGAAGAACTTGATGTTTATTTCATCATCAACTATGCGAACATCAGGTTCACACTCTTGGCTCCATTCATTAGATGGTTTTTATCATCCAACTGGCTGCATCAAAGACCTGTCTCTATCATCAGCTCCCTCATCATTCAACTTAAGTATCTTCCTGCTATCAATGTTGTTCCTCTTCTTCTCCTCTAGAATCTTCATTTACTTTTTGTTATGTCTATGTTGTGCAAGCTTAAGAAATAGACTTTATTTTTAAAGATCTATTTGCATGAATCTGCCAATAAATACATATGCAACCACGTGAATAATCACCCAACATAAAGTACATAATGCACCTTCCTCCAAATACGTGGAGAACTAATACCATTTTTGTTTCTTTATAAACCTACGTTAGGTGGAATCATATAGAGGACTTTATAGAGTTTTATTATGAAAACAACTTAGGGACACGATTTTTACCATATGACCTGTTTGTTTCAATTTTTTCCCTAGGGAAAAATCTGGACAGATAAATGCCAGAAATCCATTGTATCCTGAAACTCTTGGCCTTAGCAAATATTCTAGAAACCCTATGTTACAATGCAAATTGAGAAACAATTATGATACATGTATGCAGAAAGATAAGTTAGACAAACCTTAGTAGGATTTGGGAATAGTGGTCTGAAAGCTCCATACTTCTCATTTGTCTGCTCCCTCCTCTCTCTTTCATTTGCAAAGTTAGCTTTTTTCTTGGCCTTGCCAAGCCACCTTTTTGTCTTTTGCTTTCCAGTACTATCAAATTACCTCCCATCTTTTTAGAAAAGGGAATATATTAATATCCTAACTTCTGCATTGACTAATGCATCTAACTATTCCTTATTACACACAGAGACACAAAGGTCCATGCAATCTCAAAAACAAAGTTTTGATCCCAAAAGGAGCAAGGTAAAATTTCCCAAAGCAACATCTAAAACATGATTCTATTACTAAATCTCCACTGTTCCTCGCAGCGACAACTTCGGTCGTCGTTGCCTGCTAGCATCGTGGGACCCACTTAGGTCGGCGTTAAAAGGCCTGACACCGACTTGCGAGACATCGGCGTCAGGTCCCTTGACGCCAAGCCTGGACACATCAACTGTCATGCAAACAACAAGGTGTCCAACCAAATCAGTTGTTCAAAACATTACACTAAAACACTAGAACAGTATAACCGGTAACAGTAAATCAACAATACAACCACGAAAAGCACTACATAATACGCATAATATATTACAAGAAGAGATAAGTGAGCTCTCTAATGTACATTTCCAAACAACAGTCCAAGCCATTAAACTGAAACCCTAGAACAGTACAACAGGTAATAGTAAATCAACAGTGCAATTGGTAAAACGCTACATAATACGCATAATAAATTACAAGAAAAAACATAAATGAGCTCTCTGATAAACATTTACAAATAAATATTGAACACAACACTGTAAAAATAGTGCCAGCCAACACAGTCTACAAAATATAACTGCAAAAAAACAAAGTACATATAGTGATGGAGTCATACCTCAGGCACAAACTGATGAAAGTAAACCACAACTATCAAAAAGGATCAGAGAGAGATGGTGAAAGAAAGAGAGAAATGTTAGAGAGGTCACCTTTTCACGCCAAATGAGAGAGAGTGAAGAATGAGAAAGAAGGCTCGTCGGCGCGACCGTTATTGTGCCAAGGCTCGGCGTCACGTCGGGTGACGCCGAGATACGATACCTCGGCATTAACATGCATGACACTGAGGTCTGGGCCCAGCGTGTCAGTTCTAGCCCGGGTAGGGCTGATGTGTCCAGGCTCGGCGTCAAGGAACCTGACGTCGAGGTCTCGCAGGTCGGCGTCAGGCCCTTTAACACCGATCTAAGTGGGTCCCATGGCGCTAGCATGCAACGGTGATCGAAGTCATCGCTGACCTGGCAGTCTTCGGTGTCATGTCCCATGACGCCGACCTTGTGTCCTATTTCTGGACAAAGTTTTTAAACGGGTTTGTTTTAAAAATGTTTTAAAAAAGGCTAAAATGCAAAAAATTTCACGCCTTCCGGCGGGCTGCGTGGTTGTGCGGAGAGCAGTCGCAGCTGCGTGGCGCTGAGTGCCAGCTGGAGCGGCCGAGCGGCGGGCCCGTGCGATCAGCAGGTGAAGTTTTCATTCATTTATAAAAAAACTACTCCCACCGTCCTGAATTGTAAGTCATTCTAAGAATCTTGGAGAGTCAAAGTATTATAAATTTAACCAAATTTATACAATAAGACAATAACTTTTATTATACCAACTAAATATCGTTATTCTCAATAATTATATTTTCATAATATACTTATTATTTGATATCATAATTTTTTGTGTTTTTTACTATAAATTTTGATCAAACTTGAGATGATTTGACTTTCCAAAAATTTTAGAATCACTTATAATTTGGAATGGATGGAGTAGTTTATAATAAATAAGCACACGGTTGTTTATAAGGGCGTGTAGGTTATAGATTGATTTAACTTTTTATGTATGTAAAGTTAGTATTTGTACTAGTAAATAAGTGCTTATGTTTGTACTAGCGCGGCCGGCAGCTAACTTCATCTTTTTATTCAGACAAAATAATTTGGTGGAATAAATAAGCCTTAGGTCTATATATACTCCCTCTGTATCGCTTTTAGATGACGTTTAAGACAATGACACGGTCTTCAAAGTACAACTTTGACCACTTGCTTCTTTAAAAGTATTTATTGTAAAGTGGTATATGTATATTTTTATGAAAGTACATTTCAAGACAAATTTATTATATGATTTTTACATCTCTAAACTCAATAATTTAAAATTTATTCATGATTTATATTCCCAATGTTTGACTCAAACCTTGTCCAAAACGTCGTATAAAAGTGATACGGAGGGAGTATATGTGCTTTGTAATTTGTGTTTATCAAGGTCGTTATGATTGGATTTTTTTACTATACTTGTTTGGAAATTAAACATGTGTATGTTCGTAGCTATTTGTAGGGTAGTTTTGATTTGGTTTAACATGACAATTTTATGGCGAAAACAAAATGGTAATAACTAGTGGAATGCTTAGGGGCCTTGTTGGAACGAGACTTTCGAGTGCTGCAAACTGACAAATTGGTGGTGGCTTAGTGCTAGCACGCGTTGGCTTGGACACGAATACAACGTAAGGTTCGATTATATTTTCGATAGGTGTAGAATAATTAACGACTGCCACATTAGGTCCGACACAAATAATGATGCATACTTACTATAAACAAACATGAATTACCATGCATTAATAATATAAGTTGCATCGGCTACTTGTTTACACGCCGGACAGTTCTGAATTGTTAATAATACTCCATGCATGGATAAAATTTTAAAGCCACTTTCTGAGTAAACGATAGTATGTTATTTCTGTAATTGAGCAGGTCAACGCTATAGTTTCTAATAAATAACAAAAACTTTTTTAAAAAAAATCAACAGCTAGCTGGTGCACAGAAACCACATGAGCCGTGAACTCCAAAGAACCACAATTGCTAGCTTAGGGAGGATGGCACATTATGTATGACATGTACTCCCTCCGTATCATAAATAGAAGACGTTTAGGACAGTGACACGGTCTTCGAAGCATAACTTTGACCATTTATTTCTTTAAAAATATTTGTTGTAAAGTGATATATATATACTTTTATAAAAAATACTTTTCAAGATAAATTTATTTCTATGATTTTTACATTTTTAAACTCAATAATTTAAAAGTTATTCATGATTTATATTCTCAATGTTTGACCGAAAACTTTTCCAAATTATTCATGATTTATATTCTCAATGTTTGACCGAAAACTTTTCCAAAACGTCTTCTATTTACGATACAGAGGGTGTATTATGTATATGTGTTAATGTAGCCTGTCTTTTGGTGCTTATGCTAACAAGCATTTGATTTGGATGGGGTTCACAGAGAAGTGGCAACGCAATAGAAGAGCCTCCTGTCCTAGTGAGCTACATGCATGTTGTTCTGATTGAGTAGACTGACGAGATGCTGAAAGCCAAGCATTGGATTGGATAGGAGGAGTAGAACAAGGAAAGGGAGCCCCAGGTAGGAATGGAATTGGAATCGGAATCGGATGAGAGTATGAGGGCCAGTTTGGTAGAGCTCCATCTGATTCTGATTCTCTATAGAAGCTGATTCTCTGAGAGAAGTGATTCTGTGGCTGAAAGTGATTCTCTTTGATTCTTTAGCATAAACTCTTAAAATCAGCATGGAGAATCACTTCACAGAATCAGGGGAAGCTACTTTTTTCAGCTCCCAGCCCCTTAGTTCATTTCAGAGAATCACTTCACGGAATCAGCAGAGAATCACTTCTCTCTGAAAAACCGTTTGGCAGAGCTCCTGCTGGATTCAGCAGAGAATCAGCTCTGGGAGCTCTGCCAAACGGGGCTGAGACATGAGGAGGAGGAGGAGGGACGATGATGATGACTGAAAGAGCAAGCAAGCAAGAAATGGTTGCTGCAGCTGCTGTACAAGATCGAAGATGACTCTGCCATGCAAGCCAAGCCAAGCCAAGCCAAGCCAAAGGTTTTACCTTCCTTGCTGCTGTGGAGAAGAGGAGAGAGCCTCTTCCCCTATCATCACGTACGTATTCTCTAGCTTCCTCCTCCGTCCATGGTACTCCCTCCGTCCATAAAAACATCCAGTTCTAGCACAGTGTCATGGTTGAGTACCTCAAGTTTGATTAATTATAGATAAAAATATATTAATATTTATGATATCAAATAAATATCATTATATTCATTACAAAATGTATTTTTAATAAATTAATTTTGAGTCATAAATATGAATAGTATTTACTAAAAATTTAGTCAAATGAATATTGCTTTTGCTGGCACGCAACCCATAGTTGCATGTTTTGTTGGACGGAGGGAGTATGTATTAAACCCGTGGAGCTCTCTCCAGGTATCCTCTTGTACGTTCTGGGTTTGCCTACACTGATCGTGCACGCACTACGTTAAACAGCCATGGAGAAGATGCCTCTGCTGGCCCTCTTCCTCTGCTTCCTACTGTTGTCGTCAGGTCGTACTGCTAGTTACTGTACATTCTTCTTTTCTTTCTTGGAAACATAAAGTGTTTGCCTGCCGAAAGCTCAGGAATTGAGTGAATGCCCCCCGGCTACCTTTTCCTTTTCCTTTGCCTTGGCCTAGCTTTTTCAGTTTGCAGTACTGCCCCAAATGCTCCCTATGAAAAGGAAAATACATCGGTGTTGTTTGGTTGGTCGTTTTCACGGCTAATTTGGGTTGTTTCAATAGTGTTTGATTGGTCTCTTTGGTCATGTCTATTGCACTTTGAGATTGCCACCATTTTTGTTTTGTCACATTTTTTTTTTCTCATCTCATCGGAAACTGCCAGTATATGCTAGCTGCCTGTTATATGCATTTGCTGATTTGCATGCACCATGGCCATGCAGGCGTTGCTGAGTCTGCCCGCGTGTGTTGGAAACCGGCGATCACCGCCGATCACCTGATCGATTGTTCTACGGCGCCGGCGAGGTTTTAGTCGCCGCGGTCACCACGTACGCACGCACACAAGAACTGGAACACGAGGAAGTTACGCCTAAAAGACATAGGTCTAAGCCTTCCACCCCGCCACGGTTCCACCACTGCCTGGTGCGCCGTTATTCTCGGCACCCAGGCGACATGCAAGTCGCGGCCGTGACGGGGGACATCACGCGGTCAAGACGCAACCGTGCACATCTCCGGTCCATCCTGATTCTACGCTAAAAACAAATATGACATGCCAACATAAACAACATCAGGTACTAAGCCTAATGCAACTACATGCCTGTACACAGACCTTGACACGATTACATAGAGGTTCAACTCACCATCATCAACCAGTGCAAGACGGTGATCTGGCCGGCGGTGACGCCCGGCGAGAGCTTCGGCGGCGGCGGGTTCGCGCTCCGTCCGGGGCAGTCGTCGGTGTTCACGGCGCCGGTGGGGTGGTCGGGCCGCAACTTCGACGCGAGCGGGAACGGGTCGTGCGCCACGGGGTCCTGCGGCAGCGCGCTCAGGTGCGGGTCGTCGTCGGGCGCGACGCCGGCAAGCCTCGCCGAGTTCTCGCTGGCGTCCGTGGACTAGTACGACGTGAGCCTGGTGGACGGCTTCAACCTGCCCATGGTGATCGAGCCGGTGAACGGGCAGGGCAACTGCAGCGCCGGCGGGGTTCGAGACGGGGACCTGCGGCTGAGCTGCCCGTCGGAGCCAACGGGTCGACGGTGGTGGCGTGCCGGAGCGCCTGCGACGTGTTCGACACCGACCAGTACTGCTGCCGCGGGCTGTTCGGGAACCCGGCCACGTGGCAGCCCACCTTCTACTCCAACAAGTTCAAGGCCGCCTGCCCCACCGCCTACAGGCTACAGCTACGCCTACGACAAGGAATCTGATTCCTCCAACTTGACGCAATCGTCATGTGCGTTTGCATAGCGACGGCATGGAATCGAGAATCGTAGCAATCATATACTAGTATAGGAGAACGCACTGTACTAGATAGATAGAGATGCCACAGAAAAAGCTCCCCTCGATCTGCACTGTTTTTATGTATGTATCTGAAACTGTCATCTGATGTGCTAGCTGCTTGCTTTCGTAAAATTTTCCATCATATCGACGCCACGATTGAAGTTGATTAGAATAACAACCGGCATTATATATAGTTCGTTGCCTGCATTCTGATGATGATGTTGTTATTACTTATCACACAAACTGCCGTGGCCAGTTTTTGCTCCCAATTAGTACGTCCCAGCGAGCAGGTGGTACTAGTAGTACGTATATATGACCAGCAACTGACAAATTAATGTTGATTGTTTCAATTCTGTGTTCAATTCCGGCCAGGAAGCAATCAGTGTGCTCGTACCACAACAATGGGCTTGTCTGCAGTGACTCGAGCAGATCTTTGGCGATCAGCATGTCCAAGCTCATCATGCTCGTGCTGCTCCTCAGCCTTTTGGCTTTGCAGTTTTCAGTGCAAGCTAGCAAGGAGCAGCTATAGCCGGCTGCCGCCTGAGCCTGATGCAGTCATCTGTATATATTATTGCTGCTGCTGCTAAGTGCTAACTGTTTGTCCGTCCTCCTCAGCTCGCTCGCTCCTCTCATCTGATTCTGACTTTCTGATCGACGGAGGAACAAAAGAACATGAAATGAATGTAGGTGATTTTGTTAATTTGTTTGTCAAATGCAGCAGGCAGGCACTCTCTTTCAAACTGATGAGACATCTCTTTATACGATTTCTACACCAAAAGAGGGCCGGCCGGCGTGGCCACGTCGCCCGCTTTTCCCGGCCGGGCGGACGGCCCAGATCTTGCCTTCCCGGGTTGTTTTGCAAAAAAAAACCCTCAAACTTTACTCGAATCAACCCGCAGTCCAGTTCTCCTCTCAGGATTTTTTCTAAAACAAACCTCGAGCTTTCTCAAAATAAACCCGCAGTCCAGACCGGCTTCCCTCCCCACTCGGGCCTGATTTACGCCCGAACTGGGCCTCCGTGGGCTGTATTCGGCCCATCGCCATTTTTCTTTTTCCAGCAAATTTATTATTTTCCAAATGTATCTGAATTTTTGTAAAAAAATAGTAAATCAAATAAAAATCATAAAAACACCAAATCAAGTTTGATGAACTCTATACAACTAGCACTGCATTGTAAGCACATAATATCACAAATTTTTGTAAAATTTTATTGCTAAAAATATATCTCTACATTTCTTTAGAGTTTTCTGTAAATAATTAATAGCACAAATTTCTATATTCAAATTTCTAGGAAATATTAATAATAGCTTACCCATATCACACATAAAATAAAATAATAAAAAATTGCACAACAACGCTATAAATAAACTACACACTGACCATAAGCGTCAACGCCGCGAATATTTCTAGTTGAGACGATACACATGTGTGTGTAAACATATAGGCTTGTTTAGATGCACCAATTTTGCAAAATTTTCTAGTCAGTAAAAATGTCGAGACGAATCTTTTGAGTCTAGTTAACCTATATTTAGACAAAGTTTACCAAATAACAACGAAAATGCTACAACCCAAAATTGTTCATGAAAGATTGAAAACAGCAGCACGCAGCACCGCTTTTGTTTCCGATATGGAAACCAGTAGTGTGTTAGCTAGAGGAGCCAAGCAAGGTGAGCAAAATGAAGATTGGTGAGGTGAGTGGGGGATCGAATAGAATCGTCCCGAGATCCATGAATAGGCGCATGGGGGCTTGTTGACCGCAGAGATCTATGAATTGAATGAAGATGAAGATAGCTAGCACACAACAGTGCAGTGCAGTGCTGCAGCTGTTGTGGTGAAGTGAGAGTGAACCAAAGCCAATACCCAATAGCGCGCCCAATTCTGTACAGCATGCATGCTGATATGATGATGATGATGATGATATACTACTACTGTACAATACAAGCATCATCATCATCATAACATAAGCATCACACATCACATGCATATGCATGGAGAGACAGAAATGGCCGCACCGCATCGGAGATACATATATGGATGGATGCACTTCACCCTTGGCCCTATTGGTATTTATTCATACTACTACGTAGTACTATATTCTTTGCGCTCCTCGATCTCTGTATATTCTTTCTTCATCAGCTAATGATGCATTAGTTAATTACTAGAGACGGCAGTATATACACTACCCAGGCAGTATATATATATACTCCCTCCATACCCATAGAAGGTAGTCGTTTTGAACAAGATTTAAGTCAAACATTAAAAATATAAATCATAAATAACTTAAATTGTTGAGTTTTAAAATGTGACAAGTATATGAATAGATTTGTCTTGAAAAATATCACTTTTTAATCATATTTAGAAGTATGAAGAAGTATGTATGTATTGAGGATCAAGGCAAGAGATTGGCTACGACCACCTATTATATATAGTACTCCTTCTGTACTCGAAAAAGATGTCGTTTAGGACAGCGACACGGTCTCTAAAACACAACTTTGACCTCTTGTTTTTTTATAAAAATATTTATAGAAAAAGTAATATATATGCATGAATCATTAGGAACGAAAATGTGTGCGTGGTAGCTGACAAAGATATACGTAGTACACACTAGCTAGCTAGCTGCGGTAATGTTAGGGAGCAGGCAGCAGCATCGGTCTCAGCAAGAATATAATTCTCGGGTGCAGCAAGAACATCCAAATAAATGTCGTTTTGTTCGATCTCTTGAGTCGAACATTGATTCCACAGGTAGCTAGATAAATTTCTGTTGATGGTATTAGCTAGGTTAATTCATCATTGAAACTGATTCCAAAACAATTCATATCCTTATTTGTATAATGTTTTTCTTATCGAAATTGTATGTATACCCATTCTCGGAATCAGCGTCCTGCACTACTGGAAACGCTTGCTTTGCCGAGTGCCTGTAGCACTCGGCAAAGGCCGTCCGACGCTCGGCGTAGGCTATGCCGAGGGCTGCCCTCGGCATAGAGCTCTCGGCAAAAATCCTCTCGGCAAAGGATCCTTTGCCGAGGGCCATTTATCGGGCTCTCGGCAAACTTTTCGCCGAGGGTTCCGTGTAGCCCTCGGCAAAAAAAAGTAGCCGTTAACGGCGCTCTCTACTGACGGTCACTTTGCCGAGGGCTAACCTGGCCCTCGGCAAAGGCTATATTTTGCCGAGAGTCCGGCTCTCGGCAAAGCTATATTTTTTTATTTTTTTTATTTTTCTGTGCCGACGGTTAACTAGGGTCGGCTCTCGGCAAAGAAATTTCTAATGATTTTTTTGTGGCCTCTTCGCCGAGGGCTCTACCATCTGACTCTCGGCAAAGCCCTCTTCGCCGAGGGCTCTATCATCTGACTCTCGGCACAGCCCTTGAAATTGCGTTCAACATTCCCAGCTTTGCCGAGGGCTATGACCATAACCCTCGGCAAACCTGGGAACATTGTTTTCTGGTGCAGCTTTGCCGAGGGTTATGGTCATAGCCCTCGGCAAAGAGGCCCTTTGCCGAGAGCAACCCTCGGCAAAGGAGCAATTTTTTTTATTTTTTTCTGTTTTTCCTTTTCTCCCACACTACCAAACATATATATATCACATTCATCACATATCACATATATATCACATTTCACATCACAGAACATATATATATATCATGAAAGTTCACATCACATAGTTCAATAACATATACGTCCGCGAATCTAGTTCACATCACATAGTTGAACAACATATTCGTCCTCGAATCTAGTTCACATCACATAACTTCAGTGACACACGATAGTCCAACGTACTACACCCCCGGCCAACCAGGCCACCCCTGAGAGGGGCCGCCTGGTTCACCCCCGGTCTGGTTCCATCGGTGGTTGTTCGAACCTTGTGACGGAGGAGGCTGCAAAAGGTCATGTCAGACAAGAAAATGAAATAAATGAAACACTGAAGTATTGATACTCACAGGAGCAGCTCCGGGGTCCTGAGACGGCGGTGGAGGAGTCATGAGCGTCTGCGGCACGGCCATGCCCTGGGAGGCCATGAAGGCGATGAGCTCCGCCATCTGCTTAGCTTGAGCCTCTATCTGGGCCGACATCTGTGACCGCATCTGGAACTCGGACACCTGGCGCTCCTGCCTTTCTCTTTCCAGGCGGGCCTGCGATAATACAAAGTGAATGTTAGAACAATGCAAACATTTAAAGATCAATGCACGATGAGTAAAATAGAAATAACCTCGAGCTCGGCGACCCGCGACTGCGCAGGCGACGGGCGTGGGCGTATGGGGACGCTCCCGCTCGTGCTCTGTGCTCGGAGCTGGGACAGAGTGGGAGTGGAGGCCGTGTCGATGACGCCGTCGCCAAGCCAGAACCGCCCGTGCTTCTTCCCTCCTCCAATCCTCATCACGATGCTCCCGTCCAGGTCCGCGGTGGCGGGATCAAAGTCATCCCCATGGACTGTCCTTGCCGCCTCTGAGTAGTCAGTGAGGCGGGAGTGGACGCTGGAGTTGGTGTACGCGTCGGCGGGATCGTCGGGGTTGTAGGAGGTCTCCGCTGCCGTGGCCTTGCCCTTGTGGGACATGGCGTATGCCGCCACCGTGCCGCAAGGCTGGCCACCGTGTGCCTCCGACTGCGAGGAAGACAACAAGATGATTAGCAATCAGACAACATTTGATCGAGGAATTGATAAAGTCTTTCACGTACCCAAGCTTGTGCGTACTCGGCGAGGTTGCGGTTGCCCTGGTGGTGTGGTACACCTGGCATCTGCAGACGCGCCTCCCGGGCCTCGGCGTGGTGGGCCGCCCACTCTTCGGATAGCCACCGGTCCACGATCATCTCCCAGCACTCGGGAAACGACTGGCACCATTGGGGGATCATCTGCACATCATCAAGTATTTCACGTCTAAGCGTCAGATGAAAAGTACCAAAAGCTTAATCTCAAAAGAAAACACTTACCTGCAAGAACTGCGCCCGGCCCAGCGTCATGCCTCTCGCCTGGGCCTTCGTCACCCTCGTGGCCAAGACCGTGGCGTTGTAGGTGATGATGGCCTGCAGTCTCGCCTCGTAGATCATGTCGGTGACGAGCTTCCTACAGGCCCGGGTAGCCGTCACCTCCGCCACTGCCTCCTTCCCCGGCTCGCACTTGAAGTAGTTCTGCATACAGACACAATACGAGGCGAGACAGTAATTAAAGAAAAAATATGATGAATTTGATATTGTTTGACGAAGACTTACCCACAGCTCCGCTCTAACCCGCGCCGCCTTGTTGGGGAAGTCTGGGTCTGGGGCGACGCTGTAGTGGTCAAAGGTGTAGGCCGGCTCGTGCCTCCCGGCATACTGTACTATGTCGGGGTAGTGCTCGCGGCACAGGAGACCCAGGATGCCGTTGGGTTTGCGGCCTTTAGGCCCCACAAAGTCCCATCCCCTGCACAAGTGATTAAAAAAGATTATTAGCTTCTATTTCTATTTTGAATCTCATCGTACGAACAGGTAGTTAGAACATGTACCTTTGTCCGATGGGCGTGATCACTGGGCGTCGGGCACGTGCCGGCAACGCCGGGAGGCTGGCGGGGCCTCTCAAGTAGGGCGTGGACACCCCTGAGGCACCCGAACCCTCGTCCGCCTCGTCCTCCTCCTCTGCCTCCTCGGCCAATGGTGCCTCCTCCTGCCGCTGGGCCTCGGGCGTGGCCGGCACCTCCTCCTCGACCTCCTCCTCCTCCTCCTGTGGAGACGGCTCCCTCCGGCGGCGGCCACTCCTCGTCGAGGGCACGTCGGACTGCGAGGCCCGGTACAACCAACTCAACCGCCTCTGACGTCCTCCCGGCATCTTGCCTCGACCTCCTGCATTTAAAAAGAACAAGCAATGTTGTATTAGAAATAACATAACCAAATATGTGCAATATAAATAAAACAATAGATCCTAAAAATATAACATAATATTACATGTATTAGAAATAATCTGGATCATCCGGATTAGCCGGAGCATGAGTCTCCTCATCACTGTCAACCATGTCTAAGTACTCCTCAGTATCCGAAGACAGGTCATCGTCTTCATTTGCTTGGCCTAAACGGAATCGTTCTAGCATTTCTATGTCCTTCTCATTTACCACCTCATCCCCAGCGTCCTCGTCATCATTCTCTACTTCCATTTCCATCGCTTCGGTTAAGTCTATCGTGAACGTCCCTTGCAACCATCTTGCGTCACCACTTGCTCCAAACATTCCTAAATTTTTTTCATAGCCTCTACATGCGATGTCAAGGTCACTCGTCCATTTTCATGATTTTCTAACTTCGTTTGTATTTTTAATAATTTTAAATCCAATATCACGCAACTTGGTCGCCGTTTCTCGTGCACGAGACGGTCGAGTCTCCGCACCTGTCCCTGGATACGGTGTCGAAATACCCTCTGAAGAATGAATACCATTTTTCGAATCGCTGAGTTTCATTATTTCATGCACCTGCAGTTCAAACGTGCGTCCCGCGGAAAAAATCATCAAATTAAAAAAAATGCGCGAAATATAGCAAGATTTGTGGAAAACACTTCAAATTTGAAATCTTGGCTTGTAGTACTGTAGCAAGGCCACAGGAAAAATTGGGAGCCAAAAAACAAAAAAAAATAATATGCTTTGCCGAGAGCTTCCTAAAGCCCTCGGCAAAGGGAACCTATGCCGAGAGCCAGGGCCAGGGCTCTCGGCATAGAATTTACCAAAAAAAAAATTCAACCCTGTGCCGAGAGCCTAACAGAGGGCTCTCGGCAAATGTAACGGTGCACGGGGAGCCGTTCGCGAGGGTGCCGTTTGCTGATGACTATTCTACGCCGAGGGTTCGGCTCTCGGCATAGGGTCCCTTTGCCGAGAGCCTGGCTTAGCCGAGAGTCGGACCCTCGGCGTAGGAATCGTCGCCGAGTTTCTTATGGTGCCGAGGGCTGGCTCTCGGCAAAGAGCCCTTTGCCGAGTGCCCGTGTTTTAGCTCTCGGCAAAGAGCCGGACACTCGGCAAAGAGCCCGTTTCCGGTAGTGCTGTCTCGAGATTAGCATTTATGTGTGAACGGTGGCATGCCTTAACAGTAGTATAATGACGTACCACCGGCTTGTTGCGTAATCGAGTTATGCTTTGTTCCTTTTAAGAGCGACAGCAGCATCAGGCATGGATGATTGCGCCTCGTGCTTCCTCCCTCCTTCAATTCCTCTCTTTGTTTGAGATGGGTTTGGCTCATCACTAGGGTTCATAGGACATGCCTATCCATCAGATGCCATGGCAGCAGATATATGCATGCTACACTGATGTCACTGAAACTCACAGCCATCACTTTGTTCAGATGTACTAAATTTATAACTTACTAATACTCTCCATCTGATCTACGATGCTCATGCATATCAAGATTCAAACTTTAAATCTCTAGCCAATATAGCAGTTTTAGGGAGCTGCTATTTCTCAGATGCCTGATTTTAAAGGGTTTTTTTTTTGTTTTTTGTTTTCAGGCGATGAACAGCAGCCATTAGATCTTAAATCCAGCCACGTACTAGAAAACTAGCATTATACATCTTCTCTCTCGCAATCCTTGATTTCAGGATAGGAAACGTCTAGTTTTTAGCTGTTCACATGGACCGGAGGGAGTAGCTTGTAGTAGAAGTACGTACAAATGCGTGGTGGGCTATTTGTTTGTCAATAATAAGGAACGGCGACTCAACGAGACAGAAGAATCATCGAGGTTAACAAAAGCGCAGCCTTTGCAGGAAACTTCGCAGGCAAAAGAAGCATAGAGCCCATACATGAACAGTTTCGGGATTCTACAGAATAAAGCACAGCATCGGAGTGATGATCTTGCGGCATGCATATGCATGGTGATACACTGATAGATGAACACACATAAAAAGGGAAAAAAAAAGAATTGAAAACAAAACTAAAAAAAGCAGCTTAATAAGCCCTCACTGCTTTATTCCTTATTCCGTTGGTTGCTGATGGGATGGCTTTTTCAGATCAGATGTTGGCTACCTGCTGATGGCATATGATACGCATGTATGATTCTCCTCTGCAGCTCCACATTCAGAGATGACTGACTATAGTGCGACTGCAGCAGGCATGAGGCAATGCCCTTTTGCGGTCTTCAGTCATGAGGACTGCCTGACTAGTGGTAGTGGATCACCACTGAAATGGATTGCAGCCACCAGGCACCAGCGGACCAGCCCCATCCATGCCCATCGGAGTCCGAGTGGGGGGACCCATCATCCATGCTATGGAGCTCCCAAACCTGCATGAATTTAGGGTAGGGTCCCCAGGAAACAGAGGGGAAAAAGGAAAAAGATGCAGCAAGCAGATCCAGACATCGCGTTTCAGAATCATGCATGCACGCTGCTGCACTGCAACTTCCCCTGCCATGGCCATTGGCCACTACCACTACCGGCGCCACGCCATGACGATGTCCTGTACTACAGTACGTAGCAGGAGCAGCAAAACATGCATCACTCCCTTCTTACTGTAGTTATTAGTGCTGTGTCTGTCAGATACTCAGGTTTCAGTTTCACCGCTCTGCCTGCCTTGCTTGTTTTGTGCATGCCAAAAAAAAAAGAGAGAGAAAGAATAATGCAATTCCCGCCTTCTCAAAAGCCAATCAAACGACCTAAAGTTTGATCAATAAAAAAAAAAGTTTCGATGTGACGAGAAATCTTGAAAATTTCTCGGAAATTAACTTGTTATTTCGCGGCCTCTACTTTTATTTGAAATCTTGCATGCTACCGCCACTAGTATCCAAGATCAAGAAACGCCAGGTGTTGGGGAAAGAACCCTCAGCAGTGACGTCGCGCGGGCTGAGTCAGGAGGAAACCCTCGTTGATGTCCTGTTTCCCTTTATGAATACCCTCGTCGTCCGACAAGCCCCTCGGGCCGTTTTACTAACCCTCGGGCATAAGCCCGGCTCTTTGGGTGGTCTTACGTTTCTTGCAGGTGTGAGGCGCGGGAAGAGCGAGTGACGACCCTCGCACAGACCGCGCGACCTTCGCAGGGAAGGTCAGCCTTAGCAGGTGGCGCACGGACAAATGCCTTGCGACCGACGGAGCTGAGAAGTGACCTTCGCGCCCCTGGCGGAGGCGCGAGCAAGCCGGGCGGCGGCGGACACGTGGGAGGCGAACTAGGGTTTCTACGATGACTGTGTTTGTACGGTTTTGCCCTTCCGTTTGTGCAGCGCAGAGGAATCTTTCCTGTACCCTTTTGTAATTTGGTCTGTGCCCCTTGGTATTCTCTATAAATACCAGGGGATGAACAGTGTAATGACGACGGGTTTTTTGGGTATAGAGCCATAGCAACTCTGTTCTCGCGTCCCTATACCTTCGTGTTGGTTTCATTTCTGTTGCGTCTCAGCTTGGTTATGACGACTGGCCACCTTCGCCACTCCCCTGCACGAGTGCGGAGGTAGGGCTAGTGTGTTACCAATAGTTTGGCGCCGTCCGTGGGGATCGAAGTTCGTGATGACAGGAAACAGAAGAGCGGCCTCAACCAGGGACCCTCGCGTGACCAGAGAGGCCACGGCGACGGTCCAGCCTATAGAAGAGAATGTAGAACCCTCAGAAACAGAAGAAGTCGCTCCAGGGACGGAGGTCCCGGGCCCTCACACTCGGCTGATATCACAGCCACACCCGCACACCTCCGGAGGAGATGGGGAAGGAGATGAGGAGGAGTTGGGCCTCGAGGCTTTAGAGAGACTTCAAGCTGAGTTGCAGGCGAAGAAGAGACGTCTAGACCAGCTTGAAAGGCACAACCGGCTGCGCCTTATCAGGCAAAAGGCGGATGAAGCAAGAGAACAGCTTCGCCGAATGGAGGAGTCCCTCGCAGCAGCTGAGGCCGAAGCCGAGGACTGGGATGGCAGGCAAATGCCGCCACTTCAAGAGGAGAATGTCGGGCAGGGACAGGGCAACGCTCGTCAGTCACCACCACCCCCACCACCACCAAATTTTCTCCAACTCTACCCAGAAGAGCGAGAACCAAACCTTCGCATCCAGCGGAGGGCCCAACAACACTAGATGCCCTACGACCCAAGATCACCACTCTCCCAAATACTGCAAACCCAACCCTGGCCACCATGCTACAATCCACAAAATCTGCCCCGTTATGACGGACTCACTGACCCTCGCCAATTCATAATGAGCTACGAAGCGGCAGTCGCCGCAGCAGGAGGAGATGAATCAACAATGGCGAAGTATTTCGTAATCATCCTTCGAGACATTGCGCAGACTTGGTACAGCAACCTTCGCGCCGGAACTGTGGATTCCTGGGCCAACCTCAGAGACAGGCTCTGCACCAACTTCAAAGGCATCACAGCAGCACCATCAAACCCCATCAAGCTTATCAACTGCAAACAAGAAGAGCGCGAACCGTTACAAGACTACTGGCGAAGGTTCATCCAGATTAGAGCAAGAACTCCGGGAATATCCGACGAGGCTATGATCCTCGCTGCAGTCAGCGGCTTACGCCCAGGCCCATGTTCCTCAAAATTCGCCAGAAAACCAGCAAACACAATCGAAGAGCTTCATGATACGATGGAAAGGTACTGTAGAGCGGACATGGATTTTCGGGCAAAGTCCGACGCTCGAAGGTCGCAGCAGAAACCACAGCCGAGGCCCCAAGCGAGAGAAAACAACCCTCGCCAAGATCAGAGCAACGTTGGAGCAATTAACAAGGCAGATCCAATCGAAGACCACAGAAGAAGCACTCAACCTTCGGGCAATCAAACCCCACATGGATTTCCACCTCCGCCTGACCAAAGAAACCAGCAGAGGGACCCGGCCAAAATGTACTGTCATTTCTGCGGCCTAGGAAAAGGGCACATAACAAAGCAGTGCGAGTGCTTCGCCAGAGGGAAAGAATTCCAGGAATCCAGAAGAGCCCCTCCTACAGAAAACAGAACCATCAATCACACCAGAAGGCCAAACTCCAACCCAACCCAACCTCCCTACCAGTACACCCCCATAAACTACGGCTTATGATGGGGGACGACCCGATCTTCCGAGAGGTAGCGATAGGTTCGATTGGTGGAGAACTCGACGTTGGCGATCCGGCTTCAAATCATACACGATTCGAACCCTGCAACCGTTACACCACTGCTCCGTTGGTTATCAACCAAGCACAACTTGATTGACCTCGCCAAGAAGGCTAATCCTGCATGCGAATCGAAGAACACAAGCAAGAAGGTAAAAACACGCAATCTGAAATTGCTAATATGAATCTCACGAATTTATATGGAGGGTTCAAGAACTCGGTTCCAAAGGACTAATCGACACAGTGGAGGAGATCAAGAACGGGGGCTCTGGATCACTGTAAAAGGATTCGACACCACAGTTACAATGAACGATTCAGTTCCTCGATGGAAAACTAAACTTTAATCAAAACCCAAGACCTAACGACGACGACGGCGGCTAATTATAGGGTTTAGGACGTCATCTATGCTGGACGCGCCCCCTAATGGGCTCTAAGACGATACACGGCCCAACGGACCAAAATACGGTGACGCAGCACCCTGGCAGATTCTGGACGCTGACTTGTTTCGACGATTCCCGGTGACTCCGGATGTATTTTGACGTGATTCCAAAGCCATTGGTTAGCTTATAAAATTATCTTTCCAAGAATATCTGGTTCGTCGAAAATGGAGTCCGTATGCGTCTGAGGCGTTGATTTTACCCGGGACTGCTCCTGAATTCCGAGGGTGACGAGGTAGCTGAGTTGGAAACGGATTGCAACTTGGGGAAGACCATGACGTCGGTGTGTCCAGCGTGGCGATGTCCTCATCATCCTCCCCTTCTTGAATTGGAGTCGTCCTCGACTCCATCTTGGCGATGTCCTCATCAGCTTACCCTCGCACCAACCTTTCTACTCTCAACACCCACATTACAACCACACCTCTTTTCAACCAACCTCTTTTCCTCAACGCCAAAATGCACCATACACTGTCACATTCCCAACATCCCCTCAAACCCAAGCCAACCAACAAGTGAGCAACATTCTACCACCACCACCACCAATACCGGCTCTGCCAGCACCACAACCAGTCAAATCCGAAGCTCAAACCCAGACAACCATCAACAACCCAACATCAACCTTCGGTGTGATACTAGCCATCACCGGAGGCTCCAATGAAGATCACGACAACAAGAGGCAAAAGAAAGAACATGCTCGAAGAGTGCACCATGTAGCCGTCGAAGGACCGCACAAGTTCGGCCGATGGTCTCACATCCCGATAACCTTCGATTCCAGTGACATGAAGTTAAGGGATTTTCCTCACACTGATGCAATGGTGATCGAAACCAACTTAGCAGGGTGGACAGTCACCAAAATTCTCGTCGATACAGGAAGCTCCGCTGACATCCTGTTCGCCACAACCTTCGACAGCATGAAGCTTGATAGAAACATTTTACAACCCTCCGATAACCCACTATACGGTTTCGGCGGGCAACAAGTAAGAGCTATCGGAAAAATATCTCTGCCCGTTACTTTCGGAGATCAGCTGAACTGCCAAACTGAGCACATAACCTTCAATGTGGTCGACATGTTCTATCCTTACAATGCAATTTTCGGCCGAGGGGTCACCAACGCATTCAACGCTGTAATCCACCCTGCATACCTTTGCATGAAGCTTCCTGCTCCGAAGGGGGTCGTCGCAGTGTACGGAGATCAAGACATTGCAAGAGCAGCCGAAGGAAAAGTAGCACCGGGGCAACGCAATGTCCACAATTTGTCGAAGCCTCGAGCCACAAACCTCAGCGACGAGGGTGAAGAATGCATCGACAGAATAAAAGCATCACCCAAAGAAGAGACTAAACAAGTCCAACTCTTCGAGGGCAATTCAGAGAGGAAAGTGTTCATTTCAGCCAACCTGGACCCCCAGTCAGAGGACAACCTTACTCGTTTCGTCAAGGAAAGCTCCGATACCTTCGCTTGGTCTGCGGAGGATCTCAAGGGAGTGAACAGAACTCTGATCGAGCACAGCCTAAACATCAAATCAGGTTATCGCCTAGTCAAGCAAAAGCTTCGCAAAATGTCAGAAGAGATAAAAGAGGCAGCGAAGGCAGAGGTTAAAAGACTCCTGGACGCAGGCGTCATCCGTCCAGTCAAATATCCAACATGGCTCTCAAACGTGGTACTGGTACAAAAAAAGAACAAGAAATGGAGAATGTGTGTTGATTTCACATGCCTGAACAAAGCCTGTCCGAAGGATGATTTTCCTCTGCCTAACATAAGCACCTTGGTCGACAGAGCAGCTGGTTGCCAAATGTTATCTCTCCTCGACTGTTTCTCAGGGTACCACCAGATTTGGATGAATGAGGAAGACGAGGAAAAAACAAGCTTCATTACACCTTCGGGCACCTTTTGCTTTCGAAGAATGGCAGAGGGCCTCAGAAACGCAGGATCAACCTTCGCTCGCATGACAACTGAAGTCTTCAAAGACGAACATGCAATCTCTGCCTACGTCGATGATTTGGTCGTACAGAGCGAGCTAAAAGAAAATCACATAACAGACTTGGAAAGAGTGTTCAAAAACCTTTGGTCCGCCGGACTCAAATTAAACCCCGAAAAATATGTTTTCGGGGTAAGCGAAGGAAAACTGCTAGGCTGCATTGTCTCAACAAGGGGGATTGAAGTCAACCCCGAAAAAATTGATGCCATCATCAATATGGAACCACCAACGACCAGGAAAGCAACTCAGCGCTTGTCAGGACGCTTAGCAGCACTCAACAGATTCATCTCCAGGTCCGCTGAGCGAGGGTTACCTTTCTTCGAAACACTAAGAAGCACTGCACCATTCAATTGGGGACCTCGACAGCAGAAAGCCTTCGAGGATTTGAAAAAGTATCTCACCAACCTGACTGGTTTAACCAGCCCAAGCAAAGAGGACCTATTACTGCTATATGTCGCAGCTTCGCCTCACGCAGCAAGCGCAGTCCTAATCAAAGAGTTACACGAGAACAACAGAACCAGGCAAGCCCCAATCTACTATGTATCAGAAACCCTCGAAGGTCCTAAACGAAACTACTCAGAGCTCGAGAAGATAGCATACGCCGTGGTCATGACATCAAGAAAGCTAAAGCAGTATTTCCAGGCACATGAGATCCATGTACCCTCGTCATACCCTCTCGAGAACATTTTCAAAAACAACGAGGCAGTCGGCAGAATAGCGAAATGGGCAGTCGAGCTCAACAGCTACGCCATAACCTTCGTCGGGAGAACAGCAATCAAATCACAGGCATTAGCAGATTTCATAGCTGAGTGGACCCCTGACCCCCGCAGAGATGGAACCCAACAAGACCCATTCTGGACAGTATATGTCGATGGAGCCTGGGGAGCAACTGGAGCGGGGGCCTCGGCTATTCTAATTTCGCCATCCGGATCTAAGCTAAGATATGCAAGAAGGCTCAACTTCAAATGCACAAACAACTCCGCAGAGTACGAGGCAGTGATACTAGCACTCTCAAGGCTTCGATCGTTGTCAGTCCGAAGGGCAGTCATCAGCACAAACTCTCAAGTCATCGCGGGGCACATCGAGAAGAATTAGAAAGCGAAAGATCCAGAGCTACAAAAATACCTACAATATATCCGAAGGTTAGAATCTTTCTTCCTCGGCATAACAGTGAAAGCAATACCGAGGTCAGATAACAGCGAGGCAGACAATCTGGCCAAAGCGGCAGCACAACAACTTCAGTTACCCCCAGACGTATTCTATGAAGCCGCAACAAAAGCAGCCTTCGAAGTGTCCGAGAAAACAGCGAAGCTGATCAATGCAATCCAGAGCGAAGATTGGAGAGCACCAATCATTGCCTACATCAAGGGGCTGCATGAACCCGACAACAAAGAAGAAGAAAACAGACTTAAACAAAGGGTTCGAGGGTACAAAATTGTGGACAACATTCTGCTCAAAGCTTTGGTAACCTCGCCGTGGCTCAAATGTGTCTCACAAACTGAAGGGAATGACATCCTCAAACTCATTCACGAAGGTATCTGCGGATCACACAACGGCCCGAGGGCGTTAGTTGGAAAAGCTTTCCGACAAGGTTTCTACTGGCCGACAGCGTTAAGAGACGCAGAAAGCATCGTCAAACGTTGCGAGGGTTGCCAACTAACGGCAAAAACACAAAATGCCCCAGGGGCTCCAACAACTCTGATATGCCCAACATGGCCGTTGCAAAGATGGGCAATGGACCTCGTCGGTCCGCTCCCAACAGCTCCTGGAAACCTTCGCTACACAGTCGTAGCTGTGGAATACTTCACGAAATGGATTGAAACCAAACCACTAACTTCCATCACCTCCTTGGCCGTGAAGAAGTTTTTCTGGCAGCAAATAATCTGCCGGTTCGGAGTCCCCAAATACCTAACTGTTGACAATGGCACTCAATTCGACAGCGAGGTTTTCAAAGAATTTTGCGCACAAATCGGAACAATCCTATGTTTCGCCTCTGTCCGGCACCCTCAATCCAACGGTTTAGTCGAAAGAGCCAGTGCAACAATCTTTCAAGCCGTATCAAAGAAATTGCAAGGCAGACCAAAAGGAAAGTGGGCGGAAGAGCTAACCTCCGTCACCTGGTCCCATAATACCTCGGAATGCAGAGCCACCAAATTTACTCCCTTCAGGCTCCTGTTTGGAGAAGAAGCTGTGTTACCAGAAGAGTTGAAGCATGTATCACTCAGAACCACCTTCGAAACAGACGAACCAAACTAATTACTTGACAAAGACTTGCTCGAAGAAACAAGATGCAACGCAGTGCACAACCTTCGCAAGTATCAAGAAGAAACAAAAAAATGGAGAGACAAAAAGGTAAGAATCAAAGAGCTAAAGAAAGGTGACCTCGTTCTCATTCGAAAGCAAAACACCAGCATGGCGGGGAAGTTTCAACCAAAGTGGACGGGTCCATACCTAATAGCAGGATGCTACCGCCCCGACTCTTTTCACCTCTCCGACAGCGAGGAAAACATCTTGCCTCACACCTGGAAGGTCGACGACCTTCGCAAATACTACCCGTAGCGGAGCCTTAGCGAGCCCTCGCAATATGTAATTTGTTATATTCATTTATGTTTTTCTTCCATTTCTATGCATGTAACAAAAACAAAGGAGCTGCACTCTTTTTCCTTACGAAGGGGCGTAAGGTTTTTTAACGAGGCAGCATCCAAACTCTTAATACAGGCTAAAACCCCCAGAAAAAGTAAAACTCCAAATTATCACTTTCACAAACAAACATCGATAAAAGCAACTCTTCTTCAAGAGCGCTATAATCGATGAGAACCCCCCAAGATTGCTTCGAAAAAACAAACTTTTCTCAAAGCAAACTTCACCTCCACCTAAGAGAAGGGGAGGCGCGAAGTCCAAAAAAGTCGAGCACCCTCGCAAAAATGCCAGGGGCTCGCAATGCAAACTTCACCTCCACCTAAGAGAAGGGGAGGCGCAAAGTCCAAAAAAGTCGAGCACCCTCGCAAAAACGTCAGGGGCTCGCAATGCAAACTTCACCTCCACCTAAGAGAAGGGGAGGCGCGAAGTCCAAAAAAAAGTCGAGCACCCTCGCAAAAACGCCAGGGGCTCGCAATGCAAACTTCACCTCCACCTAAGAGAAGGGGAGGCGCGAAGTCCAAAAAAAGTCGAGCGCCCTCGCAAAAACGCCAGGGGCTCGCAATGCAAACTTCACCTCCACCTAAGAGAAGGGGAGGCGCGAAGTCCAAAAAAGTCGAGCAGCCTCGCAAAAACGCCAGGGGCTCGCAATGCAAACTTCACCTCCACCTAAGAGAAGGGGAGACGCGAAGTCCAAAAGTCGAGTACCCCAGCAAAAAACACTAGGGGCTTGCAAAGCAAACTTCACCTCCTCCTAAGACAAGGGGAAGAGCGAAGTCCAAAAGTCGAGCACCCCCGCAAAACCAGAAGCGCTACACGAGCCTCGCTAAAAGAAAAAGGGGGCGTCGCTGTTTTTCCAAATCAGCTTACGAAAGCGTTACGCGAGCCTCGCTAAAAGAAAAAGGGGGCGTCGCTGTTTTTCCAAATCAGCTTACGAAAGCGTTACGCGAGCCTCGCTAAAAGAAAAAGGGCGCGTCGCTGTTTTTCCTAATCAGCTTATGAAAGCGTTACGCGAGCCTCGCTAAAAGAAAAAGGGGGCGTTGCTGTTTTCCCAAATCAGCTTACGAAAGCGTTACGCGAGCCTAGCTAAAAGAAAAAGGGGGCGTCGTTGTTTTTTCCAAATCAGCTTACGAAAGCGTTACGCGAGCCTCGCTAAAAGAAAAAGGGGGCGTCGCTGTTTTTCCAAATCAGCTTACGAAAGCGTTACGCGAGCCTCGCTAAAAGAAAAAGGGGGCGTCGCTGTTTTTCCAAATCAGCTTACGAAAGCGTTACGCGAGCCTCGCTAAAAGAAAAAGGGGGCGTCGCTGTTTTTTCCAAATCAGCTTACGAAAGCGTTATGCGAGCCTCGCTAAAAGAAAAAGGGGGCGTCGCTGTTTTTTCAAATCAGCTCACGAAAGCGTCATGCGAGCCTCCATAATTTTACGCGAGCCTTGTAATCATTTCAATCAATTTACAAAAAATGAATAGAGCAATATCATAAGTTGTTTGCTTTAGACAACAGTGTGATATACAATCAATAGAAAAAATCAAATTACAAGGATTCATCACCATCCCCAATCATTATCAAACCCTCGACACCCTCCTCAAACCCCGCTTCCACTGGAACTATGGGTCCCCACAACAACGGAGCCACTGGAACAATCGGCAATTCCCCGGGCAAAACCCTCGCTCTATACATATATCTCCGGTCCGCATCACTAACCTCAGAAGGCTCCTCCTTCGGAATAACAAGCGAACCATCGGACCCAACCTCGAGTTTACTTCGTCGAAACAAAAAATCCAAAGCCGTTCTATCGTCGATATCATCATCAACAATAGCTGGCACGGACGAAGAAGAACCAAACAAAAAACGTGTAGCTTGCCGATCAGTATAATCCGCTTCGCGCCAAAAACGACTCGACTTGCTGTTCTTCAAGTCGTACCTTTGCAGTTTCGACCACCAAAAACGCTCAAAACTCAGCGAAGAATGTTTTAGTTTAGCCCGAGCCCAAGATTCACCGATCATAAAGACATCCTGATAGTTCAACATCAATGGCGTCACATCCAAAACCTCTAGCACGGTTTCGTCAGGAACCTGCATTTTTTCCACAGATACAAAAAGTGTCTCAGTGTCATAAAGTCTTTCTAACTCCACACATATTACAAAATAACCCTCGCGTCCACGAAAACAAAAACTTCACACCTGCCCAACCTCCCGCGGCTGATCAGCTCCACCAGCGGCAGCATCTAGACCTTCGCCAGCAGCAGCTTCCAGGATCTCCGGCGCCTTCTCAGTTACCATCTCTTCTATGTTAGCCTCCCCAGCAATCAAAGCATCCTCAGCCGAGGGTACCTCCTCCACTGGAGCAACCTCTGCAGTACCAGGCGCAAGAGCGGACTGGGAGCATCCGGCAGCATCTTCAGTCGCGCTTGGCGAAGGCTGTGCATCTTTCTGAGCCTGCAAAAATAGATCAACAAATTAGAATGACAACATGATCATCCAGGACATGGTAACATGGAACTAACAATTCATACAAGTTAATACCTGACGAGTAGCTTCGGCTGCCTCTTCAAAGGCGAGGACACGACCGCCACCGTCGATCCAAAACTTCCGGAGCAAGCGCACCGCGCAGTTTCGAACCTCCGCGTCATCAACCTTCATTTCACGAACCACGTCAACAGTTGGGAAGACGTGGTTCGGCCTCCTGATCTTCTTAAGGTGATCACAGTCAGCTTGGCGAAGGGTCCCAGCCATAGCCAAAGCTCCGGCATAACAACCAAAGTCGGCTGCGTTCCTGAAAGGACCGAATCAGCCTAGAGGGGGGGTGAATAAGTGATTTTTGACTATCTGAAACTTCACAAACTATAAGATGTAGTTAGATAGCAACCAGAGAAGCCGGTTTGTTTGGGTAGGTACTACCGGGTGTGAAACACCGGTACTACCGACACAAACAAACGGCACAACCGGGATCCTAAAAGAAACTACAAATCCGATGAATGTAAGCTATGAAGATAATACAAGTTTCTAGCCCACTTTCCTAAGAATGATATATGGTAAATCTACTCTCACCAAACCTTGGTTGCTCCCCTTGATGTAGATCAAGCCTTCCCAACCTAAGAAAGAGATAGAGATAGGAAGAACACGAAGAACACAATAACAAGTGAAGTAGAGAATATAGAGACAACAACAACAAGCACACGGGACACGCGATTTATCCCGAGGTTCGGCCAATCCACTAAGGAGTGCCTACTTCCTCGTTGTTGAGGTGACCACAAAGGTCGGAGTCTATTTCACCTCCTTGCCTCACTCAAGCAACCACAAAGGCTACGAGAGTATCTCTACTAGAAATCTCAGGGTAATACAAACGCTTCGGGGAGCCCTCACAAGTAAATCAATACGGGCTACCACGAAGAACACCTAACCGGCTAGAGCTCAAGAGTAAAAGACACAAAGCAAGCCGGCAAGATGGAAACCAAGTGCTCAAGTCGAAGATTGATGCTTCCCACTCTCGAATCTCACTTCCCTAGCTCAAATCTCGCAAGGGAATGAATCTAGGAGCAAAGGAGGAGAGAGAGGGGTGAGTCAATGCTTGGAGAGTGTTTGTCTCGAGTTAGGTCAGCAATAAGTGTATGGAGTGAGTGGGTGACCGTGGAAAGAGAAGAGGAGAGGCATTTATACTCCCTCAGTCCCGAGACTGGTCGGTACCACCGACCACTCCTGGCTGGTACCACCGACCAGTTCACAACGGTCGAAAGAATCCAGATCGGACCAAACAAGCAACCACCGACCTCACGTCGGTACCACCATGGGCGGTAGTACCGAGGTAATGGCGGTACTACCGCCAGGCCAAATTGGCCGCGAACAGAGAGCATCTCACAAAGGGACTTGGTCCCTCAGAAACTACCGCCCAAAGGTCGGTACCTCCGAGGTCGGTGGTACCGAGGTTATGGCGGTACCACCGCCAGGCCATTTTCAACTCAACACAGAGAGCTTCGCGAAACCAAGATACTACCGACCTCGGTCGGTACCACCGCTTGCGGTACTACCGAGGTTATGGCGGTACTACCGCCAGGCCATTTTTAAACCTACACAGGGAGCTCTGCAAACTTGGAAACTACCGACCATGGGTCGGTAGCACCGAGGGCGGTACTACTGAGATAATGGCGGTACCACCGCTAGGTCAAATACAACTCTACACAGAGAGGGTTGCAAAACCAGGTTACTACCGACCTTGCGTCGGTACCACCGCGGGCGGTAGTACCGAGGTTATGGCGGTACTACCGCCAGGTCATTTTTGACCAATACAGAGAGGGTGTTTGAGCGCTGCGCAGAGAAGCCGTGGTCGGTACCACCGACCACCCATGGTCGGTACCACCGACCAAATGAAATTACCCTCTACGTGTTCGTGATTGTGCGGTGTCTCTCAAGCGAACTAAAGTTAGTCGATTTGAGCACTTTTCTCCACATCTAGCCAACTTACTTTGTGACCCTCTTCATAGTCCGGCTTACCTATGACTCAAGTTTAAAATTGAAATTTTAAACTACCACTTGAGCTAGGCGTCTTTATGTCCAAAAATATCCTACGTGCTTTGTTCACGAGATTTCAACGTTTCAAATCTTTCAAAGAACTAACACCTGCATACATGCTTTTATAAACTGGTTAGTCCCTAATTTGATTGTCATTAATTAGCCAAAACCCACATTGGGGGCGAATGCACTTTCAGTTCCCGACCAAGGAGCTGAAAACTTCAAGCTCATTTCCAAGCCAACCCTCGAACGCCTCAGCATTAGCAACAGGCAACGGCTCCCCAGTAGAGCCACCAGCCTCAATCAAACAACCGTCGAGCTTATGTTTAATCTTCTCCATGCTGGTCCGCCACGACTTTTTCAAATCTTCAAGCTGACCCTCTGCAGCTGCCAACGCCTTATCCTTTTCTTTGCCTGCCGCAATCAGATCAGTGTTCCGCTTCGCCAGCTCAACCGCCTCTTCTCGGGCCTTGGCAGCCCTCTCCGAAGCATTCTTAATCTCGATATCCTTGTTCTCTAAGCTTCGGCTGAGCTTACCGTTCTCCTTTTCAAGCTCAATGATATGGCCATTCATATACTCCATATCAGAACTAACCTTTCGCCTGGCCGAGCGATTCAAGAGCATTAATTCCGCCAACTTGACGTCCACGTCGTCCAAAGTGTCACCAACAGGCTGGCCGGCGAGACGAAGCTCAGCCTCCGGCACACAAATACGGCCGAAGATACGGCCTAGAAAACGCTTTTCCTCCGGGCTGCACTGCATGTGACTATCCCGAAGGTCCGGACTCGTGAATAGCTCGGTCGCCGGATCGCAGACACCAAGCTGCTTAGCAAAGTAAGGGAGACTCGAGCGGCTAGCCTCGCCATATGGTCTCTTCCCGGGGGTCCGCTCAGATTCAAGATCACCAGAAAACTCAAAACCATTGACCCACAAGTGTGATCTAGCAAACTCGAGAATTGACCCTCACAGAGGACCTTTTGGCTCGAAGTCCCGAATAACATCATCGATACCTCGAGCAGCCGCAGCGCCACCACTAGACAAGGCAATCCCTTTCCCACGGTCGTCCTCAATAGACACTTCATCATCAGAGCTACCTTCGCTACTAGAAGTATCACTAACCTCATCGGACGAGTCCTCTTCAGTCCCCCCCACCTTTTCATCCTCTTTCTCTTCCTCTTTCCCTCCATCATCGAAGACACCTTCGTCATCCGAGATCTGTATCAAAGCACTAATCCCGCCAACACGGGGCACCCGTCCTCCAACACCACCAACACCTCGGTCGCCTGAAACAATGGCCGATGAAGAGAAAGTGCCGGCAACACCCGAACCTATTGCGACCTTCGTCGCAAACGCCTTCACTCAGCCGCCGACGCCGCCACGGCCGCGACCACGACCCCTCTTCGGCCGGGAAACAATATCTTTCTCCTCCGCGGAAGCACGCTTCCTTTCTTTGGCGCATCTTCGCTCGATGGAGCAGGCCAGTCCGCATACCAGACCCCAAGAATGTCGAACAACCTGTTCACCCGACCTCCCCTACCCACCGAGCTGTGGATTGCCTTGATCTCCAACGTGGACAACTTTCCAACAAGTTCTTCCGCCCACTCCTGAACACGTTTATAGACCGCTTCGACCCCATCCTCTCGCCTGGGAAATTTCCTGAGAAGTTTCTCCCAAACCTTGTTAAGGTCAACCTTCAGTTTCTTCAAGCCCCTACCCTCGTACTTGGGGTCTTCCTCAACTGCAAACCATGCCTGCCTCCGGCCAAGGGGCCAAATCTTAGCACAACAGTACTCCTCGACTAAGTCGCGAGCACACTGAGAGCGCGCCACAACCCTCAGGCAGTCAACAGCAGCATGAGCCTCGGGGCTCATCATAGCTTCGGCGCTAACGTCACCAAGCAGCTGCAGCTCGCCGCGGAGCTCAGCATTCTCACTAAGTTTGTAGTAGAACCAGAACTCCTGCCACCCACTGGTCCACTTGTTCTTCTGGGCCTGCACTGGTAACTCCGATCCAGCGCGATGGCAAAAAGTGTATACTATAAACTGTCCAAGACTGGAGTTACCTCCGCGATCGGAGATCTTGCGAGGTTGCATGTGCACACGATGGGTTCGGACAAAACCCTCGACATGAGGAACAATACCCTGAGAGCGGCACGCCCAGACATAAACTGACATCTTCGTGAAGCACGAAGGTTTTGTGAGCTGGTGGAAACGCAAGTTGAACCTTCGCAGAACCGAAGTCACAAAAGAATCAGCTGGGAAGCGCAGAACAGCTGAAAAGAACTCCTCAAATAGAACAACCTCATCTGCGTCCGGCTTCGGCACTGTCTCCCCAGCGCTGGTCCGAGCCTTTCCCTCCTCGATCCACCCTCGCTTGACATAAGTCGCCAGTTCCGAACTACAGACTCGGCTAAGCCCAAACTCGAAGGTTATCCCTTCATCCGAAGCAACCGGAGACACAGCGCGAGCAGTCTGCTTCAACCTAGCCATCTCTTCAACTGACTATACCTTTCGAACAACGAGCGCCTATCTCAACCTTCGCACACAAGCTAAAACCAACCTTCGCTAAAAGCAAATCACAGCAGCAGGTTGGCTATAGCAACAGGAGGGCACGAGTTCAAATCAATCACCAACCCCACCCTTACATAGGCCAAGGCACGAACCATCTAACCCGACAAACTTGACACGAATCCAAAAAATGCGGCACAGAAAACAAAACGGACCTTAAACACCGCAAGCAAAAACAAACGGGCCGGCCCACAAGCAGCCGCGGGCGTCGCTGCCGAAGGACACTGTTCATTTCCAAACAAAGGCGCTGCTTGGGCCTAAGATCGATCTTGGACACTGTTCATTTCCAAACAAAGGCGCTACTTGGACCTAAGATCGATCGTTTTTAGATCCAAGCCATCGAGGGGCTACTGTTGGGGGAAAGAACCCTCGGCAGTGACGTCGCGCGGGCTGAGTCAGGAGGAAACCCTCGTTGATGCCCTGTTTCCCTTTATGAATACCCTCGTCATCCGACAAGCCCCTCGGGTCGTTTTACTAACCCTCGGACATAAGCCCGGTTCTTTGGGTGGTCTTACGTTTCTTGCAGGTGTGAGGCGCGGGAAGAGCGAGTGACGACCCTCGCACAGACCGTGCGACCTTCGCAGGGAAGGTCAGCCTTAGCAGGTGGCGCACGGACGAATGTCTTGCGACCGACGGAGCTGAGAAGTGACCTTCGCGCCCCTGGCGGAGGCGCGAGCAAGCCGGGCGGCGGCGGACACGTGGGAGGCGAACTAGGGTTTCTACGATGACTGTGTTTGTACGGTTTTGCCCTTCCGTTTGTGCAGCGCAGAGGAATCTTTCCTGTACCCTTTTGTAATTTAGTCTGTGCCCCTTGGTATTCCCTATAAATACCAGAGGATGAACACTGTAATGACGACGGGTTTTTTTGGGTATAGAGCCATAGCAACTCTGTTCTCGCGTCCCTGTACCTTCGTGTTGGTTTCATTTCCGTTGCGTCTCAGCTTGGTTCTGACGACTGGCCACCTTCGCCACTCCCCTGCACGAGTGCGGAGGTAGGGCTAGTGTGTTACCAACACCAGGCCAGCCAGGCCAGGGTACATGCATGTGCTATTTTGGAATCAGCTCATTAGTAGTAAATCAAGTGTACTGGCATGGTCATCTAGAAATCATCAAGATTTTTGTCATTTGGATCTTAATTATATGTACTCCTATGCAGTACTCCATGTACTTTCAGCTATTATATTCATCTAGGCTTGCTACTTTAGCTATAGCTAGGCAGTCAGCAAACGGAGCGAGTGAGTGAATCTGCAAGCAATTTCAGTGTTTGCATCTTACTTAGTAGGCTTGTAAGTACTGTAAATGTATCAAGTTGTACAACTTGTTCAGAAGCACACTTGACTTACGAGTCTTTCTCCAAATTAAAGCAAGCAAAATTTAGACTTTTACTGTACTCCACTGGACGGAGCGTTTTGTTCCTATTCATGTTTTGAATTTCTCCAAAGCTAGCATGGCTCATGTACGTATCTAGAGATGGTTTACCTCGGTATTGGGCATCGAGCTGCTAGTTTTGTTCCTATATATTCATTCATTGTGAGATGCGACGAATATAATCTGGAGCTGGGTAAACAAACCAACAATCTATTCACTGTGCGAGGCTGCTAGCTATAGAGTATTTGGGACGCCATCAAGGCATGGGATCAAGAACTCCATCGATGTGTTTGTGCCATCTCTCCATAATATAACATGCCATGCTGGATATTTATTAATCAAGCATTCAAGCCCCTGCCCCGCCATTGTTAGTGTTTGCTAGCCGCATGCTCCTAATCCGATGACTAAATTACCTGGAGCATAAGCAGGTGCAGGTGCAGGTGCAGAAGCAAAGAGCAGGCTCCTCCTCCTCCACCCCCATCTTATTCTGATCGCTCACTCCCCACAACCAAAAGCATAAAGCTGCGGCAATACACTTTTTCTCCTCTCCTCTTCTCTCTTCTCTCTTGAGATAGCAATAAGACAAGTAGCAGAACAAGCACCATTCATTCACTCAGATCAGTTCAGCACACACATGGACATGGCTCGTTTCACTTTCATCGTCGTAGTCCTTGTTACCTCCTCTCCTCCTCAGCTCTCAAGTAGAAATAGCTAGTCACAACTCCCCAACACCAACAGATAAAGAAAGGGAAATCCCAAGAATAACAACAAGGAGGAAGCTGAAGAAAGCTAGCAGGTGTTCCGCTAGAGGAGCTTGGAAGGATCGCAATGGTGGAACCAGGGAGATCGGCAGGCGTCAGGGAGGCCAAGAAGAGCAGTGCCACTTCCGGCTCCAGTTCCACCGCTGCCGCTGCCGCGGTGGTGAAGAAGAAGCTCAAGAAGAAGGAGGAGAAAGCAGAGAAGAAGCAGAGCAGGCAGTGCAACACGGAGCCGGAGAGCCCCTCCTACAGGTTAGCGCTCAAGAGCCTCTTCTCGTGCAGAAACAGCCACGGCCATGGCCAGCACCACCACGCGCGGCCGCGGGCGCAGGACACCACCGGCACCGGCACCGGCAGCAGGAGCAAGAGGCTGGGCTGCTCCGCGCCGTCCATCTGCAAGCTCAGAGACGACAGCGACAGCAGGCACCAGAGGGTGCCCGTGCCGCCGCCGCCGCCGGAGGAAACCATGGGCGGCACGGCGTCGGCGTCGGCGGGCGAGCCCTGCAAGCGGCGCGCGTCCGTGAGCGGGAGCAGCGAGCGGTGCGTGAAGAAGCCCCTGAGCGAGGCCAAGCGTGGCACTGGCCGCAGCTCGTCGGCAAGCAGCAACAGCAACAGCAAGCAGCTGCAGCGGGGCGCGTCGTCGCTGTCGTCCTCGTCCTCGTCGGGCGGGTCGTCGTTCAGGGCCGGCATGCAGCTGAGGCGGCTGTCGGGGTGCTACGAGTGCCACATGGTGGTGGACCCCGTGAGCGGCAGCGGCAGCGCCTCCATGAGGGCCACCATCTGCCCCTGCCCCGACTGCGGCGAGGTGTTCGTCAGGCAGGAGAGCCTCTACCTCCACCAGTCCGTCAGGCACGCAGGTGGGTTTGCTTGCTGGGCTTGCTGCTGCTACTACTTACTTACTGGAGTACAAATTACAATTAAATTAGATTAATTAATAGAGTTGCTACATTTTCAGGGGTCTAAATTTGTACAGCCAGCTCTTATATAATTATTGTTAAAATACAATTTATAGTAGTTTTTTTATAGGCAAACAACAACAAGGATTATACTAAAGTTTATCTGAACAGCAATAGAAAAATCAGACACATGGAGAGTGAGGCGATGCTGGCAAAGCTGTTCTTTGGTCGGTGCTGCTGCTATATGGTAGCTCAGCTCATGCAGTCATGCTCATCATCTGTGCTGTCTTCTGCTACTGTTGTGTGAAAGTGAGAGCTGCACTTTATTCTTGCTGCTTTTCATACTAGTCCCCACGAGTAGCTAGCATAGCCAGCATACAGTACTGTACAATGTTGATGCTGTTCTGTTGTAGTAACAGTAGAAAGTAAAGCTGCTTCTACATTTCTTTCTGATGAGAAAATTGATGCATTGCTTTCCCTTCAACTTCATTTTTGGTCTGTACTAGTACCAGTATCTATCAGACCGTTTAATTTTAGCACATTCACAAGCTGTCATGTCGGCAGCAAACAAGTGCGGCTGGATTTTGACCAGATGGGAAGTACAGTAATCTAGACTGACATGACATGACAGATGAGATCGGCAATGCCAAGAACCAAAATGTCGAAAATAATGCTATCCATAGATATACTACGGGAAAATAAATGAGATGCATGCATGAATGCAGTGTCGGAGCTTGGCGCGGATGACACGAGCCGGAACATCATCGAGATCATCTTCCAGTCGAGCTGGCTCAAGAAGCAGAGCCCCGTCTGCAAGGTGGACCGCATCCTCAAGGTGCACAACACGCCCAGGACGCTGGCCCGCTTCGAGGAGTACCGCGACGCCGTCAAGGCCAGGGCCGCCCAGCAGCCGCCGCCGGCGGCGGCGGCGCCGGCCAAGAGCTCCTCCAACAGCAGGCACCCGCGGTGCACCGCCGACGGCAACGAGCTGCTCCGGTTCCACTGCGCCACCCTGGCCTGCTCGCTGGGCCTCAACGGCGCCACGCACCTCTGCGACGCCGCGGGCGTGGGGGGCTGCGCCGCGTGCGGCATCATCCGCGACGGCTTCAGCAGGAGCGCCGGCGACGGCGGGGTGCTGACGATGGCTACGAGCGGGCGCGCGCACGACGCCGTGCCCGTGGCGGAGGGCGGCGGCTTGGATGAGGAGGAGGAGGAGGCAGAGCGGCGGCGCAGGGCGATGCTGGTGTGCCGGGTGATCGCGGGAAGGGTGAAGCGGCCCAAGGAAGAAGAGGGCGAGGAGGAGGAGGAGGAGTACGACTCGGTGGCGGGATCGGCCGGGGTGTACTCCAACCTCGAGGAGCTGCTGGTGTTCAACCCCAGGGCCATCCTACCATGCTTTGTTGTCATCTACAAGGCTTAGCAAAGCTTTGCTAGCTAGCTAGCTACCTTGAATTGCTTACAATTCACAATGTCCATGCAATGTTGCAATGCATGCATCCACTACTGTTGGTTCCTTGTTAGTAAGTAATTAGTACTCGTGTTAGTTCACACAACAGGAGACGTTGGCTTTGCCGAGTGCTGGCTGCACTCGGCGAAGGCCCTTTCGCACTCGGCGAAGCCTTCGCCGAGTGCCGCACTCGGCGAAAGGCACTCGACAAAGAAGTTGTCGGCAACGATTTCTTCGCCGAGTGCCAAATATCGGGCACTCGGCGAAGCCTTCGCCGAGTGCCAGGTCAGCACTCGGCGAAGCTAACGGGAGCCGTCACCTGACGGTCTCTTCGCCGAGTGGCCACGTGGACGGCACTCGGCGAAGAGGGTCCCTTCGCCGAGTGCCACGCAACACGGCACTCGGCGAAGAGGGCCCCTTCGCCGAGTGCCACGCAATCCGGCACTCGGCAAAGGGGTCCCCTTCGCCGAGTGCCACGCAGGCCGGCACTCGGCGAAGAGGGCCCTTTTGCCGAGTTTCAGGGTCAAGGCACTCGGCGAAGAGGCCTTACTGAGCAAAAATTTGCCCAGCTTTGCCGAGTGCCATGACCTCTTTGCCGAGTGTGGCACTCGGCAAAGCTGGGGAAAAAGGAAATTTTTTTCCTTGTTTTCATTCCCTACACAGAGAACATATCACACATTCATATTCCATTTCAGACAAATATCACATGCATATATATCACACATCCATAACATACATATCCATTTCAAACAAATATCACATGTTCAGTCTCCATGCATCACAAGCTAACAAGTTTATCACAAGTCCACAAGTCCGGCACTCGGCACTCCTCAACAAATCCACAAGTTCACAAGTCCATCACAAATATAAGTCGGCCATCACTGCTCACCTTGGTGCTCAGATTGTGAAGAACCCCCACCTTGCCACGCGTCCCACGACCCGCCCGAATGACCACCTTGCCAACCTTGCCACCCAGGCGGCGGAGGTCCAGATGGCCACCCGGTGTACCCTGACTGCGGAGTAGGGTAACCTGGCCACCCATAGGGCGGAGGAGGGCCACCGGGGAGCCACCCAGGCTGCGGAGGAGGGCCACCAGTGATGTGCAGAGTGTGCGGAGGAAGGCCAGGTGCAGGAGTCGGTGCCGAACCCTCCGACTGTGAGTGCACAAAGGAGAAGCAAATTCGTTAGCACCTGGAGGACAGCCGTAAAAGTTAAAGAAATATAAACAACCATATATACTCACCGGAGTCTCTGTCGTAGGAGTAACAGGAGGCACAAAAGGAGTGAGCAGCGAGGGAGGCACGACAACACCCGGGATGTTCAGGCTCCCAAAGAAGTGAGCTATGTCCTGCGTCCTCTGCGCCTCCCGCTGCTGGACGGCCAGTAAGTCGCGACGATGGGCCGCCGCCTCGGCCTCGTGCATGGCCTGCAACCTCTGCATCTGGTCCGCCTGGGCTTGCATCTGGGCCTGCAAAATTCGTCCCGTAAGGTTTAAACAATGCAAAGACAAGGTATATGTGTAAAAGCAATGAACGACGAATAGAACAAGTACTTACCTGAAGTGCTGCCATCATCTGCTGTGAGGTCGGCTGCCGAGGTCGTATGGGGACGGAGGAGCTCGTGCTGGAAGCTCGAATCTCAGCGAGGTTGGGAACAGAGGACGAGTCAACTGCGCTGTTGGCTATCCAGTACCGGCCGTGCTGCTTCCCTCCTCCCAGCCTCATCACCAGGTCTGTATCTAGGGGCTGGGTGGCCGGATCGAAGTCCTCCCCATGGCGCTCACGAGCCGCAGTGGTGTACTCGGTGACCTTGGTGTAGGCGTTCGTGTTTGTGAACGTCTCGGGCCCGGCATCTGGGTTGTACTGGGTGCTCGCGGCAGTCGCCTTGCCCTGGTGCGACAAGTGGTACGCCTTGAAAGGGAGGCACTCCTCACCACCATGCGACTGGGACTGCGAGGAGAACACAGATGATTACAAGTAATGAGTAATTGAGTGTTACAATAAAAAAAAATCAGTATAGCATACCCATCTGTCGGCGTACGCAGCGAGGCTAAGGTTGCCTTGGTGGTGTGCCACCCCAGGCATCTGCAGGCGGCAGTCTCGGCGGGCACTGTGCCTCTCATACCACTCGTTCGATCTCCACTTGTCCACAATGGCCACCCAGCAGTCTAGGTGATTGGCGCACCAACCAGGACAGAACTGCAAGACAATAAGTATTTAATATGTTAGTAGAGCCGCTAAGTGATGGACGGACCAATCAGTATTACTGTTTTGTACGTACCTGGATGTACTGCTCCCTAGTGAGGTCGGTCTCCCTGGTGAGCATCATCTGCCTAGCGTCCGTCTTCTTCACCGCCTTCCCTAACACGTCGGCGTTGTAGTTGATGACGCACTGGATCCGCGCCTCGTGGTAGGTCAGCTTGAGACACTGGATCAGTTAATCATCACAAGTACAAGTAGGTCATTTAGGTTCAGGTCACTCCTTGTCCGGCGGAGACGGAGCAGCAGCAGTAAGCTCAGCTTGATTGTTCTGTCTTTTATTCTTTTTTATTTGAATGAGTTCATAGTGGCATTCACATTTGAGTTGAGCAGCAGGGTACTCTATAATTATGTTAATCGGCTATCACTTGGCCTTTAACTGCAACTTAACAAGGGCAAGTTGAGAGGAGACATTCAGAGGTTGATTATTGAGCTTCACTTCTTGATTCTTTGAAGGAGTGATTCTGGTAGGTAGCGAGGTGGATAGTAGCTCCTCTACTAAATGAATGTGGAAAGCGGGCTTTTTTAAAAAACTCCTAGCTCGTAGTGTAAATAGAGAAATATCAGAAGCAATAGCTATTATTCTTTTGGGTCTGAAAATGTTCAAACTTATACTCTCAAGGTAATGAAATTCTGATGATAGGCTTCGTCGCCCTGATATATGAAGATTGTCCGTCAGTCTGCTCCCAAGGGTCAATGAATTTAAATCCTGATTTTGGAGTCAACCGAATTCCATGTATAAAATCCTAGAAGGAAGACTCTGAAGAAGAATATAGGAGCTCTGAAGATGGTTCAAAGAAGGAATATGAGACTTTAGAATAAGACTTAGAGGAAGACTTGACTCAGAAAATGAATATGGGAGCCCGGAGGAGATTCTATTTTTTTTTAAAAAAAAGAGGGTTTTATTGAGCATCGACGAACAAAGGAATCTGACTTCTGAGAGCAGCGGCTCCGTTGACTTAAACTTATCAGCTATAGTCCAGTGTTTTTTCTCACAACAAAACAACATTAACCAGCTTATCCATCAACCAAACAGGGCTCACAAAGTTGCTTGTTGACAAAATGGCTTACAAAATCCCCATGTTATATACATTGACACATCAGTAGGGCTCACAAAGTTACAAGATATTTTACATGCCCCACATTAAGTAACAATTCATGATGAACCTCACTTATTCATAAATGGATATTTTTCTTCTTAACTGCTATTTGTGATATTCGTGCAAATGTACTTGATAAATAATATCATATGTTGGGAACCATTTGATGAAGCTCATCGCCACTACATAAAACTTCCATATAGCAGGGAAACTCGTGCAACTTCAAACAGACCAGCAGCAGGTAACATTATTGTTCACAGCGAATGCACAGCCATAGGTACCATGCCTTTTTTTCTCCATCTATTGCAAGATTCAGCATTCCGCTTCAGTAGAGTTTGGCAACACAGCTTCAGTAACTGCCATCACCCCATCCAAGTCCAACCAAGAGCAACCCATGCCCCATGCACCGATTTGAGAGTGACACAGAATCAATAAGTCAGGCTTTAACATTGGGCCCGATCCATGAGTAACAAAAACTTTGGGCTAACCCAAGACGGGAGCGGCGAGCTATAGCACGACAGACTTTTGGTACTAATAACGAATGCGCATACGAAAACAAAACCGAGTCAGCTGCCAGCAGTAGTACGTGCTGCACGAGGACGACCATCATAATAAAATCCTTCCGCCATAGCATCATGAGGTTAGTTACTTGATCCCAGCACCAAAAAATAAATTGCCCTTCCTTTCACCACAGCATCATGAGGTTAGTTACTTGTCCCATCCCACTTGGCAGCATAAGACTATCAGTTCCTACTCCCACTCCACCGTGGCAGGTGGCTTAGATGTGATGTCCTGGCAAACACGGTTGATGCCCCGCACATTGTTGCAGATCTTGTTTACCACATCTACCAGGAACGCATGGTCAAAATAGTACCTGGAAAAAAATAGAAAGAAAATGGCTTGATATGAGAAAATACGCAGGATGCAGTCAAGTGTTTATACTACTTTTGTAAAACAAACACTACAACAACACAACAGAAAAACAACTTCAGAATAAGGCAAATAAGATGGTTTGGAATAAGGCAGCACCAACTGGTTGAACTTAGCAGGAAGCACCTTGAGAATTTCAGGCTGGGCAACAAGGGCAACAAGAAAAGAGAAGAAAAGGCAAGCCACCAAAGAAATGAAGGTAATCAGCAGACAAGCAAACTTATCTGTATCAGCGGAACAGATTATCGGTACAACATACCTAAAGTTTGCTATGGAAAAAAGTGAAACAGAGTTGGAAACTCTGAGTACATACCAATCTGCAGTCATGCCATCCTCACTGGTGATTGCCCTTAAAACAACAGCATTGGAGTGGGTTCGCTGGTCACCCTGAACCCCAACTGTCTGCACTGGCAAGAACACAGCAAAAGCTTGCCAAATTTTATCATAAAGGCCTGCATCTTTAATAGCTTGAACAAATATCTCGTCCACCTGAAAGAAATAAATTGAGAAACTGTGAATTCACATATTGTATACAAGGTGCTATAGCAAAATTTCAACAATTCTGAAAGTTCGAACCTGACGAAGAACCTCCAAAGCGTTGCCTTGTGTAACATCACCTAGGACACGTACAGCAAGACCAGGCCCAGGAAATGGGTGTCGCTTCAAAAATGAATCTGGGACATTCAAAATACCCCCCAACTTCCGCACCTGCACAGACAATAAAATTTATTATAATTAAAAAATAAAGGCTCCTTGGTTCCTTACATCATGGCACACCTGACAATGCACGAAACTAAAAAAATTACAAATTATATTAAGCAAATTAATTCAAATTGATACCTCATCCTTGAATAGGAGCTTGAGTGGTTCAATGAGTTTTAACTTCATATCTTTTGGAAGGCCACCGACATTGTGATGGCTTTTGATGGTGTGGGAATGCGTCCTTCCACTGCCAGGAGGTGGACATGATTCAATTACATCAGGGTACAAAGTCCCTTGAACTAAATATTCAGGCCTTTTTCCTATCTTCTGTTCCAGCTTGTGAGCAAAGTCATCAAAGACAGCTATGAATTCCCTGCCGATAATCTTTCTTTTCTGCTCTGGATCTTCAACACCCTTTAACTTGCTGAGAAATTGCTCTGAGGCATCAACACATGTAACTGGCAGGTGCAAATCGCTTTCGAAGGTTGTCATTACTCGTTCTCTCTCCTTGTACCTGCAAATGAGGATCTGTGTTAGTTTTATTGCAAACTGATTCGAAATAAGCACAGGTTCTATTGAAAAGAACATAAAGAAATAAGGCAGCAAATTGTCACCTTAACAGGCCATTATCAACAAAGACGCAGTGAAGCCTATCTCCAATTGCCTTGTGAACAAGAGTGGCAGCGACCGTTGAATCAACTCCACCTGACAATGCACAGATAACATGCTCATCAGGGCCAACCAAGCTTTGGATGGTCTTGATTTCTTCATCGAGCACATCTTGCATCTTCCAATCAGCTTTTATCCCACATACATCAAAGAGAAAGCGGCGCAGTGTTTCCATTCCTTGGGCTGAATGTGTAACCTTTACATACATGAGAAAGTTAGTCATGCTATGGCATCAACAAATCCACAAATAGCAACAAGATGGTATGCAAAGACGAAGCACAATGCAGTGGACACAATCATTTCTACCGGCAAGGGAGAATTAAACTAGGTGCTGGTGCTCCATAGGATGAACGAATGAAATAAATGAGCTGCAGTCTAAACCAAGAAGACAAATAATTGATAAAAAAAAAACTTATGCTGGTGAACAACAGATGAAGCAGTTTAATAAATGGGTGACGGTTAATAAGGCCATGTTTAGTTTCAAAATTAAAAATTTTATACTAAATATAGATTAAAAAATAACTAATTACACAGTTTGTATGCTATTTGCAAGACAAATCTTTGAAGCCTAATTAGTCCATGATTTAACACTGAAGTGGTACAGTAACACATGTGCTAATGACGGATTAATTAGGCTTAAAAAATTCGTCTCGCAATTTAAGGAATGATTCTGTAAAAAAAAAATGTTAGTACCCAAACATCTAATAAACACACTACGTAACATTCGAATTCAATTTTTTTACATCGTGAGGTTTGGAATGATTCAACAGTACCATTTACTGTAGCATGTCAGCTTAACGGTTGCTACCTCAGGGTGGTATTGGAGCCCGTAATAGCGCTTGTCCCGGTTCTCGATGGCGGCGACGGCGCCCTGCACGCTGCGCGCAACCACCTCGAAGCCTTCCGGCAGCCTGACCACCTCGTCGCCGTGGCTCATCCACACCGTCTGGCGCTTCCCCGTCTCCTCCTTGTCGTAGAGCGCGGAGGAGGGCGCCGTGACCTCAACATCCATCTTCCCGTACTCCTGGCGGTCCCCTGGCACGACGGCGCCGCCGAGGGACTGCACGAGGAGCTGCATCCCGTAACAGACGCCGAGCACGTGCGCGCCCGCTGCGTCCGCGAAGGCCAGAAACCCGTCGGGGAAAGCGGGCGCCCCGGGGGCGTGGACGGAGTGGGGCCCGCCGGAGAGGATGACGGCGCGCGGGCGTAGGCCCTCGAGGGAGGCGAGCGGCGCCGTGCCGGACACGCAGAGGGAGAGGACGCCGAGCTGGCGCACGCGGCGGGTGATGAGGTGGGTGTACTGCGAGCCATAGTCGAGTATGAGGACGAGGTTCTCGCCGGCGCCGGCGGACACCGGGAGCACGGAGGCGGCGGCAGTGGAGCCCATGGCGGCTGGGAGCGGAGGGGGTTAGGGTTTGGGTGCGCGCGCTAATTGGCGTGAGTGTGGTCGTGCCGAAACGTGGCGTGTGGGTGGGCTGTGTTTCCTAGTCCTAGCTATAATATAGGAGATTATGCAGAGGAGGGCCTTTGTTTGGTCTAGGCCCAACAAGAGAGTAAAGTGATCTGGGCTGTCAAGGTTTCCCGGGCCCCAAGCTGGTTTGAAAATTGGGCCTAGTTCAGTTCAGGAATCAGGACGGCGGCAAGAGTAGTATAGTACGGGAAACGAAACCGAGTCGGTCAGTCAGCTGCGCCCACCGTAATCTGAATCCCCCCTCCCCTGCTCTAAATAAATCCTGATCCATCCATCCTGTTCTGTTGCTGTAGGAGACTAGCAGAGAGCCTGGCAGTCCCAAGATCAAGATACCCTTTTGGGTTTTGCCACCAACCCCCCCGCACGCGCAGCGCAGACGCAGCCCATCATCCATGGCCGCCGCCGCCGCCGCCGCCGCCGCCGCCGTGTCCAATCCACCACCAGCCGCCGTCGAGGCGGAGGCGGAGGCGATGCAGAGGGTGCGTCGGAAGAAGAACTTCAGGGTCATGGAGCGCGTGGACGGGCGCATGGTGAACGTCCTCCAGGGCCTGGAGCTGCACACGGGCATCTTCTCCCCCGCCGAGCAGCAGCGCATCGTCGACTGCGTGCATGACCTGCAGGACAAAGGCCGCCGCGGCCTCCTTAGAGGTCTCTCTGGCCAGTCATCTCTTGCTCTCTTGGTTTTGGTTCTGAATTGTGTTCCTTAATTAATCTATCAATAATCAATCAACCAGAGCGCACGTACTCGGAGCCCCTCAAGTGGATGCGCGGCAAGGGCCGCGCCACCATCCAGTTCGGCTGCTGCTACAACTACGCCACGGACCGCGACGGCAACCCGCCGGGGATCATCCGCGACGAGGAGGCGGACCCGCTGCCGCCGCCGCTCAAGTCCATGGTCCGCCGCCTCGTGTCGTGGCGCGTCCTCCCGCGCAGCTGCGTCCCCGACAGCTGCATCGTCAACGTCTACGACGTGGGCGACTGCATCCCGCCGCACGTCGACCACCACGACTTCGCGCGCCCCTTCTGCACCGTCTCCTTCCTCGCCGAGTGCGCCATCCTCTTCGGCAGGGACCTCAGGGTGGCCGGCCCCGGCGAGTTCGCCGGCCCGGCCTCCATCCCGCTGCCTCCCGGATCCGTCCTCGTGCTCGCCGGCAACGCCGCAGACGTCGCCAAGCACTGCGTCCCCGCCGTCCACGCCAAGAGGATCTCCGTCACGTTCCGCAAGATGGACGCAGCCAAGCTCCCGTTTGGCTTCAGGACCGACCCGGACCTGCAGAGCCTCGAGCACCCCCTGCCTCTTCCTCTGCATGCCCCTGTCCGGCCGGTGGTGCACCGCAACGACGACAGCCCGAGCAGCAGCAGGCCCCAGCTGCTGCAGTCGGCTAGTTCCATTGTCAGACAGGGGATTGCTACAAGAGCGCAGGCAGCCGCCGCCGCTGCTCCAGTGAGAGTGAGACAAAATGCAAATGGCGGCGCGTTCAGCCTCTCCTCCGATGAGTTCCCGGCCCTCGGCGCTGCCTCGCCGGCAACGGCCAGCAGAGGAAGGCGATAGACAGAGATTAGTAGTGCTTTGAGTATCCCTAATACAAAAAGTATATTCTTGTTACACATTTTGGTCAGGTCAATTCATTCTTTGTACAACTAACTAACTAGTCGTATCGTACTGTATCTCAAAGACGTACAAAGAGGACGGATGAATTAACTAGGACACATTTTGGTCAAATCATTCTCTTGGTTCGATGGTTTAGTACTCGATCACGTCACTAGTTCATACTACTCCGATGCAGTGTAGACATTGGGACGATTGGGTGTGTTGAGGAGTTAGAGCGCATATCCCATCGATCGTCGCCTGCCCGCTGTCTGTGGCTGTGGCGGCTGTGCCCTTGCTGCCGGCGCCCACTGCCCGCCGCCCAGCGTCGCTGCCAGGGCCGGGTATTGCGGCCGACGAACACGGTCGATCTGAAAAACGCACGGAGAGAGAAAAAAAAAGGAAAGGGGAAAAATTACAAAAATAAATAAATTAGTACTGTATCTAACAAGTGAGTCTCATATATTCAAGAGAGATTGTTAATGGTCTGCTTGAACATCACCCATCATATTCTAAAAAAAACACTATTGATGATCACCAATATCATTTTTTTTATTGGGGGATAAATCACACTACAGTTGCCCACACGGCCCATGGTCAAATTTTCATATTTGACATCTATAAATTGGCTTGGCTCACTGATTTTAACACCGACATTTCTCTTAAATCTTTCAATATTTGACACCACGCACACATAATTTTTTTTAGGGGCTTGAACTTATTTACTAAGCCTTTTTTTTCCGATCTACGTGAGTGGACAGTTTTGTATCTTTTGGGGAACTAAACGTGGCCGAACTCTCGGAGACCCCGGTCCAAATGCAAATGTAACAGTGTTTAACGTTTTGCACAACAAACCCTTCAACTATTTATGTTTCACTAGGACCCCCTGTGGCCAAAGCAGTGGAGTCAACTGTCAAAATGCTGCTGCCTCGAGTCCTCAACTCTTGTTCACACAAAAAAAAAAGTCCTCAACTATGGTCTACTCCCTCCGTTCCAAAATAAGTGTCGTTTTAGATTTTCGTGTCATAAATTTGACTCAATTTGTAAAAATATATGTAATATTTATATCTCCAAATAATTTTGTTAAAAAACTAGACTTAAAGATCTTTCCGATGATATACTAATCACTTAATATAAATATTAACGACCGTGTTTTCTCGGGAAGCGAGAACGACACTTATTATTTATTTTGGAACGGAGGAAGTAGGTGCTCGTGCCTCAAAAGTACTGAAGGGTAAGAAAACCGCCCGCCCCGCCGTCCCGCCGTCCGCCTCTCCGCCTCCTCCGGCGCCGGCGCTGGAGCGGCCGGCCCACGGAATCTATGGGCAACATGACCCGCTCAGACTCGCCCGTCTCCCGCCGCATCGTCCTCTCTTTCATCGACTTCCTCAACTCCGGTCGGTACTCACTCTTCCATCTCTCCCTCTCTCTTTCTACCACACACCCACGATTCCCCAATCAGATCCCTCACCCGCGTCTCGTTTCGCTGCAATTCGGTAGTCAGACCGTTCCCCTTCTCTCTCTGGATGATCCATTGAACCCACACACAGCACGCATGGTTTCTGCTTCTGCCGTGGCCGTGTGGGCGTGCGTGGGGATCCAATCCTGTGCTGTCCCCGTGTGCTACCAAACCCATCAAATTAGAGCATCGCTCGCACTTTTTTACAGTATGAACTAGTTGTGCATCCCATTGGGATTGTGTATCGAAACCATAGCTCCACGTCTGTGACGGGCACCCCCGCCCCCTCTTCTATAGTAGGGTTACAAGTGCTTGTAGCCTTCTAGTTGGTGGCAGTAATTCAGGGTCCTTTTTGGAAGTGGTGGCTTTCCAAGGAGGTAAGATACGGTCGTGGGCACATTAGATGCTGCATCTCCGATCTCTGCAGGCGAATTTAAAACCCAATGAAATGTTACAATAGGCTACTGTGCAAAGCTCCACATTTTCACGGCAGTCAGAGACTCTGGCTGGCTAGAAGTTGAGAAGCAATATACTGTATAAATAAGTTGATCGGTTTTAATGGAATTAGAACAACTGAAGCATACGAGTTTCTCTGGGTTTTGCTCATTTGTTTTTTCTTGCCATTCAATTTTCTGACATTAAACAGCCATGTTTTCGATGCAGTCGAATTAGCTCCTGGGGTTGATCCTGAAGCCCTTGAAGTTGCTAAGGATTGCCTGGAGTCCATTTTTAGTGTCAACTCATCAGCCACTCGTGAGGCCATACAACCAGGACTGTTGCTTGAGCTATTTGCTTCTCTCGAAGCAAATGAAAGAAACCAGGCAAGAGCTGCTTTGCTGTCACAATCTGTATCAAACAAGCGATCTCAAAATGCGGGTACATCTAATGTCGAAGGAGACTCAAACAAATGCACAACATCAAATGTATGCCTCTCTCTCACCTCATTTGGCACATGAATTGTGTTTCTTTTTAACAACCATCCTTTCCGTGTTGCCCCACAGGCACCATGCTTATTCATATTTCGCATTTACTGACAATATCTTTGCACAATTTGTTCGATGTATATGTTACTCAGAGCTCCTATAACATATGCTGAATTGCTTATACATACAGTTTTGTTACTGTCCCCTAATAGCTTTCTTTAGTTATACTATCTTCTCATATCATCTTTCTGCTTGTCCTGATCAGAATGACAGTCAAATGGAGGATACATTTGACCTAGGTATGACTATGGCATAAATTTTATTCAGATATAGTTGCCTTTTGTTTATCTTGATTTCATTTGCGAGGTAACTAAAATTAACTATGTTCTCATGAACCTTCTTTTATTCATTGGCCAGATCATTCAGGGGACGAACTATTTGCAAAATTTTATGCTGCACTTGATGAAATCAATTTCTTTAAGACATCATCTGCTGGAGCTGAAGATCCTGGCTTAGTTTCAAAAGCAACACAATATTTTAATGATGCATTACTGGTAAAATGATCTCTCCCCCTCTTTTTGTTTTTTCCTTAAGGAACTATTAGTTGGTTCGTACCTATTTCTCCCTTTTTTTGTCCTGATTGTTCTTGACGTATTTATACAATTATTAATTATGGACCTTTTTTTGTTTCTGTTTAGGCGATGCAGAAGTCAGGAAGGAAAAAGGCAAGCTTAGTAGACCTTGCAGAGTCCTTTAAATCAAAAGGTATGTGGTCTAGTCATTTCATGTGTTGTATTTTGAGTAACAATTTGCATTCCCTTTGTGATTTATTAGCTCACTAATGTGCAAATTCTAACTTGGCAATCTTTGCTATTTTTAATGTGTTAAGGTAAAATTCAATAATGTTATAGTTCAAGCCTTCTATATGCATTAATAAATGAATGTCAATGTGCTCGGTCCTGTTATCTGACTGCTTATCATTTATTTATCAGGTAATGAATTCATGAGATCAACCCAACACCTTAAAGCGGTAGAGCTGTACACCTGTGCCATTGCATTGAACAGAAAAAATGCCATTTACTATTGCAACAGGTATGGACCAATTGGAAACATTATGGCTGTGAACTCACGGGTTAATTGATAGAACAGAAAAGATGCATTTGATCCCCCTTCAGTTTCATGTTTAATGTAGGATGGGATCTTGCGATTTAAGGACTAATGTCAGTTTAATACTTAACTGCCTGAACCAGTTTGTACTTTTATGGTGTTCCTATTCTATAATCTGTGATTAGGTAGCAAGTCTCAGTACCTGTACCTGTTATTATTTTTTCCTAGAAATTCAATGTCAGAGTTTAGAAGGCTTGGGGGGGGGGGGGGGGGGGGGGGGGGGGGCTCGACCAACCTAGGTTGGGGGGGGGGGGACTCGACCAACCTAGGCAGTAGCGGAGCCAGAAGCTTTTATGAGCCCGGGCAATTTTTATTATACAAAAGTATTTACCTAAAAAATCACAAGGTACTTCTTTAATATAAAGAAAATTTCCTTTTGATCTTTGGCGACGAGCCCGGGCGGTGGCTCCGCCACTGAACCTAGGTGCAGTGGCAATGTGAACAAGTAGAAATAGACAGCCAATTTCAAGTTGATGAGGACTCAAAGCTCGGTGGTAGAGGTGTATGCGACACTTCTCTCCAACTAAGCTAGGCTACCCTTGGTATAAGGCTGAGGAAGGAAGGCACGTATTTGAGAAATAAACATAAATAATGAGTTAGTTAGAAGCCCATTGATAACTTTTCATTTCTGGCAACCAAAGGACTCTTTAGCTTTTGTTAATCCATGATGTCATTTACTTGCTTCCAATTTGATGTAACATGTACATGTCACTTCCAGGGCTGCTGCGTATACCCTTCTTAATATGAACAATGAAGCTATTGAGGACTGCCGGAAGTCAATTGAAATTGACCCTAGCTACAGCAAAGCATATAGCCGACTTGGATCTGCTTATTTTGCTATTGGGAATTATCACGATGCTCTGTACAAGGGATACTTGAAAGGTATCTGTTGTCGTGCTGCCCTTTTTAACCTTTTCCACAGTTAGAATTAGAACGTGCAGTTGCCTGTGTTGTGTCTTTTATATGAACTGTGAATCTGGAGGTTGCAATTGACCCTAGCTACAGCAAAACATATAGCCGACTTGGATCTGCTTATTTTGCTATAGGGAATTATCACGATGCTCTGTACAAGGGATACTTGAAAGGTATCTGTTGTCGTGCTGCCCTTTTTAACCTTTTCCACAGTTAGAAGGTGCAGTTGCCTGTGTTGCGCCTTTTATATGAACTGTGAATCTGGAGGTTCAACTTTTGTTTCTTGAGTAACTTTTAGCATACCGTGGCATCCAACCCCAAAGCAATTTTCTTCCTTAACATCTGTACTTTTATAGAAATCTAATTAGAAAAAAATTAGTTCAGTTCCCTTTGAGTCCTAATCAAGTTCCACAGCCAAATCCATACCATGCTTTTTTATGGTGACATGCTTTAAGCACTGTGTAATCTACTAAAGTCTGGATCTTCAATTTATTCTGATGATTCCTGATATTTCAATTATAATGGTTTTTTTTTTTCTGCCTGATCAAACTAATTGCTCCACTTGTTCGTCCTGCATATTTCTGCACTGTAGTGTTATGTTATCCAATAATGTGTGGAATGTATAGTTAATCTACCTTGCTCTTTCTTGCAGCTGCTGAGCTTGATCCTAGCAATGAAAATGTCAGGCAGAATATTGAGGTAAACATTTTATTTTTTTCTACTTTATTTTCATTTGGATCATGAGTATGGAAAGCTAATGTATATTTTTTTCTTCGCTTTGCTCTCTGTCCAATAAACTCAGGTCACAAAAAAGAAACTGGCTGAACAACGAGTCCCACCAGAAGAGCAGGTACTGTCACTAGAAATTTGCCTATACCTCTGAAGTCGAGTTTGAGATGTGTCCTACAAATGAGCACTATTTTTTTTTTTTTTTTGTAAAATGAAATACTTCACTTGTAAAAAGGCTGCTAGTTGGGATGTCTACTGAAGATTATGTTTTTATTATTGTTGTATGCTTTTATTTTGTTCTTTGGTCTAAATTGACAGCTGATCCATCATCTTGTTTATAGAACACACATGCACGCCAAGCTCAAGGACCACATCCAATATTTACAAGTGGTGGTGTTCCTTTCAATGTGTTTCCACCAGGTAGTTCTCCAGGTCAAGAATTCTTTGCTGGCTGGTCATCTGATATTGGTGCACCACCACCAGGACATTCGATAAGTATAAATTTGAATGACATTTTTGGTCAAGCAAATGTCAATGCTAGCGGTCAAGGATCGAGTCAAACATCGAATTCAAATAGCCATACTCCACCTGCTTCGTTCCCAACTGGTGTTGCTGTTCCTCCCCCATTTGCCTTCTCGGGCTCAGGCAATGAAGGAACTCAGGCACACCAAGCTTCTAATGGACATGAAGGGGAACATGGTGAACCAGATGTACGCAGGGATGATGGCATTCATATAAATGTGGCTGGACCTGAGCAGGCTGCGGAGGCTTTGAGAGCTGTGATGCAGATGCTTGGACCACAGATGGGTCCACATGAAGGTGCACCTAGAGGTTTGATACTAATCTGCTTCATTTACAATGGTTGTTTCTTTTGAGTTAAGTTTGTCAAGCTCATGCTTTGAGCAGAATAGGGCATGTCTTCTCTAGTTATCCTTGAAGGAATAACTCCTAAATAAATGAATGCAATCCATGTCTACTGACTTGTTTGTATCAAACAAACAATCATTTCAGTGCATTGAACAAAACACCATAGATAGGTGTGATCGCTGATCCCAATAAAAGGAAGGCATACTATTGCTTGCATTACCAAAAGAATGATTGGTATAGTTGTGTACATGTTTCCAGTTTGCCTTTTGTCTCTTTATTAGTTCATTGTCCAGTTGGGGCGAAAGTGATAGTTCTGAATTCTTCACGTACAAGTTGGGTGGAAATCTTATTCATTGAAAAAGAAGAAGCTATTTTATTTTTCTATCATGCGGGGACACCTAGAGTAAGTTTTGAATGATAGAACGAGTTAAATATGAACTATTCTGTGACATGTTTGCTGTGCAGGACCAGGTTAATACGTGGGAAGTAGGAAAATGTATTACGCGGCGTATTGTTGAATTGTCATCTGCAGATGTCTTGTGTGGGACATTATTTTGTCTTTTCCATCCTGATGAAGAATGGAATTTCTTGTGCACCTTATAGCAATATGTCTGTGCTACAATTCCACCTTAGTGGTTGCCGGCACATTTTGCTCAACTTACCTGCTCTGTTCATCTTGGCGGAGATGTATCATTACCTATACTGAGTCTTGTTTGTTGAGATTGTCCCGTGATTTGTGTATACCTGTTGGTCCATTATGTGATTTAAAGCCATTTTGCCCCCTGTTTTTTCGCTACTTGTTGGTTGACAGACCCTATTTTAACACACAAACAATGCAAATGTAATGGTGGAGGGGAGGGGGGGTAAGTGTTAAAATTACCCACCTCTCAATCTGCCCATCAGATACGTAAAGGTTACACACGGACGATGATTGTACATGATACTCTCCAGAGCGTATCATGTGCAATCATCGTTCGTGTGCAACATTCAACCACAGTCACAAGATCTGTATCCGATGACCAGATTGAAAGGTGGGTAATTTTAACACTTAAACCTCCCCACACACACAGACCCTATTTTAACACACAACCAATGCAAACATTGCAAATGTAATGGGGAGGGGGGGTTAATCTGGCCATCATATACAGATCTTGTGACTGTGGTTGGATGCTGTGGCAGAACCTCCTGAATTAAGTGGCCCACATGCACCCATCATTGTCCTAAAGACTTCTGATCGGCGTGCACGAGTTCCAAATGACTCAAGAGATCTGTCGGGTGTCCTCGGGAAACCCGAATCATCCACGTTACATTCTTTTAAGGAATTCCCTCGTCAAGCATCACAGTATTACAACAGTTTTATAGATAAGATAAATCAGAGTAAAAGTGGAAAGAGTATATAACATAGATTGAAACTTAAGTTTAAAAGTTTACAACCCAGAAGTACTTGATACATAAAAGGTTTGGAACTTTATATTACATATACCACACAATTTTTGTTACTTACCCAAGGTCAAACATCAGTGTCATCATCACTCTCCTCCACAAGAGTAAAAAAACATTGATCACCAAAAGGATGATCAATAAACTCACCTGCAACAAAGGTTAACGAACCCTGAGTACAAAAGTACTCAACAAGACTTAACCGTCTAGAAAAGAGGAGAAGACTCAGGTATGAAGGTTATAGGGATTCAAGGTAAGTCTTTAGCAAGATCAAAACATTTCTTTTGCATAAAAGCTTACTAATAGTAAAGCCTATTTTCAAGTTTTAACTCAAGATTAAACTTTATAACTATCCAAGGATTCTCAAACCTTCATATGAATAACACATCTTTAGTTCTTATCTCATCAAGTTCCCATTCATTACTACGGTGAGAGTCAGTGGATTGAGGCTCCATATCTGAGGAAACACGGCGATTCGAATCGATTAAACCCAGCTGGGGATTCAGTACCACACGACATATGTAGATCTTAATCTTGCATATGTCAACCCTATCTATAGATCCTCTCATACAAGAACGGGTCCAGCGTCACCCGAGAGTACAGTACACCTCGAACCCGACTATCTCATAGCCCCGAGGGTACACGCTACTCCCGCCATCTCTCCACTCCCAGTACGCGGTTGACTGTTCTCAAGTATCGGAATAGCTATAGATGAGGCTTACCACCGCATGTGGGCTGTACTCAAAGGTCTCAATCACAGCAGGCCAACAACGATAAAGTCCTATGTTGAGTAACCTTACAACAAGACTCCATTCTTGATGTAAGTTACTATAATTATCATGTTGTCTCAAGATTCATTAATCCCATAACATAGCAACCATTTTTAAAACACCTACTATAATGAAGTAGTAAAGCATGACTAAGCATACTAAGTATTTTTATAAAACGGGTATCAAGGTTAAGTATTGGAATCATCAAGGTTGGTAATGCATCAACTAGGATTCACCCAACTCCTATTTACCCAATGCATCATATTAACTCAAGTGATATAAATAACTTTATAAAATACAAGGATAGGTTTAATGTCCGGGGCTTGCCTGGTTGATCAGCGAAGTCCGGTGACTCAGAAAAACCAGAAGGATCCAAACTCTCAGAAGAAACCCACTGTGGATCCGGTTCTTCCGAAACGAGATCTACACGTAGAAGTGCATATGCATGATCAATGAAATGCTTATGACATGATCATGGTAAAGATGGAAATTTTCTAAGTTGTAGACATTTATTTGTACAATCTTCCATCACGGTATAGTTGCAAACCAACAAAACCAACTTAGCTATTAAATTATATATTATTACTAAGCAAATTTCATTATCTTTATTAAGAAAGGTTATGAAACTAATTAGCAACAAAAGATCATCTGCATAAAGGAATCCATAACCAGGGAGCAAATCATGCTACTGATCCCCTGATTGTCAAACAAAACCAAAAATCATACAAATCTAAAAGGGATTAACAAATTCTATTTATTTTATAAGTCATTTTAATTAGCTTTTACTTATGAACAAATCATACTTATTCAAACAGAGCTGAAATTAAACATGAAGGTAGATATCAGTGACATAAACTCACATGTCAAATTTCATGATTTTTGGAGAAACACAGAAAATCACATAATTCATCAAAGTTGCATTTATTAATTAAAGTACAGATTTATTTGTCATAGTAAAAGTACTCAAAACACAAGTTTTATAATTTTTATATTAGCATAGACATGTTATCATCTAACATGTCAAATTTCACAATTAACAGAGCTATAGAAAAATTATTACAAAAAAAACAAAACTAGCTACTGTGCATAAAGCTATAAAAAGAAAAACTCAAATCTAGCCCAAACTGGGCTTTCGGCCTGCTCCCGCGCGGCCCAACGCGCGCGAAAGACAGCTCGGCCTGTCTCCGCCCGCGCGCCTCGGCGACTTTGCAGAAAAGCCCTTCGGTTTAAACGAAAACAACCCGCAGTCCTGAGCACCATTAACATGAGTCACGAACTTTGCAACCAACACCCTGAACTTTCTTATCTTTACAACTATGAGGTCCCCGACCATGGCCAGAGCGGACGGCGGCGCACCGAGCGCCGGCGAGCCTTACGCCGGTCAACTCCGGCCAGTAGAGACCTAACGGACGCGAGCACCAACACCGGCAAGTCACCCGCAGCCGATAGAGCTCCTAACCCTAACCGCTACCACTCCGGTGAGGTCTGGCCACGCACGGCGGCGGACCGGATCATGGCGGAGCTGTTCCGGCGAACCTAGGCTAGTAGCAGTAGAACAGAGGGGCTAGGAAGTTCCAGTAGCTCACCCTGATGCTGGCTATGTAGTTGGTTCGAGCGGAGGATGAATGGAGAGGAGAAGTCCACGGAGCAGTGGCTTGCGGCGGCGAGCTCCGGCGAAGAAGACGATGTTCCGGCGAGACCTGAGCGCCAAAAGGAAAACCATCGAGCCGATGAGTAACCTGGGGTCAAGGCGAAACATAAACATGAGACAGGGAGAGTAGAGGAGTGCTCGGTTGAGCGGACCACGGCGAGGTCGAGCTCAGCGGCGATTTCGCCCGGCGGGAAGAAGAACGGCGAGCACAAGCGCTCTGAGGCAGTAGAGATAGAAAGGATGGTCCTGGAGGTGCGCAAGTGAATAGAGAAGTTATAGTTGCGGTCAATTTTGGATGAGGACGATCAGAGGCAGTGAATTTGGGGTTTGGACGGAAAGGAGTTCGTCGGTGCCCTAGGTGGCAAAACGGCGACGGCGAGCTCAGGAGAAGGTGCCACGACGCGAGGGAGAGCGCCAGCAGCTGCTTCACTTTGCCACGAACACGGTTGCGCGCTCATTCGGGAGAGATCGACGCCCTTCGCGCGAGCAGCAGCGATCAAAATATCGGCTTCCTGCCGCCATGAACAGGGAAACAAACATATCCCCCTTCTCCTTTATACCCTTTCAAAAATTTAGAAATTACTTTGGATTTTTGAATATAAGTTGAAAATATGTTAAAATATCAAATGCTCAGAATTCAATACTGAACATCTTTTATTTTTGTAACATATGCAAAATATGCTTAGATTTTGAATTAGGGTTTGAAAATCAAAAGGGGACAAAAAGGGCAAAAGGGTATTTTCCCAATTACTTTTGATTTCGTATGAAAACTTGAAAAACTTTATACATCAAAGTTGATCCTTATAAAAAATGGAGCAACTTTGCTTTTTAAAGTTTACCCAAATTCTTTTTAGATTTAGAATTATGAAAAAGGAGACAAAAATAGGGTTTTTAACTTAATTAAATTATTTATTTGAATTTCAACCAAATTTGAATTATACCTCAATGGTGACTTGAAACATGATCCCAATACACCTTTGAGACATAATACCAAGTTGTGGTAAAAAATTCAATTACTATATAAGAAATTACCATAGTACCCTTATATAGCATAAAAGCACTATTCACAACAAGAAAGCATAGACTAGGGTTGCAAACTTAAACACTCCTTATCCACTAAGCACAAGCATAAAGAATAAAACTTGTTTTTAGTGAATGCAAAATTGGGTTATCAACTCAAATAAAATGCTAGTGCATATGATGACATGTTAGGTTTTAGCCTGCTTAACACCAAAGTGTTACAGATGTTGTAAAGGTTACACACGAACGATGATTGCACAGGATACGCTCCCTAGATAGATACTATAACAAATATGTCTAGAATCTAGATAGATTGTGTCTTTTGGGCTGGGCCACCATATAAAAGAAATGAAAAGCTCAGAAAGGACGAAAGTCGAAACAAACAGGGACATGACACGCTTCATCAAGTGGCTAATGCTTATTGGCGGCTTTGGCATCCTTTGACAGCCATCATTTGAGTAGTGAACTGTGAAGGTGAGGATGCCTTTTATTCCTGCACGGCCCCACCAATTAATTAAGGGTTTTGCTATATTCCATGCTCCTGAGATTTGGATTTTTTTTTCCAGACAATGCATATGAGCTATTGGATAGGAAACATACGGTCCAGATTTGGGTCCTATTCATCGTCTTTCTCTAGGCTCCAGCAGCTCTCGCCCTTGCCGCTGCCCACTGCCCTGCCGTGGTGTGCTAGGGCTATGGACGCAGAGCTCCGGCTAAGCCAAGCCCTAGTATGCCTGCGGCGGTCGTCTTGTCCCTCGTTGGAGCTCCCCCGCTCTGACCTAGCCCGATTGCCTGTGCCGATGCTAGGGCACCTAAACGTCCCCTTCCAAGTCTTTTGTAGTTAGGGGAAAAAGGGGGGTGATCGGAACCTTAGTCGTCGTGGCAGAGAGGAGAACTACCTTGGATTTGCCATGGCCACCGCCGGATCTATTTGGCGGAGTTGGGGAGGTCGTCGGATCCGCATTGGGGCGTGGTTGACCACAGGAAGGAGGTCTGTAGGCACCAGAGGGAGAGAGAGAGAGAGAGAGAGAGAGAGAGAGAGAGAGAGAGAGGAGTCGTTGCCGCCGGAGGGGAGAGGGAGGAGCGGCGATGGGGCGGGCGCAACGTTGGCTAGAGTGTGCGTGGGGCGAGAGGGAGAGGAGACGTGTGCTGCTTCGTCGCATGAAAAAATAGGCATATGTTAGATAGGAAACGTGATTAATTAATTGACCAAAATGAAATGCTTCAAAGGAGCCGAACCTATGGCTAAAATTTTGCTTTTGCATCATGAGATGAGACCAATACCAAACTGAAAGCGTCCTATTCAGGTTGAAACATTAACTGATTGTCCCACCACCTAATGACATATGGACACGGATTAGGGATTATTTCCCATCACAAGCACAACCTGCGCCCCCCACATGGACAAGCCCAAGCCAACCCACCCTTTGTCCGTTCGTGTCCATCACAGTGTAGCATCCCATAAACACACTACGACACGCTTCTAGAGTAGAAGTACAGCTAGATACGTGCAACTCCATTTATTTCTAGTATTGACAAAGCAATTGCCAAATTTCTGCACTGGAATAGAGTAAAGTGATAGTATCATTTGTTGAAAGGGAGAAAAACGAGTGCCTTCAGGTATCACTTCTCCTTGGTTGACACTTGGCAGGCCTCCCTCCGTTTTGTCTTGTTTCTAAGTTTCTTCTTAATACGAGTTTGTTTATATAACAATCGGGCGTGATCACACCTGATTTTCCCCCTCTTGTTATTATTCATCTTCTACCCCTCCCTCATTTTTCTCCTCCTGCTACTCGCTACTTGCCATCCACCATCGGCCATAGCCCCACCATTGGTACTCACAAATCACAAGAAATGTTGTTTTCTATAGAAAGAAAAAAGACAGAAGTTGTGAGAGAGGCTTGTAGGAACCCTAGCCACTGTCGCCGCCGTTTCATCTCCGGTGAGCACAGATCCAGTTGGAGGAGGAGGAAGAGGAGGGGGAGGGGGCCTACCTCGCCGCCGCCACCACCATGTCTGAGGGAGCTTGCACGGATCCGACATGGCCACCATGGTCACCGAGGAGGAGCTTGCCAAGCGATGGGAAGGAGCTTCTGTGACGCGGCGGAGGGAGCAGGCACGAGAGAGGAAAATCATGTGTTGGAGTCATCCAAAACACTCGCATGTGTGATAGCATTAGTCATTGATATAGGGTGTGTGTGCAAAAACTAAACGACATCGTCATAGACTCTATTCAATAAGACTTATTATGGCTGCGACTAATTTTTTGTTAGAGAAAAATGAAAAAAAAAATATTGTTCCATGATTGAAAAGTAGAACTAATTCTGACCTAATAACTCAAATCAGAGCTATAGTTTTTAATTAACTGTTTATCATGCATGCTTTGACTAGTTTTGTTTTGACTTTGTTAATTTTAAATTATAGTGTGCTAGCTTTGTAGAAGAAAGTAAAATCTACCCCTAAAGACATGTGTCACTGGATGTACATTAGGAGAGAGACAATACAATGATGCACACCAGGAGAGCATGTACCGAAAATCATAGAGGTAGGACGTAGGATATGAATATCGGTCTTGAACTTAAGTTTTTTTCTAGGGAAAACCATTGATTTTATAACAATACTTTTACTCCTTGTTTGTTAAACCTATAGCTACCTATCCTTGCGTTTTTGGAATCTTACCATGACTATGTGAAAAAAGTGCATGTACATAGGGTAGGAGTACTCCTAGTGGGCGTTCTTTGGAAATGAGAGGGAGGAATTGGCGCTGCGATTTTAAAACTATCGATAACAAATCAAAGAACTCGCTGGGTATTCCTAGTGCAGTACCAAGGTAGTTTCTATAGAAATTTAAATGAGCATATCAGATAGATAAAAACCTGACATGACAACCGATTTAATAAGAAAAGAGAAGAAAATAGAAAGAAATGGTTTTAAAACAAGAAACAATGTCTTCGCCAGAATAGAGACGGAAAGAAACGACGTGAACCACGTTGAGGAAGGAGCCTTCATTTCTATCCACTCCCTCTAGCGAACTGTTTGGTTGGTGCAAAGTAACGTTAACGCAAATGAAATCTAGTGCAATTGTGATTCCCGCCGGTAACATCTGCAGGTTTAAACTCTTTGCGTTTGTGATTCGGTGCATCGAGGTCTCATCTCATCGTCGCCGCGGAGAAGGTGCCAGGACCTACGGAGCTCTGACGGCGTTGTGGCCACGTGCGTGAGCTCGTCGTGCCATGGGACTATGGGAGCCCATCCATGCTAGTGTGCGGAGAGAAAGGAGCGGGAGCAAAGGATCCTAGCTAGGGGAGAATGGATGAATGATTGGAAGGACCACACGATAAAAAAAATACACTGTAGAAGGTACTTTCTTATACAATGTCCTATATTATCGGAACTAGTATCAGAATTTGTATTGAAAGTGCTCTTAGATCTCATATTTGATATTGTCTACAATTATTTTATATTAAATAGGGTAAAACCAAATGACTTCATATAAAGAGTCTTTTTTAAATTATGCTCTCAACTGAAATAGTGGCTTTACCTTATCCTAGTAGATTTTGTATGGATTATATGAGAGTATGTTTGTTTTAAAGACTTTGCGAATCTATTTGTCCAACCATTTGGATAAATGGATTAGAAATTTTTTTTTGGAAAAAAGGAGTACCACACGCACTACTCGCTAATTAAACAGCAACGCTCCATAAGGTCTAATTTGAAAACTTCATCTTCTTTGAGATCCTAGACTCTTTCCTAAAATAGATAATTCATAGAGATGTTATTTTAGTTATTATCTTAGTTTTTGATGGAGGTTTTTTATTCTGGGTTTTGGTCCACCTTGCTTCCAAAAGAGATCTAAAATAAGAATTGTTTTTGAAAAATAAAATCCAGTAGGAAATGATCAAGAAGAGAATTAGGCTCGTCTTCGGCCCTATTTGGTTAGACCCCCTTTAGACCCCCTAAAGTTTAGTGCTCTCTAGAGTTTAGTGACCATGTTTGGTTATATAGTGACTAAAGACCACTAAAGTTTAATCACTTTTAGCTACCTCTCTACGATTAGAGAGCCCTAAATTTTAGTGGGGCGTTTGGTACTTTAGGGTCTGTTTGGATGTTACTAAAATATTTACACCTGTAAATTATTTGCACCTGTATTTTGTTGTGCAAAAAAAACAAGACAATAATTATCCGATGGTAAAATGATGTTTGGAAGCACACTATCAGGCAATAGTGATTGCGCCATCAGACTGTAGAAATCGGATTGAGCTGATAACACCAAGTTTTGCAATTACTCAAGAAAATCAGAAACGCGAATCAAACAACTCGAGGTCTGAATGAGTATATTATCCTAGCAACTCACCAACAGAACTTATCAGATGACAATCTCGATTCAGATCCAGTCCCTAAAGATTACACACAAAGAGGAAAGATGGGATCATAATCGAGAACATGCCTGGAATCTGAGAAGTAGATGCACACGCGTCTCGATCTGGTTGCTATTGTCGTGGATTAGCTAACTGCCGCCATGGATCACGCCTCACCCTACTGCTGCCATGTAACGAAGAACTCGATGAGTCCCTCCTGTGCGGGAGGGAGTATGATGTGGGTGCCTCCTAAGACGCCGACGGCAGCGCGAACAAGTTAGCGCTTCGCATGGCCAGCTTTCGAAGTTGTTCCCCTAGCGACGACAACACCGCCCCTTGGCGCCGACGACTAGAAGATGAGCTTCACGAAAACTTGAGGCGTTGCTGGCGGTAGGAAGGACCGACCCGGTCGATTGCAGATCCAGGGATGGCGGGGCCCGGTGGTCTTGATCTCCTGTCGGTGCGGGGTCTCTCGGATGGAAGCTTCGATGGGCGGACGAGGAGGCCAAGGCTGTAACGCCGGTGGCGCCTCTTGATGACGCGGAGACGAAGCGACGACGATGCTGAGACGAAGCGAGCGTGAGGGACGAGGCCACGATATTTGTCGTATTTTTTTTACAGACACGCTGAGAAGATTATTTTTATCCGATTGATTTGCCTCAAACCAGATGTAATATTATTAGGCCATCCGCAATGGTTGTCAAATAGCTAGCTAGGAGGAATTCTATTGGCTCTCAATAGTACTTTACAAATAGCTAGCGAGATGACGTATAAAAATAATAAAAAAGTAGCACTCTTATTGGCTATCGAGGAGAGAGATCAAATAGCTAGCAACTTCCCAATAGCTAGCTATTTGATATCTCACCTCGATAGCCAATAAGAGTGCTACTTTTATAAGTTGCCTCATCAAAATAGTATTTATTTATATGTCTCATCTAGCTAGCTATTTGTAAGTTGCCATTAAGAGCCAATAATATTTTTCATAAAGACCAAATAGCTAGCTACTTCAACACCATTGCAAACGCCTTTAGGCTCACGGACCATCCAAACAGTGAATTCCAGAATGAGCTGAGCTGTAATTTACAAGGGTTTTAGATAGAATACTGGATTTCCAAACCCTAACCAAACCGGGCCTTCATCTCCCTCCTCTTGTTCATTTATCGGTGTGCGGTGTGCGGTGTGCCTGCCTCCGCACCGCCAGTCCGCCACCGGCCACCGCAGCAGAGCAGAGCAAACCCTCCTCTCGCAGCCTGCAAAACCAGCGGCGGCACACCTCGCCACTGCTGCCGGGGACAAACAAACGGAACGAACGCAGGATCACCTCGGATCTGCGCCTCGCCGGACTCCCGACGAACGTCACGTCACTGAACGGACGCTGCAGATTTGGCCTGCTTCGCTCCACTGGACGCCTAGCCGGATTTGACAACGCCGCGTACGCTCACACATCCAACCCGCATCGTCTCCGGCCTGCCAGTGCGCGCCGGAACCGGGGCTCCTTCCATGCATTCGCCGAGGTCGCGCATTCGCGGCCGCGACCCGCATCCACACCCACACCCGCCCTCGGCTGGTGGACGACGAGGAGGAGGACGCCACCGCCGCGGGTCACCGCCTGCTCCGCCCTCCCCGCGCTACCAGCGCCGCCCGCAGAGGCGCACCCCGCCGCCACGGCGCGGCGGCGATCCCCCGCAGAGGCGCACCCCGCCGCCACGGCGCGGCGGCGATCCCCACCCCGACATCTCCGCCGCCGCCCACCACCGTATCCTGCTCGAGGCCGGCCGCCTCGCCGCGCACTACCTGGTCGCCCAAGGCGTCATCCCCGAGCACGTTCTCCGGGCCAGGGAAGACCCGCCCGCCCCACGCCCCGCGCACCCTCCCGCCAGCCGCGGGAGAAAGCTAGACGACGACGGCAGCGGCGGCGATCGGAGATCGCGCCGGAACGATGGGGACTGGGCCCGCGCCTGGGAGGATGACGACAGGAAGGCACGGAAGTCGACAAGATGGGACAGGAGGAGCCAGAGCTTTGATGACAGGCGTAAGTACCACGACGCCGGCCATGATGTTGACCGGGGTGCCCGCCGGACTCGAGACTATGATGAGCCCAGGAGACCTCCGATGTCGAGGTCCTACTCGCATAACGATCGCCGGCCTTCCGCTGACAGCGGCAGAGTGGATCCAAGGAGCAGGAGCAGGAGTAGAAGCAGGACCAGGAGCTACTACGCTGGCAGTGGCAGCAGCAGAGATTTGGATCACACCAAGGTTCGAGACTCTGACAGTATTCCTGTTGCTGCTGCTGCTGGTGGAGACTGTGATGTGCACTACCGTCGTGTTGATGAAATGCAAAGGCAGCAGCGGAGGGTGCCTAGTTCAGCAGTGGTTGCAGAGGTGAATGGCAGTGCCTATCAGGAAATGGCTATCGAAGACGGGGAGATGGAGTCAGAGATCCATGGACTGAATTGTACTCGAGACATTTCTGAAGGCGAGGATGGTGAGTTTGAAGAAGGCATTTCTGGAGATGAGGACGGTGAGTTTGCAGCTGTTCGCTTGAATGGTGAGGATGGTGCTGAAATGGATGTCACCCACACCCAGCACCAACTGTATGATTCTGATACAAATGTTCATCCGTTGGAATCTGTTGACGAACCGGCGGTGCCCGTGCATAGGGGGTCCCAGCTCAGCAATGCCGTAGAGGACAGGGAAGCTGCCAATGCACCCATGGTCATGGATGCTTGTACGAGGGAAACATTACGTGAGGACAATGACTGCTCTGAAGCAAGGGATGAAATGGTGGCTCCACATCCACAGAGTGAAGGTGAGGCTGGTGTTGGCCATTTTATTAACAGAGATAAACCAGAGCTGCCAGCTTCGTGCAGAATTTTTTACCTCAACGTCGTCGAAACTCCAGATGCCTTTGAAATGACTGAGATTTCTGGTCATCCTCCATCAGATCATGTTTCTGATTCTGTGCCTGATTTAGTTGGCCAGATACACCAGCGAACTAACTGTCATGCTTCAGGAATTCAAGGTCAAGATGGGCAGCGTGCAGGGGATAGTCACATGTTGAAGAGTGGGCATGACTTGATTAGGTATGATCTGAACAGCGAGGTTGTTGAAGATGCACAGGATATTCACCTGGTGGAGAATGAGAGATCACTTTGAAGCCATGGCATTGATGTGTATGATACGACTAAAATCCAACAGAGCAATGGGCATTTACATCTGAATCAAGATGCAGATGAGCTGGAACATGAAAACTACTGGATGGAGAACCATACTGTGATTGGTGAGCAGCTGCTGCTAAGTGATGGCATGGACGGACATCCTGTCCGTAATTATCAAATGGCGTCAGAACACAAGCGTTTACCTATGGGTGTTTATGATTTGCAGAGCTACAATCTGAAAAGTGAGAAAATGCTTCTAAATGATGGTGCTGACAAACATGCACATGATAATTGCCATTTGAAGGATGAGCAAATGCTTTTCAATCAATCTGTGAATCGACAGGCTAGAATTCACAGTAGGGCCAATGAGCGAACAATTCCTGTGATTAATCTCGAAGATGATGATTATGAAGAGCAGTATGATATCAGGGAGTTTGTTGAATCCAAGTAAGCCTTTTTAGATTTTCTTTTGTTGTAGTCTCAAAGGGAAAGAAAAAAAAATCCTTCACATGCATCTAAACATGTTCACTATACACAACTGTAGTATTCTGCAACAGCAAACCTCAACCTTTTCTCACGATCCTCAGTTTTTGTTGGACCGAGATCACGACCTTTTATTTGCCTTATATGGGATCCCTTTACAGTTGGTACACCTTTTCTGTGCTAACATTAGCTTTGTTCTCCACATGTTTTTGTGTGAACTGTCATCCACAAACCACAACTAGATGACTTCCCCGCGCGTTGCTGCGGGTACTCAGAGAATAATTTCATTTATATTATTGATTGTGGTTGCTGTATTTTTATATTATGTTCAGTGTGTTGGGGTTGTTAGGTGGAGGGCCCCACCCCTCATATTTCTTGCTTTTCGTTTGTGTTGTGGGCTTCGTTGGTAATCCATGGATTACCTGCGAATCCTTTTGTACCTTCTATGCGAATCCTTTTGTACCTTCTATGTGTAGGTCTATTGACCACTCTTTTCTGCTTAATGAAAAACGGGCTATATCCTCTGATCCCAAAAAAAAATTGTGGTTGCTGTAAATATTAATCTAGTTGTCAGAGTGCAAGTTATGCAAGAAAATATATAATGAATAGCTATTTAGTACGTACAGCAATGGATATATGTTGGATATGTTTCGTGACGTCGAAAAAGTAAATGGAGACAAAAAGAGATTGATTTAATATTATGACCGATGAGGATGGTCTGGCATTAGTTAAGGGAATCCACTCAGTTGAAGGAACCGATCGCGTTTCAAAAGTATAGTCAAGCTGAAAATTAAGGATTAAAGAACTCACCTGAAAAGGAAAATAAAATATCAGAATATTTCAAAACTCTTTCACTAAGAAATACTGAAGGAGTGCATAAAAGAATTACCTGTGTGATTTGGATGATGCTCACAACTTACTTGGAGGTATTGATGTTGCCTGTAGATGAGATGGACAAAGGGAAGCACCAATGATGATGTCATGGTGCCAGCAGCCGGAAACCATCACGCAGCTCAATTGTAGTTTTAGATGTCACCAAACTATTAACTTTTTTTCACTCTCTCTCCATCACATCACCATCACATCAATGGTTAGACGCATGCATGAAGCATTAAATGTTAGTAAAATAAATAACTAATTATACTTTTAGTATGTACATGTCGAGACGAATCTTTTGAGTATTCATAGTCTATATTTGGACAAAGTTTGTCAAATAACAACGAAAGTGCTACAGTTGAGAAAAAATCTCATCTTCTCAATCTAAACAAGGCCTTACAGGAGACAGAGACGATGTGTGCTGCTGAAATTTACCACCATCGAGGCATCAATATGGTCATTGCTGGCTATATAGGCAGTGGCATGGAGAGAATAATCGTCTCTCTGCTCTGTACGCTTGAAGAAATATTTATTGGATCGGAAGGGCAAGGGATCGACATGCTGCTACATGTATCAGTGGTGGGGACAGAATATATGGGAGGGAAGAGGATGTGGAGTGAACCGACACTTGATTAGTGCTGAATTTGGAGAGATGGTAACCATTATTAACAGTGTCGTGGGATTTGATGGAGTGTGGAACGCCATAACCATTGAGACTTGAGAGAAGTTAACTTGGTTGTGGAGCCCCAAGATGATATGGCTTCATGAAATTGTAGAGAAATCCTCTAGTGGGATTTTGCTTTATAAGAGTTATAGATTCCTGGCTCTGCATGGCCACACGATGCAGCGAACACTGCATTGGACATTTGGATGATGAAAAGTACTTGCTAAGTCTCTAATAAACTGGTTTGTTTTTAGTAGCATATAAACATGTTTGTGCTATGGGAGACAAACGGTTTTCACATAATCTAGAAATGTTTGTGCTATGTCTCTAATAAACTGAATTCATGCGCAACACTGAACATTTTTCACATATTCAGCTGCTCTTCTGCCCATGTTCTATTGATTTCAAATCTCGACATGAATGAACCCAAAATGGTTTGTGCACACTCAACAAATATTTCGTCGGATCTGTTGGAGTATGAGATTATTAGGCCCATGAGGCCCATGTATGACTATATTGCTACCCTCCTAGGTTTAGCCAAAATTAATCCAATCACTCTTTCAATATGGTATCAAGCTAGGGTTTCTTCTCTCTCCCTCCCTCCCTCCCTTCCTGACGACGTCTTCCCTTGCCGGCACCGCCGTAGTCACCATGGCCGGCGGGCCACCTCCTCCCCCTTCACCCTACCTCCGACTCTTCCCTCCCCTCCCCTCCTCCTTCCCAGGCCCAGCGGTCGCCGCAACCGCCCAGGATGCGGGCGCGGGCGCCGCCGCCGCGGGCGCCGCGTCCTCCTCCACCGCCGCTGCCGGTGCGCCCCAGCAGACGCGGGCGCCCTCCTCCGGTCGCTGGCAGCATGCTGGCCCGTGCCTCACCGACCAGGCGGGGCCGTTCCCCTGCTGCGCGCCGGCACGGGCTGCTCCCTCCCAGGCGGCGCAGCCGGCCTCCCCCCTGCTCCCGGCGCGGGCCACGGGCGGCCTCCTCGCGTGCAGCTCCCTCCCAGGCGGAGCTGCCCAGCTGCAGCCGCCCCCCGTGCCCCAATCTGGCGCCGGTCCGGCGGCACCTGCTCCCGGTGCGGCCACGGGCGGCCTCCCTCGCGTGCAGCTCCCTCCCAGGCGGAGCTGCCCAGCTGCAAGCCGCCCCCCGTGCCCCAATCTGGCGCCGGTCCGGCGGCACCTGATCCGGCGCGGCCACGGGCGGCCTCCTCGCGTGCAGCTCCCTCCCAGACGGAGCTGCCCAGATGCAGCCGCCCCCCGTGCCCCAATCCGGCGCCGGCGGCCTCCCTGCTGCTCCACTGTCCGATGCGCACGGCCCGAAACCCCCTTCCGACGTGGTGCCGCTGCCCGCAGGTCTCTTCCCGGGCGGTCCTCTACCGGCGGCCGACCTGCAGCCCCCTCCACTGCCTGTAGGCTTCCTCCAGGCTGCCAACGGCCTTCCTGCCGCTCGGCCAGGCGCAGGCAGCCTGCAGCCACCTCCACTGCCTCACGGCCTGTTGGCTGCTGGTGCCCATGGCCACGGTGCGTCTGCCCCCGGCGCCTCCTCACTGCAGAGGGGCCTCCTCTCCGGCGCTCCTTCTATTCCGGCCTGCTGGTCGCCACCTCCACTCTGCACAACCGCGGCAGGAGGCCTCTCGCTGGCTGGTCCGCGGCCGGTTCGTCGCTTCCCCAACCATCGCCACCGCCTACGTCGTCTATTCTTGGCACTCCTCCCGGGTTGAGCGAGTGTGTGTGTGTGTGGGGAGGGGGGCATGGGAGTACACCGGTCGCCATGTTCGCTGGGGTTGTCCCAGGCGCTTCCCCGTTCCCGTCGCCGTGGACTCCACCTCCCGGAACCCTGTCGGGGCCTGTCGGTTGGGATCCGCCGGCCTTGGCCCGTTCTTTCAGCACCCTGGGCATAACACCACCGGTCAATTCCGACTGGATCGCTGACTCGGGAGCCACCTACCACACCATTCCCCACCCTGGCCTCCTCTCTTCCGTTCACCCTCCCTCTTCGACTCACCCTTCGTCCATCATGGTCGCGAATGGCTCTTGCCTTTCGGTCACGTCCGTGGGTGCTGCTAACACTCATGGCTCCTTTCTCCTTCTCGATGTCCTTGTTGCTCCCCAGATGGTCCACAACCTCCTTTCTATTCGCCGTTTCACCACTGACAATTCATGTTCTGTTGAATTCGATCCTTCAGGTCTCACTGTGAAGGACTTGGCTTCCCGACATCCTCTTCTCCGCTGTGACAGCACGGGGCCCCTTTACACTCTTCGGTTTCCTGCTTCCGCACTGTGGTCTTCGCCTCCCACTCCGTCAGCTGCTTTCGCCACCACCACCTCCTCCACTACTTGGCACCGTCGCCTTGGTCACCCTGGCCGCGATGCCTTGACACAGCTTCGCCGTAGCTCTGCCATACCCTGCACTCGAGCTTGCGATGAGCATTTGTGTCATGCGTGCCAACTGGGCCGACATGTTGGTCTTCCTTTTCCTACTTCCTCTTCCCATGTGGCCCATATCTTTGACCTTGTCCATTGCGATCTGTGGACATCTCCTGTCCCAAGCATCTCTGGCTACAAATACTATCTTGTGTTGGTGGATGATTTCTCTCACTATTCCTGGACTTTTCCTCTTCGTGCCAAGTCTGACACTTTCTCCACGCTCCTCCATTTCTTTGCCTGGGTGTCCAGTCAGTTCGGCCTCACCATCAAGGCCGTTCAGTGTGACAACGGGCGTGAGTTCGATAACTCCACGTCTCGTGCCTTTTTCCTCTCTCACGGCATGCAGTTGCGCTTGTCGTGCCCCTACACCTCCTCCCAGAACGGCAAGGCCGAGCGCATGATTCGCACCACCAACGACACCATCCGCACCCTCCTCTTGCAGGCCTCTCTTCCTGCCCGCTTCTGGGCCGAGGGTCTTCGCACCTCCACCTATCTCCTCAACCGTTTACCTTCTATTGCCTGTCCCGCTCCCGCTCCCACTCCCCACCACGCCCTCTTCGGTTCCCCTCCTCGCTACGACCACCTCCGTGTCTTCGGGTGTGCGTGTTACCCTAACACCACTGCCACTGCTCCTCACAAGCTGGCTCCCCAGTCGACTCGGTGTGTCTTCCTCGGGTACTCCCCGGATCACAAGGGGTACCGTTGCTTTGACCTCTCCTCTCGTCGCGTCCTCATTTCCCGACACATTGTGTTCGACGAGGCCGACTTCCCCTTCTCTACCACCACCTCTCCTCCCACCTCCGCACCACCTCCCACATCCCACCTCCGACCTTGACCTCTCCTTCTTGTTTCCCACTGACGCGGTGGTCCAACCACCTTTACTGTTTTACCCTGCCGGTACACCATGCGCTTCGCCGGGCTCGTGCCCCGGCTCTCCTGCTATCCCGCGCCCTCCGCCGGGTCCGTGCCCCGGCTCACCATACTCCGGGGCTGCTCCACCGCTCCCTCCGCCGGGATCTTGCCCCGGCTTCCCGACCTCTAGAGCTACGCCGGACCCTGCGCCGTGCGTCGGTCCGGCGGCCACGTTCCCCGGTGTTGCGCCCGACCCTGCGCCCAACGCGGGTCGGGCGCCTGCGACACCTCCCGCGCGCTTCGCCCAGCCGGTGCGTGTCTACCAGCACCGTGCGCGGGCGGCCCCACCGCCCTCGGTGTTGGCTCCGTCACCGTCGTCGCCACCTCGGTCTCCTCCTGTGGCCGCCTCTCCGCCGTGGACGCCTACGCCGCCGCCTCCACCGCCGCCGGCTGCTCGGGTCGAGCCGCCCGTGTACCACCCCCCTATTCTTCACCGCCACCCGCGTCATGTTCACCCCATGGTGACGCGGCATGCGGCGGGGGTGTTGCGGCCTCGGGCTCTTGCCGCGACGCACGACGAGATGCGGGTCTCTCCGGTACCCTCTTCCGTGCGCGACGCCCTGGCCAATCCTTACTGGCGTCGTGCGATGGAGGAGTACGCGGCTCTTCTCGCCAACCAGACCTGGGATCTGGTGCCCCGTCCACCTGGCTCCAATGTCGTCACCGGCAAGTGGATATGGACACACAAGCGCCGGGCTGATGGCACTCTTGAGCGGTACAAGGCTCGCTGGGTACTACGGGGTTTCACTCAGCGGCCTGGAGTTGACTATGACGAGACGTTCAGTCCCGTGGTGAAGCCAGCTACAGTCCGCACGGTTCTCTCACTGGCTCTCTCTCGCTCCTGGCCCGTGCATCAGCTGGACGTCAAGAATGCTTTTCTCCACGGGACTCTTGCTGAGACAGTCTACTGCAGTCAGTCGGCGGGCTTTGCTGACTCTACTCGCCCTGATCTGGTCTGCCGTCTCAACAGGTCACTCTACGGCCTCAAGCAGGCCCCTCGGGCGTGGTACTCTCGTTTTGCTACATTCCTGCTCACTCTGGGGTTTGTGGAGGCCAAGTCAGACACTTCGCTGTTTATCTACCACCACGGTGGGGAGACTGCCTATCTGCTGCTCTATGTTGATGACATTGTGCTCACCGCTTCCAGCCCGACACTACTGCGGCAGATCATCACCTCTCTTCAGCAGGAGTTCGCGATGAAGGACCTCGGTGTGCTCCGTCACTTCCTCGGGGTCACCGTTGAGCCTCGTCCCGGGGGTCTCTTTCTTCACCAGCGGCAGTATACTCTTGATATCCTGGAGCGAGCTGGGATGACTGACTGCAAACCCTGCTCCACCCCTGTTGACACTCAGGCCAAGCTGTCAGAGATCGAGGGCGCCACAGTCACTGACCCTACCGCGTACATGAGTCTTGCGGGGGCACTTCAGTACCTTACCTTCACCCGCCCGGACATCACATATGCAGTTCAGCAGATTTGCCTTCATATGCATGATCCGCGCGAGCCTCACCTCACGGCCCTCAAGCGCCTCCTCCGCTACCTCTGCGGCACCGTCGACTACGGCCTGCTTCTCCACCGGTCTGCCTCCACCGAGCTCGTCGTCTACACCGACGCTGACTGGGCCGGGTGTCCGGACACTCGCCGGTCCACCTCCGGCTATGCTGTCTTCCTCGGCGGCAACCTGGTGTCCTGGTCGTCCAAGCGTCAGCCGGTGGTCTCCCGCTCCAGTGCCGAGGCGGAGTACCGCGCTGTTGCTAACGGCTGGCTCCGGCAGCTCCTTGGTGAGGTCCACAGTCCCCTGACCCGGAGCACGTTGGTCTACTGCGACAACGTCAGTGCGGTGTACCTCTCCACCAACCCCGTTCAGCACCAGCGGACCAAGCATGTGGAGATCGACCTTCACTTTGTCCGCGATCGGGTGGCCATCGGTGATGTTCGGGTTCTCCACGTCCCGACCACCTCCCAGTTCGCTGACATCTTCACCAAGGGCCTCCCGTCGTCGACGTTCTCCGAGTTTCGCTCCAGCCTCAACATCACTAGTGGCTAGTTGAGTCTGTGGGGGGCCTCGTGTTGTGCTCAGTCTTGAAACTCCGCTGCGCCGGTAGTTCAGACTGCGGGGGGTGTTGGAGTATGAGATTATTAGGCCCATGAGGCCCATGTATGACTATATTGCTACCCTCATAGGGTTAGCCAAAATTAATCCAATCACTCTTTCCAACAAGATCAGGCAGGCTGTATTTCTGCTGTTGATTTTCGTCACTCACCTGGTTTGTGTTGAGAACCTATTTGTTCCTTGTTTTTGTTGAGAGTGAGTGAACTTGACAAGTTTAGTTTACTCTGCGCTGACTGCTAGGGTACTAGAAATAATTGTTCTTCTTGTGTGATTATGATGGACTTGCTAACTTATTTACCTTTTTGTTTGGTGTGTGTTTTGTTGGTCACAAGTTATGAATGCCTGGGAGTGGGAGCTGCCATTCTCTGAGCTTGGGAAGTGGGCCATGTTGTGTTTCCTAGCTGGCTCTGAGATTCTTACGGCGTGAGGAGTGCCGTATGTCATCCGGAATGGTCTCCTGGAGCATGGGAAACAAGATTGCATTGCGCGGGGCTGATGTCGTGAAGTTGGTAGGTCATTCATGCAATGCAATGTCTTTTTTTTTAGATTCCCAGGGCCAGCAGAGAGGGTGGTAGACTGGTAGTGGTACTCTTGAGTTTGCATGCTGAAACTTGCTGGTAGTGATTAGTGTAGATGTTTATCTGAACAGTAACTTGAGCACTGCAGAAGAAGAAGGTTTGGTTTTGTTGTTGTTTGGTATTTTGCCCTGTACGTACTGCTGCTTGGCTTGACAGTGAATGACAGTAGTGGGTTAGAGGGCAACCTGTCTGTTGCTTGTTGAGAACCGACGGTTCGGTATGGGTGTGTGAATTGTGATATATTATATTATAATGTACGTGTGCAGTATAAGTAGTATAATACATAGCATCCATATGGATATCCGATGATGAATGGAACCGATTAATTATTCGAGCGGCAGCTGTAATAATGTGAATATGCCGGATGAAGATGATGGAAGGAAGGTTGGTGTGCAGGTGCTGTAGAGGTAGCCGGTAGCCAGTAGTACGGGGAGGAGAGGAGACCTGACTGTCCTGGCTGATGATGAACTTGTGTTTAATTTGGATTTGGAAGGAGAGGTACAGCAAGCAGCGGCTGTCTCTTTTGCCTGGGCCCTGGGGGTTGGGATTGGGATGGGATTCTAGTTCTAGAATTTGCTTTGCTGCCGAGGCGCAGGCGATGCACATTATTACTCAGTGTGTATCTGCCCAGTGGCCCCGACTCGGTTGGTGGCTGGCGAAAGGTACGCACGGTGGGCCGGCCCATTCATGTAAGTTAATGGATAATCCGGCCCGTGTTACTGATGTTAGATCCCCCCAATGGGTCGGCCTTACATTTCCTTTTTCTTGCTCTTCTTCGCACAGAGTCGTCTTCTATCTCGGGACTTGAAGCCACGCTTGGCAAGGAAGGTACTGTAGGCCGTAGGCGGGCGACTGGGTGAGGGGAAGGAGAGTCAAGGCGGCGCGGCGAGCGGCCCAGGAGATCTGCGCGGCGGCGTGGTGGGATGATTTCGCAGTTCTTCGTTCTGTTGCAGCACGGCGACCACATCGTCTTCCGCGACTGTATGATCTAGATCCCCGTCCCCCGCCGCCCGATCTAGGCGGAATTTTTTTTTCCCGCTTATTCGTTCCAATCCTGAGCTGATCTCCGTGTGTGGGGGTGGGCGCAGATCGCGGCGAGGTGCCCAAGGGCAGCGCGGAGATCTTCCGGAAGGTCAAGTTCTGGAATGACGACGAGGCAGAGGAGGCGCCCCCAGTCTTCGCACGTACTCTGTGTCTGTTACTTACTTACTCCCACTCTCTTATTAAGACTGCAAATTTTGACAAGACATTGGTAAGTAATAACTGTGATTCTTGCCTCGTCTTAGCTGAATGCTGTACTTGCTTGTGGTTTATATTAATCGGAACTAGCACTTTGGTTGTGTGAAATGTGTGCACTTATAAACTGATAAGCAGTGTCGAGTTGGCGGTTGAGCAGCATTACCATTAGTCTATTACCTTAGAAAATGGGATGGACATGTAGCAGGATTTGAGTTGTGTGTAATTGTCAAATTTCCTTTCATGTCATCTACTTATTCTGTTGCCATCCATTATCTGGTACTGTGCAATCTGTAATGGACCATTTCATTAAAACATGGAGTGATACATCCAAGTAGTGTCTTGCACATCCGCTTTAAGATGAACAGGAGTAAAACTGAGTGTGATACCTTGTGTGGTTTACTCTAGCTACTCTACGGGTGTGTTTGGTTCTCGTTCTAGACCTGGCCCGGTTAGCCAGCTAAGCCAGGATACCTCAAACCTAGCCTGTTGTTGTTTGGTTTGTTCGTCTTAGCTAAGCCTGGATTGCCTAGATCTTGTTTGGGTTGTGGTTGGTTAGCTTGGATACATTCACCTTGTACTTGTTAAGGTAAGATCACCACCACCCTGCAAGCATAGACCGTGGAACACAGGTAATCCAACATCGCCACTGAAATCAATCAAGGACGGTGAAGCAACAAATCCAAAATCTGTATTATGCACACACAAACTCTGCCACTTTGGCTCGAAGTTTCCTAAAAAGCTAAAACAATTTCTGTAGTTTGGCAAACGTTGAAGTTTCCCCATTCTAAATGTCAAATGGAACGGAGCATTTCTCCTCCCCAATATTCAAATTCAAAACAGAAACGAACTCCAAACGTAAGTGTCAAACCCCCGTCACCCAGCAAACGAAATTTAACCAATCTCAAACTGCAGTAACGAACCCAAGAAAAGCCAACCAAGCTATCCTTTCCCAGAAAACCAAGGGAAAAGGACACGGAAAGCTCAAATCCTCACCTTGAAGGTTGACCACGGCAACAATCTCTGCGGGCATGGGCATGGTCGCAGGTGGGCATGCGGGTGTGCGAGTGTCCTCCTCGTTCCGTGCGAAGGCACCAATGACGGAGAGGTGCAGGAGGAAAAGATGCAGGAGGGAGCGGAAGCTGAAGCGCGTGGCGGACATGGGAGCAGGGGACTTCAAGCGGAGGGAGAGCAGACTGTGGTGAGTGGCACAGAGGCTGTCCTGCACTCCCGCGAGTGTGTGGGGAGGTGAGGAGACGCGATACCGCTGCGTAAGTCTCTGGCTCACTGGGAACAGCCGCCCCTTGCGTTTCCAGCGGGCCTGGCTTAGGCCTGGTCAGTGGCCTGCTTGGGCCAAGCTTTAAGGCCTAAAACAGGCAACCAAACAAGTCAAGGGTGCATCTGGTAGCCTGGTTGGGGGCTAAGCCACCCAACCAAACAGGCCCTACGTATGTTTAGGATTAACAGGAACTATGCTTATTAAGGAAAGCAAATTTCTATTCAATGAAAAATTGTTTGTAGTGTGATGTGTAGTTACCTCTGTATTAGTTATGTGTATGAATCCTTTTGTGGATCATTTTGGTAAATTTAATTTTTGACTTTAAACAGTACATTGGCATATAAAATACTTGACTAATCTGAAAGAACAGCAGTCAGTTCATGTGTGTATGAAAGACAGTGATGTGATCCCATATGTGATTTGCTTATTGGTGCGCTCCTTTACTATTTGACCTGACAATCCGTATTCTTACTTTTTACTATGACAGAATGTCGATGGGGTTAATTATATTCATGTCAAGGTTGCCGGACTATTTTTTGTGGTATCCACAATGGTTAATGTTTCCCCATCCCTTCTCTTGGAACTTCTTCAAAGGATTGCACGTGTTACAAAAGATTATCTCGGCGTTCTTAATGAAGATTCACTGTGCAAGAATTTTATTTTGGTGTATGAATTGCTTGATGAAGTCATTGTAAGTACTCTACACCATCTTTCCTCATTACATTCTGAACTTGTATGATTGTATCCTTTGTGACCTGGTTTTTAGTCACTAGCAAAGCCTAATGTGTGACATTTAATTTAACAAACAAGTTGTGGGCTTGCGCAGTGATTAGTACGATTCATCTGTTTATGGCAATGCTTAGCATTTGTATGGTTTTGCTAACAAGTTGAATTGTGCAATCAGGACTTTGGATACCCACAAACAACCTCTATTGAGGTTCTGAAGTCGTACATATTCAATGAACCCATTATGGTTGATGCTGGGAGGCTACCACCACTTGGTCCTGCTGCTATGTTCATGGTAACGCTTGAGCACATTGCTGCAAGAAACATAACATTAGGTTTTCTTGATCTAGGAACATGCGTTCCCCATGCTATTTTGACAATTGCATAGTTTCATTTAACATCCTTGTCTTCTGCAGCAAGGCACAAAGCGTATGCCTGGCACCGCTGTTACAAAATCTGTTGTTGCTACTGAGCCTGGGGGGAAGAAGAGGGAGGGAATTTGTAGCGGGCGTGGTGGATAACTAGGCCTTATGCTTTGCCAAGAGCTTGAGAGATTGAGGGGGACTAGAATTGTTTCTTCATAATTCATTGCTTGCTTTCCATTGTGCCCCATGGGCTGCATATAAAGGGTACATAGGACTAACACCTCTTGTGCCTAGACAATATGGTACTATTCCTATAGATGAATAACTAAGAGAGACGCTAATTAACACTAATGGGCTTAAGGCCCAACTAGGATACTTGCGCCCTACGGCGCCCCTCTTTATGCCCATGACATCTCCCCCGCCCTTGGAGACCCAGCTCGTCCTCGAGCTGGAGAGCTGACGCGAACCAGGGTGAAGCCTTTTACATCTCAGCTTCCTAGTTTTATTGAAGACTAAAATACAAGTATAGCCTCCTGGATCCCATGGAAAGAGACGAGCAGCAAACTGGTCGCCCTGGTGGCCTTTGTGGCCTGTGCCGCGTGCTAGCGTGGTCGGCGCGATGAAGAAGGAACTCGGCGCGACGAAGACGGTGGTCGGCGCGACGAAGGAGCTCGGCACGACGACAAGGACTTGGTGGTTGGATGCGCAGGCTGCTTGTTGGAGCAGCGACGAGCCGATCAGCATGCGGATCTTCCGCACCATGCGACGGACAAGCAATCCTCGCACTGCTGCCTGGAGGCTTACCGTTGCTTGCTCCTTCGACGTTTTTGTGGCACGAAGAGCCTGCGCTCGACGGCGTGCCAGAAGTCCCTGTGCTGCTGCTTGGAGGCGTACAGCCGCCCGGCGTTCGCGGTCCCTCTTGTCCATCGCCTCGAGACCCGCCCGGATGCGATCCAGTTGTGTGGACATCTTCTCAAGGAGGCGCAGGGAGTTGGTGAGCGGGTCGGGGCACGGGGGCGGTTTGAAATGCCGGTGCAGGAGCTCGGTGAAGCGACGCCACGTCGGGGTGCCGTCCTCGTCCTGGACTTGGAGGAACCAAACCCGGGCGTCACCGACCAAATTGCGGGAAACCATCCATACCTTCTCTTCCACCATGATGCGCTCGCGGCGGAAGTAGGAGTCGCACTGGTCGACGAAGGCCGCAGGATCAGAGTTCCCATCGAATTTGGGGAGGATCATCGTGTGCGGCGTCGTCGGATCGAAGCCGCAGTGACTCGTGGCAGGCTGGGGTTTAGAGGAGGACGGCTGCTTTGTTGGGATTTTTTTTTGATGGGCAGCGACTGTGGAAGAGGATCGAAGACTCTGGATGTATCGGGCGACGGCTGCTGGGGGTTGCAGCGGCGGCGGCGGACGGTGGAGTCGGCGGCGATAGCGGCGGCGGCGATACAGTACCGCGGGTGAACAGTACCCGCGGCGCTACAGTACCCGTGGTACTGTTCACGACGGCGGATGGCGGAGACGGCGGCGCAGGGGTCGGCGGCGGCGGCTAGGGTTTAGAACGGCTGGTGGTGGAGAGGTGGATTGAGAGGACGAGGAACGCCTGGATCTCCGATACTGTAGGGGGCGGCGCGAGGGGAGCAGGAGTGGGGGTGGCGGCGTCGGCGGAAGATGTTGACGGACCTGGATGCTCGTGGAGGATACCCGCGCTGGACGCGGATGGCGCGCCTCAGATTCGCGGACGGCGTGGAGGATGCCCGCGCGGAGGCGGACGGTGCGGAGGTACACGGCGATTCGCCGCGCAGAAGCACGATGGATCGCTGGACTCTAGATACCAGATGTAGCGGGCGTGGTGGATAACTAGGCCTTATGCTTTGCCAAGAGCTTGAGAGATTGAGGGGGACTAGAATTGTTTCTTCATAATTCATTGCTTGCTTTCCATTGTGCCCCATGGGCTGCATATAAAGGGTACATAGGACTAACACCTCTTGTGCCTAGACAATATGGTACTATTCCTATAGATGAATAACTAAGAGAGACGCTAATTAACACTAATGGGCTTAAGGCCCAACTAGGATACTTGCGCCCTACGGCGCCCCTCTTTATGCCCATGACATATTTGGTGGCACTAGGTGATTGTTGTGATTGTGGATTTCTTATTACTCTTGGTGATTGCCGTCACCTAGACGGTTGGTGATTTGATGATTGGTGAGGGGATTTAGTGATTGTATCCGCCCCCAATCGGTGATTTGTGAGGGGTTCTTGAGCCTTCCCCGTGAGAGATCACGAAAGACAACTCTAGTGGATTGCTCGTAGCTTGTGGATCCCCATCTTGTGTTGGTTGTGCGGCACCCGGTTGTGGGTTAGGCGTGTGATGCCTATTAGCGCGTGAACCTCCAAGTGGGTGTATCGCTACAACGGGGACGTAGCTTGCCGGCAAGCAAGTGAACCTCGGAGGAAAAATCATTGTGTCATCTTGTCTCTGTGGTATTCATTGGTATCTATCTATTGATCTCTTGCCCGGCTCGGTATACACATTACTATCATTTGTATTTACCTTTGTTACATTCTTGCAAGTGATAATTGTATCTTCTTGTAGAGATGATTGGCGCAGATGGAATTGGCGGCTGGAACGGGGGCAGCTGGGGAAAAGGAAGAGATGGTGGCTGCCCAGGTGATGGCAGGGCCAAAGTGGCGCCAGAACTCGGCAAGCCGAACAGCGGCAGCACGTTCAGGAACGGAGAGGCCTGGCCCTCTAGCGCTGTCACGCGGAGGGCGAGGGTGCCGAGCTGGTGCTGCATGCCATAGATGGCTTCCGTGAGTTGATTGAGGGCTTGCACTGGCGAGATGGATTGCAGCTGGGTTTGGGGAAAAGACAGTGGAGCGGTGGTGGTGATGATTGCGCTGGTGGTAGTGGTAAGGGCAGCGGAGGTGTTGGCTGGAGGGGGTGCGGTGGTGGTGGTGGTGGTGGTGGCTGAAACAGCGGGGGCGTTGGGAGGAATCGTCGACATGGTCTCCGATACCAGGTTGTTACGTCGCCGAGCCTTGCTGCGGATGAAATAGGGAGGAGAGGGCAGTGGCCGGGGCTGGCTGCTCCGGCGGCGGTGAGCAGGCGCCGTGGTCGGCGCAGAGGTGCTGGAGGAGGAAGAAACGACAGGGCAGATGGGAAACAGGGCTGGGCGCCCAAGGTAGATAAGATTATCTCAATCCCAGGCTAAACCGATTCATTAACAAGAGTTGGGCCTTATAGGCAATTACAATAACCAGATCCTATTTTTACTCCAACTAACTCACACAGTCCCAACTAAATAAAATAGCTAATCCAGGAAATAACTAAAGGGCAGAGGCCATGCGCCTGGCTCCTCCTAGCCACTGGCCTGGCCACGCTCTGATAGGTCCTACCGACCATAACAGAGGGGCCATTGAGACGAGTTACGACCATCTAGTTCTCGATCTTACATATCTTGTGATATGATTTTCGTCCACTTAATGATGCATAAGATCTACTGAATTAACTCGAGTTACTAAAGCCCAGTTCATGTTGTTACCTCATTTATTTCTCTCTGCATAGTGCTCTCTCATAGTATCGTTCTTCATGGAGCACTAATAGGCCAGTCGTTTCATGACTTTATTTAAACAGGGCTACATACTTACATCTGAGATTGACGGAACAATTCAAATGAAAAGTTACCTCACAGGCAATCCAGAAATCCGTCTTGCTCTCAATGAGGATTTGAGCATTGGAAGAACTGGATCTTTTTCATACGGTACGATCATTATCTTTTCCTTTGACGACTAGCTTTGACAAACTATAATCTGGGTGATATGTGGGTATGATACAAGAAATATGTTTTTCCTTGTACATCTTTCATGATGCTCGGTTTCTGTAACATTGGAGACCAATCTATGATAAGCTTATAGTGTTTCACTTATTCTGGAACTCACAGTGTGATGAGTTGTTCAGTGCATACATTTATAGTCATAGTGTTTTTGCACAGGTGATTTTTTTAACAACACTTGAATCTACTCACAACTTGAACCTCACTTATTTGTTTAGCATGCTGATCTTTCAGTTTGTCTAATTGTCATGGATATATTGTCGAATGCTGATCACATACTATATTACAATTTTTGAAGACAGATTACAGAAGTTCGTCTGGAGGAGGAACAGTCATTCTTGATGATTGCAACTTCCATGAGTCAGTACATCTGGACAGTTTTGATATTGACAGAACTTTGACTTTAGTAAGTACTCAAATAAGGCTTTTCTGTCTGTCTGTAACTTATGTTTTTGCAGAACTCAAGCACTATATTTACAGTTCATCACTCCCTCCATTCTAAATTATAAGTCGTTATGGCTTTTTTAGATACATAGCTTTTGCTATGCATCTAGATATACACTATGTCTAGATACATAGTAATCTAGAAAAGCTAAAATGACTTATAATTTGGAGTGGGGGAGTACTTAAGGAAAAAATATAGAACTTATATTTACCGTTGCAATAATGCATAGATACCACCTGATGGAGAATTTCGTGTAATGAACTACCGGATGACCCAAGAATTTAAGCCGCCATTCCGTATAACCGCACTAATTGAAGAAGCTGGACCATCGAGGGTATGGAATGCTTGTCTTGCTATTATGAATTGATGAAAACTATGATTCAATTTGCTGAAATTAAATTACAGTTCTTTGATATCTACACAGGCTGAAGTTCTACTGAAAATAAGAGCAGACTTCTCCGCGAACATCACTGCTAACACAATCACAGTACAAATGCCAGTGCCTGCATACACAATGAGGTCAACTGCAGTTATATATTTATTCCTATGAAGTTAAAAAAAAGTGAAATATTGGCCGATGCTTATATTGTTAGCTAAAATTCCCTATCATGGGTTACATTGCAGAGCGAGTTTTGAGTTGGAAGCTGGAGCAGTTGGACAGACAACCAATTTCAAGGAAGCATCCAGGAGACTTGAGTGGAATCTAAAGAAGGCAAGTGCCAACAAGGATATGTACATCTTGCATAAGATGATATGCATTTGCATTGTTAACTTAAAATTACTAGCCAGTTTGCTTTAGCTTGCTAAACAATTTAAACTTCACACAACAGATTGTTGGTGGTTCTGAGCACACTCTTCGTGCAAAGCTGACATTTTCCCAGGAGTCACATGGTACATGTTATGTTTGAAGCAATACTTACACCCTGACCAGGCAGCATCATGTAATTTTCTGTTAGGCAACTTGCCTTGACATTCTTGTTTGTGAAATGCAGGAAATATCACGAAGGAAGCTGGCCCAGTGAATATGAATTTCACTATACCGATGTACAATGCGTCAAAGTTGCAGGCAAGGCCATGTACTTTTGTGTGGTACTTTTGTGGGTTGTATCCGTTGGCACCACAGGGCTTTTTTGTTATCCACTAGAAAAAAATCATTTGCCTAAATATCATGATTAATTATGTTTTAGTGCATTTTTTTGTTTAGCCGGGTGCTTTCTGAAACTTGTTTCTACACTTTTAGAGATGTAGTTGTTATGATCCTCCAAGGCCTTAATTGCTCAAAAACATTGACATGGAGAATGTTTCTGATCCACTATGAGTTGTATTACTCTCCTGCAGGTCAAGTATCTTCAGATCGCAAAGAAATCAAAGGCATACAACCCTTACAGATGGGTGCGATATGTAACACAAGCTAACTCCTACGTGGCTCGTCTATGAAGAACCCACATCTGTACTCTTGTTTCCAGTCCACTTTTTTGGGTGTAATATTTGAGTTTTATCATGGACCGGGCGGCGTGTATTTGTAACTTTATATTGGAATTAGCAATACCACTCGGCAGCTCCTGTAATGTTGGAAATTTTTCCCCCTCTTGCAATGTGCATATGAATCATTCGTGTTTTAATGCTCGAAAATGGTTGTTCATATTCATAACACTTACACTTGTGGGACAATGGGACCTATTGTCTTACATGATTTCTGTGAGGTTTTAGAAAGAAACTATGAACTGAGCTTTGCTCAGTTAATTTAATTATTGAGTTCTTTGTACGAAACTATTAATGTCTTTTCAGTTGAGTTCAAGTCCTAAACTTACAAGGGTATTCATGTATCTTTTTTTTTTTGTCTTATTTTTCCCCCAAAAGAAGGTATCCCTTTTTCTTCTTTTTCCCCCAAAAAGATATTTCCGGTCGAGTTGTGCATTGACCAGACAGACACGCGTGCGGATGGTGCAATGCAACACAACACATGGTGGTGGTAGTGGTGGTGGGACATGAATGAATGCAATGCAATGCATTTGCATGGTAGAGTAGAGAAGAGACCTCGACGGCCCGACCCGCGTACGTTCGTGTTGGTAGCGGTCGTGGCAAAGGCCGGCGGCGTTCATTGAGATTCGAGACGTGGACGTAGCACGTTGTGTTTGGACGGACGGACGGCCAATATTTCCGAAGAAGGGACCGGAGAAAATTATTTTATGGTGGTGATATCATTTCCGTCTTGATACCGAAGCCCGGAAATAAAAGTCTTAATGTTGTCTTATTGATGTAGATGTTGACGTCAAAGTTATCGTTCTCATCTTCAATAGAGCTATCGTGGAGAGACCGGATCCACCCTAACTCCCCGCCATCGCCGGGAAGGAGGAGGAGGAAATATACCTCCAATATCAAGATCCTTGTATGGAGAAACCCTAACTCTAGATGACTCGATCTACTAGAAAACTTATTAAAAACGATGAATCTCCACTTCCTCCGACCTCCGGTGAGATACCGGAGGGGAGAGAGGGGGACCAACGGTGAAGAAGATGGAAGTGGCGGTTGCGGCTGCAGTTCACGCCTAAGCCCTAGGGGCGGGCAACGGCGTCTGTGCCTGTTTTGTAGAAGGGTTTAGTGCATAATAGGAATTGCCAAATTTCTGGAGTAGAGTAGAGTGAGAGTATCATTCGTTAAAAGGGAGAAAAACAAATGCCTTCAGGTTTCACTTCACTTTTCGTTGGTTGACACTTGGCAGGCCTCCCTCCATTTTGTCTTTCTTAATACGAGTTTGTTTATATAACAATCGGGTGTGATCACACCTAATTTCCCCTCTCTTGTTATTATTCATCTTCTACCCCTTCCTCATTTTCCTCCTCCCGCTGCTCGCTACTCGCCGTCCACCATCGGCCATAGTCCCACCATTGGTACTCACAAATCACCAGAAATGTTTTTCCTATAGAAAGAAAAAAGACAGAAGTTGGGAGAGAGGCTCGTAGGAACCCTAGCCATTGCCGCCGCCATTTTCGTCTCCGGTGAGCACAGATCCAGTTGGAGGAGGAGGAAGAGGAGGGGGAGGAGGCCTACCTCGCCGCCGTCGCGCCATGCATGTCTGAGGGAGCTTGCACGGATCCGCCATGACCACCACGGTCGCTGAGGAGGAGCTTGCCAAACGATGGGAAGGAACTTCTATGACGTGGAAAACGGAGCTGGTGGAGCACGGCGGAGGGAGCAGTCACGAGAGAAGGAAAATCATGTGTTGGAGTCATCCAAAACACTCGCATGTGTGATAGCATTAGTCCTTGATATAGGGTGTGTGTGCAAAACCTAAATGACATCTTCATAGACTCTATTCAGCAGGACTTATTGTGGCTATGACTAATTTGTTGTTAGAGAAAAATGGAAAAAAACATTGTTCCATGATTGAAAAGTAGGACTAATTCTAATCAAATAGCTCAAATCAGAGCTATAGTTTTTAATTAACTGCTTATTATGCATGCTTTGACTAATTTTGTTTTGACTTTGTTAATTTTAAATTATAGTGTGCTAGCTTTATAGAAGAAAGTAAAATCTACCCCTAAAGACATGTGCAACTGGATGTATATTAGGAGAGAGACAATACAATGATGCACACCAGGAGAGCATGTACCCAAAATCATAGAGGTGGGACGTAGGATATGAATATCGGTTTTGAACTTAAGTTTTTTTCTAGGGAAAACCATTGATTTTATAACAATACTTTTACTCCTTGATTGTCAAACCTATAGCTACCTATCCTTGCGTATCAGTTTTTTATCAAAAGTGCTCTTAGGTCCCGTATTTGATATTGTCTACAATTGTTTTATATTAAATAGGGTAAAACCAAATGACTTCACATAAAAGAGTCTTTTTTTAAATTATGCTCTCAGCTGAAATAGTGGCTTTACCTTATCCTAGTCGATTTTGTATGGATTATACGAGAGTATGTTTGTTTTAAAGACTTTGCGAAAATCTATTTGTCCAACCATTTGGATAAATGGATAGAAAAAAACATTTTTGGAAAAAAGAAGTACCACACGCACTACTCGCTAATTAAGCAGCAGCGTTTTGTAAGGTCTAATTTGGAAACTTCATCTTCTTTGAGATCCTAGACTTTTTCCTAGAATAGATAATTCATAGAGATGTCATTTTAGTTATTATCTTAGTTTCTGATAGAGGGTTTTTTTTTATTTTGGGTTTTGGTCCACCTTGCTTCGAAAAGAGATCTAAAATAAGAATTGTTTTTGAAAAATAAAATCTAGTAGGAAACGATCAAGAAGAGAGTTAGGCTCGTCTTCAGCCTTATTTGGTTAGGCCCCCTAAAGTTTAGTGTCTACTAAAGTTTAGTGTTTCCTAGAGTTTAGTGACCATATTTGGTTATGTAGTGACTAAAGACCACTAAAATTTAGTCACTTTTAGCAACCTCTTCATGATTAGAGACCTCTAAATTTTAGTGGCCCCTAAACTTTAATGGAGTGTTTGGTACTTTAGAGACTAATTTTAGTGGGAATTGCGAACGTATGGTATGAAAACTAGTCTCCTGTGTAAACTATACAAACTCTAATCAAGACCATAGAACTTAAATCCGATACTGGGTTATTTTAACATTTAAACTCCTAAGGGTCTGACCAAACAGGGCCTTCGTCTCCCTCCTCTTCTTTATCTATCGGTGTGCGGTGTGCCTGCCCCCGCACCGCAAGTCCGCCACCGGCCACCGCAGCAGAGCAGAGCAAACCCTCCCCTCGCAGCCTGCAACACCTGCGGCGGCACACCTCGCCACCGCTGCCGGGGACAAACAAACGGAACGAACGCAGATCCCTCGGATCTGCGCCTCGCCGGACTCCCGACGAACAAGTCACTGAACGGACGCTGCAGATTTGGCCTCCTTTGCTCCACTGGACGCCTAGCCGGATTTGACAACGCCGCGTACGCTCACACATCCAACCCGCATCGTCTCCGGCCTGCCAGTGCGCGCCGGAACCGGGGCTCCTTCCATGCATTCGCCGAGGTCGCGCATTCGCGGCTGCGACCCGCATCCACACCCACACCCGCCCTCGGCTGGTGGACGACGAGGAGGAGGACGCCACCGCCGCGGGTCACCGCCTGCTCCGCCCTCCCCGCGCTACCAGCGCCGCCCGCAGAGGCGCACCCCGCCGCCACGGCGCGGCGGCGATCCCCACCCCGACATCTCCGCCGCCGCCCACCACCGTATCCTGCTCGAGGCCGGCCGCCTCGCCGCGCACTACCTGGTCGCCCAAGGCGTCATCCCCGAGCACGTTCTCCGGGCCAGGGAAGACCCGCCCGCCCCACGCCCCGCGCACCCTCCCGCCAGCCGCGGGAGAAAGCTAGACGACGACGGCAGCGGCGGCGATCGGAGATCGCGCCGGAACGATGGGGACTGGGCCCGCGCCTGGGAGGATGACGACAGGAAGGCACGGAAGTCGACAAGATGGGACAGGAGGAGCCAGAGCTTTGATGACAGGCGTAAGTACCACGACGCCGGCCATGATGTTGACCGGGGTGCCCGCCGGACTCGAGACTATGATGAGCCCAGGAGACCTCCGATGTCGAGGTCCTACTCGCATAACGATCGCCGGCCTTCCGCTGACAGCGGCAGAGTGGATCCAAGGAGCAGGAGCAGGAGTAGAAGCAGGACCAGGAGCTACTACGCTGGCAGTGGCAGCAGCAGAGATTTGGATCACACCAAGGTTCGAGACTCTGACAGTATTCCTGTTGCTGCTGCTGCTGGTGGAGACTGTGATGTGCACTACCGTCGTGTTGATGAAATGCAAAGGCAGCAGCGGAGGGTGCCTAGTTCAGCAGTGGTTGCAGAGGTGAATGGCAGTGCCTATCAGGAAATGGCTATCGAAGACGGGGAGATGGAGTCAGAGATCCATGGACTGAATTGTACTCGAGACATTTCTGAAGGCGAGGATGGTGAGTTTGAAGAAGGCATTTCTGGAGATGAGGACGGTGAGTTTGCAGCTGTTCGCTTGAATGGTGAGGATGGTGCTGAAATGGATGTCACCCACACCCAGCACCAACTGTATGATTCTGATACAAATGTTCATCCGTTGGAATCTGTTGACGAACCGGCGGTGCCCGTGCATAGGGGGTCCCAGCTCAGCAATGCCGTAGAGGACAGGGAAGCTGCCAATGCACCCATGGTCATGGATGCTTGTACGAGGGAAACATTACGTGAGGACAATGACTGCTCTGAAGCAAGGGATGAAATGGTGGCTCCACATCCACAGAGTGAAGGTGAGGCTGGTGTTGGCCATTTTATTAACAGAGATAAACCAGAGCTGCCAGCTTTGTGCAGAATTTTTTACCTCAACGTCGTCGAAACTCCAGATGCCTTTGAAATGACTGAGATTTCTGGTCATCCTCCATCAGATCATGTTTCTGATTCTGTGCCTGATTTAGTTGGCCAGATACACCAGCGAACTAACTGTCATGCTTCAGGAATTCAAGGTCAAGATGGGCAGCGTGCAGGGGATAGTCACATGTTGAAGAGTGGGCATGACTTGATTAGGTATGATCTGAACAGCGAGGTTGTTGAAGATGCACAGGATATTCACCTGGTGGAGAATGAGAGATCACTTTGAAGCCATGGCATTGATGTGTATGATACGACTAAAATCCAACAGAGCAATGGGCATTTACATCTGAATCAAGATGCAGATGAGCTGGAACATGAAAACTACTGGATGGAGAACCATACTGTGATTGGTGAGCAGCTGCTGCTAAGTGATGGCATGGACGGACATCCTGTCCGTAATTATCAAATGGCGTCAGAACACAAGCGTTTACCTATGGGTGTTTATGATTTGCAGAGCTACAATCTGAAAAGTGAGAAAATGCTTCTAAATGATGGTGCTGACAAACATGCACATGATAATTGCCATTTGAAGGATGAGCAAATGCTTTTCAATCAATCTGTGAATCGACAGGCTAGAATTCACAGTAGGGCCAATGAGCGAACAATTCCTGTGATTAATCTCGAAGATGATGATTATGAAGAGCAGTATGATATCAGGGAGTTTGTTGAATCCAAGTAAGCCTTTTTAGATTTTCTTTTGTTGTAGTCTCAAAGGGAAAGAAAAAAAAATCCTTCACATGCATCTAAACATGTTCACTATACACAACTGTAGTATTCTGCAACAGCAAACCTCAACCTTTTCTCACGATCCTCAGTTTTTGTTGGACCGAGATCACGACCTTTTATTTGCCTTATATGGGATCCCTTTACAGTTGGTACACCTTTTCTGTGCTAACATTAGCTTTGTTCTCCACATGTTTTTGTGTGAACTGTCATCCACAAACCACAATTCCTGGCTCTGCATGGCCACACGATGCAGCGAACACTGCATTGGACATTTGGATGATGAAAAGTACTTGCTAAGTCTCTAATAAACTGGTTTGTTTTTAGTAGCATATAAACATGTTTGTGCTATGGGAGACAAACGGTTTTCACATAATCTAGAAATGTTTGTGCTATGTCTCTAATAAATTGAATTCATGCGCAACACTGCTCATGTTCTATTGATTTCAAATCTCGACATGAATGAACCCAAAATGGTTTGTGCATACTCAACAAATATTTTGTCAGATCAGGCACGCTGTATTTCTGCTGTTGATTTTCTTCACTCGCCTGGTTCGTGTTGAGAACCTATTTGTTCCTTGTTTTTGTTGAGAGTGAGTGAACTTGACAAGTTTAGTTTACTCTGCGCTGACTGCTAGGGTACTAGAAATAATTGTTCTTCTTGTGTGATTATGATGGACTTGCTAACTTATTTACCTTTTTGTTTGGTGTGTGTTTTGTTGGTCACAAGTTATGAATGCCTGGGAGTGGGAGCTGCCATTCTCTGAGCTTGGGAAGTGGGCCATGTTGTGTTTCCTAGCTGGCTCCGAGATTCTTACGGCGTGAGGCAGTGCCGTATGTCATCCGGAATGGTCTCCTGGAGCATGGGAAACAAGATTGCATTGCGCGGGGCTGATGTCGTGAAGTTGGTAGGTCGTTCATGCAATGCAATGCAATGTCTTTTTTAGATTCCCAGGGCCAGCAGAGAGGTTGGTAGACTGGTAGTGGTACTCTTGAGTTTGCATGCTGAAATTTGCTGGTAGTGATTAGTGTAGATGTTTAGCTGAACAGTAACTTGAGCACTGCAGAAGAAAGAAGGTTTGGTTTTGTTGTCGTTTGGTATTTTGCCCTGTACGTACTGCTGCTGCTGCTTGGCTTGACAGTGAGTGACAGTGGGGTAGAGGGCAACCTGTCTGTTGCTTGTTGAGGAACGACGTTTCGGTATGGGTGTGTGATATATTATATTATAATAATGTACGTGTGCAGTATAAGTAGTATAATACATAACATCCATATGGATATCCGATGATGAATGGAACCGATTGATTATCCAGGCGGCATCTGTAATAATGTGAATATGACCAGGCCAGCACACCGATGAAGATGATGATTGAAGGAAGGTTAGTGTGCAGGTGCTGTAGCCCGTAGCCGGTAGTAGGGGGAGGAGAGGAGACCTGACTGACCTGGCTGATGATGAACTTGTGTTTAGTATTTTGGATTTGGAGGAGGTACAGCAAGCAGCGGCTGTCTCTCTCTGCCTGGGGGGATTGGGATCGGGATTCTAGTTCTAGAATTTGCTTTGCTGCCGAGTACTCAGTGTGCATCTGCCCATTGGTTAAGTAGTCATGCATTACAATAGGAACCCCTAATTCCCTTGCAAATACAGCTCTCTTAATCATTTTTTCGCATGTACCTGCACTCGCATTCAATCGCATTCAAGTAATGTCCCTTGATTTCACCGGCTTGTGCTTTATAAATTGCTTTGGCACAAAAGATAAAACGGTCTCTCCAGCGCATAAATGGTTGTGAGTTTACGTTTTCATCATCTTTGATAAAATCAAGTCCACCGCGTAGACACTCATAACAAGCTCTACCGTAATTTTTTGCGGATAATCCCAATTTTGGTTTAATAGGATTCGGTTGGTGCCCGGCGAAAGTTACAACACACGCACGGTGGGCCGGCCCATTCATGTAAGTTAATGGACAATCCGGCCCGTGTCACTGATGTTAGATCCCCCAATGGGCCGGCCTTACCTTTTCTTGCTCTTCTTCTCTTCGCACAGAGTCGTCTTCTTCTATCTCGGTTCTCGGGACTTGAAGCCACGGAAGGTACGGTAGGCGGGCGACTGGGCGAGGGGAAGGAGAGGCAAGGCGGCGCGGCGCGGCGAGGCGCGGCGAGCGGCCCAGGAGATCTGCGCGGCGGCGTGGTGGGATGATTTCGCAGTTCTTCGTTCTGTCGCAGCGCGGCGATCACATCGTCTTCCGCGACTGTATGATCTAGATCGCCGTCCCCCGCCGCCCGATCTGGACGGATTTTTTTTTTCTCGCTTATTCGTTGCAGTCCTGAGCTGATTTCCGTTTGTGGGGGTGGGTGCAGATCGCGGCGAGGTGCCTAAGGGCAGCGCGGAGATCTTCTTCCGGAAGGTCAAGTTCTGGAATGACGACGAGGCAGAGGAGGCGCCCCCAGTCTTCGTACGTACTCCGTCTCTGTTACTTACTTACTTACTCCCACTCTCTTATTAAGACTGCGAATTTTGACAGACATTGGTACAGTAAGTAATAACTGTGATTCTTGCCTCGTCTTAGCCGAATGCTGTACTTGCTTGTGGTTTATATTAATCGGAACTAGCACTTTGGTTGTGTGAAATGTTTGCGCTTATGAACTGATGAGCAGTGTCGAGTTGGCGGTTGAGCAGCATTACCAATAGTCTATTTATTACCTTAGAAAATGGGATGGGCATGTAGCAGGATTTGAGTTGTGTGTAATTGTCAAATTTCCTTTCATGTCATCTAATTATTATGTTGCCATCCATTATCTGGTACTGTGCAATCTGTAATGAACCATTTCATTAAAACATAGAGTGATACATCCAAGTACTGTCTTGCACATACGCTTTAAGATGAACACGAGTAAAACTGAGTGTGACACCTTGTGTGGTTTACTCTAGCTACTCTACGGGTGTGTTTGGTTCTCGTTCTAGACCTGGCCCGGTTAGCCAGCTAAGCCAGGACAGCTCAAACCTAGCCTCTTGTTTGGTTTGTTCATCTTAGCTAAGCCTGGATTGCCTAGATCTTGTTTGGATTGTTGGTTGGTTAGCTTGGATACATTCACCTTGTACTTGTTAAGGTAAGATCACCACCACCCTGCAAGCATAGACCGTGGAACACAGGTAATCCAACATCGCCACTGAAAATCAATCAAGAACGGTGAAGCAACAAATCCAAAATCTGTATTATGCACACACAAACTGTGCCACTTTGGTTTGAACTTTGAAGTTTCCTAAAAAGCTAAAACAATTTCTGTAATTTGGCAAACGTTGAAGTTTCCCCATTCTAAATGTTAAATGGAACGGAGCATTTCTCCTCCCCAATATTCAAATCCGAAACAGAAACGAACACCAAATGTAAGTGCCAAGCCCCCGTCACCCAGCAAATGAAATTTAACCAATCTCAAACTGCAGTAACGAACCCAAGAAAAGCCAACCAAGCTATCCTTTCCCAGAAAACCAAGGGAAAAGGACATGGAAAGCTCAAATCCTCACCTTGAAGGTTGACCATGGCAACAATCTCTGCGGGCATGGGCATGGTCGCAGGTGGGCATGCGGGTGTTCGAGTGTCCTCCTCGTTCCGTGCGAAGGCACCAATGACGGAGAGGTGCAGGAGGAAAAGATGCAGGAGGGAGCGGAAGCTGAAGCGCGTGGCGGACATGGGAGCAGGGGACTTCAAGCGGAGGGAGAGCAGACTGTGGTGAGTGGCACAGAGGCCGTCCTGCACTCCCGCGAGCAGCTAGGAGTGGAAGGCGGCCGAGACTGGAAGCCAGTGCAGCGGCCAGTGGGCATCCCGTGCGCAGCCGGCGTGGCAGGCGGCGCAGCCGAGGGTGAATGTGTGTGGGGAGATGAGGAGACGTGATACCGCTGCGTAAGTCTCTGGCTCACTGGGAACAGCCGCCTCTTGCGTTTCCAGCGGGCCTGGCTTAGGCCTAGTCGGTGGCCTGCTTGGGCCAGGCTTTAAGGCCTAAACAGGCAACCAAACAAGTCAAGGGTGCATCTAGGTGGCCTGGTTGGGGGCTAAGCCACCCAACCAAACAGGCCCTACGTATGTTTAGGATTAACAGGAACTATGCTTATTAAGGAAAGCAAATTTCTATTCAATGAAAAATGGTTTGTAGTGTGATGTGTAGTTACCTCTGTATCAGTTATGTGTATGAAACCTTTTGTGGATCATTTTGGTAAATTTAATTTTTGACTTTAAACAGTACATTGGCATATAAAATACTTGACTAATCTGAAAGAACAGCAGTCAGTTCATGTGTGTATGAAAGACAGTGATGTGATCCCATACGCGATTTGCTTATTGGTGCGCTCCTTTACTATTTGACCTGACAATCCGTATTCTTACTTTTTACTATGACAGAATGTCGATGGGGTTAATTATATTCATGTCAAGGTCGCCGGACTATTTTTTGTGGTAACCACAATGGTTAATGTTTCCCCATCCCTTCTCTTGGAACTTCTTCAAAGGATTGCACGTGTTACAAAAGATTATCTCGGCGTTCTTAATGAAGATTCACTGCGCAAGAATTTTATTTTGGTGTATGAATTGCTTGATGAAGTCATTGTAAGCACTCTACACCATCTTTCCTCATGACATTCTGAACTTGTATGATTGTATCCTTTGTGACCTGGTTTTTAGTCACTAGCAAAGCCTAATGTGTGACATTTAATTTAACAAACAAGTTGTGGGCTTGCGCAGTGATTAGTACGATTCATCTGTTTATGGCAATGCTTAGCATTTGTATGGTTTTGCTAACAAGTTGAATTGTGCAATCAGGACTTTGGATACCCACAAACAACCTCTACTGAGGCTCTGAAGTCATACATATTCAATGAACCCATTATGGTTGATGCTGGGAGGCTACCACCACTTGGTCCTGCTGCTATGTTCATGGTAACGCTTGAGCACATTACTGCAAGAAACATAACATTAGGGTTTCTTGATCTAGGAACATGCGTTCCCCATGCCATTTTGACAATTGCATAGTTTCATTTAACATCCTTGTCTTCTGCAGCAAGGCACAAAGCGTATGCCTGGCACAGCTGTTACAAAATCTGTTGTTGCTACTGAGCCTGGGGGGAAGAAGAGGGAGGAAATTTTTGTTGATATCATTGAGAGAATAAGTGTGACATTCAGCTCGAGTGTAAGTGCCGGTCTATGTCATGCCTTGTTACTATTTTTTTCTCTCTCTTTAACATCTCAAGATATTTTGCCTTTTTCCGTTTTATTTTGCTGAAATCCTTTATATGTCCTGAATTTGTGATTCTAAATGTTTTAGATAGTGATGGCGCCCACTGATAATTCAGTTTTCCTATATCATCATCTAGTTTTGGTTTGTTGTTGCCTTTACTGCCAGAGCCTATCCTCTTTGCCATTTTGTTCCTTATATCACTACTGTTAGAGTAACTTCTTTGTTCACTATTTTTAACTGGAATAAATAAAGATGACAATCACTAGTGTATTGCTTTTAAACTATGATACATCAAAACCATGGGGTTAGGGGCCATTGAGACGAGTTACGACCATCTAGTTCCAATCTTACATATCTTGTGGTATGATTTTCGTCCACTTAATGATGCATAAGATCTACTGAATTAACTCAAGTTACTAAAGCCCAGTTTATTTTGTTACCTCATTTATTTCTCTCTGTATAGTGCTCTCTCATAGTATCGTTCTTCATGGAGCACTAATCGGCCAGTTGTTTCATGACTTTATTTAAACAGGGCTACATACTTACATCTGAGATTGACGGAACAATTCAAATGAAAAGTTACCTCACAGGCAATCCGGAAATCCGTCTTGCTCTCAATGAGGATTTGAGCATTGGAAGAACTGGATCTTCTTCATACGCCGGTCATTATCTTTTCCTTCATTCCTTGTACATCTTTCATGATGCTCGGTTTCTGTAACATTGGAGACAAATCTATGATAAGCTTATAGTGTTTCACTTATTCTGGAACTCACAATGTGATGAGTTGTTCAGTGCATACATTTCTAGTCATAGTGTTTTTGCACAAGTGATTTCTTTAACGAAACTTGAATCTACTCACAACTTGAAACTCACTTATTTGTTTAGCATGCTGGTCTTTCAGTTTGCCTAATTGTCATGGATATATTGTCGAATGCTGATCACATACTATATTACAATTTTTGAAGACAGATTACAGAAGTTCTTCTGGAGGAGGAACAGTCATTCTTGATGATTGCAACTTCCATGAGTCAGTACATCTGGACAGTTTTGATATTGACAGAACTTTGACTTTAGTAAGTACTCAAATAAGGCTTTTCTGTCTGTCTGTAACTTATGTTTTTGCAGAACTCAAGCACTATATTTACAGTTCATCACTCCCTCCATTCTAAATTATAAGTCGTTATGGCTTTTTTAGATACATAGCTTTTGCTATGCATCTAGATATACACTATGTCTAGATACATAGTAATCTAGAAAAGCTAAAATGACTTATAATTTGGAGTGGGGGAGTACTTAAGGAAAAAAAATATAGAACTTATATTTACCGTTGTAATAATGCATAGATACCACCTGATGGAGAATTTCCTGTAATGAACTACCGGATGACCCAAGAATTTAAACCGCCATTCCGTGTAACCGCACTAATTGAAGAAGCTGGACCATCGAGGGTATGGAATGCTTGTCTTGCTATTATGAATTGATGAAAACTATGATTCAATTTGCTGAAATTAAATTACAGTTCTTTGATATCTACACAGGCTGAAGTTCTACTGAAAATAAGGGCAGACTTCTCGGCGAACGTCACTGCTAACACAATCACAGTACAAATGCCAGTGCCCGCATACACAATGAGGTCAACTGCAGTTATATATTTATTCCTATGAAGTTAAAAAAAAGTGAAATATTGGCCGATGCTTATATTGTTAGCTAAAATTCCCTATCATGGGTTACATTGCAGAGCGAGTTTTGAGTTGGAGGCTGGAGCAGTTGGACAGACAACCGATTTCAAGGAAGGATCCAGGAGACTTGAGTGGAATCTAAAGAAGGCAAGTGCCAACAAGGATATGTACATCTTGCATAAGATGATATGCATTTGCATTGTTAACTTAAAATTACTAGCCAGTTTGCTTTAGCTTGCTAAACAATTTAAACTTCACACAACAGATTGTTGGTGGTTCTGAGCACACTCTTCGTGCAAAGCTGACATTTTCCCAGGAGTCACATGGTACATGTTTTGTTTGAAGCAATACTTACACCCTGACCTGGCAGCTTCATGTAATTTTCTGTTAGGCAACTTGCCTTGACATTCTTGTTTGTGAAATGCAGGAAATATCACGAAGGAAGCTGGCCCAGTGAATATGAATTTCACTATACCGATGTACAATGCATCAAAGTTGCAGGCAAGGCCATATACTTTTGTGTGGTACTTTTGTGGGTTGTATCCGTTGGCACCACAGGGCTTTTTTGTTATCCACTAGAAAAATTCATTTGCCTAAATATCATGATTAATTATGTTTTAGTGCATTTTTTTTGTTTATCCGGGTGCTTTCTGAAACTTGTTTCTACACTTTTAGAGATGTAGTTGTTATGATCCTCCAAGGCCTTAATTGCTCAAAAACATTGACATGGTGAATGTTTCTGATCAACTATGAATTGTATTACTCTCCTGCAGGTCAGGTATCTTCAGATCGCAAAGAAATCAAAGGCATACAACCCTTACAGATGGGTGCGATATGTAACACAAGCTAACTCCTACGTGGCGCGTCTATGAGGAACCCACATCTGTACTCTTGTTTCCAGTCCATTTTTTTGGGTGTAATATTTGAGTTTTATCATGGACCGGGCGGCGTGTATTTGTAACTTTATATTGGAATTAGCAATACCACTCGGCAGCTCCTGTAATGTTGGAAATTTTTCCCCCTCTTGCAATGTGCATATGAATCATTCGTGTTTTAATGCTCGAAAATGGTTGTTCATGTTCATAACACTTACACTTGTGGGACAATGGGACCTATTGTCTTACATGATTTCTGTGAGGTTTTAGAAAGAAACTATGAACTGAGCTTTGCTCAGTTAAGTTAATTATTGAGTTCTTTGTACGAAACTATTAATGTCTTTTCAGTTGAGTTCAAGTCCTAAACTTACAAGGGTATCCCAAAAGGATAGTTGGGATGCATTGACCAGACAGACACGCGTGCGGATGGTGCAATGCAACACAACACATGGTGGTGGTGGTGGTGGGACATGAATGAATGCAATGCAATGCATTTGCATGGTAGAGAAGAGACCTGGACGGCCCGACCCGCGTACGGTGCGGATATTAATAATTTTTTTAGTGAGCTCTTGGAGATAGATACTCTAACGGTGCGTGAATCATTCGATCAATATAAACTGTGTGCAATGCAATGTACTTAAGTAACGTGGAGCAGTAATGTTGGTAGCTGCTAGCTAGCTGGTCCTTTTCTTTTCTCCATCAGAGTTGGACCATCGATCCATGAGCATGACCCTGACCCACACCCACCGGTTCCATTCCATCTTCTCTCCTCAATCGCATTCTTCAATTATTGATTATTAGCAATCCTCTATCTATTTTATTGCAACAATTTTCAAATGTTATAAATGGAATCTGATTTTTTTTTTTTTTTTTTTTTGCGATCGGGATTTTTTTCGTAGAATAATATGATATGATATGTAATGCCCATGCATGCAATTAAGGTAAACGGATGGGAATGAGAGCTTAATTAGGAACAATGCTGTAGTTGATTGGTCACCTCATCGATCTGATCTATTTTATTGATTATTGATTATTAATATCCCCGGGCCCTTTAGAGATTAATTACAATTGTACTAATAAAACAGAGAGAGAGAGATGCATGAGAAGGTTGTAAAGCAGAATGCATGGCTGACTGCTGAGATCGAGCACTAGAGGAAGGGGAGGTAGAAGAGCACGTACTACTACTAGACCAGTAGTGCAGAGCTGGAGGCTGGAGGCTGAGGCTGGAGGCTGGAGCTGGGCAGGCAGTGAGGCAGGCCACCGTCCTTGCTTGTCCATCCCCATCCCCTCCGTCCGGCCACCGGCCACCGGCCTTCGCCCTCCCCACCCACCGAACCCTCCTTCCTTTGCGTTGCGCAGACGACGGCAGATCAGATCTCCATCCGTCCGTCCCTCTGTCTCCTTCTCCTCTCTCTCTCTCTTTCTTTCTTTCTCTGATTGATTGAGGAGGAGGAGGAGGAGTGAACAAGCCTCCTCTTTTCTTCTTCTTCCTCCTCCTCTAATCCGATCCGCTCCAGCTCCAGATCCAGATCAGCAGTGGCAGTGCAACACGCAGGGAAGGATCGATCGACTTGGAGACCACGCAAAAAGGAGCACACGCACACCACTACAGGGCGCGCGGCATGAACAAGCAGCAGGCTGCTGCTTCCATCCCAGGCTACTTAGCCTGCTGCTTCCATCCAAGGGAGGTGGTTGTCGGCGTCTGCGCCCACTGCCTAAAGGACCGCCTCCTCCTCCTCCTCGCCGCCGCCGCCACGGCCAACAGCAGCAGCAGCAGCACCAACATCCGCAGGAGCAGCAGCAGCAGCATCTCCCTTCCCAAGGTCTTCGCGCTCGGTTCCTCCTTCCTCCAGCGCCTCGACTCCCGCCACCACCGCAACTACTCCGTCTCCGACGACGACGACGACGACGCCGCCACCGCCTCCGTCGCAAGCCTCGATGGTACAACAAACATCTATCTATCTATCTAGTATCTTGCATGCATTGATTAATATATACTATGGTATGGTACGTATCATAATCCGATCCATTTGTTTCTTGTTTGGTAATTAATTATATATAAATCATTCGATCAATGAATGGGATGTGCAAAAACGAAACGAACCCCCCCCCCCCCCCCCCCCCCAAAAAAAAAAAAAAGATTCCTTCATCTCCATCAAGTTCGAGGACAACGGCAAGGCGACGTGGGACAGCCAGAGCCAGCACAAGGCGGCGGCGGCTCCCGCGAGGTCTAAGTCGACCGTGGCGGTGGTGGCGGTGGAGCACGCCGTGAACGTGAAGCGGGGCGGCGTCACCCGGTGGCGCAAGCAGGTGGTGGGCCGCCTGCTGCAGCTGGCGCGCTGGAGGAGGTCGTCCGCGGCGGCGTGCCACGTCGGCGGGCTGGACGGCAAGAAGGCCAAGGGCAGAGGAGGGAGAGGCTGGATCCGGAGCCTCACCCTCACCCGGAGGCGGCCGTACCCGTGGTCGTAGGTCGTCTCGTCGAGCGAGGGGCCATGGGCCGGCCATGGTGTCCGAGTCCGACAGATCACAGATGCAATGCAACCAGTCTTGCTTCGATCTACCACGTACCACTGGCGTACACTACGTACGGTACGGTACAAAGTGAGTGAGTGAAGTGTGCCTCCCTTCTTCTTTTTTTACCTTACAATACAGCAATCTAAGCTAGGTACTACAACACTACTTCGTCTGTCTGTGCATGTACACACAATCAAGTACGTCCGTAGTATGTAATAGCGGTGACGACACATACGGATCAATCACACACACACACATACATACATATATATATATATATATATATATATATATATAGATAGATAGATAGATAGATAGGTAGGTACTAGTAGTACTCAAAAAGAAAAAAACACGAGAGGATGTGGAATTGTGGATTGTGCTTGATGCTGATCAGACTGAGTATATTATAATATATATGTACTGTATGAATCCAGCCATGTACTGTGTGGATTTTGATGACAACAAAAAAAAAAATTGTACTGCTCTACTTGTTCTAAATGCGGTGCAGGCCTGGCTCTGGGCTCTGGCTGGCTGGCTGTATGAAATATGAAATGAATTTGACATGCAAGTAATAAAATTATATTACTTGCACAGCACAGCACAGCACAGCTGCCTGCCTGCCTGGGCAGCTGTTTGGTGTGGACAGCTAGGGGCAAATCTAAGGATGACTGGTTAGTACATCAACGTAAAATTAAAGATAATTAGGAAAAAAAGGTAGAGAAAAAAAAGAACAGTGGTGGTCGGATCGGATGACGGGTGTCTGTTTTCCTAATTATATTGCAACTGCAGCTAGCTAATGCAAGATTATTTGCTCCTCAGCTGAGCTGCCTCCTGTCCTGTGATTGGGAATCGGATCGGATCGGCAACAAGCCAGTAATAATCTACCGACAAGGATCGAATGGATAGGCGGACAGACGGTCCAAGATGGATGACAGCATGTCGTCGCAACCACCTTTTCGCCCGTCCCCATCACGATCGATTCACAAATCACAAATGAGACCCCCCACACCGTGTCCGTGTCCGTGTCCGTGTCCATGCAGCAACACTCTGCTTTGCGTCACATAAGAAGAAGAATAAGATGCGTGCATGTATACGATACGATGCATGCCCCTTTTCAAGAGCAGCAAATTAAATAAAGCAAAGCAATGCAATGCAAAAGGGGAACTTAACTAATAAAAATATAAAAGAAAAAGACCATGCGTTGCATCTTGACTGCCCTTTTCCCCCCACAGTCAGAGAGAGAGAGAGAGAGCTGCTGCGACCGTGCAAGTGCGATTCGCCAACCGAAAGATGCATTGCATTGGGAAGCCATTCGGCAGTGCAGGGCAGGATTTTGACAAGCGTGTGTGATCTGATGCTGTGATGCATGCAAGAATTATTCACAGGCAGCAGGCAGGCAGGCATGTCGTCGGCACGTGCTTGAGCACTTGCACATGGACCAATTAATAATAATGCATCCACCACACGATTAGAGCCTCCTTAGCCTTAGCGGAAACGACCAATGACCCGTATTATTTTTATTGCCAAACTAAACCCACGTACACTAGCTAGTTCCACACAACACAATGCAATTGCAATTAGCAAGCAATGAATTAGTATTACATACAGCTAGGCTAGGCAGCTAGCAGAGCAGACGAAAGCGATACAACTAAACTCCCAGAATTGAATCAACCAACCAACCAACCAACATTGTATTGTATAGTAGAATGTTAAAACTAGGCCAGGCAAAACGGATCGCGGGGGGGTGGGGGGGGGGGGGGGCACCTAAATTCATGTGACAGCGAATGAAATGCGCGCACCTCCCCTGTAACAGATAGCAAAAGGTGGTGTTCAACTATACTACAGCCATGTCCATGCCCTTGTTTCTAGCTAACAACTAATAAGGCGCTGGGTTCGCAACAGAGCCTACTAAAAAGCTAGCTAGCTACAGATAAACTCTGCAATGCATGCACCAGATCGAGAGACAGACACTTGTACTTTGGTAGTAGAAACCCAGATGTAGTCCCCGTCTTATCCAGTCATCTGCAAACAAAAGCATTCCAAGGACACATCAGTGACAGGCGGTGGTGAGGGGGGTTTGCAAATGTTTCGGTGTCAATTATTGATAGATTGTGCTCTTTTTTTTTCCTCTCCATTTCGATTTCCTATGCTTCCATATGTGGTATATGTTATTCTTTGAACTTTATCCAGATTTGCAACCCATAAAAACATATAGCAGCCATCAACATTCTATTCTATTCATTGCATGAGGCTCTGCCAGGGGTGACAGGAGCCCATGATGAGATGATGACACAAATATAAATTCGGTTGACCCATCATCAAAACATTATAAGGTCCTGTATGCAATAGCATCCAATGAACCCCCCTCCCTCCCAACCATCCCCCGAATGCACCGCACCACCTTGTATTCTGACCCAAATTAAACTCTGCATTTTTCATTGCAACAGTCACCAGGGGCGGTGTTGAGATTTGAGAAGATCAATATCATACCTTCAAGTACAGCTGCATGGTTTAGGCATATTTTTCAACATTGCCATCAGCCGTAGCATCACCATTAGGAGCTCCAATCGCTTCTTCAGAACCACCATCGGTAGCACTCTGCACAACATGGGGCGTGATTGTGGCGCCAAAGAGCTGTATGCTCTTCACTTGGACTGGAAGCTCTGCTGGAAGCATGCTTACTGAGTTGTTGGGAGGAGAAGCAGCTTCAGGATCCAGAATCTCAGAGGAAGCGCTGGGGCTTGTACGCGGCGGCATCTGGAGGTCCCTGTTGGGCAGGGGGAAGAGCAACTGCGTCGTGAGCATTGCAGAGGATTCAGAGGGTGCAGCACAAGGGCCGGTGTGCCTGGCTCCCTGCATGCCAGCAGGAATTGGTGGCCCCAGTATCATAGCCATGGCCTGGCTTTCAGGTCCGATCAGTGGATAAGAGACATCTCCAGGGCAAAGAGGCGCAATTGGGTCGCAAATCCTCACTCTGTTTGGAAGAGGAGGGTATGCAACAAGCTGGACTTGCCAAGCATTCACGAATCTGCTCAGTTTTAGTGATAATGGAGAGTCATCCCAGTCGATCTGCAGTTGTGTCAAGTGGAAATGACATGAGTCAGGATCAAGTAGGCAATCGGCAATAATGGGAAACATAGTACAAGACCGATCCCTTAGCTCTGACAGACAAGGAAATAATCGTTCCCTACTACTAATAATAAGACAATAATATATTCTCAGTTCAAAAATAACAAGGCTGATACAAGAGGGTAAACTGAACCCACACGACAAAAGATATACCAAATCAGTTACAGCTAATAGTGGGAAAGGACCCTCTAATTTAGCCAAACAAATTTAAGGATCAGACTCAATAAGGATCGGGTCACGATACTATATGATTTTGAGTTAAATTTAGATAGAGCTAAGTTGAATTATGAAAGAAACACAAGGGTTATGGTCCATTACCACCCCTAGTTATAGCTCGGTAAAAAAAGAAATACCAAGCCAGTATAAGTACTTATTTAGCACTGAAATTTTCAACAAACAGATGGAAGCAACAGCACAAAAACAGGAACAAGCTAAGGCCGATCGGGCTGGGGGAATCTGCGTGATGATTAGTAGGATAGGAGGAATCAAATTTCTTCGGTGACTTCCCTAGCACCTGACCGAGTATACTACATGACATTACAGACCTCTAAGTGCAGTGCACATATGTCAAAAACTGATATGGTTTCTTGTACGAAAACAAATTGAGTTAAAAAGAAAATGGAGGCGGGGTGCATGCATGCATTCAGAAATCAGAAGTCCGGTACGAAGCCGAAGTGGCACAGGCATCACGAGTCACGACAAGATTTGGATGAATAATACTACAGTGCTATGCAATTGAGTAGATCGAGTACTCCTACTTGGCACTGGCAGTAGTAGCAAGAAGATACGGACAAGCTGAATGCAGACAGAGAGAGATGGAAATAGACATGTGAGGTAGAAAGGCATCCAGTCCGACAGAAGAACCACCGGCAGGTCCGCCCACAACACAACCGGAATCCCAATCGCAGTATAAAAAGACGACCCGACGACGCTGATCGAAAACAACAAAATATGTTTAGCACGAGCGACTAGCTCGAGAGCTACAGGTCAAGATTGTTCTAATGATAGCTACTTGTACTAGGTAATTAAATAAGGGAAGGGTACTAATGACACAGGTGGGGTGGGGGAAGGTGAACCGCATCATCGTGTCCCTTGGCGGTCGGTGATTCCGGTGAACACAACACGCGCATGCCGGACGTCATCTATATATCAGATCAATGGCAGGCAACTGGAACTATGGAAGGAAGGAAGACGAGGCAATTGGAATTCAGACCTCGAGTGTTCGCCAGATGTTTTGGTGGAGCGCCTTGACGTGGCCGTCGGCCCAGACGGTGCGCCGCGTGTCCTCGGCCTCCATGACCTGCATGCGTACCTGCGTGCCTGGCTCCCAGCGGGTGGCGAGCGCGTGCTCCACCTCGGCGCGCGGGACGACGAACTCCCCTGCGGCCTGTCTGGGGAAGTAGGTGACGGTGAAGGGCCTGCCCTCGGCGGCGAGGCGCGCAGCCTCCATGACTTCCTGGGGCGGCACCCGCGCGCGCGCGTTGCGGGGCGGGGGCGGGGGCTGGTCTGCGTTGGCGTTGGCGTTGTTGGCGTTGGCCCCGTGAGCAGCGGGGAAGACGAGCGGGTACCTTGGCGCGCGGCGCAGGCCGACGATGAGGTCTCCGTTGGCGCGGCGCATGAAGACGGCGATGTCCCCCGCGACGAGCAGCTTGGCGTTGACGAACCTGCTCCACCCTGTGGTGAGCAGGTGGCGGCGCGGCGTGCCGCGGTAGATGTGGCGGAACTGCCAGGGTTTGCCCCTGGTGTCGCGCATGACGAGGTTCTGCACGGGCGGGTCGGCGTCGAAGTCGAGCTTGGGGAAGATGTGGTCGGCGCAGTAGCGCGGGACGGAGAAGCCGCCGCCGTTGTTGGCGTCGCTCTGCGTGAGCTCCTTGGTGAAGTAGCCGAAGTCCTGCCCCTGCGGCGGCGGGCTGTGGGTGTTGCTGCTGTCGCCGGTGGTGCCGCGGTGGGGGCCTGGGCTGAGGGAGATTTTGGCGAACACCTCGTTGGTCGTGTTGTCCGCGCCGAGGGTGACTTGGGTGACGGTGCAGGGGAAAAGGTGCGGCGCGGGGAGCGGCGCCGGGAGGTGCGCGGGGCACTGCTCGGCGTGGCCGTGCGGGAAGTAGTAGACCTCGGCGCCGACGGTGGGGAGGCGGGAGAGCGGGACGGCGCAGGCGAGCCAGACGTCGCGGTCAACGATGCTGTCGTCGTGGCCGCTGGCGGGGGGAAGCGGGGGCTGCGGCGCCATTGTTACTAGGGTTTGGCGATCGAAGCGGACGCTGTTGCTGTTCGGGGAAGGGGGGATGGGGGAGCAGGACGATGCCAACAACAGATGGGATGGGATGGGATGGGAACACAAGACGAGAAAGATTCGGACGGGGAGAGGCAAGGCAAGGAAGTGCAAGAGATGGATGGATATACTATATATACTCCCTCTCCTACAGCCTGGATTCAGATGACGATGAGACCGGAAGAGAAACAGACACGCCTGGCGCACGCCTGCCTTTTTTCTTCTTCTTTTTCCTTCCCTTTCTTCCGGTCTCTATTTGTTAAAATTATTCTTTATTTTCATTTGAGCCCGATCAATATTTTTCTCTTACATACATACAGTTCACGAGGTTCCTAATAGAAAGGAGGCGGTTGTTGATTTGTTTTTTTTTTTACTATAGTACGTATATTCTATAGATCATTACCTTTGTTGATCATATCCATCTCCGGTCGGGATCATATCTCCCACTCTCTTCGTTGTCTTGACTATCCACCCTCACATTCCTCTATACATCCTCGTCATCATTCGTTGTCTTGGACTATCCACCCTCACATTCCTCTATACATCCTCGTCATCAAGATTCTCTCCTCTATACTCATTTTTCCGCATCCATCCATCATCTATATCATTCTCTATTCACTGTGGACTCATTTGCCACTTTATCTAAATATATCCATGAGAGATCTAGTTTTGAAGAATTAATTGCAACGAATTTAATGGTGCAATCGTAAATACTTATATTCATAGTGCTCATTTCCGGTAAATATTACTAATATTGTTAGTGTAAGTTAAATTTCATAATGTAGACTTATCATCAATATATATATAACATATATATGTAGTCATGCAACCTCAAGAAGTTGAAATAGATTGTGTCTTTGATCTTTGAATATACGTAAGTTGTTGTACTATAAACATTGAGTGTGTTGACAAGTCTCGGTGCTTAATAAACTTACAAAAACCAAGAGATGTATGGACGCGAGGCCAATAATCTCCACCTTCTTCGTCGTTGTTTAATATAAAGGAGGAAGGAGAGGAGTTTTCCATGGCGTGACTAATAAATAAGAGAACGTATCTAGTGCAAACCACAGCCTTTGTGAAAACCCGTGCAAACTACAACAAAAAAGTTGTTTAAATTCACCCAAAAAATCACACATGTAGATGATACGATGATACACAACCTTATAAAATATCTTGTCCAAAATCGAATTCATTTGTGAGATATAAAAATAACAAATTTCTAACAAATCATGTGGAAAACTTTCTGGCTTAAAATTTGTTATTTTTATAACTCACAAATGAAGTCGATTTTGGAAGATATTATTTTACAAGGTTGTGTATCATCATACCATCTACATGTGTGATTTTTTTTGGTGAATTTAGACGATTTTTAATCGTGGTTTGCACTGGTTTTCACAAAGACTATGGTTTGCACTTAGATACGTTCCCAATAAATAAACCTTACTTGATACTAATAATAAGCAAGCAGTAAGTAGGAGTAAACTCTAGTTGCTGTCGAGAGGGGAACATGGAGAGGGAAAAACAAAAACCAAACAGAGACAAATTGAAAAAAAATGGTCCCACAGGGATTCGAACCCAGGTCGCCAGATTCAAAGTCTGGAGTGCTAACCACTACACCATGGAACCCATTTTGTTAATTTGCGTACACAATAAGTTTATATGCATTTACGTACGGCGACAGACGCTTTTGTATATATCAACAAATATTCTTATTGGGTCCGGGTCCGGGGGACCTAGCTTCTATTTCTATCTAGGGACGAAGCTAGCGATGGGGCGGGAGGGGTTCGAGCCCCTCCTATCGCTACCGAGTACATGAAATCCTTATAGTATTCTGTTAAAATTTTAGTCTTAAATATATAAGGTAGGAGGGGTTGAGATTGTAGATATACAAGCTAAGGTAGGAGGGGCTAGAATTTATTGGGAGTAGAAGATGTTCTCTTTTGTTAATTAGACCAGCAATCCAATAGACATAGAGAATTATCCAGCCAAGGCACAAGACTCAATTCTAATAACTTCTCAGTTCTCAGTCCATTACCCCAACCCATCCCTATAGGGCGTTCCTTCCCCGCGCGTCCAACCCATCTTTATAGTGTGTTCCTTCCTCTTCACGTGGCGTCACGCAGTTCTTAGTGGGTGACAGACCAGCGGGGCCACGATCGGCAACTGACGGGCGGCCAGGTCTAGTCGCGAAGCTGAGCGATGTGGCAAGCTGCGAGCGTGCAGCCAGGTGTGGCAGACAGCGGATGAGCAGCCTGGCACAATGGGCAGGCTAACAAGGAGCCAGGTGCAGCAAGCAAGCGAGCATTGGCGGCAGGACCGGCGGCAAGGAGCTAGGCGCAGCGCTGGTGGACGAGGGCACGCCGCAGTCTGCAGCAAACTCCAAGTATCCGGACGAGTAGACGACTTTTTTTGTGAATTTTAGTGTCAACTTTTGTACAGCCCCTCCTAAATTTTTTTTCTGGCTTCGTCCCTGTTTCTATCCTACCGTACCGAGCGGAACGAACGCACGCACGGCACACGGGAGTAGTGAGTGCCGCTGCCGCACATCCAGCTGCCGGCCGGGATGCACCGCCACATCGTATCGGGTAAAGATGTGGGAGCTGCTGGACGTGGACGCCAATGATAGCGCTCGTCGGGCGTACAAGCGGGTTCTCGCTCGTCCAACCATGGTGGAGGTTGCCAAGAACGTCATCTGCCTCCTCCGTCCTCCTCTGGGCCACGACGCGCTGCCGGAGCCCCTCGTCCGATCCGTAGCATCCCGACCATCGTGTCCATGTGCGGCGGGGGCAGGCTGCTCGACGTAGTACTTCGCCTTCTTCAGACGGTCTGATGAAGCCACGTACGCTACAGCAATAAGAAGAGATGGACATTGCACTGCATCAAACATTAATTGTACTATTCAGCGCACTTCACGGATCTCACGGGATGAGGTAAATTTTGATGAACTTCCATATGATCCCGCAGATAGAAGAAGAAAATCATATTACATAGGCGACAAATTGCAGAATGACATAAGGCGAAAATATTTGACTAGAGGTCCTTGTAAGCCACCACCTGATTTTATGTTTCCAACGACAATAATTTCGGATAAACCACGACGGTGTCAACATGAATGGTTCACTAAATATGCTTGGCTAGAGTACAGTGAAAAGATGGATAAGTGTTTTTGTTTAGCTTGTTACTTGTTTAGAGATTGCAACAAGGGCCAAGGTGGGAATGATGCTTTTTGTTATAGATGGTTGGGATGGCTGGAACAAAAGTGATAGGCTTCGAGATCATATAGGCAGCAAATGTAATAGCTTTCATAACACAGCTGTGAAAAGATGTGATAATTTGTTGAAGCCTTGCCAATCAATTGTTGAAGCCTTAACCAAGCAAAGTAATATCAGTAAAGAGAACCATTTGATTCGATTGAAGACATCCATTAAAGCTGTCAGATACTTGTTGCATCAAGGCTTAGCTTTTCGTGGCCATGATGAAAGAGAGGAATCTACAAATAAGGGAAATTTTCGAGAGTTAGTTGATCTTTTGGCTGAGGACAATGACAAAGTAAAGAAAGCAATTGGAACCGCTCCTAAAAATAATAAGATGATTGCTCCAGAAATTCAAAAGGACATTGCAAATTGTTTTGCTGAGGTAAGAAAAAATATTGCCATATTATTTTGTCTTCTCTCATTATATAAGATATTAATTGTTTTGTTTTTTGCAGATCATTGTCAAATCTATCGTTGAAGAAATTGGTGGGGATGTGTTTTGCCTATTAGTAGATGAGTCGGCTGATGTTTCTGGAAAGGAGCAAATGGCAGTTGTCTTGCGGTATGTTGACAAACTTGGGGTAATAAAGGAGAGACTTATTGCTGTTGTTCATGTGCAAGAGACATCAGTTTCATGTCTAAAATCTAACATTGATAATTTGTTTGCTAAGTACGGCTTGAGCATAAAACAAATCAGAGGACAAGGTTATGATGGGGCTAGCAATATGAGAGGTGAGTTCAATGGATTAAGAGCTATAATCATGAGAGAGAATAGCTCAGCATATTATATACATTGCTTTGCTCATCAATTGCAGTTGGTCATTGTAGCAGTGGCTAAAAAGAACGATGATGCTAGTGATTTCTTTGACATGATATCCCTTTTGCTCAATGTGGCTGGAGCTTCTTGCAAACGTAAAGATATGATTCGAGAAAGACAACAAGAAAGAGTTAGAAAAGCCATAGGAAGTGGACAACTAAATAGTGGAACTGGATTGAATCAAGAGCAGTCCCTTCAAAGAGCCGGAGACACACGTTGGGGTTCTCATTATAAAACCCTCAACAGTCTAAGCAATCTGTTTCCTGAAGTTATTGAAGTGCTCCAATATGTTGAAAAGGAAGGCCCAACTGATGCAAAGAGACGCCAAGCTCGTGGTCTCCTGGACTACCTAAAAGATTTTGACTTTGTGTTCTACTTGCACTTAATGATGCTTATTTTAGGACATGCAACTTCTTTGTCACTGTCCTTGCAGAGAAAAGATAAAGATATCTTGGAGGCCAAGATGGAGGTGAAGTTAACCAAGCAGAAATTTCAGCAAATTAGAGATGATGGCTGGGATTCTTTGTTGTAGGCTGTGCAGTCATTTTGTGAAGAGCATGGTATTCCCAAGTTGGATATGGATGAAGAGTATATTGATCGTCATAGGCCAAGGAAAAAGACCAATCAAACCAACTATCAACATTACAAATATGATTGCTTCAATCCAATTATTGACTTGCAACTTGCAGAGTTCAATGATCGTTTCAACGAGGTAAACTCTCAATTGCTCACTCAGATTGCTGCTTTCAACCCCAAGAATTCTTTTGAGGCTTTCAAATTGGAGAGTTTAATGGATTTGGCTAAGTCATATCCTGATGATTTTGATTCAACACAACTAAGAGATCTTGGTCGTGAGCTTAATTTCTATATTGACAATGTGCGAGCTGATGAAAGATTTGTCAATTTAGACACTATTTCCGAACTTGCTAAGTTGATGGTCAGTACAAACAAGCATCTGAGTTTTCCTTTGGTTTATCGGCTTCTCAAGCTAGTACTAGTTCTTTCGGTTGCCACTGCATCAGTGGAGAGGTGCTTTTCGGCAATGAAAATTGTGAAGACAATACTGCGAAATCGTATTGGAGATGGGTTTATGAACGATTGTATTGTATGCTTTGTGGAACAAGAATTTCTTGCCACAATTCCTCTTGATGATGTGATCATTCGATTTCACAAGATGGAGGACCGTAACCGCAGAGGGAGCCTATAGGAGGTAACTACTACTATGAAAGCTTGTTTTGCTATAATTTGTTGGTTGTCACAATACTATTATATATTTTTGGATATTATTATGTGTGGTAATATATTATTATAAACTTAAAGAGTTGAAGTTAGTAGTATTATGGGTTTGTCCCGACTTTTTATGGTATTGTCCGGACCCCAGCGTCCAAAAATCCTGGCTTCGCCCCTGTTCAGACCTCGCTCGTCGCGCGCGGCGTCGCCGTGATTCGGAACACCGTCGCGCCACTCGTGTTCAACGACCACCTGCACGCCATGTTGCGGGCGCCGCTTTGAAGACGACGACGTCGAGTTGTTTGAGTGGAGGCCGAGGCCGAGCACGACGGCCACCATCCCACCATCAAGACCACCACCACCAGCTCCAGAGCTGATGGAGGCTGTAACACCCCTGGTGTTTAAATGTAATTAACTTGACATGTCATCATCTTAAGCATTAATCATTTCCTGTGATGCATTTGATTTGCCTAATTGCTATGCCTTGATTCCCTTTTCAAAAACCCTAAAAGCCCAATTCTCTCTATAAGGGCAAAATGGTAATTTCACCTCTGTGCCTAGTTCTATTTAATTCTTGTTCAAATTTAGTGCCCTGATGTTTGCTGCATTGATCAAAGTTCAAAAATCAGTTTTGATTTGATTTTCCCTTTTGCAAAACCCTGATTTCTAAACCCTGGATTTTATCCCTCTTTTTGTAATTCAAAATTATTCAGAATTTGAGGTTGGTCCAAAAAGCAAAGTTGTAGATCTGGCCAAGAGAAACAACTTTGGTATTTACAGATTTTCAAAGTTCTATATAAAATTTGAAGTAATTTCAAATTCATTCAAACTCCAGTTTTTGTCCCTTTTTGAGTTTTCAAAATTAATTCAAGAACTATCGAGTTTCAGAAAAGGTGTATATTAGCAAAGTTGTAGGTTTTTTCAAATGGAACAACTTTCATATATAAAGATTTTCAAGTTTCAGTTTGAAATCCAAAGTAATTTTGATTTGAATCAAATTTGAAAAGTGTCCCCTTTTCTGTTTTTGAATATAGTTCAAAAACTATTTGGATTTTGAAAATGTTCTTATTGACAAAGTTGTAGATCTCATTTTTCTGAGCAACTTTGGTATTTTGAGTTTTTGTCGCACAGTTCAAATTTTGGGAGAAGTTTGCAAAATACAGAAACCAGCAAAGTCAAACCCTATCCCCTAGCACTGTTCTTCTTCCAGCTAGGGCCAAGGGGGGGGGGGGCGGCCATGGCGCCGGCGCTGCGCCTGCAGCGCGTCTGGCTGCTCCCCACGCGCCACCAACCTGCCGCCGTTGTCGCCACCATCATTTCGCACCCGCACGCGCACAGTTGACCCCGCTCCCGTCCCCTACCGTGCCCAACGCGCCGCCGCCGCGTGGCCATTGCCGGCCAAGCTTGCGCACCGGTCCCGGCTGCACGCCAGCCCCTCCGCCTTAGCGCAATCGAGTGCGCACGCTCCCGCCGAGCTTATCCACCCCACCCCGTGCTCTCTACCGGCCTCTGGCCGCGGCTATATAAGCCCGCCGGAGCCCCGAGCTTCTCATCCTCTCCGCCACCGTGGCCAGGCCAGTCCAGTGCCTCCGCCGCTCCACCACCTAGCTCAGAAGCTCCGCCTTGAGCTCGTGAAGCTTTCCCACCCTTCAATTTCATCTCTACCGCCCTCAATCGCCCGGCGTAAGCTCACCGTTCCCATCTCCGGCAGAAACCCGGCGAGCTCGGGTTCGTGAAATTCGCCGTCTCCGGCCATGATCATCCCTCACCGACCCCCGTGTCGTGTTCCTTGGTTCCGTGCGACTCTGACCAGGCCCTTGCGGTCTCGTGTGTTGCGCAGGGTCGTCGGAGCGCCGCTCGCCGCTCGCCGCCGAAGGAGCTCCACCGAACCACCGCCCCTCGAGCACGTGTCGAGCCTCCTTCCTCGAGCCTCACCCTCGAGCACGTGCCGAGCCACACCCTCGAGCCCTGCCTCCGATCCGTGGTAAGCACCCGAGGCCTCCGGCCTCTGCTTCCACTCCGTCTCGCCCGAGCCCAAGCCTCGAGCACGCGTTTTCGTCTCGCCCGAGCTCAAGCCTCGAGCGGACTCATGCACCCTCCGCTTCGTCGAGCTAGGCCTCGGACGGACGCTTGCTTTTCCGTCTCGCCCGAGCCTTCCGTCTCGCCCGAGCCTTCCATCTCGCCCGAGTCCGCTTCGCCCGAGCCTCCGGGCCAGGTCTCGGACGGAGCAGTCACTTTCCGACTCGCCCGAGCCCGTTTCGCCCGAGCCCTTCATAGAAGGAGCACAGTGCTCTTTTTCCTTTTGGGGAGTTGTGAATAGTGTTCTGTTTTCTCTTTTTGTGTGAATTAATCTGTTGTTCCTTAAATCTTGAGAAAAATATGGTATGCTCCTTGCTCTGTGTAGTATTTTATAAAAATATGAAACTTGACTTTTCTGCAAGAATTTAAAAATGTAAAATCTCTCTTTTAATTAATAAATGGATAGTTTTGGATTTTTAGAAAATTATTTATAACTCCAAAAATCTTGAGATAAATTTTTGAGACCTTGTTATAACATGCTGAACCTCTGGTAAAATTTTGAAGTCTTTTGGAACAAGTTGATTTTTGAGCATTTATTTTAATTAAGGAATAGTGCCTTTTGTTAATTAAATGTTTAGATTTATTTGAGCATCTTAATGACCTCCAAAAATTATGAAATTTGTTTTGCCATCTGTTTATGCCTTAATGAACTTATGTGGTTAATTTGGTAATTTTTGGAGCAACTTCATAAAATGACCTTTTAAATAAAATAAGAAAAATAGAAAAGATGGATTAGGGTTGGTAATGAGTGTTTAATGATGTGATCTTTGGATTGATTGATGTTCATAGACCCTACCCTTTGGTCTATGATGTTTGTGATGATATGTTTGGTTAATACTTAGGATAATTATAATAAGGCCTAACATCAATAATGCTTAAGAAAGAAATGGTTACCTTTATGCTCAACCTAGATTTCGATTATGCCTTGCCTAAGAGTAATCTAGATTCAGTGGAATTGTCTTGCACCATAAGTCCATATCATCATTCTCATGAGCATTCATCATTGCATCCGTATAGTTGACGAAGAAGGTACCAGAGTCGAGGCCGCTGTTGACGAACCAACTCCCGAGGCGACCCCGAGCTCCAACACCTATACCTACCCCGAGTCTGCTCTCTTTGCCATCCAAGGCAAGCCCCGGTGCATTTAACCTTTTCCTTGAATTTTATAAAATGATTTCCTTAAATGCTTTTGAGTTAAATTATTGCATTAGGTTTATAGGAGTTGTGTGCTATCCTAATTGATGCACTATCCACCTTGACCACTGATACACCCGATACCTGCTTTTCAAAAGTATTTGAAAAATGCTTAGCAATGCTTATTGAATTAGACCTTGCAATAAAATGCCAATTTCAAAAGTGTGATCACTTAAAGAACTTTTATGGGAATTTTGGTCTTACTCCCCGGCTGTTCGCTAGGTATCTGATCCGTACCTAGTTAATAGCGAGGAGAGGTTGTCCGAGCGTACGGTGCCGTCATGTTGTAGTCCGGGACTCAACAGTTGACACCGACCGGGACATGGTTGAAAAACTGACAGGACTATTACGCTTGGGTGAGATATAACCAAGGTGTAGTTCTGGCTGGAAAATTAGGGACCATCCGTATGGGGGCCTGCTGGTCAAGACTTGTAACTATTCACATACTACGGAAAGCTCTGGCTCCGAGGAATCCTTTATTGGACCGACAACCGCGCACTGGGAGTGGAGAGATGGCGGAAGTAGCATGTACCCACGTGGGTTAAAGTCCCGGATTGGTGTGGTGTACTGTACTTCCGGGTGGCGTAGGACCGGGTCCAATCTTGGAGGAATCGTGGTAGACGAGTTGGCATATGCAAGCTTGGGTGCTACATATGCAGTGTGGATAGGGACCCTCAGCTGAGTATTATTTATCCGGATTAACGTTGCTCCTCGGTTATGGAGACTTGGTCCACTAACTGTCAACGGAGAGTGGTTCTCAACTAGGAATGTTTTGAAATGTAAAATGAATCATGAATGATGAAGAATTGAGGAATACTGAATCTTTCAAAAATAAAATAAGGTTTACAAAAATGTTTTTCTGCAAAATACTTGATCTTGCTTAAGCCTTACCTTGACTACCCTAAGCCTCTCATTCCTGAGTTTTCCCCCTTTTTCTTTAGTCGGGTAAGTCTTGTTGAGTACCCCAGTACTCAGGGTTTGTTACCCACGTTGCAGGTATGCCTGAGATCCCGATGTGTCTCGCACCCTGTTGCGTGACCTTCGTCCAAGAAGAGGCCGATGAGTAAATGTGCACCCTCGGGCTGGGTGTTACATGTATCTTTATGTTAATGTTTCCACTACGTTGTCTACTTTGAATCACCCGAACAATGGTTTGTAATAACCGTACTCCTTACCTCATTTGAAACCTCGTTTTGTAAAACTAATGTTATTTAAGTCTTCCGCTCTTTATTCCGATGTTATTTGTAAAAGTATGAAATGCTGTAACCGAATTGTGAGATGATCCTGCGGACATTGGGCACTGATGTAGCCCGGTGGCGAACAGGTCTTAATCACATGGAACATGGGTTCGACTGTCAGAGGTTGACAGGGACACGTGGGCCATGGGATTAGGGTCGTTCCGTCACAGAGGCCGGTGTTCGTGCCCTCGTCGAGGACTCGAGGACGGTGTTGCTGGCCATCTCCCAGACCAAGACCAAGGACGGCCAGCCCAGCGCCCACAACAGGAGCCCAAGCACGGCATCATGGTGTTCAAGAGCCCCGACAACAGGCCAGAAGGAGGCCCTGTTCCAGTTCCAGGAGACCTCCAACTTCTTTAGGATCAAGTCCAATGACATTTGGCTGCACTGCTACATGCCTCCCTTCTAAGCAAGCCCAGCCCAGCCCCGGGCCCCGGCCCATTCAATCAAATCAACTACAAGAGTATTTGGCAAATAATTAATCAAGTTTCTCGATCGGTGTGCTGGTTATTAGTTGGGTCTGTCTATTGTGTGCAACACCCGGTTTTTACTGTTCATCTTTCACTGTAGGTTCCTCGCCCCGTCGCTGCCTCCTCCTTCCCCTCCCCGGTCTCCGGTTTTCACGGTGAGCTCCGACCATGGCCCCCTCCGGTTTTCGCATGGATCCTAAGCAATGCAAATAAGACTTCTAAAATTATCATCACGCGCGCTTGTTTGTTGATTTCAAGTACTAGTATGCATCGTCTGATTTCTATATCCTCACCTTCTTGCCATGGAATCAGATCCTACAGTTTCCTTCTCCTTGATTGTCTTCGCAAACTTCGAACTAAGGAGCTAAATTAAGTTGATTGAACGACAACCCTTTGCACCCTTTGCTTAGTGCCACATTTAAGATTTGACATATTAAAATAGCCTCCTATATATCCATGCTTTTGCCATTGTTGACCTTCCTCTTCTTAGATCTTCTTCTTGCTATCTGCAAACGCCTTATGATCCTCCGCCGATAGCATCTCTAAAGTCATCCTTACGATGCTTTTAGGATCAATCTCAAAAGGGACACATATCTTACCGGCCATAGTTATCGACATACCCATCCCCATCTGATGAGTTGTCCCAAAAGTGTTTTGGCACTGATCTGGTCCCACACTAATCGACTCACAACAAACCCAAGAAAACTCACCGAAAAGTGTTTACATAGATTTCCTATAAAGAAAAAACTAAGAACTCTCCTATGAAGGAGCTCAATGGGAAGCAAGTCACACCAAGGGTTGTTCTAGGATTGGTAAGCCACCTAGAATGGCCACAAACATAGCAAGGAGTTTGTACAATCGAACAACATATAATAGGTTTGGAAAAGGTAGAAAAGATAAGTAGTATGTATCATGTTTTGATCGATTGGATACACTCAATTGTTGGTGTCCCTTTATATCTAGATGAGAAGGTCTTGTGCTCCATTAGAAGTCGAAATTTTTACAAATCCTATGTCAAAATTCAAATCCCAACTCGAGAATGTAGCTGTCTAGGCCGACGGTGTGGCAAGTTTAGGAAATTGACCTAAAATTCTCTCATGCATTTGGGCTCCAAATTAGGCATCTCATATTTGCATTTCGATCGTCTTAGCAAGGGTGGAGGGTTATGCAGTTGTAAAGTTTTCAAAACTAGCTAGATTGGTTTTTCCAAATTAAAACACCTAGCTAGATTTTTCTAATTTTAGGACGCGGACACAAGCGTTAATCCATTATTTGAGTTTTATTGTAAAGTCTTGAAAAGTAGCTAGATTGGTTTTCCAAAACACCTAGCTAGATTTGTCTATAATTTTGAGGTGCGGACACAAGCATTAATACATTATTGGAGTTTTAACTTGATCGAGCTGACGGGTCTTGAGACTGACTATGTGTCTTATCATCATGGACGGAGACATCAGCGATCATGTCCTGATCCGTATGTATTGGAGATGGATTGAAGTGCAGCCATACAAGCACTAAGCACTAAGAGTCCGTTCGGTTGAGCTGTGGCTGTGGAAAAGAGCTGATGCTGGTGTGAGCTGTGAAAAAGCGACTGTGAGCTATAGAAAAGCTGGAAGCTATTTGATTAAATAATTCTAAAATATATCTTCTAGCTTTATTTTTTTGAAAGAATTATGAAGATGTTTTTTATTTCACCTAATTTGAAAAGTTGAAAGTAAAAAGTAGGATCAAAGCAGCTTTCAAAAATAAACTATAAAAAAGCATTTGTTTATGAAAAAGTTGTCTCTGGCAGCAACCCCTTTGGGATCGAACCCTAAGAATGTCAGTGGTATCGATTGTTTTGTAAAATAAAATTTGGAAAATATAAGAGCATGCATGCAGCGTCCGCTTGGCAAGGTTCCCAGCCAGTGACGGAACCAGCGAAACGAGAAAGGGGGGGCCAGTGTGGCCAGAGTGCCAGACAAAACACAAGGACTGGCAGTCTATGTATATATACATATATGTATATAATATAAGTATCTATATATAACCATAGTTTTTGTTGTGATAACACATAAAAGTAATTTTTTTGGTAAAAGAGGATAAAAGAAACATACTTTTTTTCATTTGAGCTTCACTTTGCGTGTCTTCATAGCATAAAAATCATCTATAATAGCAGGATTGGGGGCTTCTTCGTGGATCACAGGAGGAGAATTATTTTGCTCCAATTGTCCATCACCACTTCTATCTATTTTCTTATAAAAAGAATCAATTGTTCTTTTGGAGATCTGCAAACTGGAAACCAGGCGAGATAGCATGGAGGAGGCAGCTAGGGATCCATGAATTGCTTCCTGGCTGCGGTGCCGGTGCGTGCGTGCGTGCATGTGGAAGGAAGCACATATCTGCATCTCCACTCCGGGTAACTAGATAGACGGTGATCTTTTTGTTCGTTCTTCAAATTGAACCGTTGAGAAAGCAACGCTCCACTCCGTCCAGAATTGCATATTCTATCTATTATAATTCTACTTGTACAGTAGTAGTACGTGGGTATATACCAACTGCCGCCATGTAGTATATGCATATATATGCTGCCGTGTAATATATATTCAGATGAGATGTCTTTTTAAATGCAGAATCTTTCTTTTATTTCCGGTGAAGGAATCTAGCTAATCTAGGGAGCAGGTAAGCAGTGTGTGTATACAGTGAAAGCGAGGGTCGCCTCGACCTCTGAGTGGTGAATGGTGATGGTGGGCTGATGAGGCATGCAGCTGGCCAAGGGCAGGGCTGCCATCATGTCATAATAATATGGGTACAGTGTTTTTCTCTTCTCTTGTATAACAAAATAAAACCTTGGCACTAGTGCTAATATAGACATAATTAGGTTAGTCAACCAAGAATGGAGTACGTATACTGTTTGGTAATTGGAAATCCTAGTCGCACACAGAGCAGAGCAGAGCAGAGGAGAAATTAAAAGGAAAGAGGTGCATTGTCAGGTCCCTTTCGGTTGGGGTGTGCATTTCCTTTTGCTCCTGCAGTCAGCGAAAGAGGTGGTATATAATTATTATTATTATTACACACATGCTACAGTGCGTGCCGCCTGGACTGGATCTGGATGGATGCACCGTCACCGTCATCGTAAATTACGACTAGAATACATACAAGTCCGTCGAAGCAGCACAGCGCAGCAAGAAAGAAAGCAGGCAAGAAACAGCAGATGGATGGAGAGGGAAACCTAACACAAGAAAAGAAAAGGCAGCAGTAGCACTAGCAGCAGCTCCACAAACTGAAGAAACACAGGCCACAAGGCCACCACCACCCACAGGATCCCCCATTCCCTGCCCTGTCGTCGCTGTCTCTGTTTATCTCCGCCCGCTCGCCATCGCCAGGCCGGCCTCCTCGTCGTCTTCTTCCCTGTTCCCTATTCCCTATTCCCTATTCCCTCTTCCCTCTTCCCTCTTCCCTCTTCCCTCTTCCTTCCAAAGGGAAAGGATCGAGCTGCCACTGCAATCTGATAAGGCTTGGTGTGGTTGAGGTGCGTTGCTGCTGGCTGCTGGCTGCAGAGGCCAGGCCAGCCCGGCGGGATAGGAGAATTGTATTGCTTGTCAGATTCATCAGTATCGCAAAGCAGGGGATCCCATGGACAAGTACGAGCCCGTTCGTGAGATCGGGGCGGGCAACTTCGGGGTGGCCAAGCTCATGAGGAACAAGGACACCAGGGAGCTCGTCGCCATGAAGTTCATAGAGAGAGGAAACAGGGTGAGTAGTGATCAGTGGGTTGGGTGGGTTGCTTGCTGCTTGCTGCTTGCTGCTTGCTTATTATATTTGCTGCTGCAGATCGACGAGAACGTTTTCCGCGAGATCGTGAACCACCGTTCCCTTCGTCACCCCAACATCATCCGTTTCAAGGAGGTGGTCCTGACCCCGACGCACCTGGCCATCGTCATGGAGTACGCGGCCGGCGGCGAGCTGTTCGAGCGCATCTGCGAGGCCGGCCGCTTCCACGAGGACGAGGCCCGCTACTTCTTCCAGCAGCTGGTGTGCGGCGTCAGCTTCTGCCACGCCATGAACATCTGCCACCGGGACCTCAAGCTGGAGAACACGCTGCTGGACGGCAGCCCGGCGCCGCGCCTCAAGATCTGCGACTTCGGATACTCCAAGTCCTCCGTGCTGCACTCCAGGCCCAAGTCAACGGTCGGCACGCCCGCCTACATCGCGCCCGAGGTGCTGTCGCGACGAGAGTACGACGGAAAGCACGCCGACGTCTGGTCATGCGGAGTCACGCTCTACGTCATGCTCGTCGGAGCATACCCGTTCGAGGATCCAAAGGATCCAAAGAACTTCAGGAAGACCATCTCGGTCGGTTGGTTTTGGTTGGTTGGTTTGGTTGTTTGTTTTCCCTTGCTTGCTTTGCTTATTGTCTTGTGTCTGTCTGTCATCTCGATCTGATTCTCTGATTCTTGTGTGCATGCAAATCCTCAACCCCCCAGCGCATCATGTCTGTTCAGTACAAGATCCCCGAGTACGTGCACGTCTCCCAGAACTGCCGCCACCTCCTCTCCCGCATCTTCGTCCAGAACCCCTACAAGAGGATCACCATGAGCGACATCAAGACCCACCCCTGGTACCTCAAGAACCTGCCCAGGGAGCTCAAGGAGGAGGCCCAGGCACCGTACTACAGCCGCCGGGGAGGCGGAGGCGGCAGCGGCAGCAGCAATGGCAATGCCAGTGCCGTCACAGCATCCGCCGCCGCCGCCTACTCGTCGCAGAGCGTGGAGGACATCATGCGCATCGTCCAGGAGGCGCAGACGGTGCCCAAGCCCGCGAGGCCCGTCTCCGGCTACGGCTGGGACGACGCCGCCTCGGACGACGACCAGTACGACGAAGAGGAGGAGGAGGCAGAACAAGAGGCAGAGCAAGAAGACGACTACGACAGGACGGTGCGGCAGGTGCACGCCAGCGGGGAGTTCGACATCAACATGAACATGAGCAGGCTCCAAATCTGACATGACACCCTCTCTTCTCTTCTTCTTCTTCTCTCTCTCTCTCTCTCTCTCTCTCTCTCTTGGCAATTGCCACAGGAGCCACCACGGCTTAGGCTCCGTTCGGTTAGCCTCCTTCCAGCTGGATTTGGACCGGAACAGTTCCGGCGTTATGTAAATTAGTGAAGGAAGCTGAGGACCGGGAACGATTCCCAAATAACCGAACGTGGCCTTAAGCAGCTTAGCAGTTTCCGTCTTGTGCATGCATGCATGTTGTTGAATCTTGAATGTAACCCCGGATCCGCATCGCTCCCCTGTTTTCAGTCCCTGGCTGCATTTTGCATCTATACTTGTGAGATACCAACAAACATGCCAGCCAACGACACAATAATGCGCATGCTATTCAGTTATAGGACGGACTGACTACTTGATTTGATTCTCTCATTTCATAACAAGGAAGAGTTCTAGGACGGACTGACTACTTGATTCGATTCTTTCTCAATTCATAACAAGAGTTCTAGGACGGACTGACTACTTGATTCGATTCTTTCTCATTTCATAACATAAGAGATGAAACTCGCACTTTGAATCTTCAGTAAAAAGGTATCCGCATTTTAGCCCTTTCGGTCAAGATGATGCTCGCAACTTCATCAGTCACAAGTCAAAACTGAGCACCACAACCAAAGCCAGCACAGCAAAGCAAAAGCCCACACCATACATAATAACTCAATAAATAAATTTTAATCGATCGATCGATAAGCAAAAAACTCACAAGCTTTCCCATCTTTAATTACATCATCTAACGATCGCCTCCACACTTCATTATGTTCCATTCCCTAGCAGGCAGGAGCTGTGCTACCCCTAGAGAGCATGGACAAAGGCAAGGAAATAATTACAAGCATAATGTGAGCCGTACGTATAAATGTTGAATCGTACAGGGCCATGCTCCATCTTCTTCCACAGGGCAGCAGCACAAAACCTACATGACCCGACGACCCTCCTACATGATCCAACCCTCCTCGTCGCCACTGCTAAAGGATTCCATCATATCACTCTCGTCGTCCTCCCCTTCGTCGTCGCCTAAAATATCCATCAAGCCACCTCCCCCTTCAAAGTCGCCGCCATCATCAGTGAACTCTGGGTCATCTTCAATGTCATCCGAACTGGGGATATCGTCGCCACCATCGTCGCTGCTGCTGCTAATCTCTTCAGAATCGCTATCCCCTTCCAGCACTGGCGCAAGGAGAACATCGTCATCAGAGTCATCATTGTCATCATCATCCTCATCATCGGTTTCACCTGCGTCCTCTGGATCTGAATCGTCATCAGTTATTCGCTTCCTGCCAACTTCAAACAAGCGAGCAGAAGAGAAAAGCTCCTGGTGGTCGTCCATAGCAACCACCCCAATGAGAGAATCATTGGGCTCGGTGGCAAGATCAAGTACACAGCGGTCGATTTGGACGGTTGCAATGTCCGAGTAAGTCACCGCATCAATCGTGCGGAATGCAGGGAAAAGAGGCTGCCGGACCCTACGAGCATTGATGGATGATGTCACGTCATCAAGATTACGCCTCAGAATGGCATAGATAACATCACCGGTGCCGTTAAATTTTATTACTGTCTGGTCCAGGGAAGGGACACTCCTCAAAAGCTTAAACTTCCTCAGATCCCACACCTCCGAATTTAAGATCACCTGTACAATGTTCGATGACAAAGATAAGGAGACGAACACGCTAGCAACAAGTTCCTCTTAATAAAAAAAAATGAAATGTGCAACAAATAATTAAGCCAGTGGATAAATTATCCTCAGACCCAGATGCACTATTACTTTCCCATGTACTATAATAAATTTCCACCCCACTTAAGAAATGCACTATTATTTTCAATAGCCCCAGTTTTTTTTAATGCCAATCAAGAAATGCTGATGATTTGTGTCTGTGCATTGTTTACTGAGATACTTTGTTTGGGCTCGAAAGATAAGATCACGTTGAATCCAGAAAACCTGTGACTGAATAAAAAATGGGACAAAGTTGAGATGCAATATGACATTAATTAACTGGATATGCTGCTGAACTAAACAACAGGTCCTGGAAGAAGGGAAGTACATCGAACACTCCTACTAACAAAGTCATGAGGGAGAAGTGATATGTTAAGTTTGGAATGCTGTACACACACAATAAAATGCTATGAAATGGATAGAAAGTCAATACGGTTCAAAACATACAAGTAAACAAGATAAATTAGGGTGGATCGGGGAGGGGCCACACACACACCTCGTTTCCTGCTGGATGGAAGCCACCACCACAGTAATCTGTGAACTGGTCAAACTGATGAACAGGATTTGGTTGCCTTGTATCCCACAGGACTCCATTCCAAAGCAACATTGTGTCTGAAGGACTGAAATGTATAATGGGTTGTACATAACCCCGGCCTGAACCTGAATTGTTAGTGTTATCAGGAAGCCGAGTAGCAAGAGTATATGTCTGTACATCATACAACTGAACCTCCCGTTGAGCTGTACCAATAGAAAGGGCAGCAAATGAAGTTCCAGAGTGGTTAAACCTAGCTGCTTTGCAGTCATCAAATGTGTGCAAAGGCCCCGCAGATACCGAGAAGGCATCCCAGATCTTAACCTCATTTAGGCTGGATGTAAGAATCAGCTCATTTCCACCAGAATATGTCGACTCCATCATTGTAACAAGATGTTGGTGGCACGTTTGAGTCTCTAGGAGATTTGCCGTGTTGCAGTCAAATATCCTTAATTCACCTGTGTGGTTACCAGCAGCAACTCGAGATGCATCTCCAAGAAATGTCATGCAAGTCAACAGTGATGCCTCATCACGGCAAACACGACACTGCTTGAACCTACTGTATATAAAATGACGATCCCTGCGAGGTATCTGGATCCCACTAAATTGCCTACTTATCTCACGGCTTCCCATACGAGCAGCTATGTTTGCAGGTGCACTAAGGCTGCGACTAGGCTCAGGGCAAACATGAGGGTGCAAAAGAGAGAGTGGTGGCAAAGTTGTAACTGGAGCAGGACACTGGCGGTGTTGATGTTTCAAGTATTGTACAACCAGTGAGTCAAGTGTCATACGCTCCAAATTTCCTGATTGCTGATCATTCACACCAGGAAGTGCTGTGGTGGTCAACGCTCCTGGTGTGCCTTGAGAATTGTCCAAGTTTTCAGTAGAAACATTGTTGAAGTTTGTCCGACCACAATGAAATGAAGTAGGAGAATCTACTGCTACCGACAGACCTTTGCGAGTAGGAGCAGGAGTTTGGAATACAGAGGGTTGGTACACTTCATCAGTTGTTGCGAGGCGCTTCGTTGCTGATGCAGAATTATTATCCTTCACATCCACAAGCTTCCTCTTAAGTGGCAGAGACAGTGGTGTTTTATTCAACATTTCTGCATCTCCAGTATCAGCCGCAATAGGTACAGGACTTTTCAGGATGTTGCTTGCTTTGCTACAAGAAATAGGATGCGGAGACAGAGCTCTTCGTGAGAAACTGGATGAGAAGGTCAGTGCCTTTTTCTTAGATGAAGGCAGGATAGAATCTGATCTCTGGGCAGATTGATCTATCAACATATTTATTTTATCTGAGAGAAATCCCTGAACACGTCCAGAGGGCCACTGCTGCTGAACAGATGACGCTTCCAGGGCAGCAACTTGGTGGGCAGGAAGCACTGCTGCTGTCAATGGTAAAGTTGCAAGGCCAGCCTCCTTCTGCAGCATGGCAGCAGTGGCAGTGAAACCAGACCCAAGGAGGTGTTCATGTATCAACTGCATCAGTTCCCTACACACCGCAAAAAAAAAAAGAATAAGAAAAGAAAAAAAGGAAAGAACTCAAAAGCTGCAAGATATTGCAATAGGGCAGTCATACAGAAATCAAACCTCGAGTGGTAGGAGATAGGAGTAGCAGCAGCTATCCCAGCTCGCTCAATGCGCCTCAATGCTGGAGCAGCAGCATCAGTTGCCGCTAATGTTGTTTCTTTTCCAGAATTTGTCAAAACCTGCCGAAGAATCATGTGATCATAGTACTCATTAACCAACCTCGCCTGTTTAGAGGGTTGAATCTGCAAATTCATTATCTACAACCACATAAGATGGAGGCTCTTACCGCAATTAGTTCAATTGCCACTTGAGTCAGCTCAGCTTGCCATCTTCCACTATCACCCCCAGATGGCTGGGCACTGGTATCACGGATCAGTTCTGATAATTTCTTCCCCACCTGAAACAATTAGTGGGTAAATATCTTCAAGGTACGAATCTGAGAAGTATTTGACAAAAAAAGGCACAAGAACATCAGATAGTATTATGCCATCTGTGTTGTCCGAAAGCCATCATGAAGAACAAACCTTGGCGAATTAGGATTTATAAGTCATCAAAAGTATTACTTTTGACCATTAAATTTTCTTATAGTATATTAGAGATTGCTACAAAACATATATCATGTTCAAAGATCCAGGAAACATGAATCTATCGATACAACTTATATATACTAAACATGTAAAGCAATTATACTAATTGGTGCTAAGAACTGATAAAGATGATTTTTTTTCATATGTTAATAGGCCTGCAGTGGAATCGTAGTTAACAATAGTTATAAGTTGCCCCTATGGTTTATAACACTGGATGTGAGAATGTGAGATAAGTAATGTTCTGTAGTATGCAATACCTGGAGCTTCGTCAGTATATGTGCAATTGTATCGTCTCTGGCCAGGCCAAGCAGGACACGGCAGGCAAGGGCTCGAATAGAATCTATAGCCACAGGATGTGTAACCATCCGAGAACCGAGAAGCTGTAAAAGAATTTTTATGCCATTATTGGCTCTTACAACTTCTCGAGCTTGACGGTATCCTTGTTCCAATTGAGCAGCAAGACCTGGACCACCACCTCCAACTCCTAATGTTATTCTTCGATCCCCAACTACTCCAGATGGCACAACTGGTGTGCTAGGAGTTCCTTGATGTAAGGTATTGCTCCTTTCAGCAGGGTTGCCATCACCAGATCTTTCACGAGATTCACCCTGATTTGCTAGTAGATTCCTATCTGAAATACTTTTTTCAAAGTTCCTATCTCTGCTTTCTGAAGCAAGTGCTTGTGCAGCCGCAGGTTGCTGATTGGCAGTCGACAATGGTTTATTGCTGATAGAAGGAGGTGGGCATACAAGATTGACGAGAACATTCAGTGCTGGACAGATCACCTGATTCACAAAAACAGTGACAGTAGGTTTGTCAAAGCCTTACCAATATCTTGGGTTAATAGTCAGACCTACCAAATGTTGTGCAAACCTGCCAATACTTGAGTAGTCTTCTCACAAAACTACAAACTTGTGACCATTCATGACCAATTGGGCCCACATCAGTCACAGTTCATCAAATTTGACATGGGCTCAGCTGACCAAGAACATATGCAACTTACATGTGGGCCTAGCTAACCATGAAAGTAGAATGATCACAAAGTTGTACTTTTGTGAGAATGTAGCCCAAGCAGTGGTGGATTTGTGAAATGGGCACAGAATGACATAGGTTTGCAGCTCAAAATATAAGCAGAATTTTGATGTTCACAGAGTGTTAATAAGAGCTGATATTTGAAATAACACTTCAAAAACCATCAGGAAATTGCAAAAGGTTATTTAAATCATTCATATTTTCAAAGTGAAGTCATACCTCGTGATCAATATAGTCCAAACTTTTCACCGTGTCTAATAAGACAGCCATACCAGCACGATTGTTGCTTAATGTTCCCTGTACTATTGATTTGCGAACATGTGGCTGTGGCATAAGTGTTATGATGTGAAGAACTCCAATTGCATATTGAGTTAAGTCACGCAAATACCTATCACCATGTGCCTGAAACTGTGAATCAAATCAGGTTATTAACAAGCCTCACATAATCCAACAATGCATGTGTGCAGTGTGTTTTACCTTACACAACTCCAGCATGGTCATGTGACCATTTGAGGCAACAAATTTGTCCAACACAGGCCAACGAGCTCTCACAAGAGCAAGGCCTAACTTTCTGTCCCTCTGTATCTGACGGAAGACAGCATCCATAGCTTCATTGCTAATGTCAAAAGGTTTGTACCCAGCTCTTGCACTAGAAGTGTTCCGGGCAATACTACGGATGCTTTTGCTTGGCCGAATGGAATCAACAAGCTGAAGGAGATGAGCTCTAAAGTATTGCCGTAAAGCAACACAAGTATGGTATGCAACTTGCTTCTCTGATGCAGTCAAAACTTCAGCAGGTGGCCGATCATTCCCTTGATTTACATTGGAGGAACCTGCTCCTCCAGAATTACTACCAGACCTTCCAGATGCACATCCATATAGGATATCGAGAAGCTTTTGCATCCCATCCCGAGCATCAAATAAATCCAGAACAGCTTTGAACACAAAAGCAGCAGCAAAAAAGATGGCCACATTTTTTCTAGCTACATCTTGTGGGCACTCAAGAAGTTGAAGTGCTAATTCAACAACACTGTCAAGTGTATCAGAGGAAAGCGCACAAACACGTTCCATGGTAGACTGCAAGCATATCAGAAGATTAGCATGGTAGAAAAAATAAGTAGCAGATCAGCATTAAGATTGCATGAATAAGTATGGTTGTGTCTACCTGAAGAGACCCAAAAGTGAATAAGCAGGCAGAAAGACCCATATATGTCTGGGTAATTCTAGGAATAGAGAGAATCTTCTGAATACCACCACGATCAACAAAGAGTGCAGCAAATTTTCGATGGGCAGCCAGTGCACAAACTAATTTAAGGACATCGGGGAGTTGAGCAAAGTGGTCACGTCCTTCCTGGTCTTTCATGCTCCTTTGCAATAGTGTGAGGCAAACATCAACACCTTTTTCATGGAGAACAGGACCCAAAGCTTCAACGTACTCTCCCAAAATCTGAAGACACTGGATGCTATATTTTTCCCTAAGTTGTAAGAGCTGTGCTTTGTCACTGATAACAAAATTTTCCAAATCCTGGTCTTCACTGGTTTGCACAGCTTCTTCCACTGCACGTTCTTTGCCAACTTGATTTGCACTTCTGTAACACCAAAGTGAACTCTCAGATAAATAACAGATCAGTGACAAAAAACAGTGAGAAACATAATGTGCATGTGTGTAGGCATTTCTCCCCATTACCGTGAGACACTAGTTGACACTGAAGCCTCTACAACAGCGGATGCAGCTTTCTCTGCTGCTACTACGACCGCATCACTATTATTTTCGGTTTTCCAAACCTGCAGAAGTGTATAATCCAATAAGACAGTCACTAACAAAGTATGGAATAGATTCTAAGAAGCTATCGGCTATACAAGTTCAAAGATGGTTTTTTTTCATACCTCTAAAGCAGCAGATTTCACAATCTCGGCAGCAGCATCACCTGCTGCTTTCACAGCTTCATCAGGTGCATTTGCAGATCTGGCCTCAACCTCAGCAGCTCTCACTGCCTTCAAAACAATGTCAGATATATCCTTCAAACCAATAATGCAATCCCTGAACCGATCTTCATATTCTTCTTTGGAAATAGCGCTAAATGACTCGAGGCCTGCAGATCTATTGTTCACATCAGTTGCCTTCTTTGGGTCATCAACCCTCATCACATTCCTGTCTCTGGTAGCACGACCTATTCTCAAACCAGAGGTTGGTGATAAAGGTGTCATTTCACATTCAGGCAAGATGTCTCCTGCTTTTCCCTTCACTTTAAGTCGAGAGGGGGCTCGACCCAGCTTTCTTTTCAACAGCTCGCCATTTTCGCTGATCTCTTCATCTTTAAGAAACTTCGTCACAGAATTCTTTTCCCCATATTTTGACTTTGTGTCACAAACATTTGTGCCATAACATCGATCATTGGTCCAATCAGCCTCAGGGACATCAGAATTATCCAATGAAGAAAAAGTGTCATCCAATGACCTTTCTCCATGCGCTTGCCTCATTCCAACACTAGGCTCATTGTCCTTCTCTGCTGTCGGGTTGGTTAATATTCCATACCCAACCCTTGTTCCATCAAATCGAGAACCATCTTGGGCCAGACGTGATTTACCCCTACTATCATCTCTGCCTCGAGGATACTTGGTGTCTTGTGGATGATTAGCATCTCTCTGAGAAGATGAAGCATCCCCAAGGACTCTTATGCGCAAAAAACGCATGAGCTTTGCTGATACCCCCAAAGTCAAGACATCCTCTACCAATTGCCCACCGCTGAGGTGAAAAATTGAAACATGCAAGAATTAGATGAATATCATAATAAATTTGGTAGTAAAAGGGTAATACTCAGTACCAAATGGTAAATCAATGAGACACTAACAGTACCTGCACAACGCCATAGCGAGCAACCCAATCGCATATGTTCTCAGCATCTCAGCATCTGTGGGTTTATTTTTTCCTAGATATTTCCATTCACGTTCATTAGACGCTTCAGGATCCTCCGTTACCCACTTTTTAATATTATCTATGGTAGTCTCTTCAAAGGCATGTGGATACGGAGGCTGCGGAAAAGGAAGGCAGAATGAAAAGTTTGGCACAGTTAGGAACAGGGAAATGCCTAGATTGAAAGCATAGAACAGAAAGAGTACATGACACAAATGTATAGAGAAGCTAACCGTCCAGGCAGAGTGGCAGCTCAGGAGCAGCCTAGCAGCGGCAGCTCGTACAGCAACCGAGTAGGAGGTGTCGGACAAGAATTTACAAAACACCAAATCATAAAACTCGTCATTGTCCTGTTGACAGGGTTGAAGTAACAGTGCTTAGTCATAGAACTAATGGGGCAAAATGAAATCACACGGATGCATACAGAATTCCAGAGTAGGCTACACACCCGGAGCAAATTGGCCAGCTTCCCAATTGTAAATGTGCTCCTTGTGTTTGTGTTATTGAACGTTGGGTCAGCTGCACGTAGCTCACTATATCTGCAGAGGCAAACAAATGGTTAGGAGGCAATCAAACAAGCAAGTCTGCAACTCCTTGTGTTTGTGCTATTAAATATTGGGTTAGCTGCACATAATAACTGAATTGAAGTGTGAATGGAAGTTTTGCCTCGTGAGCCTGCAGTAAAATTGAACTAGCTATTATTTGCATGAAGCCTCGCGAGCAAGACTGCACAGCGTTTTAGTTTAGTATATGAAGTTCCCTTTTAATCCAGTCAATGCGGTTAAGTTGGCCAGACAAGCGTACTTCAAATAGTGATAGGGATAGGGATAGGGATGTAGCTTCCCGCCTGGAACTGAGCAGGTAATATGCATATTAGCAGTAGGAGGCAGGGATAGGATAGCTAGACCGCCCTAGTATAGGCTAGAAATCAAGTGAGTCGGGAAGTGGCAATCTAACTAACAGGGAGGAGAATCGGCTCACAGAAATAGAACAGAATTTAAACTTTAAAAAAAATGGTAGGAAGAGGAATGAAGGGAGAGGGAGATAAGAGTGGACGAGTGACTGAGTGAGGCTGACCTGGCTTCGTGGAGCTCGCACATGGTGGCGAGGGTGTGGATGAGGCGGGGGTTGGGGTCGAGCTCGCGGTCGAGGATCCTGGAGATGACGGTGTGGGCGCGGGCGAGCAGCTCATCCTCTTCCTCGTGCGGCGGGTCAGACCCGGGCTCGGCGGCGGCGGCGGCGGCTTCCTTCTCCGACTCCGCCATTTGTGGCGCACAGGATTACGGATTAGGGTTAGGGTTCGTTGCTGCCTAGGGTAGGGTAGGAGGATGCGTTGGTGCGGGTGGGTGTGCGATCGCGAATTCGAATCGAAGACAATGGGGAGGAGGAGGTTGGGGAGGAAGAAGCGAAGAGGGAAAGAGAGTCCCAACCCTCTCGCCTCTCGGCTCCTATGGAAGGGAAGGGAAGGGAAGGGCAAAGGCGGCGCTGGCGAGGAGAGGGCTCCGCGCAGCCCGCAAGCAACCTGCTCTCGCGAACCTTCTCAGGTTTCACTCGCCATGGGCTCGACACAGTACCAGTAGAGTAGGGTTCGGCTCGGCCCACGAAAATTCGGCCCAACCATGACTACGACCTAAAGGTAGGGGGGGGGGGGGGCATGCTACTCGTAGGGGAGAGGAGGGGGCGTGAGGAGAGGAAGACAAGGGCGAGAATGAGACGAGGGCGGAGAGGGAGAGAACTGGTGAGGCGACGGAGTATTTGAGAAGGCACGTTTATAGGTGGAGCCGACATGTCAGTCGGTGCCGCACACATGAGCTGTCGCCTCCCTCGCCAGCGTGGCCAAACTGCTCCCACGCTGGCGTCCACGTCACCCAAACCACCCATCAAAACTACCTCAGGGGGTTGGTTGTCTTGTTTTGCAAACTTTAATGTATAGAATAACTGGTTTTGTACTTCAGGGTCTAGGTTAGACACACACTCATAGTTCAGGGGGTAGGTAGACTTTTTTCTATATATATATTGTCGGTGGCAAGTGCATGGCACGACACTGTTTGGTGGTTTGGCCGATAGCGAAGGTGTACGAGCAGCGGCTCGGCAACACGGTACATCTACAACGACCGCGGCAGCCTGGTAGAAATAGCAGCACGTCCTTCACGACCGTGACAAATACAACACCCCTTGGTCCGACAAAACGTCCATCAACAGTGAGTCCGGTGATAGCCGGAATGGCAAGCATGATTCCCGCGGCGGCGAAGCAGCACGGCTCGGCGATGGCCCACCCACCGTGGAAAGCCTTCGGCAAAAGCAGCACAGAAACACATATACATGTGCTTGTACGTACTATATACGACAAGGAAGCAAATAGAAAAGTAAGGGCACCTTCATTACCCAAAATTTTTCAAGATTCTCCGTCATATCGAATCTTTAGACGTATGCATGAAGTATTAAATGTAAATAAAAAAATAACTAATTGTACTTTTAGTTTGTTTATATTGAGACGAATCTTTTGAGTCTAGTTAGTTTATGTTTGGACAAAATTTGTCAAAAGTACGTATCCACGCTCACAATCTAGCTTGACGACGACATTATTGCTTAGCCCATTGACAGCCCAATACTGATATCTTGGCAAATGCCAGCCACGGACTCCGATAAAGCCTGAAATCCATTTAGGTTCAATACCCACAAAATAAAATATTTCTAAGTCATGACAACACGTTTGAGTAGACAAAATTAGCGAACTAACTAAGTGTCACACCAATGATCTCATGAATCTAAACAAAGGATAAATCTTCTAAGTATTACATAAGCACAAGTCTCACATTTACCACAATCTCATTTTCGCATCATCAAGGTTGGTGACTTCATTGAAAATGAGAACAAGATCTTATGGATAAAAATATGACTTCCTTGAAAGGGTATAAGAGCATCTCCAAGAGTAGCCCAATATTCCTTCCCGATCTTTGGTTTTTGGGTAGAACAAAAAAAAAGTCATCTTTAACAAATTTTAAACTCATCTTCCAATCTTTTAGCACTTTTGTTTGGTTGATCGTTTTTACGGCTGATTTCGGCTGTTTCCATAGTATTTTGTGAGAGAGAATAAGCTGAAGTATGGTTGATAAACCGGCTGACAAGGACAAAAGAACAGGTATACATCAGGCAATCTAGACGTAGAAAGTCGTAAGAAAGAATAAAAGCTAGGAAAGGATAAATATATAAAAAATTAGTCAGGATAATTTAGAAATTGACCAGTGCACAACCATGTGCCCATGATTTGCCAGTGATTCTCATCTCGATGGTTACCTTCATTGAATGAATAATATAGAGTAGAATCTATCACCGGTCTCTAAATTTGAAGTGTTGTATCATACGGTCTCTAAACTCGTAAATTGACCGTTTAAGTTCTTAAACTTGTTCGACTGTATCATTTTAGTTAAAGTTGCAAAGAGGACATGTATGTATATCAGTACTGACCTTAGGGGCAAGGCACGAGGTGTGACGGCCGAGGACCTAGTTAGGTGAGGGCTCCAAACTTAGGTATACAAACTCATAGTCTTTATAGTCCATTAAGCAGCAAGTATAATAATAAATTGTATAAGCTGCTTAAATGCTGAGGCGGAGGAGAGAGAGGAGATGAGAGAAAAGAGAAGCTGGCTGTAAGCATATATGGAAACCAATAAAATTTATGAGAGATAGATGAGTCATATATTAATGATGAAGGTCTAAGTATTATATGAGTGGACTACCGAAGAACGGCGCACAACGGCGACGACAAGGTAGGACTCCACAATGACGATATCTTGGTTCTTGCCTTTTTTATAAATTGAAATCGTTGATCAATTATTTCGGTTCATGTTTAAGCCTTAGTTTTTTTTCTTGTTCATTCATTTTTATCTAACTTAATTATTTGTATAGACTTCTACTACTTTGTACTCATATCTCCTTATGTTTTTTTTCTTCTAATTTAGGTGTTATAATTTTATAGCATCTATATATTTAAAGATTTTATACATGGTTTAAACGGACTATCGTAACAATTTTGCGAGAGGATTGTTAAAATCCTAGGACCGACGCTGTTGTATATATGTGAGATCGATACGCCTCGATCGATCGTTGGCAGGCAACGACGACCGTAAACCAGTGCTGCTGCCTGTACGTATCTATCTATCGGATCTATACGCACCGCTGACTGATTCCACTGAACCAACCTATGGTATGGTATGGTATGGTATGGTATACGCACAAGTTCCCTCCCGACAAGGGCGCTTGCAATCGCAAGTATGGGATCATCCATGAACCATGATCCATGGTGGTGGTGGTGGCGCGTGCACTAGCAGCTGGCCCCGCCGGCCTGCAGTGTACGTGTGTGCCACCACTGCATGCCGCGCGCGCCGGCGGCCGCCCCAGCAGCAGCAGCCATTGTTTCGCTCGCTCTCGCCGGCCGGCCGTGCATGGTCTGTGGATAGCAGATGGCCGGCCGGCGCCCGGCCGGGATCTCATGCATTCATTGTGAGGCCAGAATCTATCGCGTCGCGCGCACAATTCAAGCTTGCGCCACCATCACCGGCCGGCGGACCGGGACCAGCAGCCGGACGTCGCTGTCACGCAGATCCATTTCCTCTCATCATGCCGCGCAACGACCTTAGCTTCGTTCTGCACATCGAGGATGCAGTCCATCCGTCGCCGCCGTGGCACACGGCGGTGATGACTGACGATAATCCTAAATTCATTTTATTTGTTCTGCAGCAGCAACCTTAACGTATACTCCGTATAACTCTTTGGACCCCGTCGGAGTTCGTTTTCTCTACATATATTACACATAGAGAATAAAACAATTACTCACCTCATTCCAAATTATAAGGCCATTTACATACACATATTATTTTTATTATGTGTTTTCTCCGTTCTAAATTATAACATGTTTTGATATTTTTAAATTCATTGCTTTTACTATTATACTTACAGATAATATATATCTAGGTGCATAGCAAAAACTATTTAATCTAGAAAACCCAAAATATCTTATAATTTAAGATAGAGGACAAGAGTACTTAGAAATTTGTAGTGTGAAATAAAACAATACATCTAGAAAAGTCAAAATGTCTTGTAGTTTCCAATAGAGAGAGTAATAATGATCTATATATATCATTGGATACATCTCGTAGCTCCGAGATGCACAACATCCCACAGATGACCACTAAGTCGCCTTTTTCCCTAGGCTTGGGGGCTCGGCCAAGGCATAGGGAGTACTCTGGATCCAAGGAGCCCTAGCCGAACAACTGCCTTTGTATCCGTTCTAGCCTTAGCTCAGGGTGAACGCTCGTGCCAAGCTATGAGCAGAAGCCAGCTCTAGAATCTGTCAGGTGCAAAAGCATCGTACCGTCATGAGAGGCGTTGTCAAGCACTTCCTCAACAAGGTCATGCTCGGTGTGGCGCATCAGGACAAGAAACTCTCGCCAACGAGAGGCTCCGAGCCGCCTAGCAACCCTCTGGGCGAGAGGAAGTCCTTGCATGCCAAGGAAGCCGATAGAAGGCTCATCCCCGGAAGACGCTCTGCTGCAGCACCTGACGGTGAGCACTCTAGGTTGCAACATAGGCATTAGGGAGGGGTGAGGTTTTGTTTGGCCCCTCCTATGACAGAGAAGGACCTAGTGGCACCAAGGAGAAGACGAAGATCAAAGCCCAAGACGAGAAACCCTAAGAGCAACCACCAGATTTGTACTCCCATGCCTTCCTTAGTATATAAGGGGAGGCATGAGTTCATTTAGAAGGGATGGGGCGAAACTTAGACAATCAAACTAGCCAACTGAACCACTCGGTCTAGAGCCCGAGCAAACCCTAGATTAGCATAGCGCTACCCTTGCCGCTCTCTCAATTTCCTCTATTGTATGAACTCTCGATTGAGCATTCCTAACATGAAGAACCTTATCCTATTAGACACGGGGTGCAAAGGCTTGAACAATAATAAATCGGTTGTCCCTTAGTGTTTTGAGTGCTTAAGCACCAGAGGTACATACATGGACTCCTGTCGAACAACACGATACATGTCGTGGTTCTGAATCCACAACAGCGGACGATGCTAGGATTCAGAACCATTGTCAATTTTAAATTGACATGTTTAAGGCCTTAGTCAAAAAGTAAATTAGATGGATATTATAATAAAAATATTTTATTATGTCTTTTAAGAATAATTGTATTATGAATTATACACAGGGATATTACAATTGTCCTAAAGTTAAACTATGACAAATCTCATGACGTTAAGTTATTTTCAAATGCATCACTGAAATAAAGTCGCTAGCACGGGCAGTAAACTAGTAAGTAGTAGTAGCAGCAGGCTAGAGATCCATAATTCACTGGTGCAAGTGATAGATAGTTCCACATTTTGTTTTGGAATGCTTACGCCAATGGGCGATCTTGGCGTGATGACTGGACAATAGTGGTTCTACTAGACACGAGCAGCATTGTGATAAATCGAATCAATGATGTTTTGGGGTAATACAAAGGATACTATGGATATGTAAGTAAGGTACAAGTTGATTTAAATTTCGAATTTATAAGATGTACAAAAACAATTGGAATTTTTGTGAGAGAGTTACAGTAGAAGATAGTGATTTTATCGAGTTCACCAAAGAACTAAAGGCTATTTGAATCTAGCCTCGCTCCGCAGAAATTGCTTTGTCACGGGATAGGAGTGGAATAAAAAGGTCTTTTAATTTGAGCCAAGAAATTGGTCCACGATATAGCTGTATATATGGAGTCTGTATGGATGGAAATATAGCCGGGGACCATCGAGAGATCGAGAACAATAATTATAGTTAAAAAATAAAAGTTTTTTTTAAAAAAATGTTTTCACGTAAAAACACAATAGAGCGAACGCGGGTCGGCGGCCGCGTTTTGCGAATCGCGGGCTACAGTTCATTTTCGTCGATTTGCGGGCGTGGACGATGGGCCGTCGCGGATGCAACGCAGGGCCTTTGGCGGGATTCTTCGCGATGGGCCACCGCGAACGCTGGTTTAAGCGGAAACAAAGGGCCTAATGACCCTGTATCAGACAGACGTGTACAGGGAAAACGCGTCACGTACATTAGTACGTGAACATATATTATTGGCAAATATAAACTATAGCAACTCCAACGATTTTACAAATGAACTTTGCATTCTTATTTTTACAAATATGTCTATAAAACTCATATCCAACGGTTTGACAAATGGGCTTTGCATTTTTGTTAACTTGGTAAAATCCTGAGATGGATTGACATATATGCAAGCTCGCGATCGGTTTGGCATTCTATCTCGTGTACTACTCCCCGCGTGCTCTTCCCTCCCGCGCCGCCGGGTTTCCTTTTTTAGATTTTGGCAAGTTAATTTTGTCAAATCGTTGGAGATAACTTTTTTTCTTCTCTCCATATTGATTTGAGAGTTGACAAATTTCATGTTTTGTCAAATAAAAAATGCAAAATCGTTGGAGTTGCTCAAAATCCATTGCTGCACACGCCACCTATGAATAGAACACATCAATCTTGCTGGCTTAGACGCGGCAAGTACATGATAGTCAACAAGTTGGACAGCGATGGATGCTTGCATGCAGCTCGATTTGATCTGGAACTATTTGTTGCATGATGGATGAAACGAACGGTTGTTGAATTGGCTACGCAAAGCCAGCTTATTAGGGTCGCATATTCACACGCCCAAGAATATGACTGAGGCCCTGTACGTTCAGTCCGTGAAATTTGTGATGAAAAATTTCTATAGCACTTCCGTTGTTATTTGATAAATTTTGTCTAAATATAGACTAATTAGACTCAAAAGATTCATCTTATATTTACAGATAAACTGTGCAATTAATTTTTACTTACATTTAGTACTCTATGCATGCGTTTAAAGATTTGATGTGACAGATTCTGTGTAAAATTTTTGGGGAAGTAGTGGGAGTGAACATGGCCTGATTTATTTGTTGATGTATTGCATGCGATATGATTGCCGATTCGACGATTGTGCGTCAGTCGTCTTTGGGGACTATGGATGGATGGATCACCTTGCATGCAGCTAGCTTATTAGCCATGCAGGACTATGCATGAGTGGCAACCTAGTGCAATTTGCTTTTGCTTTGTTTTTATATACAGTATTAACCCCCATGGGGGCCATGGCGTCATCAACTGATATGATGATATGACCCATCTTTGCGGCTCACCAATTCAATTCGATCGATCTCACGACCATAAATCAGTGTGCTTTACTCGACCCTTGCAGTGCGTCTCGACTGCTTCCTCCGTCCACAAAAGAAATCAATTTCTATAGTTGTCTTAGGTTAAATTTTTTATACTTTGACTGAATTTCTAGAAAAAACTATCAAGATTGATGTACCAAATTCACATCATTAGATATATATCATAGAATATATTTTCATAATATATTTATTTTATATCCTAAATACTAAAGTTCAAAAAGTTTGACTGCCACGAATTCTAGAAATTATTTTTTCCATGGATAAAGGGAGTATCTATCTATCCCACTACTACATAAACATGCTTTTAGCCCCGGTCGGCAAGGCCTTTAGCCCCGGTTGCCGAGCCGGGACTACGCTTCCGGGACTAAAGGCCCCCCCTTTAGTCCCGGCTCCGGCCACCGGGGCTAAAGCCCCCCCTTAGTCCCGGTTGGTAATACCAGCCGGGACTAAAGGGTGCTGCCAGCGGTGCCCCGCAGCAGCACCCTTTAGCCCCGGCTGGTATTACCAGCCGGGACTAAAGGGTCCCCTGGTTTTTCCTTTTTATTTTCATTTCAGTTCTGTTTTTAGTTTTGTTTATTTATTTAATAGGTTTTCCGATATATATTCTTTGCTGCTAATATATATAATTTATATATATTAGCAGCATAACACAATAAGCTTATTGCAAGCATATATAATTGAACTATAGAACTACATATATATATATGTATGTACATAAAATTACAAGCAATATACATATAGAAGTTGTCCAAATATCTATCTACACAAGTTGTACTCCAAAGTTAGTACTGTAAACCTATTACAAGTTGTACTCCATCTAAAGATCTATAGGGCATACAAATGATCATCATTGTTTGGAATCAACGACTCGTTGGTATTATAGTAGAACTCGCCGTTTGGATTTATGACTTGTTCCCGAAGAAATCCTGCTATTGTCTCTTGTATTGCTTTCAATTGGCCTTCTAGCATCACTTTTTGCTTCAACCAGCCAGTCTTCAATTGGAATTAAAGAAGATATTAGTTATATCTATATTATCAATATTAAATCTATAAAAAATGAAAAGAAACATGTTACTGATTTCTTCAGGAATTCTATTTGATTCTATCAACATGTACTCGCAAACATAGAATCCGCATAAGTTGGTGTCCTGTTTTTGTCTCAAAATCCATTGTAGAATGAAAAGATTCATCTCGTAATAAAGATATGATATATGACATGATATTTAAAGATACACGTACAATGACGAAGGTGTAAACTTACTGGTAGTCGTGGCTTTATTGTAAGTGGGGCCTTACACTGACTCATATGTTCCTGAGCAATGCATTTTTCCCAAACCCTAATCCGGCCAATGAAACATTAATAGTTGGATCATTATTTAATTGGTATACATATATACAAGGTTAGTCTATACTTTAAGCATGCAAGCTAGGGATCGAAAAATTACCTTTGGAGGATGTCTATCATATCTTGGTAATCTGCTTGCGGTTTGCTCAACGAGTCATAGATTAACACATTGCTTTGTTTGAGATCGATGACCATCAATATCTAGTGATAGCTGTTCATACACATGATTCATATATATATATTATTAGGGTTAAGTAAAATAAAATGTGCACATACTTATTATTAACTATATATGTCTCACGCACTTAAAGTTGTATGAGAAGAGAATTCTTTCTCTATCTTTTTGGTTCACGAAGAACCTCATGAGATTCGTACACGACTCATCGCTCCAAGTCGCTGAAGGGTTTGGAGCCTTGAAAACAACATATGGATCAACAAACCCAACAGAATTGTCATGTTTATCTCTGAGCTGAGTCATCTGATACCTGCAAAATATCGAGTCGATCCACAAGTATGTGTGTAAGAATATACTACTATATACACATACTAGAGAGTTCAATGAAAACTATAAAAGAAACACTTACAAACAGTAGCAGCTAAGGAGCGATTTGTCCAGTGCGTCCATATGACATAGCTGGTGTAATTCCTCCATCTGGACTAAGATTAGGTCATCGCCACGGAAGTAGTGATGGTTCCGAATTCGGACAGAAATCCAATTGACATCACCGTCTTTAGAAGCCTCCATGCACCATTTGTTGATTGCAAACATCTGCGTACCAAGTACATGTAAGTGATTGGGGTTCATTAGACTCCTGCCCGGTGCAAAATTTCTCCTCCATTCATCAACTACTTCTGCTCGTGGAAACTCCAGCTTAGTAGCAATATTTTTAATGGTGTCGTACGAGAGACCGCTGTCAATGAAATTTTTTTCCAATGAGTCCATCTCAGACAAAGTGGTCTCTCCAGATTTCCTCTGTACTCTGCTCATGTTTGAACCATACTGATTTTGCACAACTAACGGGGACAAAGGTCTTGATGTTTCCCCGAGCTGTGGAACACCCTTTCCCACTTTCTTCTTGCTGGATTGTTGTTCATTTGCGGACTTCATAAGAGAGCATTCGTAATCTGATTTTCGCGGAGCCTTTCGAGCTTCACGCATCTTGATACCATGTTGGTCCACCCTTTTCCTTAACTCCTATGGGTTTAACAAGAGGTAAGGCTTCTCCGGGTTCCTCTTCGCTTTAGCAGCCGCGTCACATTCATCTAAAAAATTTCGCACATCTTTTTTCACCGTAATTTCTAACTCCTCATCAGTCTTTTCATAACTAATTTCTCTTGGGCTTTTTTTCCTGATGCAGGAGCCTTCTTCTTTGGAGGTGCGGCCTTTGGTTCTGTGGCGGCAGACCGCTTCTTAGGGCCGCGCGGTGGAGGCGGCGGTGTTGGAGCCCGCGGTGGAGGTTGTGGTGTTGGAGCCCGTGGTGGAGGAGATGGTGGGCCCAGTGGCGGTGTTGGAGCCCGCGGTGGAGGAGATGGTGGGGCCAGTGGAGATCTTTGTGCAGGAGATGGGGTTGAAGCCGTGTCCTCCAACACATCGTCACCGCCCGGAGCACTCTGATGCGCTGGGGAATAATGACAAACTGGACTATAGTTCCTGCTACGCAAAACAACAAATGATATGAGCATCCAACTAATATATACATATAGGAAGTTAGTGTAATAAAAATTGTTTCTCGTTCACGCGCACACCACCTATGGTGAGGATCTTAATCAGTAGGAGGAGGTTGCAGCGGTGACACTCCAGGAATAATAATGAAGCGTTTGCGCCAGCAAATAAATGTCTTCTCCGCTTCACCTAAAGTCTTCTCCCCATCTCCCCCTTCGATTTCCAGTGCCACGTTGCCACAACCTATCTCAACCCTATCCACAGAGACGCTAGCGTATCCGGCTGGCACTGGTTGACCATGGATTATTGGTGTTCTTGTGCCGTCGATAGGGTTTACAACACCGACAGCCACCTTTTTCGTGGCATTTCCATCTGGAATGTGCAGCTCACAAGTAGTAAAAGGTTGTTTAACGTCATCCACGGGAAGTGTAGCTTGGAGTCATCTTGAATGGTTGGTACTTCCATGGAGGCGCAGCTGCTTTTCATCTGACCTGGGGGGCTAATGTTCGCTTGAGGCTGTTGTGATGATGTACCTTGCCCACTCGTCATTTGACTAATTGCCGCCGGGTTTCGGTGTTTAGGGTTTCGGGGTTCGGGGTTTAGGGGTTCGGGGTTTAGGGGTTTAGGTTTGAGGGTTTAGGGTTTCAGGGTTTAGGGGTTTAGGGTTTCGGGGTTCAGGGGTTTAGGTTTGAGGGTTTAGGGTTTCAGGGTTTAGGGTTTCGGGGTTTAGGTTTGAGGGTTTAGGGTTTCAGGGTTTAGGGGTTCGGGGTTTCGGGGTTCAGGGTTTCGAGGTTTAGGGTTTGAGGGTTTAGGGTTTTGGGTTTTAGGGTTTCGAGTTTTAGGTGACATGTAATCGCTAACATTAAAAATAACATATATTCGTAAAGAGACAATTCAACATTAAAAATAACACGAAGAAGCATATCTGTCAAAATATTTCTAAGTGTAAATACATGTTTAAACATATCCAAGTTATTTTCTATGGCATTCCAACATGACACATGATTTTCTATGAACACATATTTCTACGAATATTAAAATATATATACAATATGATCGAACACTTAGAGGAGCTTTATACATGTATGTGAAACGAAAACCGAAAACTAGGGATTTAGGGGTTTAGGCGTTCGGGCCGGGTTTCGGGGTTTAGGGTTTCGGGGTTTCGGGGTTCGGGGTTTCGGGGTATAGGGTTTCGGGATTTAGGGGTTTAGGTTTGAGGGTTTAGGGTTTCAGGGTTTAGGGGTTTAGGGTTTCGGGGTTCAGGGGTTTAGGGTTTCAGGGTTTAGGGGTTCGGGGTTTCGGGGTTCAGGGTTTTGGGGTTTAGGGGTTTGAGGGTTTAGGGTTTCGGGTTTTAGGGTTTCGAGTTTTAGGTGACATGTAATCGCCAACATTAAAAATAACATATATTTGTAAAGAGGCAATTCAACATTAAAAATAACACGAAGAAGCATGTCTGTCAAAATATTTCTAAGTGTAAATACATGTTTAAATATATCCAAGTGATTTTATATGGCATTCCAATATTGAAAGTGCATGTTGCACTTAAGTGTGATTTTGGATGATTTGATGACAATGTTGATTAAAGATCTAATATGTTTGCTAAGTGTGACATAGGGAAATGATTATCTCGCTATGTACTTGAAATGTAATGCAAAGCCAAAATGAAGGATTGTTGTATGAAGATCATGTCACAAGCACAAAACAACAATGAGAATGATATTGATATAAAGGGTTATCGTATTGTGGGATAATCATAGTGCATTTATGTTTGCTAAGAAAGGATTCAAAATGAAGCATGGTTGAATGGCTTGAAATGGTGAAGATAGCAAGGAAAGAGTCTTTGAGGTACTAAGCAAGGGTGAAGGGCAAGCGACGGCTTGGCGGCCGAAGAACCTAGCTAGAGTGAAGAAGAAAGTACTTGCATTTAGTCGAAGGATCAATCAAGCTTGAAGATCGCATCTAGTGGAGAATCGACATTCCTAGCAACAATATTGATTGGAGTGACTTGGCACATTTGGAATTCCATTATATCACTTGAATGGAGTCAAGTCACATGCTCAAGATGGCTTTGCTTGAGGGATATCTACTTCTAAACATGACAAGCATTCCTTCCAATATAGAAAATGAAGAGAAGCGGCTTGGGTTCAAATGGAGATCAACTCAAGAGGTTTAAAATTCGTATTTCAATTTATCTTGAGTAAATAGGAAAGCCGTACTATTAAGAGGGATGCAACATATAGTAGATGATTCTTCATAAGTGCTCAATCCAACCTAAGTGAGACATGAGAGAGCTAGAGCTAACTTTCAGCTGAGTGTTGCACTGTCTGTCCATACCGGACATGTCCGGTATGCATACCGGACATGTCCGGTATGAGCCCACAGCAGTGCGGCCATCCGTCTCGCCCGAGCCTCTGCGCCAGGCCTCGGCCTCGGCGCTCAAGCTCCGTCCCGCCCGAGCCAGGCCTCGGCCTCGGGCGCTCAAGCTCCGTCTCGCCCGAGCCTCTGGGCCAGGCCTCGGCCTCGGGCGCTCAAACTCCGTCTCGCCCGAGCCTCTGCGCCAGGCCTCGGCCTCGGGCGCTCTTGTGGAGTCCATACCGGACATGTCCGGTATTAGCGGAGTTCTGTCTCGCAGCTTGTGTTCGGGCGGTTCAACCGACTCTTGCGTCGGTACTACCGACAGGTACTACCGGAGTAATGGCGGTACTACCGGTAGGCCAAATTTGGCCCAACACAGAGAGGTTGCAAAACCCCCTCTTAACTGTCGGTACCACCGACCTGGTGGTCGGTACTACCGAGATCCTATTCGGGGTTTGAAAGATGGTTGGTTAAGAGTGCTTCTCGCGCAGTCAAGTCATACCGGACATGTCCGGTATTTGCGGATTTGTGGCTAACAGTATCTTTGTGATAGGCGGTACTACCGACGCTTGGGTCGGTACCACCGAGAGGTACCACCGGGGTTATAGCGGTACGACCGGTAGGTCAAAATTGGCTACTTCCAGAGAGGTTGTGAAAACCCCCTTTACAACTAGCGGTACTACCGACCTTGTGGTCGGTACTACCGAGATCTGTTGGGAAGTTTGAAAGTTGGTCTGTTCAGTGTGTTCCTCACGCAGTAAAGTCATACCAGACATGTCCGGTATGCATACCGGACATGTCCGGTATGAGCTGACTCAGCCAACGGCTAGAAAACGGCTAGTTTCGAATGTGGGCTTATAAATACCCTCAGACCTCCACCTTTGGAGGCTGCTGATTCTACTGGTTCCCACACTCATTCTAAGCCTTTCAAAACACTTTCCAACCCTCTCTTAGTGAGTGATTGTCCTCTAATTGCCAAATCCATTTGTGGGTTGAGAGAGATTCAAAATTAGAGAGCAAGCCACCTCTTGAGCACTTGTGCAAATCGTCGATCTTATTGTGCGCATTCGTTACTCTTGGACTCTACGGTCCTAGACGGTTAGGCGTCGCCGTTGAGCACCCAAGAGATTTGTGAAGTGCCTCGGAAAGTTTGTAAAGGTTCGATCTCTCCTCAAAAGAGATCAACTAGTGGAAGGAGCATTGCGGGTGAAATAGACCGCGGCTAGAGTGACCCATGGTGTCCTCTAGAGCCCACCTTTGTGGTAGCTCGCAGCCGGCTCAACGGAGAGTAGGACCCGAGGGGGTGCCGAACTTCGGTGAAACAAATACCGCGTCATACCTTTGTGCTTTACTTTCGGCTATTTGTTATTCTTCGTTGTGCCAGTTGTTTTGCAAGCAATCAGTTCTATATATACATCATACATAGTGATTGCAGGTTGTGTGAGAAATTGGAGAAGAAAAGGAGCAGTCCTGCTCAACCCGTCCATACCGGACTTGTCCGGTATTGATACCGGACATGTCCGGTATTCGTTGACTGCGCCCAAATTTTGTTTATCGCTTGATCTAATCTTTGTGGTGCAGGGTGATAGCTTCTAGGTGTATTAAATATAAGTCATATACTTTGTGTTTGTCTCTTGAGGGGTTGTTTATACTCCGATTGGGAGTTTCCAAGTAATTGGAAACTCGCATACTAATTGCTTCCGCATTATAAGTTGTAAATTTTCAGAAAAGCCTATTCACCCCCCCTCTAGGCGACACCTTAGGTCCTTTCAATTGGTATCGGAGCTTGGACTCACGTTTGAGCTTCACCGCTTGTGAGAACCGATGGATTCGCCTATGGAGACAAACGTGGTGCTTCTCCAAAATGATGGTTCAAACTTTCTATCTTGGTCATCTTATGTACTCAATGCATTTCGGGCTATTAGCCCCATTATTGAGCATATTGTGGATGCGAGCATATCTCTTTCTATAGTTGATTGGAGCAACTATAAGAACTTGACAAAAGAGGAAGAGATATGTGTGCAACTCAATGCTCATGCGTGTTTGATCATGTTGAACTCATTGAGTGCAGAGGTTCTTAAGGAGGCTATTTACAATGGAGATTCTCCACCGGAGAGTGCTCATGTCATTTGGACTAGACTTGCCCATTTGTATGGGAAGTCCAAATGTGATGAAGCATATGATTGTGATTCAATGGAAATGAAGTCCATTGAGTCATCATCATGTGAGGAAGCCTCAAGGAAGACGAGCCGGATCGAGAGGTGTTGGCTGCTGCTGCTCTGGACCCTGTCTGTCCATACCGGACATGTCCGGTATGGGTACCGGACATGTCCGGTATCAGCCCAGCAGACAGGGAGCTAGGAGCAGACAGCAATGGCTCTCATGCTCGGTGGCGACCAAGTGATGAGTCAACCTCAGTAGCTCATGATACTCATCACTTGTGTCTCATGGCCAAGAAGAACAAGAAGAAAGCAACCAAGAAAGATCAAGAGAAGATTCTTGGTGAGATCAAGAAGAAGGCATCAAGAGATAATCAAGTAGAGAGCGATGGGGATGATGAAGATGATGAATCGCTTGATTATCTCAAGTATGAAGACAAGCTCTTGTTCGTCAACTTGCTGAAGAAAAATGATGAGCTAGAAAAGGAGGTGGATGAACAAGAGCAATCCCTTCAAAATCAAGAAGAGTTCCTCATCTCCAAATTAGAAGAGCTAAAGGCATTAGAAGAAAGGTATGAAAAATTGTCAATTGAGCATGCCTTAGCTACTAACTCTCTATCTAATGTGGAAAGGCTAGAGAAGGAGAACTACATGCTTAAGGAAAAAATGAGTGATCTCTCATATGAGCACAAGTTCCTACAAGAGGACTTCACCGATCTTAAGTGCTCACATGAGAAGTTAGTGGAATCAAATGCCATACTTGAGATTGCACATGAGGTTGTTATTGCTATGGTAAAATCTTCTCAACCTCACACTACTACACTCACTAGTGCACCATCTCAATTAAATGTTATTTGTGCTAATGAGTGTGCCTCTCAAGCAAGCCAATCTTCGATTGAGCAAACTCTTAAAGAAAATGCTAGGCTCATTGAAGAAGTGGGAAATCTAAAGAAGGATGTGATTAGATTGAAGGATGAGGAGAAAGCACAACCTTTTCAAGATAACCGTGATACCATGGTGAAGAAGCTTGAGAAGGGTTCAAACCTTGCTTCCTCCAAAATCCAACAATCTAGTCACCCCTCAAGTCATGAGAAAGCAACCAAGGGCAAGAAACAAAAGAAGAGATTATGCTATGGTTGCGGATTGTATGGACATGAGTGGGCTAAGTGCCCACACAAGACTTGGGCCGACAAATGTGAAGCGGCCGAACAAAAGGCATCAACCAAATTGGCCAAGCAAATGAAGAATGATGCACCAAGTCCTTGCCTCAAATGCAACAAGTTGGGTCACCTCACCAAGAGTTGCCCCACATACAAAGAGGCAAGGAAGATGGCTCAAGTTGCAACAAGAAGATGCTATGCATGCAACGAGCCGGGACACATGGTTGATGCATGTCCCAACAAGCAAGACAAGCAAAGAGCAAACAATGGGCGCATTTGCTATGCTTGTAGGAGAAAGGGGCATCTAAGCTATGATTGCCCAAATGGTATGTTTCCTAAGCCGAACACATTTGCAAATGATAATGTGCTTAGGAAGACTACAAAGGGACTTAGCACTAGTAAGGTGATGTGTTCACCGCATACTAGCTCTAAGGCCACTTGGGTGCCTAAGCACTTGTTGACTAACTTTGAAGGACCCAACAAGAGTTGGGTACCAAAATGTGCTTAGGATGTTCATGTAGGTACAAATGGTGAGATGTAGGCTTTCGGGGTGTTTGAGTAAGCAAAATGACATCTCAACTCAAACTATCAACCTATGTTGTCAATATTACCCTATATGGTTGACCCTAACACTGTGTGATGATCGATTTCATTTTTACTCATCTCCACCATTGTTGATAAGTGCCTAAAACTTAGTAATCAAATGAATTTAATTTAACCTTACGACATTTGTCATTCGATGCTCTTAATGGCTCTCTAGTAGAGCATTATCTTTGATGAAGTGCAGGGAAGTGAAATGAACTAGAGCCAAAAGGAAATCTCAGAAGTGGTTGTTTACTGGTTCTGATTTGCAAATACCGGACTTGTCCGGTATCGTACCAGACATGTCCGGTATGAGTTACTCACTCTGTTAAGACCAGTGACTCCATATGCAGATTTGGACAAAGTCACTTCATACCGGACTTGTCCGGTATGGCTACCGGACATGTCCGGTATGGGCAGAGAAAGGATGAGATTTCTGGATTTAGAAGAATTGCTAGATCTTTGTGGACTAGTCTTTTGCTCTAACTAAATACCTGCACATTAATCTATACTGAGTGTTTGTAAGTAGTACTTGAACTTAATTCAGGATTTGGCAAATCTATGTGTCTTGGTCAAGGTAGAAAAACATTCCCTTTTCCTTAAAAGAAAACCAAAGTGCTTTCACAAGTAATTCAAAATGACTTGAGCACTTATTAAAGGGAAGTTTAGTTTCTACCTTGAACCATTGTGATCTAACAATTTCCTCTAAAGTGATGTGATAGTTCTTTAAATGAAAAGGAGATCACTTTGACAAAGGCATGATCACCTGACAAGTCAAGTCAACACGAAGATGATTATGTCATGGTTACTCTTAGTGGAACATATGCGAGCTCAAGGCCAAGGTATGTGGTTACATACATGCTATGTAAGTGCATATAGGATTCATAATGCTAGAATGTGCTTTCGGGGTGGTTGAGCAAGTCAATCCGAAATTCTAACTCAACCTATCAACCTGTGTTCATCATACTTGCTTCTATGGTTGACCCGTTGGTAATCTAAGTTCGTCTTATCTATCTCTTCATCTTCACCATGACTTAGAGCACCGAAACTTGGTAGGATAGCCATCATTTCACCACTTATGCTCACATGTTCATTATTTGATTTATTTGTGAAAAGTTGGTTATAAAAAAAAACATCTTTGAATCATTCTCTGCACTGTCATGCCTACCGAACATGACCGGTATGGCAGTGAGCTGCCCATCATTGCCTACATGAGATTTGAGCTTAATTCTACTTGTGTTATGCTTATTGTCTTAACTTAGATCTCACATGTCGTTATGTCTCAAGTGACTTGTGCTTAAAATTTACTCTCATATCATATATGGAAAATTACTTTGTGTTGGCCAAAGTTGAATTTTGACTCTCACATTCTTAATGGAATGAAAGTGCTTGGAAAGGAATTCAAATACTTGAAGCACTAATTGAGGGGGAGCTCAATTTCAACTTTGTACCTTTTATGAGCTGATAAGGTTTATCTAGCATATGTTGTAGTTCATCTTGATCAAATTGACTTCTCGGTGAGGACATGACTATTTGACAAGAAAGGTCAACAAAATCATCACCATGTCATGATTATGCTAGGTGGAACTTGTGGGCACAAGGCAAAGGTATGTTTTTAATATGTGCATTGAAAGTGCATAATAGGCCTATAATATGCTAGCGTGTGCACTTATGTGTGATAGGATAGATATTTCCAAATTCCTTACTAGCATGAGTAGGAAGTGTGTTTTGGGAAAATATTTGACACTTGGTCTTTGTGACCTATCCATGACACTTGTAATTATTGTTCCCCTTGATTGTTTGATTGGCTAATTACAAGTGGCATGGACCTCTCTCAAGTCCTATATCTCTAAAGTAAATTATATTCCTTGATAATCCTCTTGTCAAAACGATTCACGGACATAAGGTTTCTCTATAATCTTTAGTGTGTTGAAAACCTTGGATTAAACATAGAGAAAAGAAAACTTGAGATTTGGACACAAGCACTCTTTGTGAAATCATATGAAGAGAAGAGAATAAAATATGATGGATTACATGTTCGAGGAAAGAAAGGGGTTTTGGATGAAAAAGAAGCAAATCTGGAGCTGTTGGACATAATTTGCTAATATCGGACTTGTCCGGTATCCATACCGGACATGTCCGGTATAAGCAGAAAGTTTCTGGACTAAACCCGCAAATACCGGACTTGTCCGGTATCCATACCTGAGCGGGGGACATAAGGGCAGCGTACCCCTTCGGGCTCTCTCTCTCCCTCACTTCTGTTCTTCCCAAACCGGCCAAGCAAGGGGCCGAATCTCTCCTCCTTCGGCGACCTAGAGATCCCCCTTGAAAAAGTGAGAGAGGGAGAAGGATTTGGATAAGGGTTGCATCAAAAGCAAGTGCCCGGTGTTGGATTTGGATTTTCCCCTCGTTTCCTCTCATCCCAAGGTATTTCAAATCCCGGACATGTCCGATCTATTCATCGCTATATCTTTCTCAAATTCCTTCGGTCAAGATGTTGGATTCATGGTCTAGAAGCAATGTATCAAGTTTGAGATGGATTGGTTTTGAATTGGTGGTGAACCGAGGAACCCTAGGAAGGGGGTGCTGTGAACGTCCATACCGGACATGTCCGGTATGAGACCGGACATGTCCGGTTTTTCCCAGCAGAACAGAAAACTTTCTGTTTTTCTCGATTCAGGCCCTCTCTAGTTGATGTTAGGGGTATTATTAAATGTCTATAATTGTGTTGTAAACCTAGTGATCGGTTTGGATCTAGGTGCTTGCAATTCATGAGGCATTTAATCGTATCTCTATTAATTCAACTACTTTTGACAAATCCTATAAATATGCTTCTGAGACATCTTTGTGGATTGTTTGGTCACAGGGCAGCAGCTATGAGTGACAGAGTCGAGCCTCGAACCAAGACGAGACATGATCCAGCTAGGGAAAGGCATAAGAAGAGGAGGCAAAATTCTCACTCCGGCTTGTCAATTGGAGGCAGCAGTGGCAGTGGGAGTGGTAGTGGTCGTGGCACTACTAGACCTCCAAGGGGAGGTGCCTCTAGAGCTCCTTATCAGTTTGCAGCTCATGATGACATAGAGGAAGAAGAGGAAGAGGAAGAAGTGGAAGAAGAAATTGAAGAAGAAGAAGAAGAAGAAGAAGAAGAGGAAGAGGAAGAAGATGCACCTCAGCAGCAGCAGGAGGGTTTGCACTTTGGGGCTCTTGCGATACGCCCTGCTGCCCTGATTCCTGCTTGGGTGGCTCGTGTGGACTATCGGGAGTCCGGTGGTACACAGAAGGCCAGGAGAGAGCGGAGGAGAGACCCCAGGGGTCAGGAGAGGAACATCTATGACTACAGGTTTCACACCTTGTTTCACATTGACTATTATGAGAAGGTGCTTCTGACCAGAAACCCTGTGATCATTAGAGCTCAGTACGTTGATTGGCAGCATGCTAGAGATCATCACCGTCCTTCAGTTGAGCATGCTATTGCTATTTGCCAGCAGACAGGCCTCTACCGTATTCTGGAGTTTCAGCATGATTGGTGTGATGAGGTGATAGCCCAGTTCTATGCCACCCTATATGTTGAGGAGTCTGACGAGATTGATGAGAAGCGCATGAACTGGATGACTGAGGGTGTCTGGCACTCTGTGTCTTATAGGGAGTTTGCAGGGTATCTTGGCTTTGATGAGGAGGATCTTCAGAGAGCTTGTATTCACGATGAGGTTGTGCTTCCTCCAGAGCAGCTTGGGTACATGTACCCCCCACCTCTACCTGCTGGGGCAGTTGTAGGGAAGGTGAGAGGCATTCACCCTACCTATGGCTATCTCAACAGGATGCTCAGGGCCACTATAGATTGCAAGTCAGGAGACAGAGGGACACTTGCAGATTACACGAGGAACCTCCTGCACAGGTTAGCACCAGGAGCACAGCCTTTCAGTATCTTTGATTTCATCTGGTATGAGATCAAGAGAGTGGGAGAGAGGCCACTCAAGGGATGTGGATTCGCTCCTTATATTCAGCATATGATTGAGCAGCAGATTGGTGCCACTTTCACCTATGACCACTCTCACAGGCCCTTGAGATTCCAGGCAGATCTTCTTGAGTCTCCTATACCTCCACCTGGACCAGGGGCAGTTCCAGCAGCAGCAGAGCCACAACCAGAGGACCCAGTTGCAGGAGCAGCGGGAGGAGCAGCTGGAGCAGGCTCGCCACAGCCACACACTCGTTCTCACTCCACCTCTCAGGGACGTGGCAGGCAGCGCTCTCTCTTGCGCAAGGTTCTTAGCAGTATTCTCGGCGTGTGCAAGGATGTCAATGTGATCAAGGCTCAGCAACACCGTGAGAGGCAGGCTAGGAGAGAGGACTCGAGGACGCTGAAGATGCTTCACGAGCACTACAGGTTTCAGCCCCCGAGGTCCCCACCGTCAGATGACGAGACTGAGCAGCCTGAGACGTTTGAGCAGCAGCAGCAGAGGTATGAGAGGGAGTTTGACGACCTTTCAGTGCGTCAGAGACAGGGAGCAGAGACAGAGCAGCAGAGTCAGAGGCAGGGAGTAGAGGCTGAGCAGCAGCCCCACGACACTCTTCCTTCAGCTCCCAGGTTCTCCATAGACCCCCTACTTCGTCCTAGCTCAGCTGAGGAGTTTGCTTCAGACGTGTGGGACAGCTTCCTTGGTGGTACCTACGGCTACCCTGACCCAGGACAGAGCTCTCGGCAGCCTGGGGACGACGACGAGTGACAGTTTCGCCTGCAGCCCTCCTGGTGTCATCCTTGAACTTCACCTTTACCTTTTTGGAGATAGATGACAAAGGGGGAGAGATAGTTGATTAGAGCTTCAGACTTCATGTTATCTGTTATGTGTCTTGTATCTGGAGATTTGTACTGCAGGTGGTTTAGTTCTCAGAGTTTGAGCTTTATTGTAATATCATGAGTCATGTATGAGTTCTTTAGTGTATCCGATATCAGAGATATCTTTGTGATGAGACATGATCCTTATCTTGTAATATAATCTATCTTAGTGGTTGTGGACTTGAGAAATCTTTGTGTGAGTGCTATATGTGTGATACGAGTAGTAATTCATTCTTCATAAGATCTTTACTTACTAGTGTGTTGCATATGTCTTGGTGTATTGTTTTTCATTTATTGACTTGTGTGATATATCTTGTCATATGCATCATGATCTATATTGCTCACACACTTGCATTTCTCGGATGCAATGATTTAGGGGGAGTTTCCAACTCACCTTAGTATGTGCAAATTGACATTTTGAGGTCCTTTATGAATTCAATTCATATTGCACATATTAAGGGGGAGCTCTTCATAAATCATTGAACCCATAAGCTTAATTGTTTATCCTTTGGTAAAATTTAATCAAGGTTGTCATCAATCACCAAAAAGGGGGAGTTTGAAAGTGCATGTTGCACTTAAGTGTGATTTTGGATGATTTGATGACAATGTTGATTAAAGATCTAATATGTTTGCTAAGTGTGACACAGGGAAATGATTATCTCGCTATGTACTTGAAATGTAATGCAAAGCCAAAATGAAGGATTGTTGTATGAAGATCATGTCACAAGCACAAAACAACAATGAGAATGATATTGATATAAAGGGTTATCGTATTGTGGGATAATCATAGTGCATTTATGTTTGCTAAGAAAGGATTCAAAATGAAGCATGGTTGAATGGCTTGAAATGGTGAAGATAGCAAGGAAAGAGTCTTTGAGGTACTAAGCAAGGGTGAAGGGCAAGCGACGGCTTGGCGGCCGAAGAACCTAGCTAGAGTGAAGAAGAAAGTACTTGCATTTAGTCGAAGGATCAATCAAGCTTGAAGATCGCATCTAGTGGAGAATCGACATTCCTAGCAACAATATTGATTGGAGTGACTTGGCACATTTGGAATTCCATTATATCACTTGAATGGAGTCAAGTCACATGCTCAAGATGGCTTTGCTTGAGGGATATCTACTTCTAAACATGACAAGCATTCCTTCCAATATAGAAAATGAAGAGAAGCGGCTTGGGTTCAAATGGAGATCAACTCAAGAGGTTTAAAATTCGTATTTCAATTTATCTTGAGTAAATAGGAAAGCCGTACTATTAAGAGGGATGCAACATATAGTAGATGATTCTTCATAAGTGCTCAATCCAACCTAAGTGAGACATGAGAGAGCTAGAGCTAACTTTCAGCTGAGTGTTGCACTGTCTGTCCATACCGGACATACCGGACATGTCCGGTATGAGCCCACAGCAGTGCGGCCATCCGTCTCGCCCGAGCCTCTGCGCCAGGCCTCGGCCTCGGCGCTCAAGCTCCGTCCCGCCCGAGCCAGGCCTCGGCCTCGGGCGCTCAAGCTCCGTCTCGCCCGAGCCTCTGGGCCAGGCCTCGGCCTCGGGCGCTCAAACTCCGTCTCGCCCGAGCCTCTGCGCCAGGCCTCGGCCTCGGGCGCTCTTGTGGAGTCCATACCGGACATGTCCGGTATTAGCGGAGTTCTGTCTCGCAGCTTGTGTTCGGGCGGTTCAACCGACTCTTGCGTCGGTACTACCGACAGGTACTACCGGAGTAATGGCGGTACTACCGGTAGGCCAAATTTGGCCCAACACAGAGAGGTTGCAAAACCCCCTCTTAACTGTCGGTACCACCGACCTGGTGGTCGGTACTACCGAGATCCTATTTGGGGTTTGAAAGATGGTTGGTTAAGAGTGCTTCTCGCGCAGGACATGTCCGGTATTCATACCGGACATGTCCGGTATTCATACCGGACATGTCCGGTATTTGCGGATTTGTGGCTAACAGTATCTTTGTGATAGGCGGTACTACCGACGCTTGGGTCGGTACCACCGAGAGGTACCACCGGGGTTATAGCGGTACGACCGGTAGGTCAAAATTGGCTACTTCCAGAGAGGTTGTGAAAACCCCCTTTACAACTAGCGGTACTACCGACCTTGTGGTCGGTACTACCGAGATCTGTTGGGAAGTTTGAAAGTTGGTCTGTTCAGTGTGTTCCTCACGCAGTAAAGTCATACCGGACATGTCCGGTATGCATACCGGACATGTCCGGTATGAGCTGACTCAGCCAACGGCTAGAAAACGGCTAGTTTTGAATGTGGGCTTATAAATACCCTCAGACCTCCACCTTTGGAGGCTGCTGATTCTACTGGTTCCCACACTCATTCTAAGCCTTTCAAAACACTTTCCAACCCTCTCTTAGTGAGTGATTGTCCTCTAATTGCCAAATCCATTTGTGGGTTGAGAGAGATTCAAAATTAGAGAGCAAGCCACCTCTTGAGCACTTGTGCAAATCGTCGATCTTATTGTGCGCATTCGTTACTCTTGGACTCTACGGTCCTAGACGGTTAGGCGTCGCCGTTGAGCACCCAAGAGATTTGTGAAGTGCCTCGGAAAGTTTGTAAAGGTTCGATCTCTCCTCAAAAGAGATCAACTAGTGGAAGGAGCATTGCGGGTGAAATAGACCGCGGCTAGAGTGACCCGTGGTGTCCTCTAGAGCCCACCTTTGTGGTAGCTCGCAGCCGGCTCAACGGAGAGTAGGACCCGAGGGGGTGCCGAACTTCGGTGAAACAAATACCGCGTCATACCTTTGTGCTTTACTTTCGGCTATTTGTTATTCTTCGTTGTGCCAGTTGTTTTGCAAGCAATCAGTTCTATATATACATCATACATAGTGATTGCAGGTTGTGTGAGAAATTGGAGAAGAAAAGGAGCAGTCCTGCTCAACCCGTCCATACCGGACTTGTCCGGTATTGATACCAGACATGTCCGGTATTCGTTGACTGCGCCCAAATTTTGTTTATCGCTTGATCTAATCTTTGTGGTGCAGGGTGATAGCTTCTAGGTGTATTAAATATAAGTCATATACTTTGTGTTTGTCTCTTGAGGGGTTGTTTATACTCCGATTGGGAGTTTCCAAGTAATTGGAAACTCGCATACTAATTGCTTCCGCATTATAAGTTGTAAATTTTCAGAAAAGCCTATTCACCCCCCTCTAGGCGACACCTTAGGTCCTTTCAAATATGACACATGATTTTCTATGAACACATATTTCTAAGAGTAATAAATACATGTTTAAACATATCCTTGTCACGTGATATACACACCGTGGACAAGAACGACGACGGCGGACAGCAGCGAGGATGACGACGGTGCGGATGACAGTGGACGGCGGCGAGGTCGGTGCAGCGGTCACCAGGACTACAGGTCGAACACATATTTGTTAGGTTAAAAAACATATATATAATTTTTATTTTTCTATAAATATATCTATTCATATTCATTATTTGTATATATCTATTTCTAGAAAAGAAGAAATGAAAAAGTTAAATAGAAAATAATCTATAAATATATATATCTATTTATATTTATTTTATATATATCACTTTCTATTTCTAAATACATATATATTTAGTTTCTATATATATATCTATTTATATATCACTTTCTATATTTAGTTTCTAGATATATATTTCTTTTTTATTTTTTTTTACACTCTCACACACACCCACTGCTGGACACTGCTACACACGCACACCACGCACACTGCACACGCACACACACGCACAGGCCGTACGGCGGCGGCGCGGAGGACGGCGGCGGCGGCGCGGAGGACGGCGACGAGGACGACGCGCTGTACGGCGGCGGAGGGCAGTGAGGCCGAGGAGGACGGCGGCGCGGAGCTCGACGGCGAGGAGGACGGCGGCGGCGGCGCGGAGGACGGCGGCGAGGACGACGCGTTGTACGGCGGCGGAGGGCAGTGAGGCCGAGGAGGACGGCGGCGCGGAGCTCGACGGCGAGGAGGACGGCGGCGCGGACAGAGGCTCGACGGCGAGGTGAGGGCGGCGGCGCGGGGCAAACGTCGATCTGGCCGGGAAGATTGGAGGACACTGTGCCCTGTGCCCTATATACCCGGGAGGGCCTTTAGTCCCGGCGCGTAATGTTGGACCTTTAGTCCCGGGCCGGCTTACGCACCGGGACTAAAGGGGTCTTTAGTCCCGGGCCGGCTTACGCACCGGGACTAAAGGGGTCTTTAGTCCCGGTGCGTAAGACGGCCCAGGACTAAAGGGTTCTTTCCCGCCACAGTTTTGGGTTTTCAGTATTTTGGGTTTTGTATTAAGTTTCCACTATATAAATATGTTGTAATTCTTGTTAATTGCATAGTAAATTGAACAGTAGGCAAAAATTACTTAAAAATAACAGTTGTATATCTTTTAACCCTATTGTATAGTAGAAAATTTTGTAGCATAAATTTTTTTCTTTTTTTATAATAACGAATATAAATGTAAATAACCATTCATATTTGGTTAATGCAAAAATGTAATGTTCAATTTAAATTTAAAAAATTATTGGCTTTCAATAGAAAATTTATTTTCATATCATTTGGACGTTAATCTTTTGTTTAAAACCTAAAAAATCATTGCCCAATTTCTTTCTACGCGACAGATGCAGTAGTTTTAGATTTTTAAATTTAGTTTTTTTAAAAATATATCTTAAATCTTTCTAATTGAACAGAAAATTAAATATTTGATATACTTTCTTTTAAAAATTAGTATGAGATTCTTTTTGCTTTAGTTTACAGAAGAAAATGTTAAATTTTAGTATCTTCTTATGTATATATAAATCCATTATCAAATAAATGAAGTCTTAATTAATTAATTAATTATTACAGAATATATTTACAACCCACTATTAAGCGGGCACAACTACGAACCTCCTCTTGACATATGTCCCTTGGTTATGATCATTCCTTAACCATGGAGTTTCCTCATTATTTAACAAAATGCTTGGGTCTTTGTTCACTTTGAATGGCGGAATTCGATCATCTCTTTCATAATCACCTGACATGTCTGACTTGTCCTCAATTCCGACAATGTTTCTTTTCCCTGAAAGAACTATATGGCGCTTTGGCTCGTTGACGATCGAGTTGTTATCATTTTTCCCTCTTTTTGGTTTTGTAGACATGTCTTTCACATAGAACACTTGACTCACATCTGCGGCAAGGACAAATGGTTCGTCTTTGTACCAAATATTGTTGAGGTCCATTGATGTCATCCCATACTCCTTGTCGACTGTTACCCCCACCTCCGGTACCGGTCATCTTGACCCATTTACACCGGAACAAAGGGACTTTAAAATTAGGTGCGTAGTCTAGTTCCCATATGTCATGTATGCGGCCATAATATGTTTGTTTGTTCCCATTTGGATCCGTGGCATCCACGCGTACACCACTGTTTTGGTTGGTGCTCCTTGCGTCTTGGGCTACTGTGTAAAATGTATTCCCATTGATCTCGTACCCTTTGTACGTGTTGATATGCCACGATGGTTGTCTGGCCAACAAATAAAGCTGCTCATCTATGTTGTCATCACTCTGACATTGTTTTCGCAACCAATCGCCGAAGGTTTGCATGTGCTGACGTGTAATCCAAGATTCACTCTTCCTGGGCCACTTGGATCGAAGGAAATCCTTATGTACCTCGATATATGGATCAACCAATGAGGAGTTCTGTAGAACTGTGTAGTGTGCTTTATCGAAGTAATCGTCTCCTGTACCGATATATGTTTTCTTCACTAGTGTTCCCTTGCCACTGAGTCTGCCCTCGTGTCACGATTCGGGAACGCCAATCGGGTCAAGGTCTGGAATAAAGTCCACACAAAACTCTATGACCTCCTCTGTTCCGTAGCCCTGGGCGATGCTTCCTTCAGGCCGAGAACGGTTATGAACATATTTTTTCAGGACACTCATGAACCTCTCGAATGGGAACATGGTGTGTAGGAACACAGGACCGAGAATAATGATCTCCTTGACTAGGTGAACTAGGAGGTGTGTCATGATATCAAAGAAGGATGGAGGGAACACCAACTCAAAGCTGACGAGACATTGAACGACATCATTCTGCAAAGTAGAAAGTTCCTCTGGATTGATTGCCTTTTGTGAAATTGAATTGAGGAATGCACATAGCTTCACGATGGCTAGACGTACATGTGAAGGTAGAAGTTCTCTTAGAGCAACAGGAAGCAATTGGGTCATAAGCACATGGCAGTCATGAGACTTCAAGTTTTGGAACTTCTTCTCTAGCACATTAATTATTCTCTATATATTGGAGGAGAATCCAGATGGGACCTTGATGCTGTTAAGGCATTCAAACATGTTTTCCTTTTCTTCTCTGCTAAGAGTGTAGCTAGCAGGGCTTAAGTACTGGCGCCCGTCATCTGTCTTCTCCGGATGCAAGTTGTCTCGTTCTTTCATGCGCTGCAAGTCCTGTCGTGCTTCAAGTGAATCCTTAGGCTTTCTGTAGACACCCATGAATCCATGCAGGTTCACACAAAGGTTCTTTGTCAGGTGCATCACGTCGATCGCATGGCGGACCTCTAGGACATGCCAGTAGGGTAGCTCCCATAATATGGACTTCTTCTTCCACATGGGTGCGTGTCCCGAAGCGTCTTTGGGAACAGGTTCGCTGCCCCGTCCCTTTCCAAATACTACTTTCGTATCCTTCATCATTTCGAGTATATCATCTCTGGTTCGGTTACGAGGCTTGGTTTGGTGGTCTGCCTTACCTTTAAAATGTTTGCCTTTCTTTCTTACTGGGTGGCCCACAGGAAGAAACCGACGGTGCCCAACATACACGACCTTCTGACAGTTTTTCAAAAATAAACTGTCAAGGTCTTCAAAACAGTGTGTGCATGCATTATATCCCTTGTTTGTCTGGCCTGAAAGATTACTTAGAGCCGGCCAATCATTGATTGTTACGAACAATAATGCTCGCAGGTCAAAGTGTTCCTGTTTGTACTCATCCCACACGCGTATGCCTGGTTTGCTCCATAGAAGTAGAAGTTCCTCAACTAATGGCCTCAGGTAGACATCGATGTCGTTGCCAGGTTGCTTCGGCCCTTGGATGAGCAACGACATCATAATGAACTTCCGCTTCATGCATAACCACGGAGGAAGGTTGTAGATACATATAGTAACTGGCCAAGTGCTATGACTACTTCTTTGCTCCCCAAAAGGATTAAAACCATCTGTACTTAAAGCGAACCTCAAGTTTCTAGCCTCATCTGCAAACTCTGGGAATTCTCTGTCTATCGCTCTCCACTGGGATCCATCAGCTGGGTGCCTCAGCATATTGTCTACCTTACGGTCTTCTTTATGCCACCGCAACAACTTTGCATTGTCCTTATTTCTGAACAAACGTTTCAAACGTGGTATTATAGGAGCATACCACATAACCTTGGCAGAGATTTTCTTCCTGCTTGGACGTTCTTCACCCTCTACGTCGCCAGGATCATCTTGCCTTATCTTATACCGTGATGCTTCACATACCGGGCATGCATCCAAATTCTCGTATTCCTCCTCACGGTACAGGATGCAGTCATTAGGACATGCGTGTATCTGCTGGATTTCTAATCCCAAAGGGCAGACGACCTGTTTTGCTTCGTACGTAGTGGTGGGCAATTCGTTCGCTTTCGGAAGCATATTTTTCATTATCTTCAATAACTGTCCAAATGCCTTATCGGATGTACCATTCTTTGCCTTCCATTGCAGCAGTTCCAGCGTAGTACCCAGCTTTTTTTGGCCATCTTCAGCAGTGGGATATAGCAATTTTCTATGATCCTCTAGCATGCGCTCAAACTTGACCTTCTCCTTGTCACTTTCACATTCTCTTTGTGCATCACGAATGGCATCACCAAGAGCATCAACATCAGCTGTCACATCTTCTGTCGCTGCCGCATCTTCTTCACCATCTCCCCCCCACTGCATCATCATCAAAGGCACCGTACTGAGCAATAATATCAGCGTGAGCCAATTCTTCTTCACCTTCTTCACCATCATCCATTACAACCCCCTTTCTCCATGCTTCGTCCAACAAATATAGTTTGTTACGAAACCCGACTTCAACAAATGCGTATGAAGAGTCCTTGGGCATGAATATTCATTCAAATTCTTACAGACGGCGCATGGGCAACACATGAAACCATCCTGCTTGTTTGCCTCAGCCACACCTAAGAAATAGTGCACGCCATCAATGAACTCTTTGGAGCGGCGATCGACATTATACATCCAATTACGTGACAACATCTGCATTAAATATTACAACCATGCACTTAGTAGTTTCTCATGTTATTGCACAACACTCATGACATCACATGATTGATTAATTCAAACAAGCTTGACTACAACGAAGACTATCGCAGCTAGCACTAAAAAAACTAAAAATAAAATTCACTTAAGCAACATAATTAGTTCGCGTCCGATCCCAACTAAAATAGACAGATCATTCGCTTCATCAGCATGGATGGGCTGCTGCCGCTGACTCACTGCCTCATCACCTTCAGCGGCAACCTCCTGTGCAACAGAATTTCGTACGTGCTGAACGTACTCTTCCTCCCAGTACCAACCTTTACATCCGCCGGTGCCCTCCCACTGCAATTAGAACAAAGAATAAGAAATTTAGACAACATCATCAAGCAAAACCGATACGAATGAACCATATTAATCAAATGCGGGTAAATAATAACCCACCTCATGGTCCGGACACTTGTAGAATATACGACCCTTGTTGATTCTCTCTTTTTTCACTCGGTACTCCTTCACAATCTTCTGCTTACACTCGCCGCAAGCAATGAGAGGAAGATCCGGCCGCAAACGCTTCGGATCCCGATGATGAGATGCTGAGGACCCGGTCACGGTTGCCATCTACTATATCCATGCTCATTTTTTAAACTATTACATGCAAATTCCTAATTTTCTAAACAATTATAAATAAAAAACTCTAAATTTATCTATTTGTTTAGATAATCGAAAAATATGATATAACAATACCAATTTCCACATTATCTACTCTCTATATTTATTGTTGCAAACTATTATAAATTCCATATTTTTATATTAAAAATATACTAAAAAGACAATAAAATTCAATATTACTCGTCTTGCATAAGTATGAAATATAGAATGGATACTACCTAGCAGTAGAAAACTATCAAGTGATTGTGATGCACCAATTTAAACTACTCAACTCTCTATGCTTGTTCTTGCAAAGTATATATTTTAATTAAATTCCTCTCATATTCAAAAGACATGGTAGGAGATGAAAATAGTTACCTCTAAACGCAAAGAGACGATGACGGAGTCGAAGAAGATCACCAATTGACGCCGGAGACGAAGAACAAGCAAGAACAAGCAATAGCAACAGCAAGAACAAGCAAGAAGCTCACTGAAATTTGAATGTCTCTGGCTCGGGGGAGGAAGAAGTTGGCACGTTATAAACCGGGGAGCTTTAGTCCCGGTTTGTATTAAAAACTGGGGCTAAAAGTTGATCATTTATCCCGGGGCAAGCCACAAACCGTGGCTAAATCTTTAGTCCCGGTCCGTGGCACCAACCGGGACTAAAGAGTGCCCTTTAGTCCCGGTTGGTAACACGGACCGGGACTAAAGGGTCCCTGCCCCGACAGCTCTGCGCAGTAGCCGTTGGGGCAGGCCCTTTAGTCCCGGTCCGTGAAACCGACCGGGACTAAAGGGTCTATTAGTCCCGGGCGACAAAAACACCGAGACTAAAGACGATTTTGAGAATCGGCCTATGACCCTGTTCTGTAGTAGTGTCCGTCCGGCGTGAATCAAATAATTCTTTCAAATTCATCAAATGGCCGGCCGCCTGAACTTATTTTTTTTTTTTTTTGTTCTTAATAGGACGCAAGAGAAAACCTTCAGCTGCAGTCTTCTTCTGAAATTAAAGCGCGTCATGCATATATCTGCTGCAGAGATATCAACTATATATGCATGCATCATGCTGTTGTACCTCATCAATCAAGGCATGCAGAAAGTCACCAGAAAACCACAAATAAATTAACAACAATGACTGGATATATAATGATGATGAGATCGATTAATAAGTCGAGTAATAAGTGAAACAGTCTGTGTAAGTGTAAATGTGTAACACTACTGTAATAACAAATATGGACACATCTGAATTATTAGCATGCATATATATATATATATATATATATATATATATATATATATAAAACATACTATATATGCAACAAACGACTAATATAACGCCGATGATATGAGAATAATGCATGTTCGATCTCCGTTCAGTGTGCACGTGCTGCAGCCGACACGATCGATCGGATCGGAGGAAAGACGACAAAGACGATGGAGCAGCGATCGATCTGAGGTCACTGCAACAAGGATCCGGCCGAGGGCTCATGGAGCTGCGACGTCGCGGACAGCAGGCTGTCCAGAAAGTTCCAGTCGACGGCGCCGCCGGCAGCGGCTGCAGCAGGAGCAGCAGCTTGCTCTCCTCCTCCCAGCCCCAGCTGCTGGATCATCAGCTGATCATGTACATCGTAGTGCGCAGCTGCAGCGTATCCGCCGCCGCCGCCGGAACAGCACGCTATGGAAGTGGAAGTGGGGCTCTCCAGCGGCGGGAGGATACTACTGAAGTAGAGATGCTTCTTGGAGTCCAATAAGTCATCGTCCGAGTATAACGAAGAAGGCGGGAAGCTGCTAGCTGCAGCTAGCAGCGCTGATGATGATGATGATGAGCCCAGAAGGAAACGGCGGTCGGCGCCGTCGACGTGCAGCCGAGCGGTGGTGGTGGTGCTCGTCGTCGTCGTCGTCGAGAGGTGGTGATGATGGTCGTAGTAACCGGCGGTGGGGAAGAAGAAGGGCCTCTGCTGCTGGTTGTTGGGGATAGGCTTCTGGAATGCGCGGCAAACCACCCAGCCTTCCTCCTGATCAAATATGATAGTGATAGATAGATTGATGTCCATTGTATTGTACTGTACCTATACTCCGTATGTATGTAATTAATTAACAAAAGAAAAGATGGAAGGGATTCTTCTTGCCTGCGCGGCCGCGGCGGGCGGTGCGTGGTCGTTGGATGATGAGTGGAGTCTGTACTCGTGCATGATCCAGTCGCTCTTCCTGCCGTTGGGGGCTCGCCCCTTGTAGAACACCAGCGTCTTCCTCATGCCGATGACATGGACGACGCCGCCAGGCCTGCGGCGGCTGCCGCTTGACGACGACGACGACAGCACCGGCTTGTCCCTGCCGGTGGCCTTCCAGAAGCCGGCCGCCGTGGCGCGGTTCGTCCTCGTCCCGCTGGGGTACTTGCGGTCCTTGTAGCTGAAGAAGTACCACTCCGTCGTCGTCTGATCGTCGTGCCCGTGCTGCATCGGCCTGCACCTCTCTGCAATAATGCATCCATCATATATATTGCTCTTCGATCTCTTCTGCGGGCGTGTGTACAAAAAATTATATACAAATATACTACGTAGGTACTATACCTTGCAGATCCCATGGCTCTATCCTGTAGAGATCGACCTCCTGGATGATGTCGAGGTCGATCTTCTGGGAGGCCACCTTCCTGGCAAGGTAGTAGCCCACCAGCTCTTCCTCTGTAGGGTGGAACCTGAAGCCTGGGGGAACACAAGCAGCTGCAGCAGCCTCCAGCTCCTCCAGCTGCTGCTGCTGATGATCCTCCATAATTAATTGTAGGTAATTGCTGCAGTGCAGGCCTTCGATCGATCAGATCGCTCCGCTCCTGCCTCGATCTATCTATCGGTCTCGTTCGTCGATCTCCTCTGAAAATTAGCCTGCATCAGATGGAGTGAGGCCCCTTATATACATGCATGGAGTAGTAGTCAGATCGAGAGGAAGAAAGGATCTAGAACTGCTAGCAAGGTGTACATACATACCCCTGCTGCTAGCTTAGCCAGCAGCTTCCCAAAATCAGCAGCAGCAGCAGCAGCTTCGTCGATCTGATCTGTGAGACTTTGGGGCCGGCCGGGGTTGTACGTCGACTCTGTATGGTCAGTCCAGAATTTCAGATAGATGAGAGTGCAATGAGACCCAGCCTACTGTACTGTAACAGAACAGCAGCTACTTATTGCGACCATCTGCTCAGATCTGCTAGCTGGTGTTTATATACAGTATATATTAGCAACCGGCCTGCAGCCCTGCGCGCAGGTGGAGTGAGTCTTCGTAGAAAGCTAGGCGACACCGACCAAATACATAATGCAGTACTAGTATGTTAGAGTACGTACAGTATGTATATGTATCATCAGTACACATACTGGTGAGATGGAAGAAGAATTTCAAGTACAGTACATATTTAATTTGCTGGTTGCAGATCGAGATATGATGGATACATCGATGTCCTCTACGTACGTAGCTATCAGGATGGATCCGATCCTTTGTAAAGTACAAACTGGTAGAACAGACATACAGACAGACAGACATAAAGAAAGAAAGAGGCCGGCCCGGCGCCCAGGCCGGTCTAGATGCATGCATGTGAGTGGAAAAAGATCGACCATCCGCTGCATAGGAGTAGATTAGTTTTATAATTAATTAGCTCATGTTTATGTTTAGTTTCTCCTAATTGACATCCAATGCAAATATCCGACGTGATTCAGGCCAAATTAACTTTATATATTATGGTGTGTCGTGAGGACGAAGATGAAGAAGAAGGGCCAGTTTGGTAGAGCTCTATCTGATTCTGATTCTCTATAGAAGTTGATTCTCTGAGAGAAGTGATTCTATGGCTGAAAGTGATTCTCTTTGATTCTTTAGCATAAACTCTTAAAATCAGCATGGAGAATCACTTCACAGAATCAGGGGAAACTACTTTTTTCAGCTCCTAGCCTCTTAGTTTATTTCAGAGAATCACTTCACGGAATCAGCAGAGAATCACTTCTCTCTGAAAAACCGTTTGGCAGAGCTCCTGCTGGATTCAGCAGAGAATCAGCTCTGGGAGCTCTGCCAAACGGGGCAAAGAGTCTACATCTATAGCTTTCTTTTCAGGTGGAGTGGAGTGGTGGTATCAATCCAACAGGAATAGCAATAGCATATATGAGCAATAGCAATAGCATGTAGTATGTTTCTTTGAGTGCACTTCAGGTTCAGGATTAGCTAGTACTGTACCTAGGTGTGTTTGTTGGGTGTTCAATTCCTCTCCGATCCGGCCTCTCACATCCATGATCCATCCATCACACCCGGCCCCCTGCTGATCGTGAGTAAGTACTCCGTACTATTTATTTATTTATTTATTTATTTATTTATTTATTTATTTATTTATTATTGTACGGCCTTGCTTGTCTTCTTCTCCATCTGTCTGACTCGGCAAACGGCGCGGCCTTGCCCGGCTTCTTGCGTATTATTTCCCTCCTTCCGGTTTAGTTTCCAGCCTTAAAAACTTTTCGCCAAATCATATGGAATGTTGTTTGGACATGTATATACATATAAAGTATTAAATGTAGAATAAAAAATAATTAATTATATAGATTGTGATAATTTTACGAGACGATTTTTAAAGCCTAATTAGTAATGATTTGATAATATTGTGTTACAGTAAATATGTCCTAAATATGTGCTACCGTAAATATTGGTGGTCGCATCGCAATTCGCATGCAGTACTGCTGCGCGCTGTGGTTTGATTGTGATAATTTTACGAGACGATTTTTGAAGCCTTGTTTAGTTTCCATAAATATTTGGGAAATGCACTGTATCACTTTCGTTGTTATTTGATAAACTTTGTCCAAACATAGACTAACTAGGCTCAAAAGATTCGTCTCGACATGTAGATACTAAAAATATAATTAGTTTTTTTTACCTACATTTAATGCTCCATGCATACAACTAAAGATTGATGTGACGGAGAATCTAGAAATATTTGGAGGAAGTTGGGGAAACTAAACATGACCTTAATTAGCGACATTCAGTAGTACGTAGGGTACAATAATAGGCCAGGAATCCAGAGTAGAGTAGATTGTGTATTGAACTAGTAGTATGTACTCTCTCCCTCTATAAAAACATGCAACTATAAGTTCCGTATCTCGAAAAGTACACTTGACCATGTTTCTAGTAAATAGTATTAATATTTACTAATCTAAATAAATTTATTATAAAAGTACATTTCGTAATTAATCTAATGATGTTTATTTGATATCATAAATATTAATATGTTTTTATTTATAATTATTTAAACTTATAAGATACTAAAACATGGTAGTATACTAGAATTGCATGTTTTCTTGGACGGAGGGAGTACATGCATGTATATACTATTGAATATGTTTCAAATTCAGTTTATATCATTATTGGCCGACTCAGACGAAATGAAGCGGAGGCCCGTCGCCGGAGGCTTAGGCCGGAGCAAAGCGGTATGATACATATACCCTGTTAGGGTTTTCACTTGGATTGATTCGCTTGTAAGTCGTCATACGGCGTTGTAACCTGACTCTTGATAATAGTGAGGAGTGTTTGCTGGCTGGCGCCCGTGATTTTTATCTTCTGCATTAGGAGGTTTTTTCATATTAAATCTTATATCTCTTGTGGTTTGATCTTGCGTTCTTACTCGTTTGTTCGTCGTCATTCACTGCAGCTAGGACGACGACAGATGTTGAGACTTACTATCATCAATATATAATCAATCACTAACTACTAGCTAATACGGAATTAATTAGTTGCACCTGTGATGTGACGACAACAAGCTAGTACCCAAACTGGTACTGTACATTAGGGAAAAAAAGGCCAAGACAAACTAACTAATATATATAATAATAGGGTACAGAGTAGTACATCTGCAGTATACAGTACGTAGTACGTACTGTAGCTATATTAGCACCAGCTAGAGCACAGTACAGTACGTCTCAAGTTGCAGGGACTTGGATCGTGACTGGCTGGCAGATTAAGTGTTTGGTTTACTCCCACTAATTATTTGGCACTTATTTGAAGTATTAAACATAGACTAATTATAAAACTAAGGGATTTACTATATTTATATAACATCTTTTCAGGCGACGACAGCAACTTTAAGATCTCCGTCCAATAGTCCAAATCTATTAGCGCACACTATAATAAACAAATGATAATTTTTTCTATGAAAGGACAAGGACAAAATTATTCAGGTGCCTGAAATATAGAAAATGTGCAAAACTAATTACATAGATGGAGACTAATTTGCAAGATGAATCTATTAAGCCTAATTAGTCTATGATTTGACACTATGGTGCTACAATAAATATATGCTAATGATTGATTAATTAGTCTTAATAGATTCATCTCGCGAAATAGTTACGGATTATGTAATTAGTTTTATAATTAACTCATATTTAATTCTTATAATTAGTATTAAAACGTCTGATGTGATACTTAATTTCTAAAGTTTAGTGCCGGAACACCTGTAGCTGGCCTGGCCTGGGTATCAGTTTATAGTTAGCAGTCAAATTTAGTTCCATCACATCATACTATGGGCTTATTTAGATGCTGAATTTTTTTCAACTTCGTTATTGTAGCACTTTCGTTTGTATTTAACAAATATTGTTTAATCATGTGTTAACTAGGTTCAAAAGATTTATCTCGTGATTTAATTAGTTATTTATTTTATCAACATCTAATGTTCTATACATACGTCTAAATATTGATGTGATGGAGAAAGAATGAAAAAAGTAACAAATATTGTTTAATCATGTGTTAACTAGGTTCAAAAGATTTATCTCGTGATTTAATTAGTTATTTATTTTATCAACATCTAATGTTCTATACATACGTCTAAATATTGATGTGATGGAGAGAGAATGAAAAAAGTAACAAATATTGTTTAATCATGTGTTAACTAGGTTCAAAAGATTTATCTCGTGATTTAATTAGTTATTTATTTTATCAACATCTAATGTTCTATACATACGTCTAAATATTGATGTGATGGAGAGAGTTGGAAGTTTGACTTGTTTATATTCCTTCGATTCGAATCCATCCTCTGCTGCCGAGATTCGATCCGTCGATGGCGGACGAGCGTGTGGTCGGCCGTGGCGCTCCATCCGGGCCTTGGGCTTGGACATCTCGGCTCCCTCTCATGCCGTAGTGGCTCCCTACCGGCCATGCCCGCACCCGTGGCTCCCCAACCGCACAGATAGCCATCTTCAATTATCATCTACATCGTTCAGTTGCTAAATTATCAATTAAATTGTTATAGTTAGTACCAATATAATTATGTGATACGTACATACTGTGCATGGCTAGAACGAAATAAGAATAAAATTTGGCATAGCGACGGACTAGCTGGATGCGCATGAGAAAGAAAAAAAAAAGTTGACATATGAGTCCACTAAACAGTGGCTAACGGCGTCAAATAATGTATCATTCACCCCATTCCTTTGTCAACCAAACAGAAAATAGGGTCATCCCGTCTCCATCTCATCCCAAAAATCAGAGACAACACGGTCCCACTCCACTTTGACGCTACCGAGTCCAAGCTGCTGGAAGCCGGCCGGTGGCCCAGTTCCGATCCAAGCTATCTAGTACGTAGGTCATATTAGAAGCAGCACACGCATCGCATCCTTTGATTTATTTGGTCCTAGATTTTCTTTTTGTCATGTACGTACGTAATGCAATCATCTACTACTCCTTGGTTCCAAATTAATCGTAAATATGTTTTGGTATTTCATCATTCCAGACACGATGTATGGACATTATATGTACGTGTGTGTGTGGTGACGAAGGACATATAATACGTAGAAACGTAGTGTATGTGTAGAGCAGAAAGTGCGAATGCACGCGTGGGGTGGCTAGATAGAGAAAAGAAAGGAAGTCGGTGGTCGTTTGGTCTTGGTCGGCAAAGGAGGAGAAAAGTCTGTGAATTGAAGCGACCACCACCACCACCACGGCACCACGCTGCACCGTACCTCCACTAACTAGCTAGCTACAGTAGTTACGAGCTGAGCGAGCGAGCCAAAGCATGCATTTGGTGTTTTGGTCAGTCCGTCGTCTGTGATCGCCGAAGGATCCCAGTTGCCATCACCTTTATTTGTTTTGGCTTCACTTTACCTTTTTTTAATAGTCATTTTATTTTTACAACATGCATGCGTTATTGATTAAGAGAAGCGTGGGATGCATATGTTCATATACTTATCGGTCTTATCGGTCTTTGTTTTGATGCATATGTATTTCCTCAATCCATATGTATATGGAATTTGAACCAATTTTCATTTCAATCCATTTCAATACACGTGGATTGGCCTGTGAATGAATACATGTACATTCAAACAAAGGCCATATTGATGGCCGTGTGTTGCGTCATGCCCACTAATTATTTTATCCACGTCTACGACGATGGATTTGCATTGTATAAAACAATAAAATAACTAATAACCTTTTATTAATCAGACGTGCACGTGTATGAGAAGGAAGGCATGGCCTGCAGCACAACGACGATTGTGCTCTTTGCTCTCAAGAACCAGAGACTACCGACCACTTGTTCGCTTCTTGCGCCTTCACAAGGGAGCTGTGGCACATCTTGGGCCGTCAATGGACTCAACACTTGTGGACTGGTGGTTCGCATGTCGTGGCATGTTACCGGCAAGTCGGCGTCGAGCTTTCGACTCTTTGGTGCTTCTCGCATCGTGGACTCTTTGGAAGGAGCGCAACAGGGGGACCTTTGACGGCATCAACAGCACCATTAGCGCGGTCTTGGCTAGCCTTCAGGACGAGGCCGGCCTCTGGATGCTGGCTGGGTTCAGGGGCATTGGACCATTGAACGCCGCACCACTGCTGTAGCCACCTGCGCCCAACCCCTTCCCTCCAAGTCGCAAAACTCGTTCTTTTTTAGTACAACCGTTTTAGCACCGCCATTAGAGCCGACGCTGTATGTTTGTGCGCCCTTGCTGTTTCTACCTATGGCACCTCGCCTATAGGTGAAACGGTTGTATCGAACTGTCGGTGTTTCGTACCCGGGGGTATCACACCAACGAGTAATATGATCGCGTGCTTCTCTTCCTGGATGGTGATGCAAGGGGACACAAGGATTTATCCTGGTTCGGGCAAAGAAGGCCCTACGTCCAGCGGGGGAGATGTTCTTGTATTACTTGCACCTAAGTGCTTGTACAGGGGAGAATACAAGCTCAGTGAGCGTGGACCGGGGTCCGGACTCGAGTTTGTGCGTGGACTCGTGTGATGTGTTCGTCCTCTCGAATGAGGGCCCTAGCGTCCCCTTTTATAGAGCAAGGGGAGGCCAGGGTTACATAAAGGTATTACAGGTATCGGGGCGTATGGTGCCCCATACGGAGAAGGGTAGGAACCCTATCTTGTCGGGGCCACTGGAGCCGATGTGATCGTCGCTGTTGAGGCGTCCTTGGGTCGTGGCTTCCATCCTGGGCGCGGACGTGGTGGTACGACAAGGTGGGAGCCGTACAGCACCCATCCCGGAATGTACAGTACGCGGTGAGGTCCCTCCGGGTCTTGGTGTACCTGTCCTTCAATAGCATGAGAGTAGTTAGGGCTCGAAGGGCGCGGAGCCGGCTTCGAGATGGTGCCACGGGGGCTCGAGGGGCGCGGAGCCGGCCTCGAGGTGTTACAGTGCAAGGCTCGAGGGGCGCGTAGCCGGCCTCGAGGGGTTACATTTGCAGGGCTCGAGGGGCGCGTAGCCGGCCTCGAGGGATTACAGTGCCTGGCTTAGCCGAACAGTGCTGTACTGGCGCCCTTTTGCCCATGCTTGTGGTGAAAACAAGACTTGACCTTTACACCGAGTCACTGTGGTACATGCTGTGCACTGGTGGACACGACCGGAGTAGTTGAAGACATTAAATGCGTGGCATGGGTTGGTACGGCTGTCTGTGCAGCTCGAGGTCCGTTCGCTAAGGCTCGAGGTGCGGGGGCGCGCTCGCCCGAGGCCTGGAGGGCTCGGGCGAGACGGAGAGCGATCGTGCTCGCCCGAGGCCTTACTGGGAGGGCTCGGGCGAGACGGAGACAGAGCGTTCGCTCGAGGCCTGGCTGGGAGGGCTCGGGCGAGACGGAGATAGAGCGTTCGCCCGAGGCCTGGCTGGGAGGGCTCGGGCGAGACGGAGATAGAGCGTTCGCCCGAGGCCTGGCTGGGAGGGCTCGGGCGAGACGGAGATAGGGCGTTCGCCCGAGGCCTGGCTGGGAGGGCTCGGGCGAGACGGAGATGGGGCGTTCGCCCGAGGCCTGGCTGGGAGGGCTCGGGCGAGACGGAGATGGAGTATTAGGGTGTTTTGCGTTGATTGGGGGTACCCCTTTTTTGTACCACCGACAGTAGCCCCCGAGCCCTTGTTTGAGTGCTTGCATTCGAGCAGGGGCTCCAGATTGGGATCTCGACGGATAGCTAACGGGTCTCGAGGTTTTTGTCGATTTGATTCCGTGGGTGTCGTGCGAGCGACACCCGCGGGTGTAGCCCCCGAGACCATGGGGGAGTGGTTAGAACTCCCTCGTGGGCTTCCTGAAGAGTCCTCCGTCGTTTGGGAACCTTCTGCCCAGTGATCGCGCCTTTTTGGGCGGAAATCACCGGGGAGCGGAGATCGCGGCGCCGTGTGTACCTGTCAATAGGCTCGGAGTGTGGTTCGGTAGTCTCATTAAATGTTTATGGTTACCTTTCCCTTGTCGTGGGAGACTCCGTTCGAGGCTTGGCTCGGAGGGCTCGAGCGAGACGGAGAACGAGCGATCGTCCGAGGTCTGGCCTTGAGGGCTCGAGCGAGATGGAGGACGAGCGATCGTTCGAGGCCTGGCCTCGAGGGCTCGAGCGAGATGGAGGACGAGCGATCGTTCGAGGCCTGAAAATCTCACGCTCATACCAAAAAAAGAGATTAGTCGCAACCGTCCGAGTTTTTAGACCCTCTTTCGTCGAGGGGTGCCAGGCTGAACCGACTGGCCGGCTCCTCGAGCTGTCCGGCATGCCGATTACCCTGGCTTGTCATCCCGCGAGTCCTTTTGATCGGATGCGAGGGGGGATGCCTCGTACTACCCCGAGTGGGCGAGTATCGAGGTTCCCGGTGAGCTGGTAACGGGGAATCCAAGTGAGAGCTCGTGCCCCGTTCGTTAGGGGTCGACTGTGGCCCGGAGGCGGTCTCATAAAGCAGGGGGGCTCAGTCTGCAGGAGTGCCGGGTCCGTTCGATAGGACCCGGTGGCTCGATGCCTCCCTCCGAGGGGATCTCACTGCACGTCAAGCTCCCCGCCTTGGATACACGTGAGGGGCCTCGAGGGCTCGGCCCTCGAGTAATGCCGCGAGTGGCGCCCCTTGGTGTCCCTGACTCGGGTGCTCGAAGCCGGCTGTCGAACCCTTTTCGAGGGCCAGCCTTCGCTGCTTCGAGACTTAGGGCCGGGGCCCGTTTTTACCTTTATGAAGATTCCTCCATCGTCTGGGAAACCTTCTGTCCGTTGGGCGCGCCTTTTTAGGCGGAAAACGTCAGGGAGGGCGGCGGGCGCGAAGCCGGAGCGACGGTCGTGGCGGGCCCGGGCAGTGGAGCGAATGGAGAGGTAACGCGTGTGCCCTGCATCCGGCTCGAGACGTGGTTAGGTGGGCGCATTGAATGCATTCGGTTACCTTTTTACGTCGTGGGAGATCCCGCCCGTCTAGATTTCCCCCTATAAATATCGAAAGAGGGGAAAAGGAACCTTTTACTTTGCCTTTGCCTTCGCCGCCGCCGTAGCCTTCGCGCGCCCTCTCCTTCGAGCTAGTCGATTGGGGATTTCCAGCCGTCCGTCCGCTGCTCGGATCCGCGCCGCGCCACCGCCATGGCCGCCCAGACACAGATGCTGCCGGCCGAAGATTGGAGCTCGTCGAAGGTGACGCAGAGCGAGATGGACTCGCTGGTGGCCCAGGGGCTTCTGTGCCCCAACCCGGAGGAGGGACCCGCATGGTGGGTTATCCCGTCGGCGGAGCACCGGGAGCCGCACCCGCCGGAGGGGTACGTGGTGAGCTTCACGCGCTACCACCGTATGGGGCTCGGCGTCCCGCCGAGCCGCTTCTTGCGAGGGCTGACCCACCACTTCGAGGTGGAGCTGCAACACTTCTCCCCCAACTCCATCTCGCACGCCGCCATATTTGCCGCGGTGTGCGAGGGGTACCTGAAGATGGAGCCGCACTGGGAGATGTTCGTCCATCTCTTCCGGGGCGAGCTCTTCATCAAGTCCCTGAAGCCCAGCGGGAGGCAGCCCGTGCGCATGGGCTCTCTTGCCATTACCGCGAGGGCGGGGACCTCGTCGGCCAATGTCCCCCGCGAGTACCTGCGATACAAGCTCTCCACCAACCAGGCCGGGTGGGACGACCATTGGTTCTATCTGCGGAACGAAGGTGGCCTCCTTCCGCAGTACACCGGCCGGGTCCTCACCCAACGCCCGGAGAAGTGGACCTGGTGCGTTGCAAGCGGCTAGGCAACGCCACCTGGCCCCGCTGATGGAGATGATGAAGACGCTGGTGGATGAGAAGAAGCTGACCGTGCAAGCGGTCATTTGGGCGTTCCACCAGCGAAGAGTTCTTCCGCTGGCGGACCGCCCCCTTCTTATGCACGAGATGGGCCCGCAGGCTCAGCTCGAGGCGCTCAATCGCTCGAGGATGGCCGAAGAGAGGCTGTCCCGGAACGAGGGCGTCTCCCGGGTGTCGATCACGATCCAGGGGCCGTTCGTCCCTGAACTCTCCAACCTGGTTGCGATGGCACCCGACGAGGGTGTCTCGACCTGGTAAGCCTCCCTCGAGTCGAGCTATCTCGAGCCTCCCCCCCTTTCCTCCTTCGATCCGTTTGCATCCGTCTTGTGGTTGTCTCATCACGCTTCTTCTTTCTTCAGGGGGCATTTACTTGTCGCGCGTCGAGGCCCCGGTGAGGGAGGACGCCGCGGGATCTCAGGTGAGGCGCCTCTCTGCTCAGAAGGACAAGGAGAGCAAGGATGCCAAAAGAAGAAAGAGAAAAATAAAAACTTGCGTCGCTTAGCTCGGGAGCAGAGACTGGCGAAGGCTCGTCGTAACCGTCAGCCTGGGGACGGGTCCCCCGAGCTGAGCTCCTCGAGCTCGGAGGAGGAGAGTGGTGATGAGGAGGAGGGCGACGACGAGGGGATGGATGCGCGCTTGATGCGCGCGGGGCTCGTCGATGACAGGGCTGACCGCTCCTCTGTGCAGGAGGGTACACTGGAGGTCCCACCGACAAAAGGTCGCGCGGGACGCAGCCGCGGAAGGCGGCGCCGATCCCTGCCTCGTCGGGGGCCCGAGGTCCGTCGAGCTCCGCGCCGGATGTGCCCCCCTGTCGTAAGGAAGCCCCGGACCCGGAGCGCCTCCGCCACAGCGCCAACGGAGGCCGCCCCCGCGTCAGAGCCCAGACGGGGGTCTCGAGAGGGGTCGGGCCTCGAGAGGCGGTCGACAGGTCGAGAAGGGTTTCGGGCCCGACCCCCGCGAGCCGTCAAGGGCGCCGTCGAGCCCGCGGAGGGCGGGCGCCAGGAAGAGGCGTCGAGCCCGCGCCATCACGAGCGTCGGGGAGGGAGCCCCCGCGTCTCGTGACCAGGGGCGCGAGCGTCCCCGGAGTCCATCGCCGCACCGCCGCCGGGACCGGAAGCGGACGCGGGAGGGCGCGACCACCAGCGCGGGCGCCGGAGCAGGTCCCGGAGCCCGCGCCGGGGCGAGCGCCACGACGTCAGCACGAGGGTGGTACGGTCGCCCTCCCGCGATGTGGGGCGGAAGGAGGGCTCTCCCTCGAGGTCGAGCCATGGGAGGCGTCGGGAGCCCTCCCCCCATCCCAGCCCTGTGGAGACGGCCCAGGCACAGGGCTCGAGCCGTGGGGTGGGCTCGAAGCCCCCGAGTGGGTCCGGCGATTCCGGGAAGAAGCCCAGCCGCCGCTTCGGGTGAGTAGTTTCCTGGGTCTCGTCGGTAGTGAGGCTTCACCTCTTTGCTTTTGATGACGCGTGCCATCTCCGTCTTCTCAGGGGGAAGCGCTCCTACCAGGAGGTGGACCTCGCTTCGTCCAAGCGGGCCAAGACCTCGAGCCCCGTCGAGGCACAGGCACCTCGAGGTATGGCACCTTCCTCCGCTAGAGAAGCCGCTTGGCTGGAGAAGGCCCGAGCTGCCATGGCTCGAGGGGGCCGGATGATCGTCGCGAATTTTGGTGAGGCCGTCGCCATCGACCACAGGGTCGAGGTACTCTTCCTGGTTCTGACTCTCCGTCATCTCGTATTGCAGGGGCCTCAGCTCATGGCATCGAGCCTGCCACCACCGTATCCGCCGAAGCGCTGCCTCCTCCCCCTCCTCCTCTCCCGCGATGGTGCCAACTGGGAGCGCCATCCTTCCCCTCACCACGACGGGTGTTCCGGGGGAAGCGCCTGGGGCGAGCACGGCCCCGCCGGCGTCTGGGCTGAGGAGACGCGCCCCTTGTGGCTCCGACCAGCACGGGCCGGGCTGCGGAGGAGGGAAGGGGGGAGAGGCGTCGGCGGAGAAGGAGCCGACGGTGGAGGACCTCCTGAACGAGCTGGAGCAGGGGGCCGCTCCTCGCCGCGGGCTCGATGACGGTGGAGGCGCCCGAGGTGCCGGCTAGCGCCGACAAGGCGCCGGAGGGCCCGGCCGGGGAAGAGGCCCGGGGTCGAGCCTTCCCTCGATCGATCCGCAACAGGAAGTGCCGGCGGAGGGACGGAGGGAGTCGGGGCCCGTGCCGTCGGGCGGCGGGTCGCTGTCGGGGCAGCTCGAGGCGGAGGAGGATCTGCCCGACATCGAGCTCGACCGACCGATATGGCCGTTTCCCGTCCCACTGAGCCCGCCCCTTGCCGTGGTTCCATCGAGCAGCCGGCCCAGCGGGGGGCCCCGCGCGAGGTGCGGTCCATCTTCCGGGAGGTGGCCGTGCTTATGGCGGAGGCGGAGCGGTCCTGCTCCGAGGAGGCGGGCCGGTCCGCACAGGTGTCAGCCGCCCTCGCGCGGGCTGAGGCGGAGCTTCGAGATCTCCGCGCGGAGCTGAGCCGGAACGCCCAGATGGCGAGCCGGCTTAACGAGGCGGAGGCGGAGGTCCGGGTGGCTCGAGGCGAGGTCGCTCGATCCAAGGAGGAGGCCGCCGCCGCTCTCGAAGCGTCGAGGAAGGAGGCCGCGGACGCCCGAAGCGAGGCCACCTCTGCCCGGGCTGAAGCCGAGGCGGCGAAGCAGGAGGCTGCTGACGCCCGTGGCGAGGCCGCCGCCGCCCGAACCGCAGCGGAGGCGGCGAGAAAAGAGGCCGAAGACGCCGAGAGTGGTGCCGCCACCGCCCGAGCTGCCGAGGGGGCGGCGCGGCAGGAGGTGATCCGCAAGGATCTGGCCCTGGTGGAGGCGGGCCGGCTGATCGAGGACCTTAGGTCCGAGAAGCTCCTCACGCTGGCCGAGAAGCGCAGGCTGGAGCAGCGTGCTGAGGGCCTGACCAGCGACCTCGCCGCACTGGGGCAACACTGCGACGGTGAGGCTTACACCTTGTTCTTGTTTGGGTCTCGAAGTTTTTTGTTACGCCGCCGTCTCACTCTTCCTTGTTTGTTGCGCAGGGGTCGAGAAGACGGTCGAGGAGCTCCGCGAGACGAACCAGGCTCTCTTGGACAACTCCAAGACGAGACGATGGTGGCGGAGCGGGCTCGCTCCTCTCTCGACCGGCTCGGCCCCATGTGGGGTGCTCCTCCTGTGACCGCGGCAGAAGGTGCGATGGCTCGGGGCGATGCCTTGGTCGACGCCTTGTGCTTCTTCGACGCAGCCGCGCGGGACCGTGTCCGGCAAGCTCTCCATCACGGCGTCAAGCAGACACTCGCGGTTGTTCGCTCCGGTTTCCGCTTCCCGGTCCATGTTGTCGCGAATGGCTTCATCGAGATCGAGGGGAAGGATGAGGAGTGGAACAACCGCCGTGTCGACAAAATTTTGGAGAAGATGGAGAGGCCGGGGACGTCGCTCGCGAAGATCTTCGAGGAGGACGTGCTGCCTCCTGACGCCAGCAGCGGTGTCGGGAGCCCTCCTCCTTCGAGCTCGGGCGTCGAGGTCGAGCCTGCCATCGTGGACCTCGGGGAGGAGTACCGCACCGACGAGGACTGAGGCCTGCGTGCCAAATTTGGGCGTCGAGGCCCTTGTAAGAATTCTATGACATAAATGAGGGTACGTCGAGACCCGAATGTATATGTGATTTGTTTATGAAAGAGTTGTTTTCTTTTCAAATGCGTTTGACCACTTCTCTTTGTCGCAAGCTCGAGTTTCTGCTAACTTAGTCTGTGTTCCTTCGATACGTCGCGAGCCCCTCGAGGGGAGGCGTAGGTAGGGCACCGTAGCCCGGGGGCGTAGGTGGCCGTCTACGTCGACGCCCCCGACCCTGGAGGCTCGAGGTACTTTAGATTTAGACGTCGCTAGTTCACTCGAGGCGCGAGTCGAGACGAGGGTCAAATTTTTGAAAAGAAAACACGCATTTTTTCCGGAGTCTGGGGGGCGTTTACCCCCTTGTCAGCCCCCGAGGGAGGCTCGACCCTGAGCAGGCAGGGTCGAGGCTACCTTGAGTTGCGAAGCAACAATGAACGACAATGCACGAGTTTGTTCATTCATTTTGACATGTTTGTACAAAGTGATAAAATGAACAAGGCCTCGAGGCCTTTAAGGGTAGAAGCGACGTAGCTGAGATATGTTCCACGCGTTCGCCAGGATCCTGCCTTGGTCGTCGTAGAGCTTGTATGTGCCTGGCTTGAGCACTTCGGCCACGGTGTATGGGCCTTCCCACGGAGGGGTGAGCTTATGGCGCCCTCGATTATCTTGCAGCCGTCGAAGCACGAGGTCCCCCACCGCCAGGTCCCTTTTGCGCACGTGCTTGTCGTGGTAGCATCGAAGTGTTTGCTGGTAGCGTGCAGAGTTGATGAGCGCCACGTCTCGGGCCTCCTCGAGCTGGTCCTTGGCGTTGGCGAGCCTTTCGTCACTGGTTTGCTCGTTGTAGGCTCGAAGTCGAGGTGAGCCGTACTCGAGGTCCGTAGGTAAGACGGCCTCGGCGCCGTAGGTTAGGAAAAACGGAGTGAACCCGGTGGCTCGACTCGGCGTAGTCCTGAGGCCCCACAGCACCGAGGGGAGTTCTGTAGCCCACCCCTTTCCGAAATCTTGAGGGTCTTGAACAGCCTTGGCTTTAGCCCATGGAGTATCATGCCGTTGGCGCGCTCGACCTGCCCGTTGCATTGGGGGTATGCGACCGAGGCCCAGGTTACGCGAATGTTGTTGTCATCGCAGAAGTTGGTGAACTTTTTGCCCGTGAATTGGGTGCCATTGTCGGTGATGATGACATTAGGCACCCCGAACCGGTACATGATGTTGGCGATGAACTCGACAGCCCTCTCGGAGGTGGGGTCTCCTATCGGCTTAGCCTCGATCCACTTGGTGAACTTGTCGACGGCCACGAGCATGTGTGTGTACCCTCCACTTGTCCTTTTGAGGGGACCCACGAGGTCGAGCCCCCAAACGGCAAATGGCCAAGTGATTGGGATCATCTGCAGGGCGTGTGCGGGCTGGTGCGTTTGCTTGGCGTAGAATTGACACCCATGGCATGCTTGGACCAAACGCTTGGCATCCCCAATGGCGCGGCCAGGCCAAGCCAGCCGACGGAAGGCCCAACCAGGGCCCTCGGCGCTGCGTGGTGGCCGCAAGCCCCGAGTGCATATCGTCGAGGAGCTTGCGCCCTTCCTCGAGTGGGATGCAGCGTTGAAGGATTCCAGTCGGACTTCGTCGGTATAGCTCCCGTTCGTCGCCGTAGATGACGTAGGTCTTGGCCCTCCGAGCGATGCGTCGGGCCTCCGTCTTGTCTTCTGGTAGCTCGCCTCGCGTCAGGTAGTCGAGGTAGGGCGTCCGCCAGTCGAGGGGCCGTGATGACGAAGAGGCGTGTGCGTCGACCTGCATCGCCTCTGCGGACGTCGAGGGGTCCTTCTCGAGGGTGGCGTTGAGAGTCGAGCCCCCGTGTCTTGCTCGAGGGGTGGCGTCGAGGGGCCAGCCCCCGGGTCGATTTCGACGGATGGCTCGAAGACGTCCCTCGAGAAGACGTCTGGCGGTACCGTGCCGCGCGTGGACGCCAACTTTGCCAGCTCGTCTGCGGCCTCGTTGTACTTCCGAGCTATGTGGTTGAGCTCGAGGCCGTAAAACTTGTCTTCCAGCTTGCGCACCTCCCCGCAGTATGCCTCCATCTTGGGATCGATGCAGCTTGAAGCCTTCATAACCTGGTTGACGACGAGCTGCGAGTCTCCGTCGGGCGTCGGACCCCGAGCTCGAGGGCGATGCGCAGCCCATTGACGAGGGCCTCGTACTCGGCGACGTTGTTGGAGGCGGGGAAGTGCAAGCGTAGCAGGTAGCGCATGTGTACTCCGAGGGGTGAGATGAAGAGCAGGCCTGCTCCTGCCCCCGTCTTCGTGAGGGATCCATCGAAGTACATGGTCCAGAGCTCGGCTTGAATCTGCCGGCGGGAGCTGAGTGTCGGTCCATTCAGCAACGAAGTCCGCCAACGCTTGCGACTTGATGGCCTTTCGCGGGCATAGGTGATGGTCTCCCCCATTAGTTCGGCGGACCACTTGGCGATGCGCCCCGTGGCCTCCCGATTGTTGACGATCTCTCCGAGGGGGAAGGACGACACCACCGTCACGGGATGAGCGAGGAAGTAGTGCTGGAGCTTGCGCCTTGTGACGATGATGCCGTAGAGCAGCTTTTGGATGTGCGGGTACCGGACCTTGGCCTCGGAGAGTACCTCACTGGTGAAGTATACCGGTCGCTGGACCGGCAATGTATGACCCTCCTCGTGCCTCTCGACGGCTATGACCGCGCTAACCACCTGAGTGGTTGCGGCCACATAGAGGAGGAGGGGCTCGGGGGAATCGTCACCTTCGGCTGGTCGCGGGGCACGAGAATTGGTGCAGAAGTCAGCAACCCCTTCAACTTGGTTAAGGCCTCCTCGGCTTCGGCGGTCCACGCAAAGTGTTCCGTCTTTTTTAGCAGGCGGTAGAGGGGTAGTGCTTTTTCCCCCAGCCTCGAGATGAATCTGCTGAGAGCGGCTAGGCAGCCTGTTACTTTCTGCACACCTTGAGGTCACGAATCGGGCCCATCCTCGTGACTGCTGAGATTTTTTCAGGGTTTGCCTCGATCCCCCGTTGTGAGACGATGTAGCCAAGTAGCATGCCTCGAGGCACACCAAAGACACACTTCTCGGGGTTGAGCTTCACATTCTTGGCCCGGAGGCACTCGAACGTGGTCTCGAGGTTGCTGATGAGGTTCCCTACTTTTTTAGTTTTAACCACGATGTCATCGACGTAGGCCTCGACGGTCTTGCCTATGTGCTCGCCAAAGATGTGCTGCATACATCGTTGGTACGTTGCCCCGGCGTTTCGAAGGCCGAAGGGCATCGTAACATAGCAATACATACCAAATGGCGTGATAAAAGAGGTCGCGAGCTCATCGGATTTTCTCATCCTAATTTGGTGGTAGCCGGAATACGCATCAAGGAACGAAAGCACTTCGCACCCAGCAGTGGAATCGACGATCTGGTCAATTCTAGGTAAAGGAAATGGAACTTTTGGACATGCTTTATTCAGACCAGTGTAATCTACACACATCCGCATTTTTCCATTCTTTTTCCTAACTAGTACAGGGTTAGCTAGCCACTCTGGGTAAAATACCTCCTTGATGAATCCGGCCGCCAAAAGCTTGTGCACCTCCTCGCCGATGATCCTGCGCTTTTCCTCGTCGAAGCGGCGCAGGCGTTGCTTCACCGGTCTGGACCCGGCCTGGATCTCCAAGGCGTGCTCGGCGACTTCCCTCGGTATGCCCGGCATGTCCGAGGGGTTCCACGCAAACATGTCGATGTTCGCGCGGAGAAAGTCGACGAGCACTGCTTCCTATTTGGGCTCGAGGCTGGTACTGATGGTCAGCGTCTTGCCATTGGCCGAGGTCGGGTCGACGGGTATTTGCTTGGTGTGCTCAGCCGGCTCGAAGGTGCCGGCGTGACGCTTTGCTTCTGGGCCCCCTCGGTGGCCAGAGCTGCCAAGGCCTCGAGCGAGTCGAGGTGGACGTTGGCCTCCCCCCGCTCGACGCACTCCACGTCGCAGTGGTATGCGTGCTCGTAGGAGGTGTCAACGGTGATGACCCCTTTTGGCCCCGGCATCTTGAGCTTCAAGTACGTGTAGTTAGGAATCGCCATGAACTTGGCGTAGCCTGGCCGGCCGATGATGGCGTGGTAGGTCCCTTGGAAGCCGACCACCTCGAAGGTGAGCGTTTCCTGACGGAAGTTTGCCGGCGTGCCGAAGCAGACCGGAGGGGTGCGCCCGAGGGGGTGGGCCTTCTTTCCTGGTACTACTCCGTGGAACCCCCGACGCTGGGTCGGAGCTGTCCTCTGAAATCCCCAGGAGGTCGAGGGTCTCGAGGTATATGATGTTGAGGCTCGAGCCCCCATCCATCAACACCTTGGAGAACCGAACGTCGACTATGACGGGGTCGACGACGAGGGGGTAAGCCCCGGGTTTATGACACGGTCCGGATGGTCGTCACGGTCGAACGTGATTGGCGCATCGGACCAGTCAAGATACCGGGGGGCGTCGTGGCCAAGCGAAAAGATTTCCCGGCGCTCCTTCTTTCTTTCTCGAGCTGAGAGCCCGACGGTCGGCCCCCCGTAGATCATGTAGCAGTCGCGCACCGGGGGGAAGTCGCCATCTGCGTTCCTGCCGCCGCGTCGATCGGTATCCTTTCCCTTAGGCGCGTCTTCCCTCTTATCGCCGAGCTTGGAGTAGTAGCCCTTCAACAGTCGGCAGTCTTTCAACTTGTGGTTTACGGGGCCCCTGTGGTAGGTACAGGGATCCTCGAGCATCTGGTCGAAAACAGCCCCATCGGGGGGGCTCGGGGCTTCTTAGGCTCGAGGGCGCCCGCGAGCACCTCTTTGTCGTCGTCGTCATCGGCGCCACGCTTCGCCTTCTGGCCTTTGCGTTTGTTTTTCTTCCTTTTGTTGCCGTCATTGTTGTCGTTCTGGCGTCGTTGCCCTTGTTGGAGCCCTCCGGCGCGATCACCGCCTTGCCTTTGTCCGTGGAACGGCCAAAGAAGGCCCCCACTGCTTCGTCGCCCGAAGCAAAGCTGGTGACGCGATCCATCAGGTCCTCGACCGTCCCGGGACGGTAGCGTCCTAGCTCATGAACAAGCTCTTGGCATGTCGTGCCCGCGAGGAACGCTGAGATGACGTCCTCGTCAGGCACGTGGGGGAGCTCGAGACGCTGCTTCGAGAACCGTCGAGCGAAGTCGCGGAGGGGCTCGTCCGCCGCCTGCCTGCAACGCCGTAGGTCCCAGGGGTTGCCTGGACGCACGCAGGTCCCCTTGAAATTCCCGTCGAAGACCCTGACTAGGTCGGCCCAGTCATGGATCCGATCCGGCGGGAGCCCCTCGAGCCACCGGCGGGCGGTGTCCGAGAGGTAAAGTGGGAGTTGACGTATGATCACGCGGTCGTCGTTCTTCGCTCCGCCCAGTTGGCAGCCAAGGCGGAAGTCCGAGAGCCAGAGCTTGGGCTCGACCTCCCCGTCATACTTCACGATGTTGGTCGGCGGTCGGAAGCGGTCGGGGAGGGTCGAGCTGCGGATGGCCCGGCTGAAGACTCGGGGGCCCGGGGGCTCGAGGACCTGCCGGTCCTCGTCGCTGTCGTAGCGCCCCCCTCGATGGGCGCTATAGCCACGCTCTTGGGCCCCTTGTCCTTGCGCCGTCGGTTGATGTCGTTGCGGGCGTCGTTGGGGTCTCGAGGCGGCCGGTTGTCGACGATCCGTTCGCGGACTGGCCTAGCTCGAGAGGCGTCCGGCTGGTGGACGGATGCCTCGCGAGCGTCGTGGGGCGTGTCCGCCGGTCTCCCCGAGGCTGCTCCGCGTCGGCGTGACGCCGAGCTCTCGGCCTGCTGTACCGCGGCTGTCTCGAGGAGGTTTTTCATTTCTCCGAGCATGCGCCTGGCATCGGGGTTGGAGACGGCGGGCAGGTCACGGAGCATCATAGCCGCCGCCACCACGTTCTGGCCAGCTCGCGGGAAACATACCTCGGGCGTGCTGGTGCCCCGTCCTCGAGGATCCGCCGGTGGACCTCTCGAGCCCGGCCTCGAGCTCCGGCTCCTCGGGGCTGGGGTGGTTCCTGCATCAGGGTTTGCCGGAGCTGCAGCAGGTGTCGCCGTTCCTCCTCGGCTTTGGTGATTGCCTCTTGCACTTGTGCGAGTTGCGCCGCCCGGCCATCGTCGTGCTTAGGCGGCACAGCGGTGGTAGAGGTTCGTCCCTTCCCTGAACGCGTGATCCGCCTGCCGCGGCCACGTCGCTAGGTCCCTCTAGGTCGAGTGCCGGCCTGCCGTCGTCGCCTTCGTCCTCGGTGTCGCATACGACTCCCTCGAGTTGAAGCACTCCCTGGTGGGATCCCAGAGGTCGGGGTCGTGGTAGTCGTATTCGTCGGAGTCGGAGCTGTTGACGGCACGCCGCCTTGACCGATGCTGGGACCGCAGCTCGCGGTACCATTCTCCGACGGTGGCTCGCCGAGGTGGCTCGAAGGCTGGCAAAGAGTCGCGGTCGACGCACGCGGGGTGGACGATCTCCAGGCTGGCCATGGCCTGCAGCAGCGCGCCCGAACGCTGCTCCCGGTCCGCCCGTCTGGTCCTGATGGCGCTCGTCGCGGCGGTGGGCGTATACAGCCGCAGAGTTGTCGAGGCCGACCGGAACCGCTGGCGCCGAGCGCGGCGCGACCCGTGCGGGAGGAGGCTGAGTGGCGTCGACGGCGCACGGCTCGGAGGCCTCTGGCCTGGTTCCTGGTCCGTACGCATGATGAATGCGAAGTCGCTAGGCGGGCGCGGCGCGCCCTGGAGGTCTCCGGCCGCGCGCCGGGCTGGTTTCCCCTTGGGGACCCTGCACCGGCTACGGGGGCGTAGGTGTTTGCCGCGGGCACCGCCTGCGCCGGCGACGACGGTGACGACGGCGCCGCTCGCGATGTGGCGACGTGTGGTGGTGCGGGCGACGCGTCACGCCCCCCGCGCGGGGTGGCGTGACACGCTCCGCTCGGGCCCTCCGTGGAGAGCAGAGTCAGCTCGTTGCCGTTGCCTGTGGCCAGGAACTCGAGGCTCCCGAACCAGACGACGGCACCAGCCGAGAACGGAAGAGGGGATGAAGCCATCCAGGAATCAACGAGAAAGATCGGCTCGGACACGCGAAGTCCCCTACCTGGCGCGCCAACTGTCGGTGTTTCGTACCCGGGGGTATCACACCAACGAGTAATATGATCGCGTGCTTCTCTTCCTGGATGGTGATGCAAGGGACACAAGGATTTATCCTGGTTCGGGCAAAGAAGGCCCTACGTCCAGCGGGGGGAGATGTTCTTGTATTACTTGCACCTAAGTGCTTGTACAGGGGAGAATACAAGCTCAGTGAGCGTGGACCGGGGTCCGGACTCGTGTTTGTGTGGACTCGTGTGTTGTGTTCGTCCTCTCGAATGAGGGCCCTAGCGTCCCCTTTTATAGAGCAAGGGGAGGCCAGGGTTACATAAAGTATTACAGGTGTCGGGGCGTATGGTGCCCCATACGGAGAAGGGTAGGAACCCTGTCTTGTCGGGGCCACTGGAGCCGATGTGATCGTCGCTGTTGAGGCGTCCTTGGGTCGTGGCTTCCATCCTGGCGCGGACTGTGGTGGCGACAAGGCGGGAGCCGTACAGCACCCATCCCGGAATGTACAGTACGCGGTGAGGTCCCTCCGGGTCTTGGGGTACCTGTCCTCCAATAGCATGAAAGTAGTTAGGGCTCGAAGGGCGCGGAGCCGGCTTCGAGGTGGTGCCACGGGGCTCGAGGGGCGCGGAGCCGGCCTCGAGGTGTTACAGTGCAGGGCTCGAGGGGCGCGTAGCCGGCCTCGAGGGTTACAGTGCAGGGCTCGAGGGGCGCGTAGCCGGCCTCGAGGGGTTACAGTGCCTGGCTTGGCCGAACAGTGCTGTACTGGTGCCCTTTTGCCCATGCTTGTGGTGAAAACGAGACTTGACCTTTACACCGAGTTACTGTGGTACATGCTGTGCACTGTGGACATGACCGGAGTAGGTGAAGGCATTAAATGCGTGGTATGGGTATGGGCTGGTACGGCTGTCTGTGCAGCTCGAGGTCCGTGCGTTAAGGCTCGAGTGTGGGCGCGCTCGCCCGAGGCCTGGAGGGCTCGGGCGAGACGGAGAGCGATCGTGCTCGCCCGAGGCCTGCTGGGAGGGCTCGGGCGAGACGGAGACAGAGCGTTCGCCCGAGGCCTGGCTGGGAGGGCTCGGGCGAGACGGAGATAGAGCGTTCGCCCGAGGCCTGGCTGGGAGGGCTCGGGCGAGACGGATAGAGCGTTCGCGCCGAGGCCTGGCTGGGAGGGCTCGGGCGAGACGGAGATAGAGCGTTCGCCCGAGGCCTGGCTGGGAGGGCTCGGGCGAGACGGAGATGGAGCGTTCGCCCGAGGCCTGGCTGGAGGGCTCGGGCGAGACGGAGATGGAGTATTATGGTGTTTTGCGTTGATTGGGGGTACCCTTTTTTTGTACCACCGACACGAACTTTCTAACTTCTCATAATGCCTACGTTCCGTTCACGTTCTCGGAAAAAAAAATTCGTGTTGAGCACCAGCCCTTGGATCTAGTCTTTATATTAGAACTTGAGGATTTTTTTTTGGAATGGAAGCTTTTATTACCCAAAGAAATAGTAAATCGAGCTGTACAAACTTGGACCACTCCCACCTCTGCCTGACTAAGAGGCACACAACATAAAAAGGAAGCGAAAGCAACAACTAATGATAATCAATCCGTAGACTAGACCGCCACCCAAATGCCTTGGAAAAAAAGACCTTCGCCACTTGCTCCAACTGTTGTGAGGCCATTACAACTATACCCTGCATATCCAACCGCTGAAGAATATCCCAAGAACGGAGCCGGTGGGTACCTGCATAAATAACCTGCACAGGAGAATAATTTTTTTCTTTTCAAAAACAATGTCGTTCCTATACAACCATATAGACCATGCGATCACTTCTGCTCCTAGAAGAAATAAGGATCTCAACTCTTTCTTGACACCGTACAATCAAGTACCAAACATATGCGATATACTTTGGGGTTTTTGCTAAATTTAAAGCTATGTGAGCAACGTTCTAGACCGATCGCGCAAAACGACAATCAATAAACAAGTGTTGAATTGTCTCATCTTCGTGACAGAAGCAACAAGTTTTGTTTCCTTGCCATCTATGCTTAATTAAATTATTCTTAGTTAGCACAACACCTCTCCTCAGGTACACAAGAAAATTTTAAACTTAAGGGGAGCTTTCAGCTTCCACAATCTCTTGTTAGTATTTGGTACTGGAATTTGTATCATAGCTCTATAGAAAGATTTCACCGAGAACTGGCCATTTTGGTGCAAGGACTAGTGAAATTCATCTTTGACCTTGAGATAATTGAAAACTGTCCAAACATGTCAGCAAATAATTCCATGAAACTAGTTTTGGGACCTATCAAATCTCTCCTCCAAGAGATATTTGGGAGGCATTGAAGCGAGGACCTCTGAAATGATACAAATTTGGTCTAGCATGTTATACAGACCCGGATACTGGATCATCAATGGTTCATTGCCTAACCATTTGTCCTCCCAGAACCTAACTTGTGATCCATCTTTTACTACAAGGATCCATACCTGAGAAACTCATTCTTAATCTTTAAAAGACTTGTCCAGAAATGAGAGTCTCCTTGTTTCCTTTCAACTTGTACAAAGGGGTTTTTGATACTAAATATTTTTTCGTAACATTTGCTGCCAGGTACCATCTGTAGTTTACAGTTTGAATAGCCATTTACCTAATAGAGCAATATTCTTAAGATGCAGATCATGAATACCCAACCACCCTGTTCTTTTGGCTGGCATAGAACAGTCCATTTGGCGAGACGATATTTTTTTCTTGTGTTCATCTCCTTGCCAGTAGAATCTGGATCTAAAATAATCTAATTTCCTAAGAACCCTTTAGGTAAGGTGAAAAGGACATCATATACATTAGAAGACTACTCAAACAGAATTAATCAATGTCCATCTTCCCTTATTGAGAGGTTTTGCTCTTCCAACTACTGAGTCTTTTTTCAAAGCGTTCTACCACCACTCTCCAATTCGTATTTTTGAGCTTCCGATAATGTATTGGGATCCCCAGATACTTAAGAGGGAGGTCGCCAGATTTACATCCAAACATGTCAACATATTCCAGTCGTGCAACATCAACTTCCCCAAAACAGAAAAGCTCACTCTTATGAAAAATTATTTTTAATCCCGACACTTGTTTCAAAAGCACATAACAAGAGTTTCAAGTTCTTAGCCTTTTCCAAGTCATGATCCAAGAATAAGATGGTGTCGTCCGCATATTGCAGAATTGATAAGCCGTCATCAACAAGATGTGGCACAACTCCACTAATTTGGCCATCCTCCTTAGCTCTTCATCGGTCTATATTGTGTAATAACATTTGCATCTTGAAATTTTGGCAGTAATGTTATGACCCCAAAGTTTAAACTGAATAGCGGTAACTCTCTATAACAAAGTTCCTGAAACATTTGCATCAGATCCCCTTTGATGAGATCCTAAAATTTCTGATAAAACTCAGCTGGAAATCCATCTGGGCCTGAAGCTTTATTATGTTCCATGCTAAAAATTGCTTTTTTAACCTCATCCTCGGTAAAAGGGCTGGTCAACAGGTTATTTTCAGTCTCATCAACCTGAATCACAGACAGTTCCAGCAAGAACCAATATTGATAGCACCTATCACTACCCGTTTATAACAGCCCTACTCATCATTGCTGACTGGTTAGACAACCGGAAGTGATCTTCTTACCCATCACTGTCGGTTCGTTTAACCAACCGACAGTGATTAGCTAAGCCATCACTGCCGGTTAGTTTACGAACAATAGGTATTGTTTCTGGACGCATCACTACCGGTTCGCTAGATGAACCGGATGTGATGGCTTGAGCTTAACCTGCAGTTATTCTGCTGACTCGGTTGTGTTATGTTGATCAATAGAGCCAGATTTGTTTGGGAACCAGATGTGTTTGCCGAAATTATATTTTTTTTTAATAATTATTTTTTTTTAATTATTTAATATATATTATTGAAATGGGTTGTCGTAATAATATTACGTCATCACTTCACTAGTCTATCAAGATTTATATTACAAACGTTATTGTTACGTTGAAAATGTACTCATGGTATTGTTACAACAATATTACAATAATCTAGTCAATATCTCGTCACCAGCATAATTCTCGAGAAGTTGTGGAGATGTTGCAATGAAGTACTTTCCGGCTTTACTGCACACCTCGTCAAGGACGAATGCTGTCATCTCTTCTTGGTATCCTCTGATCTCCGATTTTGTCAACATGTTGTGGCCACGTTTCTTGTGATGTTGTTGAAGCACCATGATATGGAAATGCACAAATGTAAGATAGAAGAGTATGTCCCCATTAATTCAAATAAGCGATAAACATAATTGAGAAGTATACACACCATATCATCTCCCTCCTTTGTTTTGACGCTGATATAACGGACCATTGCCCACATGACGTAGAACCCACATTTATTGTTGCCCATCGACTGATCTAGGTTGTGTAGCGATGACATACACTCAAGCACGAATAGAAATTTGTCTTCCTTGACATAGTGACACGTTATAAAGTGTGAATGGCGGGAACATCGAAATATGTTATGTGACTAGCAAGTAATATATTATCGAATTAACTCACAGAATAAGCACTACCACTAGGGGATCGCGCTTGTTAAGATCCCTTCTCTTCGAGTCCCACACCTCGATACGTGATCCTTCAATATCAATAGTAGGATGAAATGGCTTCTGCAATCAGAAACTCGTAGTTAATAAATAATCTTGTAGCAAAGAATTAGAAACACATACTCGCAGTTGTAGGGACATCGAGGTCACGCCTCTCGAAGAGCTGAAAGAAGGCATCATAGTAGATTACAGTCTTTTGTCGGGTACATGACAAAGGCTTTGCCAAGTGCTAATATTGCACTCGGCAAAAAAAAACGCTCAACAAAATATAAATCCAAAAAACCTAGAAAAAAGTTTTTTAATCCAAGGAGGGCCCTACCGGCCAACACTCACCCATTTCTATAGTCGCAAGTCGTGACATATTTTTCACGGCTAACGTGGCCGACGGGCTTCGAACCTGCGACCTCTAGCTAGCGCGTACCTCCACTACCAATGCACTACACTATCACTTGTGTCTAGATTCTGTTTTCATTGCCCACATATTATACTAAATCGAGTGTAAATTGCTTGTTTGAGGCCCTAAACAAATTTAAATAAAAAAGTTATCAACTACAAAGTTTCATAATTTGAGATATACACCTTTTTTATAAAGTTTATCCATCTAAGGTAATTTACAAAATTTGAATTTCAAATTTAAGAAATTTCAAACGTAGTTTTCGTTGACAAGATGATTTCAAACTACAAAGTTGTCAACTACAAACTTTTATAACTTTTGGGATCAACAACTTTTATTTTGGTCGTTTTTCCATCTGAGGTATTTTGAAAAATTCAAATTTTAAAATTTTTAAATTCAAAGGCAGTTTTGCATGACAAGATGGTTTCGAATTTAAAAGTTGTCAACTACAAAATTTTATAACTTTTTGAGATCTACAACTTTTATTTTGGTTATTTCTCCATCCGATGTCTTTTGAAAAAATCAAATTTAAAAAATAAAATAAAATTGGATGCAGTTTTGCACGGCAAGATGACTTCAAATCAAAAAGTTGTCAACTACAAAGTTTCATAACTTGTCAAAATCTATAATGTTTATTTTGGTTGTTTGACCATTTATACATTCGACATTGTGGTTCTAACATTATTCAGAAATCTTATATATTACTCTCGTAGTTTCATAAACTACGAAGAGAGATATAAGATTCGTGAATAAATTTATTATCAATTTGTTGATCTTGATGAGTTAAACAACTTTGTAGTTGAAAACTTTTTCATTTGAATTAATTTACTACTTCCAAATGTGATTTGAAAATTGGCTTTGCCGAGTGTAAAAAGAAAAACACTTGTGTCGAGTGCAAAAAAATAGTCGGTAAAGAATTTTCTTTGCGCGAAGTGTTTTTTTTGTTTGGCACTCGGTAAAGAGCTTGACATTGGTAAAGATAGATTTTCTGGTAGTGATATGTTAGGAGATTTATCGTCATAGATGTGTCTATATTATTCGCGAAAAAATATATCAATGTCAGTAGGAAAGGAAGAAGGAAAATAAGGGGGCATTTGGCAGAGCTTCACGGAGCGGATTCTTAGGGAGAATCAATCCCTAACTACCAAACGTATTTTTCAGCGAGAAGTAATTCTTTGCAGATTCTGTGAAGTGATTCTCTGAAATAAACTAGGAGGCTGAGAGCTGAAAAAAATAGCTTCACCTGATTCTGTGAAGTGATTCTCTATCCTGATTTTCAGAGTTTAGTCTAAAGAATCAAAGAGAATCTATTTTCAGCCACAAAATCACTTCACCGTAGGATCTGAGAGCACAGATGGAGAATCAAGGAGGATAGCTCTCCCAAGTCTCCAACAGGCCCTAAGGTGTTCCGGTGGATCTTAATTTGTGTGGACTCCTCGCTGCTGGGGCGTCGGGTATGGTGTGGCTGACACGTGGTTAGGGCAAGTACATTGGTCTTGTCTCGTAGGTGGTCTTGTGTAGTGTCACGTAATTTTAAGATGACTTAGTAGACGACATGTACAATAGTTTGTTTTTTTAAGTTGTCTCGTAGCAACTCATGATTCCTTAATTTAAGGATATAATAAAAATAAATTGTGAGTTGCATGATAACAACAACTCATATAATGGTAGAATAGTTGTCTCATAGTCCTAAATTTTAGCTCATGAGGTGATTGCTTCGCGAAACAACGACCTTTTTCTCTTTCGCTTCTCTCTTTCTTCCACATCAGCAAAAATCCTACATGGCACTGCATGAGACGATGTACGAGACAGCTGACGTGTAGCAATGTACTTGCGCGTGGTAGTACTTGATTGTCGCAGGAGAGTCGCGGTCCGAGTGTTAAATGCTCGAGTGATCTCGTGTATCGCCTTGACAGTTGCAGGTCTTGACTCTAAAAACGACGACCGCTGTGCCCTGTTGTGTTTGTGTGGACTACTGTTATGCATAACAAAGGATCGATCGAGATGACCTGAGGACCTGCACATCTGCATATGAGACCTCTCAGCTCATTCCCACCCCTGAGACGACCTACTCCTACCCTACTGATCAGATCGAGATTTCTGTTATGTATGGAACGGATGCTATAGCGATCGATCGCGCTCAATTTCTATTATAGTAGTGTTGTGTATGTATTAGGAGTATATACTAATAACTGACGACAATTCAATCCAGACCAGATACGCCTAATAAAGCAGTACCTAATAATACATCTCGTCTCCTGTTTGTTGTTATACTAGAGTTGTGGTGCCACTGTATAAGAGTAGGCTAGAGGTTTAGAAGTTTTCTCGGTCTACGTAAGAAGATCTTTTTCTTAAGCGCAATGTTCAGATACTGTCATATCACCGTGGATCATTATTTTTCTGTCAGTTGTGTATACAGCATGCAATGACGATGAACTGGCCGACCATCATATCAGAAATCGATGGAGAGAGGACAATGGATTCTACTCCGATCTTATATATTATATCATATGTGTCATGCATCCCATCTCAGTAGTAACAATACGGACATATATATGGCCGCGATTTTTAGATAATAAAAATATATCTAGCTTTATGTCTTCTTGCATTGCTATATATATCTATCATCGGAGCTGAAAGGCCGGGACAATCAAGTTAAATTGCCCAATTTCAACACGGTACGCGTGAATGAACACACATGGAGATCCACCCATTATGCTGGTACGGGTACGGCAGATCTCGCTTGGCATCATCTATCTATCATCTCACAATCACAACCATGCATGACCGTACCATCGACGGTGACTACATGCCTACCTACCTCCGCGTAATTCTCTGCCGATCTAATCCAAGTATCGATCTTCAACACTTTTTACTTAAACTCACTCGCTAAATCCGTACGTAGCTAGAGCCGCTCTTTATATCTCTTCACACGGTCTCTAATAACTTCTCAATGTCGTCTTGCTCGGTATTTTAGTGAGCTAACAATTCATTTTTTTTATATTTTTGAAACTAGGAATAGAAGCTATAATATTTAGAGGTTTAGTTGAAAATATTGTGAGCGAGGATATAAAAACTCGGACTGCGAGAGACAAGAGCATCTCCAAGAATTCCTGATAAGAAGCTACAAAAACTCGTGCTTGGGCCGAGCAAAAAAAAAAAAAAATGGGGCATGGGTTGGGCCGTCGTGCCTTATGCGCATGTTGTATAGCGATCACTCATTCGCAATTGATTTGCGCACTAGTAAGCACGAGTAAGTTAGAGGGTTTTCTAGCTCTCCCCAAGTATGGACACTAAGTCCCAAGAGTTGTTTGCCGCATGCTAAAATTTAAATTTCAGTACTCGGCAAAGCAGCTGTTTGCCGACTGTTAAATTTCAGCCACTCGACAAAGTACAACTATTTTATCGTGTGCGAAATTTCATCCACTTTTCTGGGTGCCTGATACAATACACTCGATATACTTATAGAAACTCAATAAACAATCGATTTCCGGTTGTGAGGGCTACACTTTAGCCAAGTACTGAGTAGTTGTTAGTCTATGAGATCAAACATCTTAAGAACCATATTACCAGCTATTATAAACAGCTGTTTGGACACCCTGAATCCTCTCAGAGTTCACTGTTGGAAGATCAAATTTTAGATATTCCTCAGGTCTCGGAGGAAGAGAATGATATCCTGACTAGCTCTTTCACCGAATCTGAGGTGAAAGAAGCAGTTTTCCAGATGGAGCATAATAAAGCTCCTGGACCGGATGGATTTCCAGTGGAATTCTATCAGGTCTTTTGGGGGATTATCAAGAACGATCTTTTAGCTCTATTTGCTGATTTACACAGCGAGGCTCTAGACCTGTTCAGTCTCAACTTTGGGATTATCACATTAATCCCCAAAGTCCAGGACGCCATCAAAGTTCAGCAATTTAGACCTATTTGTGTGCTAAATGTAAGTTTTAAAATATTTACAAAAGTAGGCACAAATAGGCTGAATGCAGTTGCTAAGACGGTTGTTAGTCCTACCCAGACAGCTTTATGCCTGGTAGGAATATCATGGAAGGAGTCGTTATTCTTCATGAGACTATCCATGAACTGCATTCTAAAAGAGAGAGGTGGGGTAATTTTCAAAATTGACTTTGAAAAGGCTTATGACAAGGTTAAATGGTCTTTTCTCCAACAAACCTTGCGTATGAAAGGCTTCTCCCCTAAATGGTGTCGTTGGGTTCAAAGCATGGTTTCGGGGGGAAGCGTAGGATTAAAGTCAATGACGATATCGGTCCCTATTTCCAAACCAGACGAGGACTGCGGCAGGGAGATCCTATGTCGCCCGTCCTTTTTAACATCGTTGCACACATGCTAGCCCTACTCATTAAAAGGGCCAAAGATGATGGGCAGATAAGAGGTATCATCCCAGACCTTATTGATGATGGTCTATCGATTTTGCAGTATGTGGATGACACCATTATCTTTATTGACCATGACCCAGAACAGGCTAAAAATCTTAAACTCCTGCTCTGTGTGTTCGAGCAGCTTTCTGGCCTTAAGATAAACTTCCATAAGAGTGAGATTTTTTCTGCTATGGAGCTGCAAAAGAGGTGAATCCTTTTATACTTCCCTCTTTGGTTGCCATTCAGGAGAATATCCCTTCAGATATTTAGGCATACCAATGCATCATAGACAACTCCTGAACTCAGATTGGAAGAAAATTGAAGAGCGCTTTAGTAAGAAATTATCTTGCTGGAAAGCTAAATACCTGTCTTATGGCGGGAGGCTCATTTTGCTCAATTCTGTTCTGAGCAGCCTACCCATGTTTATGATGTCCTTCTTTGAGATGCCTAAAGGGGTCCTCAAAAAACTCGACCAAATCAGATCAAGATTTTTTTGGCAAGGATCTTCTGAAAAGCATAAATATAGACTTGTAAGATGAGATATCCTGTGTCGGCCGAAAGACCAAGGGGGCCTAGGTATTCTAGATTTATTTATTCAAAACAAATGTCTGCTCGCCAAGTGGATAGTTACTTTGCTTAACACAGATGGAGTGTGGCAGTCATTGCTTAAGAATAAATACTTGTCCTCCAAGTCCCTTGCCCAAGTTTCAGCTAAGCCAAGCGACTCTCATTTCTGGAGAGGCCTCATGCATATTAAGGATGAGGTGTTGGCTACAGGGTCCTTTGTTATCAAAGATGGAACTTGTGCGAGATTTTGGGACGACAGATGGGTAGGCGATAGGCCACTAAAAGATTGTTACCCCTCCCTCTATAATATAGTGCGGGATCCTCATGTGACTGTGTCCAAAGTGTTAGCTTCTAACCCACTGGGCATCTCGTTTAGAAGATCTTTAGTGGGTAACAACCTTCAAGCATGGCTAAATCTTGTAGCGAGAATCTCCAATGTCCACTTGGTGGATGATTCGGACTATTTTAGATGGGACCTAACCACTTCCGGGTCATTCTCAGTTCGATCAATGTATCTTCATATTATAGATGCTCAACCACCGTTCCGGCATAGGAAAATATGGAAATTTAAGGTTCCTCTGAATAAAAAATCTTTTTATGGTTTCTGCAGCGAGGGGTCATCTTGACCAAGGACAATCTCGCTAAGAAGAATTGGACAGGGAGTCAACAATGTATTTGTTGCAATAATAAAGAGACGATCAAGCATCTCTTTATTGACTGTCCATGTACAAAAATGATTTGGAGGGTCATTTTTTTCGCTACGGGTTTAACCCACCTATTTCTATTTCCCATATGTTTGGTACTTGGCTTACTTTACAGCCGAAACGTTCTAAAAACCTGATCTGGGTGGGGATAGCTGCTATGTGCTGGGCTATTTGGCGATGCCGGAATGATGTGATTTTTAATAAAATAAGATAAAGATTACTCTATTTCGCAGGTCATTTTCAGGGGAGCGTATTGGCTACGCTTCTGGGCGCAGCTGCAGCGTGATGGGTAAGCCAAGGACACCCTCTCATCAATAAGCAAGAAGATCGAGCTTATTGCTTTAGAGTTATCAAGCAAAGGATGGAAGAATTTTTACCATTTGCTGTAGTGTCTGTGTTTTGTTTACAAACTGGTTTGCACCTTTTTAAGTGTGGTTGGGAGACGTTTGTAATAATTGGCTGTGTACATCTCTGGATGTAGAGGCCGGATATTCATATCCATTATCAAAAAAAAAAATGAGATCAAACATACCTATAGCAGCCCCTATAGCAGCCCCTAGTAGTTGTATGGAATAAGATGTAAGAAGAAGATATTTGTGTGTGTGTGCGCGCGCTGACACCACTGATGCATGCAATAGGATTCTATTGGCAGCAATCAGTGTGATGAATTAGCGCGTCCGCCATTTGTGGCACTGACAAGGCTGATGCCGACTCAACGGGCTAAAATCGGACACAAGAAAACTAGTACTCTCTCCGTCTCCAGATATAAGACGCGATTTGACTTGACACGGTCTTCAAAAATATATTTTAAACTATAATTTCTCTTATATAATATATAATTTATAGAAATAAAAGTTTGATCATTAGAAAGTATTTCTAAATACAAATATAATACAATTACTTTTGTAGTATAAGTTTTTCATATGATTAGACTAATTCTTAGTTAAAGATAAGAAAATTTAAATTTTAAAATACGTGCGCGCCTTATATCTTGGGACGGAGGGAGTACTACACTACTAGCTAGCATACTGACGTACACGTACCCTTGCCAGTCTGCCCGCGATCCTCGATTTCTTCTCCTCTGCTTCTTCCTCTACATAAGAAGAGCATGGGCTGCAGAGAGAGATTTGCAAAGAAAGAAGCGAGTGGGGATAATTTGTTGGCCCGCGACCCATATGTTGGGCCGCATCGGCCTGGCTACATGTATGCATGATTTGCTGGATAGGATGGCCCATGAAGAAAAGGAAAGCTCTTTTTTTTTTTGCGAGGGAGAGTTGGTGGCTACATACAACCCGCGAGGGAGGGAGACGAGACGACGACCGCCACAAATCCTTGAATCTCAAGGAATGAATAATGACCATGACAGAGAGCCAACCCAACCCACCCAAATATCATATCATAGGGAGATCTGTCTAGGGGAGGGGAGGGAGGGGGCGTTTTCTTTGTATTAGGCGGTGCGCCGAGTCCGTGGAAGCGGAGGGAGACAGGCATGGACATGGACATTGACCTGGAACTACTGGACCCTACCCCTACCCCGACCCCGACCGGCGGCGCCGACACCTTCCTCGCCGCTCCCCTCCTCCTCCCGCTCCCGCCGTCCAAGTCCAACAAGCAGCAGGGAGGACCTCTGGCCGGCGTCTCCGACTACCTCGGGCGGCCCGTGCACCGCGGAAGCTCCGGGGGATGGAGGTCCGCGCTCTTCGTCGTGGGTACGTACGTTTATAGCTGCTGACCTACTTACATACAGCAGATACAGAGCTTGCTGGTCTTGTGTTTGAAATCGAATCGAATCCCCAATCCCCCATCCTTCCATCCATCCATCAGGCGTTGAGATCGCCGGGAGCTTCGCCTACTTCGGCATCTCGGCGAACCTGATCACGTACCTGACGGGCCCGCTGGGGCAGTCCAACGCCTCCGCCGCCGCCTCCGTCAACGCCTGGTCCGGCACGGCGCTCCTCATGCCCCTGCTCGGCGCCTTCCTCGCCGACGCCTACCTGGGCCGATACCGATCCGTCATCATCGCCTGCACACTCTACGCCCTGGTAGGTAGTATTTTTTTTTATTATTATTATTATTTTCAGTTGTTGAGGCCCGGTGATCTGCAGTCATCCTCATCCTCCTTGCCTCTTCACTTCACCTAGAATTAGTATTAGTGACTACTGCCTAGGAGGAACACGTGCAGCTTCTACTGCTCCTGAATAAGCAATGATCCTCCTGCTTCCTTCCATGAATCAGTAGTCAACTGCTTCTCCTCTGCTGCTTCATCCCCATGTGAAGATAGCTAAGCACACGTGGTGTAAATATAAAACAAAGAAAGGGGCACCGTCCGTCAATTCCTCCTTTGTTTCCCTTTTTCTCTGATTTTTTTAGCAACACTCTGTTTTGTACGCTGGTCTGTTCTAGTCTGTGTGGGTTGCGTTGCTGGCAACTTCAACTTGTCCCTCCCGCCTCCCGTCCCGCGTCGTCGTTGTTGCCAGGTTTGCTTGCTCACCCAGCCTCATCCATTCATCCACCAAACCACATGGGACCAGTTGCTTGCGATTGCAAATTGCAAAGTGGAGCCAGCCCTCTTGGACGTCCCACCCTTGGTCATTCATATTATTATTATTATAGTATCTGTCTGTCTACTAGTCTGCTGCCACTCCAGTCTTGTTGTGCCCGTGGCGTCGTGCGCTGCCGTTGCCCACTTGGCACTTGGCACAGACCGGGACCGGGACGTTTTTCCGGCTCCCGCGGTAGACCCTCCCTGATAGTGAGTGTTTTTGTTTTTTTTCTCACATCAGACAATACTAACATATCGTGCTTTGCGTGAATGGTGTTGCCATGATGGCAGGGGATTGGCATGCTGACGCTGTCTGCGACGGTGCCGGCGCTGCGGCCGTCGCACATGCCCTGCAGGAAGGCATCGTCGTCCTCGTCCTCTTGCCAGCCCGGGTGGCCGCAGGTGGCCTTCTTCTACGTGTCCCTGTACCTGATCGCCATCGCGCAGGGCGCCGACAAGCCGTGCGGGCTGGCCTTCGCGGCGGACCAGTTCGACGCGGACCACCCGGGGGAGCGCGCCTCCCGGGGATCCCTCTTCAACTGGTGGTTCTTCTGCATGGCCATGGGCATCTCCGTCTCCGTCGCCGTGGTGGGCTACATCCAGGAGTACGTCGGGTGGGGGCTCGGCTTCGGCGTCCTCTGCGCCATCGTGCTCTGCGCCTTCCTCCTCTTCCTGCTCGGCACCCCGACGTACCGCATCTACGCGCCCACGACGGAGGACTCGCCGTTCCGCCGCCTCTTGCGCGGCCTGGCCGTGGCCAACAAGGCCAACAAACCTGACACCGAGGAGGACCAACAAGACGCGCGCTGCGTGCTGCGCCTGCTTCCCATCTGGGCCACGAGCCTGGCGTACGGCGTGGTGTACGCGCAGATCATGACGCTGTTCAACAAGCAGGGGCGCACCCTGGACCGCCGCATCGGCCATCTCGTCGAGCTGCCTCCGGCGGCGCTGCAGGCGCTGGGCCCCGCGAGCATCCTGCTCTTCGTGCCCGTCTACGACCGCGCGGTGGTGCCGGCGCTTCGTTGGGCGACGGGCAACCCGTCGGGGCTGACCATGCTGCAGCGCGTGGGCGCCGGCATGGCCACGTCGCTGGCGGGCGTCGCGGTGGCGGCGCTCGTGGAGGCGCGGCGGCTGGCGGCGGCGCGGGACCACGGCCTGGTGGACGACCCGTCGGCGACGGTGCCCATGAGCTGGGCGTGGATCGTGCCGCAGTACGCCATGATGGGGGTGGCGGACGTGCTGGCCGTGGTGGGCCTGCAGGAGCTCTTCTACGACCAGATGCCCGACGGCCTCCGCAGCCTGGGGCTGGCGCTCTACCTCAGCGTCATGGGCATCGGGGGATTCATCAGCAGCCTGCTCATCTCCCTCATCGACGGCGTCACCAGCAGGGCCGGCGGGGACAGCTGGTTCGCCGACAACCTCAACCGCGCGCACCTCGACTACTTCTACTGGCTGCTGGCGGGGCTCAGCGCCGCCGAGCTCGCGCTCTTCCTCTGCTTCGCGCGATCCTACGTCTACAAGCACAAGCCCAATTAGCATATAGAGTATTGTTTGTTTGTTGATTGATGAAACACAGTTCAGTACGAACGTACAGATTCCCGAATCAAAGACAGCCCTTTTTTTTGTTCCTCTCTTGTTGTCCTGTAAAACGAAAGCAGCAAACTCAGTTGTGGGGGGCAAAAATGGACCCTTGTCAAATTCAAATTCAAATTCACGTTAGGAAGAGGTGTTGTAGCAGCTAAAGTAAGATATCTTTTTGGTGGATGTGATGACTGATATTACTATTCCAATGTACTGTATGTTATGTGTGCGTTGGACATAACCTAATGGAGGATGAATGACTGGTGGTGATGGATGCAATGTAGTATGTACAGTAATTAATAAGGTTCATGATTTTAGTGGATTGGATTGAATTCCATCAGGTTATGTGCGGTGGGTGGTGTTGTCAAATGAAACCCCCGTTGAGATTGCCCTAATAACAGGTGAGGATATCCTCCCTCGCCCTCACCCTCGCCCTCGCGCTGCCCTGTTTCCCTGTTGGCTGTTGCCCCTGTCGGATCGGAATCGGATCAGTGCAGTCCAAGTCCCGGCAGCAGCCGACGCGCCTCCATCCCCTTCCCCTCGAGGCAGTGGCCTCAACGACGATGACGAATCCCTTCCCCTCCTCCCGCCACCACAGCAGACTCGTCACATGGAAGCCGACGTCCCCATTGCCGCTGCTACCCTCAGGTCCGCATCCGCACCCAATCCCCCTTCCCCAGCTCCGTTTCTTTCCCCTCTCAGGCGTCACCTGCCTGCTCAAAATCTGTCAAAGATCCCTTCTTTCCTTGCAACTAGTCTACTACTAGTTGTCCTTCAGTAATCAGTAGGAGTACTACTGTCTAGGTTCTCTCTCTCTTTCTTTCTTTTCTTTTTTCTTTTGGAAAACGAACAAACGGTGCTTGATTGATAGAGAAAGAACAAGGTAGGATGATCCTGAGATGATTGGGCACCGTCACCCCTGCTCGTCATCATCTAGCGATGTGTTGCTTTGCTTATTAACTAGATCCTTCCTTGTTCAGGCAACAGTCAGTCTTAACATTGGGACATTCTTGGCATGACCACACCATCTGAATTGCTTCTTTCGTCATAACTGAATTGGATTTCTGTGCTTGTCTTCATAACCACAAGCCGGGAAACCTTCTCTGTGGAGCTTACTTATACTTTTGGAAGATTGGATCTTCGCCATGCCAACTGTGGCTGTGGGAATTAAAACAGAACCTGTAGTTTTAGAAGTCCCTTCTACTAAATCCTAAATGTTAGACATCTCCAGCTTCTACTCGCAATTCCTTCCTGTTTTCACACACTGTTAAGGAATAAAGCTCCAAAAGGATCACAGCGACGTTGGTTTGAGTTGCCACGAATGGTACCTGATTTGTTGTTTTGTGGCCTGTGCAGGTATCGAGCGGGCGTAAGCCATTAGCTGCACCCAGAGACACAGATTTGCAGTATTGAGCTAGCTCTCCGTTTTGTCGGTTCTGTGCTTCTACTTCACAAAAAAAAGAGCTGCATTTTCTTCTAGTGCTTTGGATGCTGGCTAGATGAAGAGTAGATCTCTGTTTCTATGTGCGATGGTCTGTCTTATGGCTCGGATGGGAGCTGCCAATGTCGTGCTAATGGGAATTAATCTGACCCTGTCCTTTGATGACATTGAGGCAAGCTTTTGTAAGTCCTGCACTCCTTATACAATCATTTAATTTTGTTACATCACCAACTGCTGCCATCCGGTGCCACTTGATTTAAAACATTTTGTTTGCGTATTCTGATCAATTTGTTACTGAATCATTAGGTGTAGAGAAGATTTCAGATTTTACTTATTTGTTACTGAATGGAAGGCAAGTGTTTACTTGTAGCTGTTATTTTTTGTAATCCTTAAGCATCGAGAGTAGTGCAAATTTAATTGATGAGGGGAAAGACAAGTCATTGCACTGAATGAAGCGTACCCTTTTATAAAATCAGTAGTAGCAAACTGATAAAACTTGTGTTTTGCCTTGCAGAGTTCCATGCAGCTTGTGTGGACTTGTGGCTGACTTGTTGGAGAGCATTCTGTCCTATATGCAAGAGAGATGCAAGGAGTGGAGGAGCATCAGAACATCCTGCCACAGAGGCACACCCTTCGGTTCTTCTGCGGCTCGGTTACCTTCTCGGCCATCTTCATTCCGGTCGAGTGTGGCAGCATCATCCCCTCCACCAAGGCCAGTAATAAGCCGGCATCCTTCATCGCACGCTTACTCTGTTTCTAGTACCCGGAATTCTCCCAACATCTTGAGATCTCACATAAGCTCACCTGGCATCCGTGCAAGCAGAAGCAGAAGCATCTCACATTTGTCGCACTCCCTGGTTGGCAGCCACTTTTTGTCTCCACCAATCAGTATAAGGTATCGGTCGCCCCATTCAGGGTATGGATCACCCAGTCCACATGTGAGTCCATCCTACATCTCCAATTCTGGTTACGGTTCTTCAAGCTACGGCTATCTGGGAGGCTCCAGCCACAGTCCTTGCGGCAGTCCTCTTACCTCTGAGACACTGTGGCGATTCAGATGCCAGCTTGTCTGACATGACGTCCGCCCAGTCGTTGCCGGGGTGCTGAGGCGGGCCTGAGGGTTCCGACTTCCGACTTCCGACTTCCGGATGTGTGTGTGTACATACAGAGGGAGAGGAGATTTGGCGCGATTTGGTTTGTTCATCATAACATTATTATTATTATTACATTGGTGGAGAGGAGAGAAGCATGCACAGCACATACTATACAGACAGTACTAGGTTTTTGTTCTTGTTTCTGAGCGGGCGGTGGTACTATATGTTTATTTGATTTGCATTGATCGGGCTGCCAGCCTCTCGAGTCTTGATTCTAGACCGATGGACCCTTTGACTTGAGAGATGGCTGATGCCAATTTCCAATGCTAATGCAAGAAGAAAGGGGGTGAACTCATTGCTGATCGATCGATCATGTTCTCTGAGCACGCCTGTTTTGGGCTTTTGGCAAAAGAGAGCAACCCATGCAGATTGCAGAAACCGCTTTAAATCCTGCTGCGGCTCTGTTCGGCAGGATTCAAGAGATCCTCCATTTGTTTTCTTTTTTTTTTCCTGATTGTCGGTACGGTACTAGCACACACACTACACACAGTCGAGTCAGTCCTACTACTCACTAGATTTCAGTCTAGTCAGTCCTACTACTAATTACAAAATTAATTATATAGATAAAAAACTAATTTATGAGACGAATCTATTAAACCTAATTATGATTTGATAATGTTGTGCTACAATAAACATGTGCTAATTATAGATTAATTGGTTTTTAAAAAATACATCTCACAAATTAGTCTTCATCATATCTATGCAATTAGTTTTATATTTTATCTAGATTTAATACTCTAAATTAGAGTCTAAATATCTAATTAATGTGACAAAAGAAATAAATAAACTGTAGCCCCTAAATTCAAACACCCCGAGTCCTTTTTAATCCTCTTTGTCTCTTTTGGCTCTCTCTCGTCTCGTTGTATGGCATCGCAGCCGGCAGACTTGCAGAGGGAAAAGACGAAAAGGGAGGTGGCATGCGCGTGTGCTCTCCTTCTCATCATCCCAACCCGATACTCCCTCCGTCCCTAAAAGAGTGTCGCTTCGCTTCCCGACAAATGATTTTGACTAATTATATATTAAAAAATATTAGTAGTTATGGTACGTAATTAGTATCATTAGAAAGATCTTTGAATCTAGTTTTTTAATAAATTTTTTTGAAGATTTAAATGTTGCACGTATTTTCTATAAATTGAGTCAAACCTGTGGCACGCATCCCACGGCGAGTAGTGTGTAGCCTTTTCTATGGTATGCTATGCGCTCCGGCCAAAGGAATCAAGGTGGCGTGCTTGCTTCTCTTTCTCTCTCAAAACATGCCACCATGCCAGGATTCAAGTTCATACCACGCCACTCCACTCATCTATACTGGTGGAGTACAGTACTATCCAGCAGCTTAAAGAAAGAACCACTCTGATCTGATGTTGTTCACCATCAATATAAATGAAGTTGTCCATCACTATATTGTTATATGTACTCCCTCCGTCCAACAAAACATGCAACTATGGGTTCCGTGCCATGAAAAGTAGCTTGCGTTTAGTAAATACTATTCACATTTACGACTCCAAATTAATTTATTAAAATAATACATTTCATAACGAATCTAATGGTATTTATTTCATATCATAAATATTAATATATTTTTATCTATAATTAATCAAACTAGAGATACTAAACCATGACACTGTGCTAGAATTGCATGTTTTTATGGACGGAGAGAGTACTAGTATATATACGGAGTACCACTTCTGTGTGGCTGTGTCATAAAGAACACATCAGTTAATTCATCAAGTGTCAAAGAACATCAGGTAGCAGCATCGCAGATCAGATCAAATCATGGCGTGTCAATGCCGGGGGATCCTTGACCTTGTGCATGCAGATGCAGCATACAGTACTCCGTACGTACCAAAAAGAGAGCTTGTCCTGTTCATCTGCATGTCTGTAACTGTAACCATATCCATCCATGCCCTTCAAACAGACAGTACATCACATGTGGCTCTTTTCAGACCAAGCAGAGTGGTTTGGTTGGTTTGATGAGTTGTTGCCCGATATCCATGATCATCCATCGGACAAGAAATCAGGAATCCAAGTCACAGTCACCACTAGTTTTTCTCACCTCATCCTTAGATCATCTCCACTAGCAACCGTCACACCATCCACTACCCATATTTACAGGATAAAAACGCCGCACCGGCTACTCTAAATACATACGCCATCCAAACTGGCGGTCTGACTTCCGCTATATGCAGCGCCTGCGAGGACGTCCGCTACGCTGCACTTCGTGGGCCCAAGGAGGGAGAGTGTGAGAGAGAGGAGAGAGGGAGGTGTGGGCCCTACTTTTTCTCCTAACGAAAAAATGTTATATCTCACAAACTGAAACCCCAAAATAAATTCCGATTGCATCATTGAATTCGTTGCAATTAAATCTTCAAAACTAGATCTCACATGAATATATTTAGATAAAGTGACAAGTTGGCCCATAGTGAATAGAGGATGAATGGATGCGGGAGAAATAAGTATAGAGGAGATAATCTTGATGACCAGGATGTATAGAGGTTGAAAATAGAGGAACGTGAGTGCGGATAGTCTTAGGCACGGGTTGCATTGCATGCATGCATAATTGGGTTGGAGTATGTTGTTGCTGTGTCCTCGCTTAGTCGCTTGTTCGATCGCCACCAGCACTTGTACTACTGTATCCAGGAAAAAAAAATAAGGTAGAGATCATCCATATACAAATCATGTGCGGACATCTACCGACGGACGCTGATCTGATGCCATTACCGATGACCGTTCCATCCATCCATACTGTGATGCCACCTACAGGCTACAGTACTACGGTTGTTGCTTTGCATTGCTGCTCCAAGCTGCTGCTCACTCCGTTCCAAAAACAAACTCGCTTTCCACGAGTCAAAACAATCGCAAGTTAGACCACAATATACGTACAAACTACTAATATTTTTACCCAAATGCTTAATAACGAGCGCGCACGCGTCTGGACTGCAGCGCGCACACCTCGATCGCCCTCCGATCCGCGCTCAGGCTCGTCCCAGCCGTAGGATTCGCACCCGCGCCGCCCATGCTTCTTCTTCCTTGCCCACGCATGCTCCCGTCTTCCCCATCGTCCACGGCGACCACACCACCGCCGCCCCAATCTAACTCTGGCGGGCTTAGAAGTTGCCGGCCGGGGGAGGAAGGCCGGCCAGGCGGTAGGGATGGCCGGCGGGCGGCTGTTATAGGGTGCCCTGGCGGTGGTAGCGGCGGCCGGGCCATGGAGGGGCGGGGGGGGCGGGAGGGAGAGGGGAGGAGGGGGGGAGGGAGGAGGATGTCGTCGTCGACGGTAGGGTCGGCGAGACCCTACCGCCGGCGGCGCGGCGGTGGTGGAGGCGGGGGAGCTGGAGCCAGATCCGAAGGGGTCGAGGTGGGGTCGCCGGAGTCGGAGCCAGATCCAGACGAAGTGAGGAAGCGTTGGAGGAAGGAGCAGCGTGCGAGTCGCGAGCTGGAGGAAGAAGATAAGAAAGGCGTGCGGGTGAGAGGCGTGTGTGTGGGCGTTATCTTCTCTGGTAACTTACTGAGTACTACTCCCTCCATCCCAAATTATAAGACATTCCAAGAATCTTGGAGAGTCAAAGTTTTTCAACTTTGACCAAATTTATATAATAAGATAATAATATTTATGATATCAACTAAGTGCAATTAGATTCTCCATTAGTTATATTTCCATAATATGTATATTTGATGGTATAAATCTTTATATTTTTCTCTATAATTTTGGTCAAAGTTGAAAAACTTTGACTCTCCAAGATTCTTGGAACGTCTTATAATTTGGAATGGAGGGAGTACATTATAATGAAATGTATTTTTTTAGCAAATCTATTCACAAATATAAATACTAACATTATTTTTTAAAAATCTAATTAAACTTAAGTTTATTTAACTCATAAGGAGGAGGATACGACATTTCTATTATTTTCAATCGAATAAAGGGTGGTACTTTGAGAAGGCTGCCCTACTCCGTGGAGTTGTACTCTCTTCTTTACTGTTTGTGGTTTTTGGTTCCTACAACAAGTTTGACTAGATTTATACAAAATATATACAATATTTATATCTCTAAATAAATTTATTAAAAAAACTAGATTAAAAGTTCTATATAATGATATCAATTGTGGGCCATAAATGTTAATATTTTTATATAAAATTAATTAAAGTCATTTCTCGAGAAGCGAGGACGACAAATATTTAGAAACGGGCGGAGCGCTCATGAACGCATGTGTGCACTTGACAAATGTAACTGATTTTAATCATTCAGACGTCAGTTTGATCAAACGGAAGAGGAGATGCCAGTACTATATACCCCAATCTGACAAAGCTAATAGCTAATGATCGCTACTGCAATGTGCTAGTAATCACAACAACTGCTTACCTGAAACAAATTAAATGTAGACGATAATGTGATCGTAGTACAGCACATGCATAGTTGTCGTACTCATAACATCGAGGTCCGGAGGTAGTAAGTGAATGGTTCTCAGTGCCTTATTTGGATGGCTATGTATCCATCTTAATCTATATGTATTGGTGTGACCTGGTTGTCATTTTCCATGTGGTGATGATGTGCAAATAAAGTGTAGTGTCCTAATATATTCTAGGATTGGCGCCCTCCTGTAGTTTTTTTTTCCTTTCTTTTTTCCCTTTTCTTTTACTTTTTAATTTTTTCTTTTTAAGATTTTTGTAGGCATCTTTTTCTATTAAAAACTGGTGCGACGATAGTGCGTCCAATAATACAAACTCTAATTGTGGGATGACAACCTCTCAATACTTGCATGCATTTTATACTTATACGGCCAATGTCTTTGACGCGACATGTAAATATCTTTTTGAGCAGTCACATGCTGGTATAGTGACTGATATATAACATATATTTAGAGATTGTTTAGTTCCAAGTTAAAAAGTTTTGGGACGTCATATCGGGTGTTTAACATTAATTTAGAGTATTAAATACTATTAACAAAACTAATTGCATAAGTGGAGAATAATTCGTGAGGCGAATTTATAAGTCTAATTATTAATAATTATCAAATATTTAATGTAACACCATATTATCAAAATATGAATTTATTAGGCTTAAAAAATTAGTCATCTCGCAAATTATTTTAAATTTATGTAATTAGTTATTTTTAGTCTATATTTAATACTCTATGTAAGGTCAAAACATCTGATGTAATAAGTGAAAAATTTATAGGGTAAAAACTAAACACATTTGTACTGTTTAGGCCGATCAAGTTTTTTATACGTTCATACACAGCAGAACACAGACACTTATGAGACTTTAACAATCGTACCACACAGACACTTATGCAGGGGCGGGCCCAGGCCTAGGGCCAGTAGGGTCGTGGCCCTAGTCGCGGTCCAAATTTTTTTTAAGGAGTAACTCTTCCGCCCAACAAAGAAGCCCACTAAGAGCATCTCCAACAAGTTTGTAAAATTTACTTGCTAAATCTTGAGTTATAGCAAGTTGCTATTTTGTTTGCCAAGTAAAAAACAGAGATATCTCCAACAAGTTGCTATTCTCAATTGGTAAAAATAGAGGATGACAGATGGGACCCGCCTGTCATTGTCTATTTCTTATCCCCTCCTCAAGAACGCCAGAACGTCGAACGCGTGCCCGCCCCCGCCGCCTCGTCCCCGGCCGCGGTCGTGGCCCCGGCCACCGCGCGCCTGCATGCGTCCGCGCCGCCGGCCTCGGCGTCGGCCACGGCCGCGGCGCTGTGCCCGCCGCACCTCGCGGAACCACTTGAAGAGCGGCAGGAAGAGAGCACGCGCCGCCAGAACGTACTGCCCCGGCCCTGCTCTTCGCGGGCGCGCAACGCCGTCGCTGTCGTCGCAGCGGGTCCCCGGCGCTGCGATTGGCGAGGTACAGCTGCACACGAGCACCTGCACGCACGAGCACTGGCCTCACGTACTGGCCTCACGCACGAGCACTGGCCTCACGTACTGGCCTCACGCACGAGCGTCGTGGATCTGCGACGGCAGCTCCCCCGCCACCGCCCGCGCTGCTTCCGCTTCTCGGCGGGGGCGAGCGGACGCGGACGTGGGCGCGGCGAGGAGGCGGACGCGGGGACCACGGAGACGCCGAGGGCACGGCGATGGAGGGAAGGAAAATCGCGATAGCAAACCGGCACCGCGCGCGGAGAAGTACGCGCGCGAGGAGGAGATTTACAAACTTGGGAAAAATACCAAGTGGGGATAGGGAGTTGTTGGAGAGGTGTTTTTGAATTTTGGCCGAAATAACAAGAATACAAAACCAATATAAGGAGTTGTTGGAGATGCTCTAAGACTAGGGCTAACCAGCAGAAACATCCGTCGCTCCTATCTCCGACTCGTCGAGCGCCGTCGCTTCCACTGCCTCCATCCCGTGCAGGGTGGCGGGCCCGTTCGTTGCGGCGGCCCGGCCTCCTTCCCGAGCTCCGGCCTCCTGCGTCCAGGGTCCGGCCTCCATCCCGTGCAGCTGACGACCTGACCTCGCGGCGGCGCGGCCAGCCGAAACCAGCCAGTGCGCGCCCAGCCAACGCGGCGGCACACGCAGTGGCCACTGGGCGTGGCGACGTGGCAGTGGCCAGTGGGCGCGGTCACGCGGCGGCGCGAGCAACGCGGCCTGGCTGCCGCAATGCGCCGGTGCCCTCGCCCAGTCGCCCCTCGGCCCCTCGCGCAAGTAGACAGGCAAGGCGGCTAGCGCGCAGCACAGGGCCGACCGGCGTCCGGCAAGCCTGATCCTGCTGGATTGCCCCCTGGCTCAGTACTGAAGCTATGATTCAGTTAAGCCATGAAGGTAATTCTTCAGTATTCTGTTCATTTTTTTTCTCTTGTCTCTCCTCTTGATTTCAAGTTTTTAACTGTTAATTATGATCTGTGAACTTTCATTCCAATTAGATGAAGAGTACAAGGACACAGTGGAATCAACTAGTGTATTTCTCTTGAGTTGCTGAACAACAGTAAAACATCAATCTTGTTAAAACTAGGAGCTATTATTGAGGACACCTAGACAATAGGTATTTATTTTTTCAATGTTTATTAATATTATATATATATTATATCATACTATTAATTGCAAACTTTGCTACAGAATATTTGTTTTATGTGACATATATATATAGTTCTATAGACTATACTGTAGTCGGTTGTTTTTAGATTTAGTCCCAGGGGCGGGCCCAGGCCTAAGGCCAATAGGGCCGTGGCCCTAGTCGCAGCCCAAATTTTTTTTAAGGAGTAACTCTTCCGCCCAACAAAGAAGCCCACTAAGACTAGGGCTAACCAGCAGAAACATCCGTCGCTCCTATCTCCGACTCGTCGAGCGCCGTCGCTTCCACTGCCTCCATCCCGTGCAGGGTGGCAGGCCCGTTCGTTGCGGCGGCCCGGCCTCCTTCCCGAGCTCCGGCCTCCTGCGTCCAGGGTCCGGCCTCCATCCCGTGCAGTTGACGACCTGACCTCACGGCGGCGCGGCCAGCCGAAACCAGCCAGTGCGCGCCCAGCCAACGCGGCGGCACACGCAGTGGCCACTGGGCGTGGCGACATGGCAGTGGCCAGTGGGCGCGGTCACGCGGCGGCGCGAGCAACGCAGCCTGGCTGCCGCAATGCGCCGGTGCCCTCGCCCAGTCGCCCCTCGGCCCCTCGCGCAAGTAGACAGGCAAGGCAGCTAGCGCGCAGCACAGGGCTGACCGGCGTCCGGCAAGCCTGATCCTGCTGGATTGCCCCCTGGCTCAGTACTGAAGCTGTGATTCAGTTAAGCCATGAAGGTAATTCTTCAGTATTCTGTTCATTTTTTTCTCTTGTCTCTCCTCTTGATTTCAAGTTTTTAACTGTTAATTATGATCTATGAACTTTCATTCCAATTTGATGAAGAGTACAAGGACACAGTGGAATCAACTAGTGTATTTCTCTTGAGTTGTTGAACAACAGTAAAACATCCATCTTGTTAAAACTAGGAGCTATTATTGAGGACACCTAGACAATAGGTATTTATTTTTTCAATGTTTATTAATATTATATATATATATATTATATCATACTATTAATTGCAAACTTTGCTACAGAATATTTGTTTTATGTGACATATATATATAGTTCTATAAACTATACTGTAGTCGGTTGTTTTTAGATTTAGTCCTATATATAAACTAGATTGTAAGCTGTTTTTTTGGCTTTTGGCCGCTACAATTTGGCCACTAGGATTTGGCCCTAGTCTTGGGCAAATCCTGGGTCCGTCACTGCACTTATAAGACTTTAACAATCGTATCAATAGCAGACGCGGCGAAGCGCGCTAACCACCCTTGTCTGTATCTATCCATCGGAAGAAAGACATGTGGAGGGTGGATTGAGATGTGGAGTATTTCAAAAAGTCATGTTCGAGCTCTAATTGTGTTGGTTTTCCCCACCACAGGATACTACTCGAACAACTGAAATCAACGGTACTGTTCGGTCGGTCATTTTTATGGTTGATTTCGGTTGTTTGAGTAGTATTTTGTGATAGAGGATAAGCCGAAGTACAGCTGATAAGCCGGCTGATAAGGTAAACGAACAGGACGACTCATTGATCTCGATGGGTGTGTTTGGTTTCCTGGTCTATTTCTAGCCTGGTTAGAATCTAAGCCTGAGTAGTTTTAGTCTACTTCCACCAAGTCAATCCCTAGTTGTTTGGTTGTCTACATTACGCAAGTCTGACTAGCAAATGATGTGTTTGGTTGTCTGATTTGCGTTGTATAGTCATGAAAGCACACAATTAGATTTGACACAATGAAAATTATATAAGCTGATGAGCGATCAAAGAATATTACTATAGTATTTGTCGAGCTAAGGTTGTGCTCGGGATAATAACACAACGTGAGATTGGGCATGGGTTGTGCTCAAAGGCAGATCTAGCACTCGGTTGGCCATGGTTTGATACCAACTCCTTATCGCTATCGAAGTATGGAGACCCTCGTAAGTCCCCTACAAGTTTATATCCATTGAAACTTAGAAAGAGAGGATAGATGTAGAAATAAAGAAGAGGAGTCTCTCCTGACACATGTTTCTAGATCCACCACTAGACGTGTTTGTGTCAAAGAAAAAGTTTGTTATATAGGTGGCAAGCATGCCTCACATGCCTATGAGTCATGATTTGAAGCGACACAAAGCATGAGAATGCTAGGCCATCATGACAAAACTTAAGTTCGTCATTGTTGACACTCCTTAATGGAATCACTCTAAGAATGAATCATATAAATAATAATATAGTAAAGGCACTAAAGAGTGTACGAGACACTACTAACTTCACTTAACGTCAAGTTGTCATCCCCAACATGAAGCTAGCAATGTAATTATATCAGGGCACTAGATTTAAAGATAAATATTTACCCGCAAGCGCACAGATAAATACACCCGTTGTAGAAGCATTTCACCCAAGCTAGTCTCAGGTATCATTATTTATATTTAGCCTACAGACTAATCAATTCAAAGCACGATGGTATTATACTAATGAGGACTTAACAACATTCATTATGGCACACACTTATAATAAAGACTGATAACACACTTATTACTCCAACAGGGATCAGGTTACAGAGTAAATGATAATGATAAATGATAACAGAGATCAGATCAATCAAAGATAATCCTAGAACAGTACTACCTAGCAAGTGATGATTAGAACAGACATTAATAAGAAACATTCCTAAGTTGTTCTAATTACAAGTCATAGCATACATTGATTAGTGCAAACATATTTGGCAATCATTGGCTAGGTCACATCATATTTATAATCAAGAGGCAACTCCATAGTAAAGGTGTCAAACAGAGTAACCCCTAAACCATGAGTTAACTGAGCCATACTAAACACTACATTCGGGAGGTGGAATACAAAGGACTCAACAGGAATATCACACCCGCGATCTACCACTCTATCCAGAACATAGGACGCATTCGCAGATAAACAATGTATAGGCACCACGCCTACACAACATCTATCACCCACCCGTTGTACTTTAAGATGAGCGCTATATGAACATGAGTATAAACATAAAGATGAACTATCTATGCCAAATATATAATCAAAGCAGACTATAAGCAATATAATTAAGAATATAATAGTTGATGTCTTAGTCATATCAATTGTATTGCTATCTAGAGCACAAAGATGAATAATAAGGTGAATTAGAGCATTGAGAAGAACTAAAGTACGAACTAGATCATGAACTAGAACAGGATTATGAACTAGAAGATGAACTAGACGATGAACAAGAACTAGACAATGAACTAGAACATAAACAATGATGAATTAGAAGAGCAATTATGAAATAGATCCATAATATTAATACAAGAGAGAAGATCTTGGTTTTACCGAGCCTTCTCGTGACTAGATCAGGAATCCAAGCGAAGCTTGCCTCCTCTAATCCTATTCTATCTAACTATTCTAGGTGGATGTAGTTCTAGGGCTTCCGATTGATCTCCCTCTGTAATGCTTGATGCTCTGATTGATAATGTCTGATAATGATCAAACCCTGATGCCTGGAGAGGGGGGTCTGGGGCTGTTTATATAGCCCTGAGCGATGATCTGTGGCCGTTAGATCAAACCGACTTAAGGTACGGCTAAGATGCATCCTAGAGGTCGGTGGGAGAACCTTCCAGAAGATAGAGTCCAGCGGGCCCCGGGGAGGACCGGTCGGTCCCACCTGTCATCCTCTCGCGGTGGTCGACCTCCTAGTATCTTCTTGTGTCCTCTGGAGTCTTCTAGAAACTTCCTGACGTGGCGGTGCAGTTATCTCCCGTCGGTTTCCTTCTATGGGAAGCTATCGGTGTTGATTTTCTCGTTTAGTCCCTACAGAATCATAGTTCACCAAAACTCGTGGAATATTGTCAGTTAAAACCCTAAACCTTTGTTGGTCATCAAATTCTTGCCCTTTTCATATTTATTTATCCCTTAATTATGATAGATAACTAGTGTCAACAGTCATCTATATTTGATTAACTCCTCACTCATACATAAATGGTAGTACATGCATGTGCTTCCATAATGCTATTCACACGATAAGATGCATAGCATAATTGTCCTCTAGGCGGTATGCAAGCATGCCTACTCTTACAAATTTGACCCCATCAAAATACCAATCATTCGTGGAATTATGGTTGGTGCCACTATGAACTTACGAAGTGACATAGTTTAGGATGATTCCACATGCAAAAGTGATTTCATATCCCTGGACATGTCATCGTCAACATAGAGACCCAAGAATATGGGCCTCGTTCCAACAACATGTCATGAAACCACTACGACAAAATGAATAAGGGAACATCTTAGCAGCACATTGTTAAATGTATCCTAGTTTCATCCCATGCTCTAGTGCTATGAAACCATGAATAAGAGAAGAGCATGTGAAAGGGTAAATAGAAAACCCAAGATATTGGGCCAAGGTCTTGCACCTTGACATACGATGAGATAATGCAGCCAAAGAAGGGTGGCAATGACCTAGGGAGGAGGAATGAGATCCTCTACAGTCAAGGACAACGACTGCTTTCTGCAGTCACGGACATCAGATCGTCCCCTAAGATCGAACGACTACCGGTTTCCACGAAGCTTTCATGTATTGTTTCATATTTGTTGTGTTGGGCCAGGCCCAATAAGACCTCGCCATCACCATCGTCGCATATGCGCTTCGCCTCTCTCCTCGCTGCCACGCCATGGCGCTCCGGCTTAACGGTACCCGCCATCCGCCTCCTTCCCCTCGTCCCGCGGCAGAAAGGTGTGGTCCTCCTGGATGCTACCGCTCGTAGCCGGTGCATCAGGTGTGTTCCCTGCTGAAAGGTCCAAATTGGCTAGAGGTGGGGTGAATAGCCTAATTAAAAATCTACAAAATCACTTAGGCAAACACTATTAGTATAACAAATGGCAAAGCTTTTTGTGCTAGCCTAAAAGTGTGTTGCAAGCCACCTATCCAACAATTCTACCTAATATTAGATAAGCCCGGCACTACCGCTCTGAGCCCGGCAGTGCCGCTCCCCGGCACTGCCGCCCTCAGCCCGGTACTGCCGCGCAGAGAGAGATCTGAGACTGTAATTCGAAATCCAGCCACAACAAACCAAATCTATATGAATGGAAATGTAGCACTTGGTTCACTGAACCAACAGAACCAACTCTAACAAGCCTAATATGTGACAATAAGTAGATCGGGCCAAACCCTAGAATCTATCACAAGCTCATGAATATGAAGAATGAAACTAAGTAAGCACAAGAGACAAGTGATTTATCCCGTGGTTCAGCTCGCCACCAAGGCTTGCCTACCTCCACGTTGTTGAGGTTGACCACTTAGGTCATGAGCTTTGCAACTCTACCTCGTTCTCAAGTCAAGGAACCAAATCCTTGAAGTGAGGGGTAATAATACTAGCTGCACAAGTGATTACAAACCTCCCTAGGCCGCCACACAAGTTGGCAAGGCTCTAGGGCGACGCCTAGCCGGCTAGGGTTCCAAGAACCCAAGAGTAATAGAGGCAAATCCACCGGCTATGGCTCAAATCAAGTGCTCTAGGAAGTAGATCTCAGCTAGGGCTTCTCTTTGATGAAGGTTTGAGCCTCTCAATCACTTGGAATCAATGGGAATCAAAGAATTGGTGAGAGGGAGGTTGAGAGCCTTCAATGGGGAAGAGAGGAGCTTGTCTGGAGGTAGGTGATGAGTTATGGTCGTGGATAACCGTTGGGGTGGCAGAGGGGTGAAGTAAATACCCCCTGCCTTTCAATGGCTGAAATAAGTCGCGGCAGTGCCGGCCGAAGCCCGGCAGTACCGCGGCCCGGCACTGCCGCGCTGCCCGGCACTGCCGCGCCAAGGGCGGCACTGCCGTGCCTACCAATCAGACAGGAAGAGATCTGATTTCAGTGCAGCTATCTGTGGTTAGAAAAATGGATGGCTTAGGTTGGTTTGAGCACATATCATTCAGCCATAGCAATGTATTTGCATTCCCCCTTGATAGTACGGCATTCCTAAAACTCAAATTCAAATTAAAAAAGCTCTTTGTAGCACTTTGAGTCCGGAACTGATGAAATATAGTATGAGGGGTCCACCAACGCGTATACACCATCCTTTGTTAACTTAAACCTGCTTGTCATCTTCATAAATCTCATTAGTCCTCCAATCGTGTTGTCATTATCACCAAAACCCACAATTAGGGCTTGATTGCACTTACAATCTCCCCCTTTTTGGTGATTGATGACAACACAATTGAAGCTTACAAAAGAAGGGTACAAAACTTGAGATTTAGAATCTTAGGTGTGAAACCTCCCCCTAAATGTGTGAATGAGAGCTGAAATCTCAAAATGGCATTAGAGACCAACATTCACATATTCAAAAGTGAGAAATAGGTTCAGTTTCACATCTAATAACTTTGTGGGGTGCAACTAAACTGTGTCAAGAATAATACGTGATGCGAATGACAGTTTAAGCACATCAGAGTGGTTTGCTACCTGTCAGCCAGAGCGGTACTGCCGCTCTGGGCGCGGCACTGCCGGAGCCCGGCACTGCCGGCCCTGGAGCGGCACTGCCGCTCAGGCTACAGACAGCAAACACAACGGAAATTTAAAACAGCCACAAAGCATAAACATCATCAAGAATAAACAAGATATGACAAGCTAGATAAACATACAAACGTACATGTCCACATCCAAGCCTAAGAAGTAGCATCATAGAGTAATATTACAAAAATAGAGTTTTGATCGAATCAAACTCCCTCACAACTCGCAACTACTAAAAGATGGGGACATGAAACTGAAAAAGTGTTGTACCCCCTTCTCTTCACCTAATTCTCCCCCTTTGGCAACAAGTCACCAAAAAGAAAGAAGTAGAGAGAAGAGAAGAGTGTCCAAACACTCACTCGTCATCCGAAGCGATCTTGTCCCACTGAACTTCTTCCTCCTCCTCATCATCATCATCGTCGTCGTCGTCGGACTCTACCACGGCCTTCCCATGGCGATGGGTGGTGCTGGTGTAGCGGGTCGAGGCACGTGTAGAACGACGGGGTGGCTCAGGCACTATCTCCTCCTGCTCCTCATCGCCATCTGAATCTATATCATCCGAGTCAAGGCTAGAGAGGTCGAAGTGAGGTGGAGAGCGGGGTGGAGGTAACGGCGAACGACCCGCTCGCTCTCGCTCTGCTCGCTGCTCAACGAGTGCCTGGTGAGCTGTCTGGGCTGCGTAGGTGCAAGTGGAGAAGATGGCCTTGATCCATTTGGCTAGCTTGCTCTTCTTCTTCCTCTGATAGGAAGGGCGAGAGCTCTCTGGCCTGTCAATTGCTGCTGCCCCTGCTGCTGCTGCCCTCTTCTTCTCCGCTCTGTATGGCTCATGCAACCCATCCTTGATGAAGGTGTAGCCGGAGACCATCTCAATCATGTACATAATGTAGGGGGCATAGAGAACTGCCTTCCTAGCATCCTCGGCTGCAACCTGAAGCTCAGTCCAAATAAAGCTGGATATCGAAAAGTGATTAGCCCCGGGGGCCATCCTAGCCAACATGTTCCTGCCATATCCATATAAGTTAGAATGGGACCTACTCTTTGGGTTGAGAGTCTGCCTAAAGAGGTTGTTCATCATGCAATAAAATCCTTTCAGTCCCTTGACCAACCCATCTGCCTTCCGAGGGTCCTCATACATGAAAGCAATCTCACTATCGGTCAGAGTCCTCTCATCATGCAGATTATCAAGCTCTCTATCCTCGCTGCCCAAACCGAGGATCCTACTAAAGGTCTGGAAGGTGACCTTGTAGTGACGAACCTCAGTCATCCAATGCATCTCCTCAACCACATTGTCAACATAAAGCGTTGCATGAAACTGATGGATGATCTCGGTGTTCCAATTATAGCTGAACCCCATCAAATCATACATATTTCTTGCCTTGCATGCAGCCACTACTCTGTTAATGTCATGGTCTGAAAGGACCGAATTAGCCTAGAGGGGGGTGAATAGGTGATTTTTAACAATCTGCAACTTCACAAACTAGAAGATGTAATTAGATATCAACCGGAGAGGCCGGTTTGTTTGGGTAGGTACTACCGGGTGTAGAACACCAGTACTACCGACACAAACAAACGGCACAACCGGGATCCTAAAAGGAACTACAAATCCAATGTAAGTGAACTATGTATGTAATACAAGAATCTACCCCACTTCCCTAAGTATGATAGATGGCAAATCTACTCTCACCGAGCCTTGGTAGCCTCCCTTGATGTAGATCGAGCCTTTCCAACCTAAGAAGAAGATAGGGATAGGAAGAACTCGAAGAACACAATAACAAGTGAAGTAGAGAAAATAGGGACAACAACAAGCACACGGGACACGCGATTTATCCCGAGGTTCGGCCAATCCACTAAGGAGTGCCTACTTCCTCGTTGTTGAGGTGACCACAAAGGTCGGAGTCTATTTCACCTCCTTGCCTCACTCAAGCAACCACAAAGGCTACGAGAGTTTCTCCACTAGAAATCTTAGGGTAATACAAACGCTTCGGGGAGCCCTCACAAGTAAATCAATACGGGCTACCACGAAGAACACCTAACCGGTTAGAGCTCAAAGAGCTCAAGAGTAAAAGACACAAATCAAGCTGGCTAGATGGAAACCAAGTGCTCAAGTCGTAGATCGAAGCTTCCCACTCTCTAATCTCACTTCCCTAGCTCAAATCTTGCAAGGGAATGAATCTCGGAGCAAAGGGGGAGAGAGAGAGGGGAGAAGTCAATGCTTGGAGAGTCTTTGTCTCGAGTTAGGTCAACAATAAGTGTAAGGAATGAGTGAGTGACCGAGGAAAGAGAAGAGAGGAAGCATTTATACTCCCTCAGTCCCGAGGCTGGTCGGTGGTACCGACCACCCATGGTCGGTACTACCGACCAGTTCACAACGGTCGCATAAAACCAGATCTGACCAAAAGGTCAACTACCGGCCTCAGGTCGGTACCACCGCGGGCGGTAGTACCGAGGTTATGGCGGTACTACCGCCAGGCCAAATTGGCCGCGAACAGAGAGCTCCGAAGATAGAGACTTGGTGCCTCGGAAACTACCGACCAGCGTCGGTACCACCGAGGGTCGGTAGTACCGAGGTTATGGCGGTACTACCGCCAGGCCAAAAGCGAGTCAGTCCAGAGAGCCCTGCAAACTTTGATTACCACCGGCCTTGGGTCGGTAGCACCGGGGGCGGTACTACCGAGGTAATGGCGGTACTACCGCCAGGCCAAATTCAGCGCGAACAGAGAGACTTGCAAACTTGGAAACCACCGGCCATGGGTCGGTACCACTGCGGGCGGTAGTACCGAGGTTATGGCGGTACTACCGCCAGGTCATTTTTGACCAACACAGAGAGCTTCGTAAAACCAGGTTACTATAGACCAGGGTCGGTACCACCGAGGGCGGTAGTACCGAGGTTATAGCAGTACTACCGCCAGGTCATTTTTGACCAACACAGAGAGGGTGTTTGAGCACTGCACGGAGAAGCTGTGGTCGGTACCACCGACCACCCATGGTCGGTACCACCGACCAAGGAAAAATACCCTCTATGTGTTCGTGATTGTGCGGTGTCTCTCAAGCGAACTATGGTTAGTCGATTTGAGCACTTTTCTCCACATCTAGCCAACCTACTTTGTGACCCTCTTCATAGTCCGGCTTACCTATAACTCAAGTTTAAAATTGAAATTTTAAACTACCACTTGAGCTAGGCATCTTTGTGTCCAAATGTATCCTACGTGCTTTGTTCACGAGATTTCAACGTTTCAAATCTTTCTTAGGACTAACACCTGCATACATGCTTTTACAAACCGGTTAGTCCCTAATTTGATTGTCATTAATTAGCCAAAACCCACATTGGGGGCGAATGCACTTTCAAACTCCCCCTTTTTGGTAATTGATGACAACCAACTTAGGCTTACGATTAAGGATAGAAAGAATTGAAGCTTTTGAATATCAAAATTTAGTTGAAGCTCCCCCTTAGTGTATGCTTTGGATATGAATTTCAAACCTTGATTAGAAAGCAAGGTTGCATACATAAGAACAAGAGCTCCCCCTAAATTTTGCAATCTGTGGGGTGCCTAAGGGTGTGTGACAACATCATATATATTAATTTTGTGATGCATGAACAATATGACATGGTGATCCACGAAACAATGAAATAAAGTAAAAACAACAAACACCATGACAAGATCATAAATAGAGAGGATGAACCAAACATGAATATAACATTAAGCATAAAAGATTTACATCCTCATTAACACATCACAAATACAAAGTGGCATACCACACTTAGTTCTCAAAGATTACCCTCTCTCACAGCTAGCTATTACATCAAGATAAGCCTAACACTCCCCCTTTGGCATCAAGAACCAAAACGGGTAGGCCAAGATAAGCAAAGAGCTAGTAATAGCCGCTGGAAGATCCACCATGATAAGAACCACCGAAGAGAGAGGAGTAGGCACTCTCACCAACATCACCACCAGGGAAGGACGACGAAGGGGCAGAAGGGTCTGGCGGAGGAGTAGAGCCACCAAAACCGCCACTCCCAGCTGGATTGGCGTCGGGTCCAGCAAAGCCCATGTACGAGCCGCCACCACCACCTTGGTATGATGTAGATCCGCCAGCAAAGGACGGACCCATACCATAGTCAGGGTAGAAGGGAGGAGGCTGATACTGAGGTGGAGGCTGCGGATAGTACTGAGGGGGCTGATATAGCATGGAGCTGTAAAAACCAGCCTCACCACCTCCGGGATACTGGGGCTGCTGCTGGTGACCACTATCAACATCATCATCATCATCATCGCCGCGCCGGGCTTGAGCATCATACTCAGCAAACGGATCTAGATGGGGTTGGACCGGAGAGCGCGGAGGAAGACCAAGATGCTGACGCACCTCCTGCTGATGCCGCTCGTCGCGATCGGCCTTGTAGCACATCCACTCGAAGATCTTGCCGAGAGCGGAGCGAAGACCGCCACTCCTACGCCTCTCACGACGCGGAGGAGGAGCGGTAGCAGGAAGAACATCTCCACTAGCCGGCACGGGACCAGGAGCCTCGCTAGGCGCTGCTGCTGCTGCTGCTGCTGGTGCTTCGTCGCCTACAACACCCTTGTCCTTGGTGATCGAAACAAACTTCCGAACACTGTAGTCCTTGATCGACCGGTCATACTCAAAGGTAGCTCCCACTACATGCTCAATGATGTGCATAAGATATGGAGCATAGGGCAGGAGCTTGTGAGGGTCATTGTAGACATCTGATATCTTCTGCCAGAGAAAATGTGAGATGCTAAAGCGTCCATCTGGCAAAGCAAACTGGACAAGGACCTTGGCAGCATCATCCCGCAGGTTGTCTTGATCTCCAACCTTTGGATCCCGAGTTAGACGCATTAAGTTGTTGAGCACATAGTAGGCAGGCTTCAGGCCAGGGACCTTGAAGGTTGCCTCGGCACCATCCATGTAGACACCTGAGTTCTGCAGCTGCTCGGTGTACATGCCCCCACCATACATCTCTGACATGCGAGGGGCATCCCTGTCCACATGGTCGAAGCCCAACAACCGGGCGAAAGTGACAAAGTTGCACCGGTAGTGGACCCCTTGGGTCATCCAGTGCAGCACCTGCGCCTCCTGATCAATAAAAAGGGTTGCCCAAAATTGACAAATTATCACCTGGTTGTAGTTGCGCTCACCAGAGACCAACCCCAAGATCCTCCACTCCTCTAGCCTCTGCACTAAAGCCTGAATCTCCTCTAAGTCCTTGTCTGTCAAGGAGCGGATAACCAGCCGCTTGTGCTCAAAGAGAGGGGGATGGCCCTTAGCATAGAAACCCTTCTAGAGGACTGTCACATAGTAGTCCTGCTGGAATCTCGACCAAAACCTCCGATCAACTAAATCATCTCTGATAAAGAGGTATGGAAACTCCTCACGCTGCCTCCTCATCAAGTTCCCCCGCTTCCTGTCAGAGTAATCAATTGGATTCCCAAGATGTGCGGGGGAGACGGCGGTCATCAAGGCTCCGGCTTCGGGGTGCAAAGGAAAAGCTCTGTTGATAAGAAGCAACCCTGAAGTCGGAGGAGAAGGCGGTCCAACGTGAGGATCGATGGAACGACCCTCACGATCAGGACCAGCCGGCGAAGCCACTCCGCCCACAATGACGCTATGCATGCGCCCGGGCGGACCAGCAACAGGGGGCGGAGGAGCAGCATGCCCACCACGGGCATGGCCGCTTCCACTACCCCTGGCACTATCCACGCTGCGACGACCTCCTTGGCCCCCGGACGAGCGTCCACGGACCTGACGAGGGAGTTCCTCCATACTCCCGCCGGCGGACCGAGCACGGCGCCCGGGATTGCGTCGCTGCGGCGCCGCTTGCTCGAGACCACCTTGTTCGAAGGCAGCATACTCCTCATCATCATCATCACTAGTGGTCTGAGCATGAGAGGGCCTCCGGCTCATCTAGAAAAAGATAGCAATGACCGAAGTGAGACAAAGGAGATGGAAAGACTACTTCAACGGATGTAGCAAAGACGACGATCGAAATCGGGGAGGAGAACGGCTCGCTGCGCGCGGGCGGTACTACCGACCCCAGGGGGCGATACTACCGACCGCACAGCAGCGTGCGGTTCCCTTCAATCCAATCTACCAAATCGCCATGAACTTGCAAACCATACATCCTAGAAGCATCTACACACTACATAGAACAATCCTACCAAAGGAATCGACCTAGAACAAGGTACATTTAGAGATCAGGCAAGAACACCCTAGTACCTTGCTACTCGTGAAGAAGAGGCCGAAAATCCAATGGAGGAAGAACTTCGGGCTTCAACAACACCACCAAGACGATCTCCACGCTCCAAAGCACCTTTCCACCGGAGAGATTTGGATTTGAGTGGAGGAGGAAGGAGATCGAGTGGAGAGAGGTAGGAGATGAGCGCGGCGGCTGCACGGGAAGAAGGCATGGGCAGGCGGTGGCGCGGTCAAACTAGATTGACTAGGGTTGAAAGGGATTCACCGCGCCCTTTTATACTCGGGTCAAACCCGGTCGGTGGTACCGCCCGTAGGGCCGGTACTACCGACGTCGGTACTACCGCCCCAATGGTGGTACCACCGACAGTACAAAAACAGAGGGATCAGAGAGGGATTCCAAGAGAGCCTTGTGTGGTATACTACACACAGTTCAAACATGTCCAGATTTCATATAACCAGTACATAGCCATGGACACAAGTGAAGTATGCAAAATAGATTTTGAAATCACACACAATATTTTGTCAAAGCATTTATCTAGGTCTCTATGTGAAAACAAATATGTGCGAGACATCAAGCCACGTTATGAGAATCAATGATATTTAGTTCACTCCTCAAAGCACAAAATCTTGACTCATCTAAAGGCTTTGTGAAGATATCGGCTAGTTGCTTTTCGGTGCTCACATGTCGTATTGCGATATCTCCTTTGGCTTCATGGTCTCTCAAGAAATGGTGTTGGATGTCTATGTGTTTTGTGCGAGAATGGTTTACGGGATTGTTTGCTAGTTTGATAGCACTCTCATTGTCACACAAAAGTGGATTTTTGTTTTCCTCACATCCGAAGTCTTTTAGTGTTTGCTTCATCCAAAGTAGTTGAGCACAGCAAGCGTCGGCCGCCACATACTCGGCTTCGGCGGTGGATAGAGCAACACTATTTTGTTTCTTAGAACTCCAAGACACCAAAGACCTCCCAATGAATTGGCAAGTCCCGGTAGTGCTCTTTCGGTCTACCTTGCAACCGACATAGTCTGAATCGGAATAGCCAAGTAGATCGAAAGTGGAGCCCTTGGGATACCACAAGCCAAGATTCGGAGTGTGCACTAAGTATCGAAAAATTCTCTTAACGGCCATAATATGACATTCTTTCGGATTAGCTTGAAACCTTGCACACATGCACACACTAAGCATGATATCGGGCCTAGATGCACAAAGGTAAAGTAATGAACCGATCATAGAGCGATATACCTTTTGGTCCACTGACTTACCATCCACATTTAGATCAAGATGTCCATTGGTAGGCATGGGGGTCTTGATGGGTTTGGCCTTTTCCATCTCAAACTTCTTTAGCATGTCTCTTGTATACTTGGTTTGATTGATGAACGTGCCATCCTTGAGTTGCTTGATTTGGAATCCAAGAAAGTACTTCAACTCACCCATCATGGACATTTCGAACCTTTTGGTCATGATCCTACTAAATTCCTCACAAAAGGCAACATTAGTACTACCAAATATTATGTCATCGACATATATTTGGCACACAAAGATATCATTATCAACTTTGCGAGTGAATAAAGTAGCATCGGCCCTTCCTATCTCAAAACCCTTTTTGAGTAGGAAGTCCTTAAGGCAATCATACCAAGCTCTAGGGGCTTGTTTGAGCCCATAGAGCGCTTTGTCGAGCTTGCAGACGTGGTTGGGGAATTTTGGATCCTCAAAACCCGGTGGTTGCTCCACATAAACCAATTCGGAGAGGGGACCGTTGAGGAATGCACTTTTCACATCCATTTGGTATAGCTTGAAATCATGGTGAGTAGCAAAGGCAAGTAATATACGAATTGACTCAAGCCTAGCTACAGGTGCATAAGTTTCCCCAAAATCCAAACCTTCGATTTGAGTGAAACCTTGAGCCACCAACCGTGCTTTGTTCCTTGTTACCACGCCATGCTCGTCTTGCTTGTTGCAGAAGACCCATTTGGTTCCTATCACATTTTGCTTGGGTCTTTCCACCAAGGACCAGACTTCATTCCTGGTGAAGTTGCTCAGCTCTTCTTGCATAGCCATCACTCAGTCCGGATCATCAAGTGCTTCTTCCACCCTAAGAGGTTCCAAAGAGGAGACAAACAAGTAATGTTCACAAAAACTTGCTAAACGAGAGCGTGTCGTTACCCCACGCCGTATGCTCCCCAATATGTTGTCAACGGGATGATCCCGTTGAACTGTATGATGAACTCTTGGATGTGGCACAAGTGATCTCCTTTGGATGGGTCCATCTTCATCATCTTCATCATATGTGTTGATGTCCCCATCTTCTTGTCGGACTTCATGTTGAGCTTGTGTTTGATCATCAACTTGATGTATCACTTGATCATCACCCACACTACCACCATTCGGAGTTGCGGAAGCATCATCATGCACATTTGGATGCACATGATGGATATGAGAATCTTGTGGAGTGTGTGATGGATCATCTTCATCATCTTCAATTTCAACGGGCCTCACATCACCGATTGCAAGCCTCTTGATAGCTTCGGATGGAGGCACGTCATTACCTGCAAGCTCATCATTGACTTGCTCCTTTTGGGAGCCGTCGGATTCATCAAAAGTCACGTCTACCATTAACTCAATAGTGCCAGCGGCATTATTAAATACACGATAGCCATGTTCGTTAGTACCATAACCAAGTAGAAAGCCCTCGTGTACCTTAGGTGCAAACTTTGAGCTTTTGGCCCTCTTGTTAAGTATGAAGCACTTGCAGCCAAAGACTCTAAAGTAGTGCACCTTCGGTTTGTTACCGGTTAGAAGCTCATATGGCGTCTTCCCTCTTAGCTTGTGAAGGTAGAGGCGGTTGATTGCATGACATGTCGTGTTCATTGCCTCCGCCCAAAAGCCATGGGAAGTCTTGTACTCATCCAACATAGATCTTGCGGCTTCAACAAGAGTTCTATTCTTCCTTTCCACAACCCCATTTTGTTGTGGGGTATATGGAATGGAGAACTCATGCTTGATTCCTTCTTCATCAAGATACTCTTCTATGTTGGTGTTCCTAAACTCGGTCCCATTGTCGCTTCTCACTTTATTGATCTTGATGTCAAACTCATTTTGTGCTCTTCTAGCAAACTTCTTGAAGATGCCTTGCATTTCACTTTTATCTGCTAAAAAGAACACCCAAGTGAAGCGAGAATAGTCATCAACAATAACGAAACCGTATTTGTTACCGTCGATGCTTTGATAAGCAACGGGTCCGATGAAGTCCATATGCAAAAGCTCCAGTGGTCTTGTGGTCGACACAATGTTCTTAATTGGATGCTTTGCTCCAACTTGCTTTCCGGCTTGGCACGCACTGCAAATTCTATCTTTCTCAAAAGAAACATTTGTTAGTCCAAGGATGTGCCCTTCTCTTTGAAGTTGGGCCAAGTTCCTCATCCCAACATGAGCTAGTCGGCGATGCCAAAGCCAACCTATGCTAGATTTTGCCATTAGACATGTTGTAGGTTCTACCTTACTAGTCGAGAAGTCAACTAAGTAAAATTTTCCCTTCAACACGCCTTTAAATGCAATAGAGGAATCTCTTCTTCTAGATATGGTCACACCCTTATCCGTAAAGAGACAATCGTAACCCATTTCACAAAGTTGAGAAACGGATAACAAGTTGTAACTCAACGAATGCACAAGTAATACATTAGATATGGAATTGTCAGTTGAGATAGCAATTTTACCCAAACCAAACACTTCTCCTTTACCATTGTCACCAAACACAATGTTGTTGCATGAGTCATTGCTTGGTTGGAAGGAGGAGAACATATCTTTTGCCCCGGTCATATGATTGGTGCATCCACTATCCAACACCCAACTTGACCCACCGGAGGCATATTCCTACAAAACAAGATTATGTTCTTGATTTAGGTACCCAAACGAGATTGGGTCCTTGGGGGTTAGTCACATAAGCTTTTGGTACCCAAACATTTCTCATAATTTCCCTCTTCTTGAGGGCACCAACATACTTGACAACTATTTTGCCATCATCACCCCAACAACACAAGTAATCACATGTATAGCTTCTTGATATGGGCTTTTGTTGCTTGGGGGCCTCCACTTGCTTCTCCTTGTTGATCTTACCATTAGCAAGTGGAGCCTTTGGACTGGCAACCTTGTTGGCCTTGTTCATTAGGTCAAAGAGAGGAACTCTTTTGTTAAAGTTAACAACAGGTACCCCATTGACCATCTTTCTACCATTGGCCTTACCACCATACCTATTGTACCCAATTCCATCCTTGATGGATGGGTGCCTTGCGGTCTTGAGGATATCTTTTGGTTGTTGCACCTTACACTTGCAACCATTCCTCAAGATCATGTTCAACCTATGAATCTCCATGTCTTTCTTTTCTATCTCAACAAGGTTAGTTGCACAAGCATTTATATCAAGTTTATAGCATCTTTTGCAACCATTACTAGTTGAAGTAGTAGAGCCATCGAAATCCTTAGAAGAGGTTGAAGAAGTGCTATTCCAAAGAGTGTTGTAGCTTAGTTCAAGAGTTTGATATTTATCTTGAAAACTTGTGAGGCTTTCTTGAACCAAGCTAACCTCATTCTTTAGGCTAGCAATTGAGTCATTGCTCGTGGAACACTCCTTAGCCAACTTCTTGTTAGAGTCATTGGCTAAAGATAATTCCACGGTCAATTTCTCAACCTTCAACTTCTCCTCAACAAGAGAGGCTTCTAATGCAAGGTTCTTTTCTCTCTCTTGAGAGATCAAGTCCCCTTGCAAAACAAGACTCTCATTCCGACTCTCCAACTTACTAAGCAATTTTAGTATTTTTGGTCCACCTTTCTTGCCAAATTTTCTAATTATGCTAAGCTCAAATTCATCCATATCATCATCACTACATTCATCGCTAGAACAAGTAGGAGAGTTAGATGATACCTTCTCATTCTTAGCCATGAAGCAAGAATGAGTGAAGTCATCCTCGTCGTCGGAGAGGCTCTCGAACAAGCGTGATGAAGTGGTCGATGTAGCCATGTTGGAGAAGAGGCTTGGAGAAGAAGTCTTGTGTATGGCAATGTTGGCCGCTCCCTTCTCCTTCTCCTTGCTCTTGCTCTTCTCTTCATCACTTGAATCATCTTCCGAGAACCATTCCTCACCAAGATGAGCTTCACCACCTCTTCTTCTTCTTTGCTTCTTGTCATCACTCTTGTTATACTTGTTCTTGTTCTTCTTTTGTGGACAATCGGCAATGAAATGATCATCCGCACCACACTCATAGCAATTACTTTTCTTGGACTTCTTGAAGTATCCACCTTTGCCTTTCTTGTACATCTTCTTTCTCATGAATCTTCTAAAGTTCTTCACGAGAAGGGCTAACTCATCATCGGAGTCTTCACTTCCTTCGCTTGAAGAGTCATATCGGGCCTTGCTTCCTTCTTCTTGGTTAGCCTTAAGTGCCATCACCTTCTTGTTGCTTGCCTCTCGATCTTCTATATCTTCATCATCCAAGACTTCATGATGCTTTATCTTGGCAAGCATCTCATGAGGTCCCATGCTCTCATAGTTAGGTCTCTCCATGATGATTGACGCAAGGTTCTTATTCTTCTTTCTATATGCTCTCAATAGCTTTCTTGCAGCTGAGTTGTCATCCCATTTCTTGTCTCCAAGAGCTCTAATCTTGTTGATCAAGGTCATGAATCTATCAAACATTTGTTGAGTGGTTTCACCACTCCTGATAGCGAAGTTCTCAATCTTTCCTTGAAGAAGCTCTATGTTGCACTTCCTCACACTTGCATCACCCTCATATGATATCCTGAGAGTGTCCCAAATCAACTTGGCATCTTCTATTCCATGTACCTTGTTGCTTTCTTCGGGCTTGAGGCATGATAGAATCAATGACGCAGCTTGGACATTTTGTTGAAACTCAATCACATCATTGTCCGTGAACTCTTGGCCTTCAACATGACTTGGTCCATTCTCTACAATTTCCCAAACTCTTGCGGCAAGAAGGTGTAGCTTCATCTTGTGTGCCCAATCATTGTAGTTGATTCCATCAAAGGCGGGTGGTTTGCCTAGATTGACGCTAGGCAATTGAATGACTTTGCCCATTTGACTATAGTCATAAGGCACTCTAGAGAACTCGTTGTCTCTCTTGCCTTTCTCTACATCTTCCTTCTTCTTGTCATCCTTGGGCGGCTGATTGTCACCGCTTCCGGATGATTCGGCTTTGCTGTCCAAAGCTCGCCTCAAACTCTCCATCTCATCTTTCATCCTCTTCATCTCATCTTCATGCTTCTTTGCTTGATCTTCAATTACCTGAGCAGTAACCTTCTTGACAATCTCATCAAGCTGTTCTTGACTTATGGTAGACATGATTCTCCCTTACGCGGTGAAGCGCTAACACAAGGGTTAGGCTCCGATACCAATTGAAAGGACCGAATCAGCCTAGAGGGGGGTGAATAGGTGATTTTTAACAATCTGCAACTTCACAAACTAGAAGATGTAATTAGATATCAACCGGAGAGGCCGGTTTGTTTGGGTAGGTACTACCGGGTGTAGAACACCAGTACTACCAACACAAACAAACGACACAACCGAGATCCTAAAAGGAACTACAAATCCAATGTAAGTGAACTATGTATGTAACACAAGAATCTACCCCACTTCCCTAAGTATGATAGATAGCAAATCTACTCTCACCGAGCCTTGGTAGCCTCCCTTGATGTAGATCGAGCCTTTCCAACCTAAGAAGAAGATAGGGATAGGAAGAACTCGAAGAACACAATAACAAGTGAAGTAGAGAAAATAGGGACAACAACAAGCACACGGGACACGCGATTTATCCCGAGGTTCGGCCAATCCACTAAGGAGTTCCTACTTCCTCATTGTTGAGGAGTCTATTTCACCTCCTTGCCTCACTCAAGCAACCACAAAGGCTACGAGAGTTTCTCCACTAGAAATCTCAGGGTAATACAAACTCTTCGGGGAGCCCTCACAAGTAAATCAATACGGGCTACCACGAAGAACACCTAACCGGCTAGAGCTCAAAGAACTCAAGAGTAAAAGACACAAATCAAGGCGGCTAGATGGAAACCAAGTGCTCAAGTCGTAGATCGAAGCTTCTCACTCTCTAATCTCACTTCCCTAGCTCAAATCTTGCAAGGGAATGAATCTCGGAGCAAAGGGGGAGAGAGAGGGGAGAAGTCAATGCTTGGAGAGTCTTTGTCTCGAGTTAGGTCAGCAATAAGTGTAAGGAATGAGTGAGTGACCGAGGAAAGAGAAGAGAGGAAGCATTTATACTCCCTCAGTCCCGAGGCTGGTCGGTGGTACCGACCACCTATGGTCGATACTACCGACCAGTTCACAACGGTCGCATAAAACCAGATCTGACCAAAAGGTCAACTACCGGCCTCAGGTCGGTACCACCGCGGGCGGTAGTACCGAGGTTATGGCGGTACTACCGCCAGGCCAAATTGGCCGCGAACAAAGAGCTCCGAAGATAGAGTCTTGGTCCCTCGGAAACTACCGACCAGCGTCGGTACCACCGAGGGTCAGTAGTACCGAGGTTATGGCGGTACTACCGCCAGGCCAAAAGCGAGTCAGTCCAGAGAGCCCTGCAAACTTTGATTACCACCGGCCTTGGGTCGGTAGCACCGGGGGCGGTACTACCGAGGTAATGGCGTTACTACCGCCAGACCAAATTCAGCGCGAACAGAGAGACTTGCAAACTTGGAAACCACCGGCCATGGGTCGGTACCACTGCGGGCGGTAGTACCGAGGTTATGGCGGTACTACCGCCAGGTCATTTTTGACCAACACAGAGAGCTTCGTAAAACCAGGTTACTATAGACCAGGGTCGGTACCACCGAGGGCGGTAGTACCGAGGTTATAGCAGTACTACCGCCAGGTCATTTTTGACCAACACAGAGAGGGTGTTTGAGCACTGCACGGAGAAGCTGTGGTCGGTACCACCGACCACCCATGGTCGGTACCACCGACCAAGGAAAAATACCCTCTATGTGTTCGTGATTGTGCGGTGTCTCTCAAGCGAACTATGGTTAGTCGATTTGAGCACTTTTCTCCACATCTAGCCAACCTACTTTGTGACCCTCTTCATAGTCCGGCTTACCTATAACTCAAGTTTAAAATTGAAATTTTAAACTACCACTTGAGCTAGGCATCTTTGTGTCCAAATGTATCCTACGTGCTTTGTTCACGAGATTTCAACGTTTCAAATCTTTCTTAGGACTAACACCTGCATACATGCTTTTACAAACCGGTTAGTCCCTAATTTGATTGTCATTAATTAGCCAAAACCCACATTGGGGGCGAATGCACTTTCACGGTCAGCCTTGCTCTCTAGATGCTCCCAATCAACATACTTCATGTTCAGAATCTTCTGCTTCTTGGCATTGTACAGGATTGAGCGATAGAAGTCAGAGTGGAACTCATTCCAGAACCTGTAATCAATGCCCATATCCTTCTGATAGTTGTATGGATTGAGCTGACGCTGAGACTTCACTGAGCTGAACTGCTGATAATAGGACACAGGCTGCCTGTCCTTGGTGTCCTGTGGAGGCCTCTCCTGCACGTCCTCTGTATATGGCTGCAAGTGTGCCCTGCTGACCTCTGCCAAGTGCTCTGGAGTGTTGGGATAGAGATCATCCCGAATCTGTCGCCCTTGCATCTGCAGGCGAGCCTCATCTCTGATCTGCTGCCTTGCTAACATATCTCCTTGGGAGCTAGAGCCACCTCGGCGAGATGGCTGCTTGCTCCTCCCCCTGAGCGGATCCATCCTCTGCTTGACCCTTCTCTCATCACCTCCTCCTCCCGACATCTAAAACATGGAAACTGTGAATTAGAAGACTGCATAAGAGCTGGTAGGTTATAGTGAGGCGATAGACTTTGATGGATAAGGTGTTACTTGGATCAAATCTCTGCTCGTGGTCCGGCACTGCCGCTCAGGGAGCGGCACTGTCGGGGCCCGGCACTACCGTGCTTAGCGCGGCACTGCCGCGTGGGCAGACCAGATCTGAGCTAGGGAACACCACATCCATCATCTCTACTACCTCCCTATCATCTACAAACCCTTCTACAACCTCTAAATACAACAACCATGGCGCATTTTACAAATCGGGAAAAACTTAGGGTTTGAGATTTTGAACCTTCACCTTGAGATGGAGAAGAGGGAAGGAGACCCTTGGAGAAGAGGAGATCGACGCAGCACCGAAGGAGATCCCCGAGCAGCACTTCCGAAGGCCGGAGTTGCCGGAGAACGCCGCCGGTGAGGAGGGTGACCGTGGTCCCCCTTGTCACCCGAGAGAGAAAGAGATAGGGAGAGGGAGAGAGAGTCACGGGTTGGATGAGAATGAGAGAGAGAGGGTGAAACCGTAGGGTAAGAGTAGAAAACGTTTTTCCCTTTGGTCCCACACGGTAACAAACTGATTCCTGCTGAAACGATAAGTCGCGGCACTACCGCGCCTGTCGCGGCACTGCCGTGGCCCGGCACTTCCGCGCCTGGCCCGGCACTGCCAGACAGTTACCAACAGAAAGGTTTATTCTCTAAGCTACTACATCTCATTCTTGGAGTGGACACGTACTGCTTGCATGTTATGACCAGAGACAAATATTCAATTCAAAATAATGGTCATCCCAAGCAAGTTTCTTTTTCAAAGATTTTGAAACACAATATGAAAGTTTTGAAATAGGTTTTACCTAGGTCAAACTAGTTGATCAATCAAGCATGCTAGGTTTCAAACTACGTTACGAGAGTCAAGTATATTTAGTTCACTTCTTAAAGCACAAAACCTTGACTCATCTAGAGGCTTAGTGAAGATATCGGCTAGTTGTTTGTCGGTGCTCACATGTCTAATTGCGATATCTCCTTTGATTTCATGATCTCTCAAGAAGTGATGTCGGATGTCTATATGTTTGGTTCTTGAGTGACTCACTGGGTTGTTTGCAAGTTTTATGGCACTTTCGTTGTCACACAAGAGTGGGATATGAGTAAAGTTACATCCGAAGTCACGAAGGGTTTGCCTCATCCAAAGTAGTTGTGCACAACATGCACCTGCTGCAACATACTCGGCCTCAGCTGTGGATAGGGCTACACAATTTTGCTTTTTAGAACCCCAAGACACTAAGGAACATCCAAGGAATTGACATGTCCCCGAAGTGCTTTTTCGATCTACTTTACAACCGGCATAATCGGAATCCAAATAGCCAAGTAGTTCGAACTTGGAGCCCTTAGGATACCACAAGCCAAGGTTTGATGTGTGAACTAGATATCTCAAGATTCTCTTAACGACCACTAGGTGACACTCTTTTGGGTTAGCTTGAAATCTAGCACACATGCACACACTAAGCATAATATCGGGCCTAGATGCGCATAAGTAAAGAAGAGAGCCGATCATGGAGCGATATACCTTGATGTCCACGGCTTTCCCTTCCACATTGAGATCAAGATGTCCATTAGTTGGCATGGGAGTTTTGATAGGCTTGGCGTTCACCATGTCAAACTTCTTCAACATATCATGGGTGTACTTGGTTTGGCAAAGAAAAGTCCCTTCCTTCAATTGCTTGATTTGAAAACCAAGGAAGAACTTGAGCTCACCCATCATAGACATCTCAAATCTCTTAGTCATGATCCTACTAAACTCATCACAAAAGGATTTGTTAGTACTACCAAATATTATGTCATCGACATATATTTGGCACACAAAGATATCTCCATTGACTTTATGAGTGAAGAGAGTAGGATCAGTTTGCCTATTTCAAAGCCTTGTTTAAGCAAGAATTCCTTAAGGCATTCATACCATGCTCTAGGTGCTTGTTTAAGCCCATAGAGCGTCTTTTGGAGTTTGAAGACATGGTTGGGGAACTTGGGATCTTCAAAACCCGGTGGTTGCTCGACATACACCAACTCTTGTATAGGACCATTGAGAAATGCACTCTTCACATCTATTTGATATAGCTTGAAGTTGTGATGGGCTGCATAGGCTAGAAGAATCCGAATGGCTTCAAGCCTAGCGACCGGTGCATATGTTTCTTCAAAGTCCAAGCCCTCTACTTGAGTGAAGCCTTGAGCTACCAATCTTGCCTTGTTCCTTGTCACCACACCTTCTTCATCTTGCTTGTTGCGGAAGACCCATTTGGTACCAATCACATTGGTATTTGGTCTTTCCACAAGTGACCATACTTGATTACGCTCAAAGTTGTTGAGCTCCTCTTGCATGGCCATCACCCAATCTGGATCTTCCAGTGCTTCTTCTACCTTGAGAGGTTCCAAAGAGGAAACAAACGAGTAATATTGACAGAAATTTGCCAAATGAGAGCGTGTCGTTACCCCCTTTCGAAGACTCCCAAGGATGTTGTCAACGGGATGATCCCGTTGAATAGTTTGCTTGAGCCTTGGATGATCTATGGGTTCTGCTACATCTTCAGCATCTTCTTCATCTTGCTCGAAGATGGGTTGTAGGTTCACTCCACAAAGTGGAGTGGCTTCAGCTGCCCTGTAAGTCCCCGGCACTGCTGGGCTCAGCCCGGCACTACCGGGTCCCGGCACTGTCGGGGTTGTGGCCGGCACTGCCGGGGACTGTAAGTTACCAGTCCCAGCAGGGGCTTCAGCTTGAGGACCATCCTGATCTGTAGCCTGCTGTTCTTGTGGTCTAATATCACCAATGGCTAATTGCTTGATTGCTTCGCAGGGTGGTTCCTCATTACCTACAACAACTTCATCAACTTGCTCTACTTGAGAGCCGTTAGTTTCATCAAACGTCACGTCTATCGCTATTTCAACCTTGCCGGAGGCCTTGTTGAAAACACGATAGGCATGCTCGTTTGATCCATAACCGAGAAGAAAACCTTCATCAACCTTAGATGCAAACTTAGAGGTTTTGGGCTTCTTGTTCAAAATGAAGCATTTGCACCCAAAGACTCTAAAGTAAGACACCTTTGGCTTGTTACCGGTGAGCAGCTCATAGGAGGTCTTCTTTCTTCTCTTGTGGAGGTAGAGGCGGTTGATTGCATGGCAAGCGGTATTGACGACTTCGGCCCAAAAGATGTCTGGCGTCTTGTATGCATCCAACATCGTTCTTGCCATGTCAATGAGTGTTCTATTCTTCCTCTCCACCACACCATTTTGTTGAGGGGTGTATGGAACTGAAAATTCATGCTTGATGCCCTCTTCATCAAGAAACTCTTCCACTTGGGTGTTTCGGAATTCGGTTCCATTGTCACTACGAACTTTCTTGATGTTGAAACTGAATTCCCTTTGAGCTCTTCGTACGAACATCTTGATCTTCTCTTGCACTACACTCTTGTCATGCAAAAAGAATACCCAAGTGAAACGAGAAAAGTCATCAACAATAACAAGACCATGTTTGTTACCGCCGATGCTAAGGTAGGCAACCGGTCCAAAGAGGTCCATGTGGATCAACTCTAATGGATGAGTAGTAGTGTCATAGCTCTTTGGTGGGTGTGGTACGCCTACTTGTTTTCCGGCTTGGCAAGCTCCACATACTCTGTCTTTCTCAAAATCAACATTTGTTAGTCCTAGGATGTGGTTGTCCTTTTGAAGTTTGGCCAAGTTCCTCATCCCAACATGAGCTAGTCGGCGATGCCATAACCAACCCATGCTAGATTTTGCCACTAAACAAGTCTCAAGTTTGGCTTCACTTTTGTTGAAATCAACTAAGTAAAGCTTCCCTTTTAAACGACCCGTAAAGACAATAGAGGAATCCTCCCTTCTAAAGACTTCCACACCCTCATCCGTAAAGAGACAATTAAAACCCATTCCACACAATTGTGAAACGGATAGCAAGTTGTAACTCAACGAATCAACATGTAAGACATTAGTAATTGAATGCTCAAGTGTGATAGCAATTTTACCAAGACCTAACACATCCCCCTTGGAGTTGTCACCGAAAATGATGTTTTCGCTTGCATTTGAAGTTGGGGAATATGATGAGAACATACTCCTTTCTCCGGTTATATGATTTGTACATCCACTATCAAGCACCCAACTTGATCCACCGGAGGAGTATGCCTGCAAGACAAGTTTAGTTCCTAGGTTTAGGTCCCCAATTGATATTGGGGCCTTGCAAGTTAGTCACAAGTATCTTAGGAACCCAAATACACTTGTCGGCTGTACTCTTGTCATCACCAACATATTTTGCAACAACTTTACCACTGTTGTTGTGTCCTAATATGTAACAAGAGGACATGCTCTTCCTTGGGGCTTCTATCTTGGGTTGATGTGCAAACTTGTTCTTTGTTACCCAAATAGATTCCTTTGGTTTCTGAGATTCTTGCTTTGGGTTGGGCACCTGCTTTTGCTGTATGTGAGATTGAGCAGAAGGTAAACTGGTAGCCTTCCCTTTCTTGGGGCGCGGCACTGCCGGCCTGGGGACGGTACTGCCGGGGCCCGGCACTACCGCCTTCTGGCGCGACACTGTCGCGGTCTGTGCAGGCTGAACTGTACCAATCTGACCCTTCTTCTCAAACCTCACACACTCATAGCCATTCACTGTCCTTCTTCCATTAGTCTTGGCTCCTTTTTCGTGCCCCAACCCATCCTTTATGGAAGGACGCCTTCCATTCTTGAACTTGGGTTTGCTCTTCTCTTGAGTCTTCTCATTTGCACTTGTGGGAGACTTGACACAACCATTTGCAATGATATTTGTCAATCTTGCTATCTCCTTTCTCATGGCCTCCATGTTCACAAGGTTAGTGGAATAGACATTCAAATCAACATTATAGCATTTTCCACAACCTTCACTAGTGGAGGGAATAGAGGTGACATTTGCTTTAGGGAGAGTTGAGTTGCTTTCCCAAAGAAGATTATATTGCAACTCAAGTTCTTTGTGCTTTTCATCTAAGCCACAATACTTTTCCTTGAGTGCAATATGAGCCTTCTTTAGGGAAGCATGTTCATCTTGCTCTTTGGCCAAGGCCTCGTGCAAGACATCCAACTCACTTCTCTCTAATGCAAGAGCTTCCTTGCAAGCAATGTAGAGGTCCTCTTGTTTGATGAGAGCATCCTCACTTATTGCTAGCTCGGCTTGTACACTTTTTAGTTCCTCCATTAGCTTAGTGATAAAGAGTTTGGTTTTCTTGTCCAACCTTTTAGTTATCATATTTATTTCTTCATCACTAGAATCATCATCACTAGAGGAATCACTAAGTTCACTACTAGAGATGTCACTAGGTGGAAGAGAGGTTTTAGAAGTGTGAGCCTTTTTCACCTTCTCTTTCTTGGCCATGAGACAAGTGTGGGAGTTGCAATCATCATCATCGGACAAGTTGTTGAATAGTCTTGGTGAAGGAGATGACTTTTGAAATGCTATTGTTGCTATCTTCTCATCTTCTTCACTTGAGGTTTGTGCGGTTGAATCCCATTCATGTCCAATGTGAGCTTCTCCCATGTATCTCTTGTTGTGTTTCTTGTAAATGCCTTTGTCATCTTTCTTGCCCTTGTTGAAGTTGTTGTCCTTCTTCTCATGTGGACAATGTGCTATGAAATGATCGGTGCTTCCACAATTGTAGCAAGTTCTTTTCTTTTTGTTTGGAAACCTTCTCTTCACAAACTTGTAACCTTCCTTCTTGAGCCCCTTGCGGTATCTTCTCATGAAAAGAGCTATATCACCAATTTCTTCAAATTCTTCACCATCACTTTCACTTCCACAAGATGATGATGTGCTGTCCTCAACTTCAATTTTCTTCTTTTGTTGCTTAGGCTTGCTTGTAGAGGCTTGCTTGCTTGATTTTGCCTTGCTTGATGTTGCTTGCCTTGATGGCTTGCTAGCCTTAAGTGCCACATCCTTGATCTTCATCCCATCTAGCCTAGCTTGCAACTCTCCAAGCTTCCTTCTCTCATTTGCCTCTTCTCTTTGCATATCAAATGTGATAATCCTTCCAAGCACATCACTAGGTGTGAATTGCTCAAACTTCTTCTTGTCCCTAATCAATGTCACTACGGTCTCATTCCTAGGTGAGTATGCCTCTAACATGATCTTCACAACCTTGTGATCATTGATTTCATTTCCACCTAGCCCTCTAATCTTGCCAACAATCACCATCAATCTATCAAACATCTCTTGTGGACCTTCACCATCACAAATCACAAACCGGTTGAGCTTAGCCATCAACAAGTCAATCTTGGATTGCCTCACCTTGTCAACCCCTTCATGAGCTATATGCAATGTGTCCCAAATCTCCTTTGCAACCTCAACTCCCATGACCTTGTTGTACTCATCACCATCCAAGGCACTAAGTAACACACTAGTGGCTTGGGTATTGAGATGAATGTTGCGGAATTCATCTTGAGTGAGGCTCTTTGGATCAACCGGTGCTTCAAGTCCATTGTGCACTATCTCCCAAATACCTGGATGGAGACCAATAAGATAGGTCTTCATAATGTGCTTCCACTTGGCAAAGTTAGTCCCGTCGAAACGAGGTAACTTGCCCGCGGGCACATTGATGAGAGGCCTAGAGTCATGGTTAGTCATAGAAGAATAGTTAAAGGATACTTCTTTATATGACTTCTTCATCTCCTCCTTCTTCTTGTTGTCCTTGCGCGTGTAGGAGAAGTGATCGTCTCCATCTTCGGTGCTACTTGAGTCATCACTCAAGTTCACACTCTTCTTTGCTTGGAACTCTTCCTCCTTCTTTTCTTCTCTTCTCTTGGCTCTTTCTTCTCTTCTAATCCTTCTCTCTTCTTTTCTTTGAGCCTTTTCTTCTCTTGCTTTGTGAGCCGTTGCATCTTCTCTTGCTTTGGCTCTTGCTTCTCTTCTCAACCTTCTTTCCTCCTTTCTTCTTGCGAGCTCTCCGGCCGACACATCCCTTTGAGGGAGTGCCTTCTCACTTGTTGTGGAGAGGCTTTCATTGCTGCTAGCGGTGTGCATTTCCACTTCGGGTGTGGGTTGCACAACGCTAACGTTACCCGTTCCTCCGTCGGTGGCCATTCTCTCGCACAGTGAAGTGCTGCTGAGAGACCAGGCTCCGATACCACTTGTAAGGACTTGCGTGGCCTAGAGGGGGGTGAATAGGCCTGTCAAAAATCACAGCTCAAAACTTAATTAGATAAGCCCGACACTACCGCTCTGAGCCCGGCAGTGCCGCTCCCCGGCACTGCCGCCCTCAGCCCGGTACTGCCGCGCAGAGAGAGACCTGAGACTGTAATTCGAAATCCAGCCACAACAAACCAAATCTATATGAATGGAAATGTAGCACTTGGTTCACTGAACCAACAGAACCAACTCTAACAAACCTAATATGTGACAATAAGTAGATCGGGTCAAACCCTAGAATCTATCACAAGCTCATGAATATGAAGAATGAAACTAAGCAAGCACAAGAGACAAGTGATTTATCCCGTGGTTCAGCTCGCCACCAAGGCTTGCCTACCTCCACGTTGTTGAGGTTGACCACTTAGGTCATGAGCTTTGCAACTCTACCTCGTTCTCAAGTCAAGGAACCAAATCCTTGAAGTGAGGGGTAATAATACTAGCTGCACAAGTGATTACAAACCTCCCTAGGCCGCCACACAAGTTGGCAAGGCTCTAGGGCGACGCCTAGCCTGCTAGGGTTCCAAGAACCCAAGAGTAATAGAGGCAAATCCACCGGCTATGGCTCAAATCAAGTGCTCTAGGAAGTAGATCTCAGCTAGGGCTTCTCTTTGATGAAGGTTTGAGCCTCTCAATCACTTGGAATCAATGGGAATCGAAGAATTGGTGAGAGGGAGGTTGAGAGCCTTCAATGGGGAAGAGAGGAGCTTGTCTGGAGGTAGGTGATGAGTTATGGTCGTGGATAACCGTTGGGGTGGCAGAGGGGTGAAGTAAATACCCCCTGCCTTCCAACGACTGAAATAAGTCGTGGCAGTGCCGGCCGAAGCCCGACAGTACTGCGGCCCGGCACTGCCGCGCCAAGGGCGGCACTGCCGTGCCTACCAATCAGATAGGAAGAGATCTGATTTCAGTGCAGCTGTCTGTGGTTAGAAAAATGAATGGCTTAGGTTGATTTGAGCACATATCATTCAGCCATAGCAATGTATTTGCATTCCCCCTTGATAGTACGGCATTCCTAAAACTCAAATTCAAATTAAAAAAGCTCTTTGTAGCACTTTGAGTCCGGAACCGATGAAATATAGTATGACGGGTCCACCAACGCGTATACACCATCCTTTGTTAACTTAAACCTGCTTGTCATCTTCATAAATCTCATTAGTCCTCCAATCGTGTGGTCATTATCACCAAAACCCACAATTAGAGCTTGATTGCACTTACAAGTTTAAAATTTCAATTTTAAACTTGAGTTATAGGTAAGCCGGACTATCAAGAGGGTCACAATTTATGTTGGATAGATGTGGAGAAAAGTGCTCAAATCGACTAACTATAGTTTGCTTGAGAGACACCGCACAAATACGGACACATGGAGGGTTTTCTGTGCGGGCGGTAGTACCGCCCATGGGTGGTCGGTAGTATCGCCCGTGGCTTCCCGCGCAGTGCTCAAAACACCCTCTCTGTGTTGGCTCAAAAATGGCCTAGCGGTAGTACCGCTATAGGGCCGGTACTACCGCCCCCGGTGGTACCGACCCTGGCCGGTAGCAAGTCAGATTTGCTAAGCTCTCTGTGTAGATTCAAAATGACTTGGCGGTAGTACCACTATAGGGCCGGTACTACCGACCCTCGGTGGTACCGATCCTGGTCGGTAGAAAGACAGATTTGCGACGCTCTCTGTGTAGATCAAAAATGGCCTGGCGGTAGTACCGCCATAGGGCCGGTACTACCGCCCCCGGTGGTACCGACCCAAGCCGGTAGTAACAAAGTTTTGCAGGGCTCTCTGTGCTGACGCGTTTTTGACTTGGCGGTAGTACCGCCATAGGGCCGGTACTACCGACCCTCGGTGGTACCGACCCTGGTCGGTAGTAACCGAGGGACCAAGTCCCTAACTGCGGAGCTCTCTGTTCGCGGCCGATTTGGCCTGGCGGTAGTACCGCCATAGGGCCGGTACTACCGCCCCTCGGTGGTACCGCCCCGTGGCCAGTAGCTGACTTTTAGGTCAGATCGAGATCTGTGCGCTTGTCAGTGGCTGGTCAGTGACTGGTCGGTACTACCGACCATGGGTGGTCGGTACTACCGACCAGCCTCGGGACTGGAGGACTATTTATAGCCCTCCACTTGTCTTTTGACCGTTACCCACTCATTCCATTCATTCATTGCGACCTACTTTCAGACAAAGCTCTCTCCAATCATTGACTACTCCCCTCTCTCTCCCCCTTTGCTCCTAGATTCACTCACTTGCAAGATTTGAGCTAGGGAAGTGAGATTAGAGAGTGGGAAGCTACGATCTACGACTTGAGCACTTGGTTTCCATTTAGCCGGCTTGATTTGTGTCTTTTACTCTTGAGCTCTTTGAGCTCTAGCCGGTTAGGTGTTCTTTGTGGTAGCCCGTATTGATTCATTTGTGAGGGCTCCCCGAAGCGTTTGTATTACCCTGTGATTTCTAGTGGAGAAACTCTAGTAGCCTTTGTGGTTGCTTGAGTGAGGCTTGGAGGTGAAATAGACTCCGACCTTTGTGGTCACCTCAACAACGAGGACGTAGGCACTCCTTGGTGGATTGGCCGAACCTCGGGATAAATCGCCGTGTCCCGTGTACTTGTTGTTGTCTCTACTTTGCATATTACTTGTGTTCTTCGTGTTCTTCCTCTCCCTATCTCTTTCTTAGGTTGAGAAGGCTCGATTCACACCGTGGAAATCAACCAAGGCTTGATAAGGCTAGAATCGCTGTGTATCTTACTTAGGAAAGTGGGGGACATACTTGTATTACATTCATAGCTCACTTACATTGGATTTGTAGTTCATCCTTAGTATCCGGGTAGTGTCGTTTGTTTGTGTCAGTAGTACCGGTGTTTCACACCCGGTAGTACCTACCTAAACAAATCGGCCTCTCCGGTTGTTATCTAACTACACTTCTTAGTTTGTAAAGTTTCAGATTGTTTAAAATCACCTATTCACCCCCCCTCTAGACTGATTTGATCCTTTCAATTGGTATCAGAGCCTAACCCTTGTGTTAGCGCTTCACCGCGTAAGGGAGAATCATGTCGACCCTAAGTCAAGAACAACTTGATGAGATCGTGAAGAAGGTTTCTGCTCAGTTGATGGAAGATCAAGCAAAGAAGCATGAAGAGGAAATGAAGAAGATGAAAGATGAGATTGAGAGCTTGAGGCGTGCTTTAGACAACAAGGACGAATCATCAGGAGAAAAGCCGCCACCACCCAAGGAAGACAAGAAGAAGGATGGTGAAGAGAAAGGCAAAAGAGACACCGAGTTCTCTAGGGTGCACTATGACTATAACCAAATGGGCAAAGTCATTCAATTGCCTAGCGTCAATCTAGGCAAACCACCCGCCTTTGATGGAATCAACTACAATGATTGGGCACACAAGATGAAGCTACACCTTCTTGCCGCAAGAGTCTGGGAGATTGTTGAGAGTGGACCAAGTCATGTTGAAGGTCAAGAGTTCACTGACAATGATGTGATTGAGTTTCAACAGAATGTTCAAGCCGCATCATTGATCCTATCATGCCTTAAGCCTGAAGAAACAACAAGGTACATGGAATGGAGAGTGCCAAGAAGATTTGGGACACCCTCAGGATATCATATGAGGGTGATGCAAGTGTGAGGAAGTGCAGCATAGAGCTTCTTCATGGAAAGATTGAGAACTTTGCTATCAAGAAAAGTGAGACCACTCAACAAATGTTTGATAGATTCATGACATTGGTCAATCAGATTAGAGCTCTCGGAGACAAAAAGTGAGATGACTACTCAGCTGGAAGAAAACTATTGAGAGCATATAGAAAGAGGAACAAGAGTCTTGCATCAATCATCATGGAGAGACCCAACTATGAGAGCATGGGACCTCATGAGATGCTTGCCAAAATAAAGCATCATGAAGTCTTGGATGATGAAGCTCTAGAAGATCAAGAGGAAAGCCACAAGAAGGTGGTAGCTCTCAAAGCTAATCAAGAAGAAGGAAGCAAGGCCCGAGATGACTCATCAAGTGAAGGAAGTGATGACTCCGATGATGAGATTGCTCTCCTTGTGAAGAACTTCCGAAGATTTATGAAGAAGAAAATGTATAAGAAGGGCAAAAGTGGATACTTCAAGAAGTCAAAGAAGAGGACATGTTATGAGTGTGGTGCGGATGATCATTTCATTGCCGATTGTCCACAAAAGAAGAACAAGAACAAGTATAGCAAGAGTGATGACAAGAAGCTAAGAAGAAGAAGAGGTGGTGAAGCTCATCTTGGTGAGGAATGGTTCTCGGAAGATGATTCAAGTGATGAAGAGAAGAGCAAGAGCAAGGAGAAGGAGAAGGGAGCGGCCAACATTGCCATACACAAGACCTCTTCTCCAAGCCTCTTCTCCAACATGGCTACATCGACAACTTCATCACGCTTGTTCGAGAACCTCTCCGACGACGAGGATGACTTCACTCATTCTTGCTTCATGGCTAAGGATGAGAAGGTATCATCTAACTCTCCTACTTGTTCTAGCGATGAATATAGTGATGATGAAATGGATGAATTTGACCTTAGCATAATCAGAAAATTTGGTAAGAAAGGTGGACCTAAAATCATAAAGTTGCTCACTAAATTAGAGAGTCGGAATGAGAGTCTTGCTTTGCAAGGGGACTTGATCTCTCAAGAGAGAGAAAAAAACCTTGCATTGGAAGCCTCTCTTGTCGAGGAGAAGTTGAAGGTTGAAAAATTGACCGTGGAATTATCTTTAGCCAATGACTCTAACAAGAAGTTGGCTAAGGAGTGTTCCACAAGCAATGACTCAATTGCTAGCCTAAAGAATGAGGTTAGCTTGGTTCAAGAAAGCCTCACAAGCTTTCAAGATAAATATCGAACTCTTGAACTAAGTTACAACACTCTTTGGAATAGCACTTCTTCAACTTCTTCTAAGGATTCCGATGGCTCTAGTGCCTCAACTAGTAATGGTTGCAAAAGATGCTATAAAATTGATATAAATGCTTGTAAGGTTGAGGTGGCAACGACGAGGCAACATCGTGAGAAAGGAAAGAGAAGAAAGAAGAGGACAAATGTTAGAAAAGGATAGGACTGCGGTGCGACAGTAATACATGGACGACAAAGATACCTATGAGAGTCACCCCGTTCTTTTGGGCTTATCAGCTGTACTTCAGTTTATTCTCTCTCATAAAATACTATTGAAACAACCGAAATCAGCCATACAAACGAACAACCAAACAACACTAGTATCGATACTCGATAGGCTAGGTGTTGTTTGGTTGGTCGTTTTTATGACTGATTTTGAGTGTTTTCAATAGTATTATGTGAGGGAGAATAAGTCGAAGTACGACTGATAAGTCGATTGATAAGTCGATTGATAAGAGAAAAAAACGGAGCATGAATACATAAGGGAAAAACAAAGAAAAAAAACACACGTCACTACTATTTCTAACGTTTGTGAGATCGTAGTTTATTTAGTCGAGACAACAAGCGAGTGAGGTTTTGTAACCTTGTTTATATATACTTTTGTAACTAAAAAATATTTGTTGTAAAAAAACTAAAAAATATTAGAATATATCATTTAATTTTTGTAATGTATATAGTTTGTACTTTGCAAAAGAGGAAAAAATAAACCTAAGTGCGATGAACAAGTCGACCAGGAGAGGAAGTTGAACTAGTTGCTGAGCGAAGAAGCAAAAATCCTATCAATAGCCTGACATTATTAGTCTTGCGCGTCCACCCCTGTGCTTTTCGCTAGTTTGGATTCGGACTTCCTGAACTCCGCCGATTCCTTCCTCGTCCTCCTCTTCCCCAGCCGCCGCCGCCGCCTCATCTCATCTCATCCTCATCGCCCACCCCCGCTCCGCCCCCCGGGATCGTCGATGGCGGCGCCGGCGATGTGGCAGCCGCAGGAGCAGGGGCTCCGCGAGATCTGCACCCTCCTGGAGGCGCACATCTCCCCCAACTCTGACCAGGCCCGCATCTGGCAGCAACTCCAGCATTACAGCCAGTTCCCGGATTTCAACAATTACCTTGTTTTCATCCTGGCCCGCGGAGAGGTGAGCCTTCTTTTCCTCCTTGATGTCAGCTTCACCGCAATCGCTCTCTGGCTTCTTCTGATCGCCGCGCCGTCAGCAAAGTCTAGGGTTTTCTCCGATGCTACTAGATATTTGAAGCTTGTTGTTTGACTCCATAGTCCCCTAGGTCGCCACTAGAGTTTAGCGCTTGGATCCCACGTGGTAACTTCTAATCCAAATCGATATTGATATCCTGGTGTTTTAGTGGAAATAGTAACGTACTCTATGTGTGCTATTTGTGTACACACAAAGGCGGAAAAGATGCGCTGGCGATCAAGCTAAAATTTCATTGCGGACATAAGGCTACCTACCTATAAAGCATTTCAGTTTCATTCAGTGGTAATTTGAATCGTCGTGATGTGTCGTTGGAGGTTCAAGTAGGGCTTAGCCTGCGCAGACATGTGCCGATGCATCATCGCTTGTTTCCATGCTAATCTTTATGTCTACTTGCTGCTGCATCATCGCTTATTGTTGGTAATGACTCAAATTGCCCAGAATATTTAAACTGCAAATCATGTGATATTTTTAGAATCCTCGGCCAGTCATGTGTCCACCTCAAAATCTTGCCCAGATGGCTAGTTATTTGGCCTACTTGAGTTCTAGTAGTGTTTGAGTTTCGACTGGTGATGCTCCCACAGAGATTTAAGTAACCACTGGACGTGAGTGGCTGCTTGCTCCCACTGTCTAAAACATTTCCTTGTACTTAGTGATACAGATGATAGGAAATATCTATACTTTCTTTTTTTTGCTTTGAGGGGTTGGATGGAGACCACAGCAGAAACCATATGGTAGCGTTGGCGTGATCTAGACTCTGGAATGATGACGGCAAAAAGTCATTCAAAGGACTGCTACTTACTTTAACTTTCTGCCTACGGTTTGTTTTGGTTAGTACCGAATTTAGTTTCACGTGTGATCAGCAAATATAAGAAACAGTGATAAACAATGAATTGAATCAACAAGAGTGTCATTCAATCATAGAGTTAATGTGGGATGAAAATTGTGGATTGTGTGCTTCCCCTGTGTTCTTTTCCTCGCTTATTCGTTCTAAAACCTTTCGACATTGGGATGTCTTTTACAGGTAGCCATGCATGTAGTTCATAAACTATCAAACTTGTTATGGTGCAAAATTCTCTTTTGATATGACTATGCTTGTAGGTCCAGCTATTTTTTCTTTGGCATATCTGACATCTGGTGTTTGTACCAGGGGAAATCTATTGAAGTTAGACAGGCAGCTGGTTTACTGCTGAAAAACAATTTGCGAACGACTTTCAGTTCCATGCCACCTCCGTTTCAGCATTATGTTAAGTCTGAGCTGTTACCATGTATAGGGGCAACCAATAGGGCAATTAGATCCACAGTTGGAACAGTAATCAGTGTACTTTTTCAAATTGTACGAGTTGCTGGATGGATTGAGTTGTTTCAGGCACTCCATAAGTGTTTGGATAGTAATGACCTGGATCACATGGAAGGTGCTATGGATGCGATATACAAGGTAAATGTGCACTCCATGCATTAAACCGGCATGATATAGTTTATCTTACAATTTGCATTCTCAAAATCTTTATTTCTGATGACAGATCTGTGAGGATGTCCCTGAAGAGCTCGATGTTGATGTTCCTGGTTTGTCTGAACGACCGATCAATGTGTTCATGCCAAGAATACTGCAGGTCTATATCCAACATCCAGAAATAGCCAATTGCATACCTACACAATTGACACTCTGACTTCCTCTGTGTAAATGGTCATATTTATGTCTTCGTATACCAGTTGTCTATAATTCAGCTAAACGCATCTGTGGTGGCATGTAGATGCTTGAACAGTCTGGTTTAACATATTTATAGGGTTTCCTTCTGATACATGCTGTTTTTTTTTCTTCCTTCAGTTTTTCCAGTCACCACATGCAACTTTGAGAAAACTATCATTGGGTTGCGTAAATCAGTACATAGTAGTGATGCCATCGGTAAGTGTCCTAGCCTCATCTTCAGCTTATCTTACTCAACACTTTTGACTCACTTTTCGATTTGCACAGGCACTCTACATGTCTATGGATCAGTATATTCAGGGATTATTCAACCTTGCAAAGGACCCGTCAGCAGATGTTCGGAAACTGGTATTCACCGTAGATAATTACTTATCATACTAATTTGTTATATAATGAAATTGCACATTATGGTGTGTTACTTATTTGCAAGAGAATAAGATTCAAATGCATGCAAATGTAATTATTCTCATAATTGAAGCAGGATTTATTTTCTAGGCTTATAGCTGATTTGTCAGCAAGCAAAATGCCAATAATGATTGTTCAATGGAACATATGAACTTGCTAATTCCCCCTGTTTATTTGATAGGTTTGTTCAGCCTGGGTTCAGCTCATTGAAGTTCGCCCATCAATTCTGGAGGTGTGTTATGTTTGCTGTCTATTATACTTTTTTTTCCTGCTAGTGATGTAATGTAACTAGTGCTCCAAACTTTCCCATTTTCCTTTTTTCCCACACTTTTTCTGATTATGTACACAATTTTTGCCTTGACTCATATTAGTTTGCTTATTCCCTTGACATACTGGATCTAACATTGGACATTGAAACTGCAGCCACATCTTAAAAATGTTACTGAATTGATCCTGCAAGCTAATAAAGATTCAGATGATGAAGTTGCTCTGGAAGCTTGCGAGTTCTGGTATGTTTTCATTAAGTGAGTGTAATGAGGGCTGCACAAAGAATGCACCAATCCTTTAAAAAAATATAGAATGCGCCTAGTAGGTAGTACTAATGGGGCGCATACTGTGATGGACACGTCACAACAATTTAATTAACTGTTGGTTCTAACTTTTGAAGTTCACAAATTGTTTTTGCTCAAATCCAAAACTAAGTCTGAATAACTAACTATATGGCTAGGAATTAGAAGCCTATTATTCTCATTTTTTAAACTGTTAAATCTTTCAGGTCTGCATACTGTGATGTGAGTATGCCACCTGAAGGTTTACGGGAGTTCTTGCCACGCTTAATCCCGGTATATGTCTTTCTTGTACTTCAAATTAGTGCAGCTGTACCTTGGTGCTGGATATAATTTCTTACATTCTAACTTTTTCATAGACTTTGTTGTCGAACATGGTATATGCTGACGATGATGAGTCTCTTGATGATGCTGAGGTGTGGTAAACTTTAATATCTTTCATTTTTGATCCAATGGGTCATCTGTGGCAATGTCTTATTCTGATAAATATTGTGTATATACATTTTATTTCAGGAAGATGAATCCTTTCCAGACAGGGACCAGGTTGGTTCTATTCTTTTTGAGCAATACTCATAACCAATAATGGCCTAATTTTATGAATGGCTCCATCTGTGGCCATCCATGGTAGCGGTTAGGCCTGCGTCGGCAGAATGGAGTGATCACATTATAGCTTTAGCTCATTTCAGGACTATCAGTGAGATATAATTTTTGGGCAGGGGGTGGAGTGGTGCATCAGCAATGCATTGACCAAGCTGATTCTATTTCAGGACTTCTTTTTTGTTTTGCTGTATTTTATGTTGGCTAGCTTTGTCCCTCAGGTGTGTATCACCACACCTCTCACACACACATATGCTGGAGGTTGAAGAAGAGGAGATCAGAGCGCGCGCGTGCACACACACACAGAAGCAAATATTACAGAAGCCAAACTATGGGCCATATTGATGCTGCCCACTACTTATTACTGTAGTCATACTACGTGCTATATGTCACTATAGCCATACTCCCAACTATTGCTGTCCTATTGACAGGAAAGGGAGGGAGTAGTCACTGCTCCTTTGACAAAAGAAAGATGTGAGAGCAGTAGATTATATAACAGCAACAGGAAAGCTTAACCTTACAGCCGTATACTACGGAATTGTAAACGCACATAACATATTGCAGATTTGTCTGTAGTTAGTTCTTTTGGAAGTCAGTTAACACTTGCAATATAAAGAATAATGTGAGCCTCTTCCAACATTTATGTACACAATGTGTAACAGGATTTGAAGCCCCGCTTCCATGCCTCTCGATTGCATGGATCAGAAACTGGAGATGACGACGTGAGTTTAGAATTTGTTTCTTTTTAAGCCATTTGGTTTTGATGGCTTTTGCCATCTCTTTACTACCTCATCTAAAGTGCTCAAAAAATTACTGGTGATTTGAACAGGATGATGATGATGCTATAAATGTCTGGAACCTGCGGAAGTGTAGTGCTGCTGGGTTGGATGTTCTCTCTAATGTGTTTGGTGACAGCATCCTTCCAACTTTAATGCCATTGATTGAGGTAACTGTACTTCTGCTAGTTTAGTAGTGGTGCTTTTTGTTGAAAAAATTACTCAAATGGCCTGAACTGGAGCCTCTTGCATGGCTCGCGGAAAAGCATCGTGGGTTTATGATTTCCTTATTATTGCCCTATTGTTCAGGCTGTGTTTAGTTGAAAACAATGTGAAACCCCTCAAGACCTCAATAGTCACTGAAAGTTATTATTATTAGCACTAGTCAAATAGGTTTGAAAACCCTAAAAGCTATTCCTGAAAGTTGCCTAGTCATCGAAAGTGCAAAAGTAATTCATAATGTAAAACTATTATTGCAAGGTTTCTTCAGAACATATTTCCTGACATTATTTGATGGTTAGATCTGTCCAAGTGTATATGCCTTTTGTCTGCCTTTGCGTTACTGTTAGTATGTGCTGCTCTTAACCTTGCATCTTTTTTGTTAAATATACTCCATTTTCTGTAATTTGCAGCAAAACTTGGCTCGAACAGATGATGATTCTTGGAAGGAGAGGGAAACTGCTGTTTTGTGTCTAGGCGCTATAGCAGAGGGGTGCATCAGTGGTCTATACCCGCACCTTCCCCAGGTAATTTTAATGAGTAATGGATAATTGTGGCTGCCTATGTTCATATGCGCTGCAAGAATAGTAGTCAAATATCTTTTCTTTTCTATAAATGACTATTAATGATTAAATATCTCATTGTGGTAGATGACTATGTGCTAAGTCTTCTTTATACCATCACAAACGCTAGTATTACATTTATTATAGGCAGCTCCATAGACTTAATGCTTGATTATGGTACGAACCCTTGAGAACATAGCTAATAACATTGTTATATGTGTTGATTTTAAGACGCCTATTGCATTGCAGGAGCATTCTATTGTTGCAATCTTAGTATTTACTCGATCAATCGAAACTCAAAATATTCATTATTACTATCACTCAACTATTTTTATTAGATTTGTTGTCCTCTCTGCAATTATGGGTTATTGTGAATTTGTGATTTTTCTTATTCTCTATACTGTACCACAATGCACCTTGCTATATATGTTGTATTTTTTTATGAGATATCTTCACTGAAATGCAGATTGTTGCCTTCCTAATTCCACTTCTTGATGATAAATTTCCTCTTATACGGAGTATTACGTGTTGGACGCTCTCTCGATACAGCAAATTCATTGTTCAGGTAACATGGCACATTTGTTCCCTGATATTGTTCTTATTCCTTACATTATGGGGTTTCAGTGGAAGCTCATTATGTTCAAATCATGTTTTAGGAATGTGGAGTTGACATTTATGCTTCATCTTTTGGAGAAGTGTCACTTTTGCATTTTTAAATTTGTACATTATGGTTCTTCTAGAACTGTATTCTTTTCTCCAATGCAGAGCCTTGATCATCCAAATGGACGTGAACAATTTGATAAGATTCTTATGGGATTGCTCAGAAGGATATTGGATACTAACAAAAGAGTGCAAGAGGCTGCTTGTTCGGCATTTGCAACTCTTGAAGAGGTTATTGACATATTTTAGTATGCTTCCCTGTTTTCAGGGAATTGCGTAAGAATTAATATTATGCATGCAAGTAACTTTGCAGACCCTCATCTGTACATACTGGTTTTCTGTTTTCAGGAAGCTTCCGAAGAATTAGTACCCCACTTGGAAGTAATTTTGCAGCACCTCATGTGTGCCTATGGAAAATACCAGGTTCTTTGAAATTTAAAGAATCTTATTTTGTGCATGCACTGATTGTTATCAAGCACCGCTACGCGCTATGTCAGCTCTCACATTCTTATTTCTAGTTTTATGTGTTGCTTCTGAGCAGAGACGAAATCTCCGGATACTCTATGACGCCCTTGGTACCTTGGCTGATGCTGTTGGAGCAGAATTAAATCAGGTGCTAACATTTTCACAAACCTTTCACTGGTTTCTTCTGTATATCGTGAAAAATCATTTTGGTTCTTTCAGAGTCCAGACTCCTTGATGCCATGTTCTCTTGTATGTCGATTCCTTGTGAAGATACTAATTCTTCTAAGTTGCTATGCAGGCGAAATATCTAGATATATTTATGCCACCTTTAATCACGAAGTGGCAGCAACTTTCCAACTCTGACAAAGATCTATTTCCACTCCTTGAATGCTTTACGTCTATTGCACAGGTACTGTGATTTTAATCTGTGGAAACCATCTATGTAGTTCTTATCATATCTGGAAATCATCTATCACAACAGTTTGGAGTAGGAGCTGCTTTTAGTTTCTTATTGTGTGGTTTGAAACTAGAAGAATGTGAATAACTAGAAGACTTTCTACAGTGTTGGTTTTTTTTCCCAAGCTGTCCCTAAGACGCTCATAGACAATATTGGGACTTCAATGCCTTGTTTAATCTTCAGGCATTGGGACCAGGATTTGCTCAGTTTGCGGAACCAGTGTTTCAAAGGTGCATCAATCTTATCCAATCGCAACAGTTGGCAAAGGTCTGTCTAATCTTTGCCTTCTATAACATATTTGAGTCACGTTCTCTGTGAATTGCTCATCTCATCCAAGTATGCTACTTTTTCAGGCAAAGTTCAGTGTCACAATTATTTGTATTTTGTGAGACCTGATCAGTGATGTTTTCTTTTTCCTTTTCATTTCAACCACAGTTTTATTGTGCAGCCATACTAGCGCAATGATCTACTTACTGCTAATACCAAATTTCTATAAAAAATGAGACCATATAGTTGCTAACTAGATAGTTGGTTAACATTGATTGCTCAATCTTGATTATGATGTAAGAGATATCAAATTGGAGCTGTACAATCGTGCAAAATGCACATTATTCGAGTTGTTTCACAGAATTGGTGAAACTTATTTATATAATATGTCATGGTTCATGGAAGGAATTAGATGTTCACCTTAATGGTTATGTGGCCTGTGAGCTGTTTCTATGTATTTTGGTCACTTGTAAGCACAGAAATCGTCTCCCAACATCGTAATGTGCTTTCTGAGTACCCTGGATCTAGGTCATCTGAAAAAACAACAAATATGATAAGCTACAAGGTCAAATCACATATACAACTCTACATTTTCTTTTACTTTATGATTTCCCTCCAATGTGCAGATTGATCCTACTGCAGCTGGTGCGGTGTATGATAGAGAATTCATTGTTTGTTCGCTGGATCTACTGTCAGGACTTGCAGAAGGCCTTGGCGCTGGTATTGAAAGTCTTGTAAGTTCTTGTCTTTGGATATGATATCATTTTCCCTTCCAAGTACATTTTAGACACGATCACACAATCACATACCCACATGGGTGCATCAGGGGTGGAGTTAAATTATTTAGTCATTGGGGGTCAATCATACTACCATATTGGGGCCATGCTGTAATACGTACTCAGAGGAGGAATCCCCTTTTTTTAAAGGGGAACTATAGTGGATTAATCAAAAGTCATCGGGGCCAGCTGGCTCTGATGGAAGCACATAGCTCCGCCCCTGGTGTCTGTCCTAGCACACATCTAAACTAGGGAGGGCTACCCACGGAATGGACCCACATGCATGTGCTGGGCCCTGAGGAATGGTGAGCCCTAAGATCTGAGTGCGCTCGATCCTAAATAACTGACTACACTTGGTTCTTTTTCAGTAGTATCCGTTGCTCTTTCTGTATACACATAAATCTCTTATTCCATTTGAACTTGTTAATGTCAGACAATACATTGATCCCAATATCTACTGTATTGTTTACAGATATTATCAGTTCTATTACATGGGGCTGTACCATGTGTGCTGAGTGGATTGTCCAGTTGGTAATTTTGCTGGGTAGCTGAGTTTAGGCATTCTGTCTGTTTATCATGTATCCTGGATGAATGTTTGGTGTGACTCCTCAGGCTTGAGATCTCACTTCTCACCAGGATGTCCGGTTATGTTTTTTTTTCCATCTGGAAAGAGTTAGATCCACTTGTTAGGCTTTACTGATTACTGTCATATAGCAAAGTCTGAGTTTATTAAAACTAAGTGCTGATGCTTGGCCATGATGCTTTGTGAGGTAATGAAATTGGATTAAAATCAGAGCACAAGTATGGGACCAATTGTTTGTGGGAGTAAATTGAGCCAAAATTATGTTTACGGGATTAATCATACAAAGTGGATTGTTCAAGGTTGTAAAGTGGGCCTTTTCATCTATCTATACCTAGTATAGTATGAAAGTACAAACCCCGCCCCAGTACACACACAATCTGTCTATCCGTCCCTTGGTCCGCCATCTCTTTTACCTTTCTAGCCTTGAGTTTGGGCTTGCAAAACCTTCGGCGCACCATTCATCTCATGGCCTTGCTGCCTGAGCCTGTGTCCGTTGTGGCACACCTATGGGCATGTGGTTCGCCTTTCACCTTTCTTAAACTCAAAGCAGGTGCACACAAAAAGCCACCCATTTAAGTTGAGCAATGAACCTCCTTAGGGACAGCATAGTGTCCATGCGCAATTCTGTTCAGGTGGACACTGCATGTGTGTTCCTGTTCACAACTTGCTCAGGGTGGGTATGTTGCTCGTTTGTTGGTTAGAGATTAGATTAGATCAGATTGCATTGTTTTCTATTTCCTTAATCTAAGAGTTTATTAAAGGTCAAGTCTTCCCATATCATCTCATTAAGCAAGAAATATATTGAAGTTCCTAGCTATCTCCCTGCCCTTGTGGTATGGTCACACTATTGGGGTTTAGAGCCAAGTAAAGTATGGCCATGACATCTACACTTTTTCTAAGGGCAATTACCGCTTTTCCTTTATTTGCTGATTATACTTTAAAATTTTAGTACCAAATACACAGAAGTTTGATATGCCATCTTTATTTTGTTGTAGGTTGCACAAAGCAGTTTGAGAGATCTACTTTTGCAATGCTGCATGGATGAAGCAGCTGATGTTCGACAAAGTGCCCTTGCCCTTCTTGGAGACCTTTCTAGGGTTGATTGCATACCACCATAGTTCATATTATCTTGAGAGAATTTCCACAGTACAAAAAAATTTAACACTCTTTGTTATGTTATACTAGGTTTGCCCAATACATTTGCACCCACGTCTTCAAGAATTTCTTACTATTGCAGCAAAGCAACTGGTAAGCATATTCTGTGTGGTCTATATGTTGTTATCATAATTATATTGATTCATTTCTCACTCATAAGTCATAACTTCACTGCAGAACCCTCAGTCTGTGAAGGATGCAGTATCAGTAGCTAACAATGCCTGTTGGGCTATTGGAGAATTAGCAATCAAGGTTAGTGCCTACTTTTATACCATTTGGTTTAACCCAGTGCTGAATTCTTTTGCAATCCATAAAATACCTTTTGTTTGTTTTGCTGTTGTTAAAGTTCAAACTGTGTGGCATGGGTTTCCTCTTGGTATATGTCATTTTATATAAAGTTTTCAGTGCACTGGCCCCACCACAGAGCTTATTTCTTAGACATATCAGTACTGGTTGGTATTTTTGAAGTTCAGTGCATATATGTGACTGATTTTATTCGTTTACAGATTGGCAAAGAAATTGCACCTGTGGTGATCACTGTTGTTTCTTGTTTGGTTCCTATTCTAAAATCCCCAGAGGTGAGTGATAATTTTAAGGTTTCTTGTGTCACTTTTCATTTAAGATTTTAACTAAATGGCTACTTTTGCCCCCCTTCACATTGACAGGGTTTGAACAAGTCACTTCTTGAAAATAGTGCGATCACTCTTGGGAGGCTTAGCTGGGTCTGTCCAGACATTGTGGCCCCTCATATGGAGCATTTCATGCAAGCATGGTGCAATGCCTTGTGCATGTAAGTGCCCCTTCTTCTGTAGTATTTAAGCACATCCAAAGGGTTAGAGAAGGAAGGATGGTTTTCAAGTGTTTTGTATCTATGGTTTGCTGCATGATGAATGGAACTTGTTTCTTTGGTGTGATCCAGGATCAGAGACGATTTTGAGAAAGAGGACGCGTTTCATGGACTGTGTGCAATGGTATATCCAGACCCTCCTGGTTATGGCTGCATTCTTCCTATCTGGGTGATTTCTTCTGAAATCTTGTTTGGTTACACCAGGTGGCAGCAAACCCTACAGGAGCCGCTGGTTCATTAGCTTACATCTGCCAGGCCTGCGCAAGTTGGACTGTGAGTTGCGATTCCTATTAGATCGGGGGAGTGTTCACGTATAGCCGTATTTAATTCAATGCGTGCTCTTTTGATTTGTGTACATACAGGAGATAAAAAGTGAAGGTCTCCACAATGAGGTGTGCCAGATTCTGAATGGCTACAAGCAGGTAAAGCAGGCCTCTTTACCCGCCTTTGCATTTGCATTTTGTGATGGCAAGGATGATAATTTTTCTTCTTTCTTTCTGTCTAGCTGCTTGGAAACGGTGGGTGGGAACAATGCATGGCAACCCTGGAACCAGAAGTTGTACAGAAATTAGCTAGATATGGAGTATGATGGCAGCTGAGAAGCAAGCTCGCTCGTGTGGTTTATTCACCTCATATACCACCACCTTTATGGCGGAGACAGAGAGGAGCAGAAAGGGCTATGAGAATGTCTGTCTGTGTCTGTCTGTCTGTGAGGGGTCGTCGAGTGTGTGTGCTGCTGAGAATCGATGATTCGGTTGGGTGGGTGGTTGGTAATCCATTGTATACTAGTAGCTGCTGGTGCATTTCCCCAGCGGGGAGACTGGAGTGAGAAATGGACAAAACACATATATAGTGGTAGAAAGGCGGGGGGCTGTTATTGGCTGCCACGACAGGATGGTGAGAATGCCCGCCCATTTGGATTGGTTGGTTGGGTCAGTGGACTTGGGTTTTGTTTTTGTCAATTCCACTGGCAAACAGACCTACCCGTACGCCCTCGCTCTCTTGAGAAAACAGAAAGGTTTTGTAGCGTGTAATTCTCTCTCTCTCTCTCGCTCTCTCTCTTTCCTTTTTGGTTTATTTATATTATCACATCATTGTTAGGTGTAGGATTGTTTTCGAGTCTGGTTTGATAGGAAGGGTCTGTATGAAATCAATTCATTGCCCAATAATAAAAAGATAGACGGGGTTTGTTTTTCATGCGAGAGACTGCAACTGCACTGCGTTTCTCCCCCTTCTGGTTAGTATGGTGACTTTGATGGGATGTGCCCGTTTAATTAGCGTAGCGACGGCTTGAGTGTGAGGTTTGGCATGTATCGGAAATGCGATTACAGAGATTGATGCACATGTCTTCGAAGTTCTAACTGGAGTAAGGTCTTGTTTGGTTACGTTGGAATGGAGCTGTTCCGGTCAGATTGATGTTATCTGGTTTTGAATTCGGTCCGTAACAAAATAGCTGTTTGGCTGAGTTTTGGTTCCGGATGGATTAATATGATGTAGCTTGAATTTAGCTTATTTTTATGCTCCGAGACTCGGATTCATTTTCTATGGCCTTGTTTAGATGCACCAATTTTGCAAAAATTTTCTCTGTAGCATTTTCGTTGTTATTTGACAAACTTTGTCCAAATATGGATCAACAAGACTCAAAAGATTCGTCTCGACATGTACATACTAAAAGTACAATTAGTTATTTTTTTTACCTACATTTAATGCTCCATGCATGCGTCCGAACATTGATGTGATGGTTGATGTGATGGAAAATTTTGCAAAATTTTGACATCTAAACAAGGCCTATCTCTTGGGGTCAGAACGAAAACAATCGGATCAAATGATGAATCCTCTCATTTCCAGTCTACTCCCTCTGTCCCTTTTTAACTTAAAAACGTTCGGAAAGCGTGTCTGTGAGAAAACACGAATAGACAGTTATTTAGGGACGGAGGGAGTAAGATTTTGAGTCCTATTTTAATCCGACGTAACCCAATATACGACCTTATTAAGTTTGATGACACAAAACAATGCCCTAAAGCCTGAACGACCCGACCCGAATGGAGGAAAGGACGCCCAGCCCCCACAAACCAAACCAACCAAACTTTATCTATCGGCTTATCCCCACCCCTCCGTCGACGGGCTCCTCCGAGCAGAGCAGAGCAGAGCAGAGAGAGACGACGACGGACAGGATGCTGCTGCTGAGCTCCCCCTTCATGTCCGTGTCCGTGTCGCCCTCGCCCTCGCCCTCGCCGCCGCCGCCGCGCGTGGCGCTCCGGATCGAGGCTGCCAGGCAGCTGACGGGGCGGGTGGTGACGACCAAGGCGGACAAGACGGTGGGGGTGGAGGTGGTGCGCCTGGCGCCGCACCCCAAGTACAAGCGCCGGGAGCGCATCAAGAAGAAGTACCAGGCGCACGACCCCGACAACCAGTTCAAGGTCGGCGACGTCGTCGAGCTCCGCCCCTCCCGCCCCATCTCCAAGACCAAGCACTTCCTCGCCATCCCGCTCCCGCCCCGCGACACCCGCCGCAAGTCCCAGCAGCTCCTACCGCCGCTCCAGTCCCAGGCCGACGACCAGCTGCCGCCGCCGGAGTGATGACTGAGTGGTTTGGTTGCTTGCCTTTGGCTTTGCCTAGCTAGCGTATCATTGTCATTGTCATTGTCATTGTAATGCCTGCCTGCCGTCAAACGCTACCTTTGTTTACTTGCTGCTGCTTCCCGGATTCCAATTCCAATTAATGCGCTCCTCCTCCTCTTATATGATCCATACCTTGTTCCTTTGGTGATGATGATGACGATTTACATTTGCACATTTGAGATATGCTGGAATAACAAAACTAGATTTCCCCTATAAACAACTCAACCAAATATAGGCTATCTAGCGGTAGCGAACGTACTCAGAAACGGCAGCAATTGCCTGCTACTAGGAAGAAGCCATTTTGATTGCAGCCACCAAAGGCGATTTTCTTCTTTCTTGGTCGACAGCATGCAAGAGTTAGGCTAGCATTTTCTTACAAGATACGATGCATTGCATGACAGCATGAGGACAGGACTCAATTCATAGATGAACTGCCAAAAAAAAAAAAAAAAAAACAAGGGGGGAAAAAGAATCATGCCAAATCTTTGGCAGATACAAGCAAAGATGCCTCTTTCAGTCTGTCTCACTGAATTTCACGTTCTGCAGTCAAGCACAGCAGCGTGCAGGCATGCATTCCACAATCCACACCGGCGCGCACTTTATCAATGCATAATTAAGCTCAGGTCTCCTGATGCCTAGGTTAACATGACATCGTAGGCACCACCCTAACAGTAACACATTCTAAAACTGACTAGTCCGTTCGCTTTCCCAAACCATGCGCCGCTGCTTTCAGTCAACACTTGATTTCGAAGCAGCTTTGCCTCACTTCCCTGCAAAATGCATTCAAAGAAAACTTGAGAAGAAAGCTCAGAATGCAGGCACAGAATGAACCTGCGATCATCATTATCTCTCAGAAAGGAAGGTTTGGGAGCCACCAGATGGGAAAACATACGCTTTCTGCCACGGCAGTATCTGCTTCCGCACAGGCATTCAAATGATTTGGCAGGATGCTTATCACCATCAAAATCAATACCATAATCCTGAAACCAAGAATGTTCAGTGCTAAGCGTTGTCCTGCTGAAGCCCCAGCCCCAATATGATCACAGAGAGTATACATCCTAGGTTGATCCAATCAACTAAAGAGCATTGCATGAAATATGCGATAGAAGGAACAGTAGCAATAACAAAGGCAGAAAGAACGAGCGAGAGAGACTAGCCTAGTTACCCAAAAAAGGCACTAGTTCTGTACTGCAATGTTGAGGCGAAATTGTTGCCAATCTGTTTTAATGCATTCAGGTGGTATATTACAGCCTAACAGATCAGCCCCGAAAAGTGAAACAAGAACCCTAAGTAATTGAAGAAAGGCATGAAATTTTTTAATAGAGTTACCATTCGTAAGAACAAAATTCAGCAATGAAAGAGAAAAATATGACCAACAAGAAGAAATTTGGCAATGGTCTGCAATAAGGATTATATATTTTGCTTTTAAGGGATAGGGGTTTAGCGTTGCGACCACATGAAGCAACCCTGAGAACCATTGCCCACAGGATAAACATTAATGAAAGAAGCCCCAAATAAAAAACAGCAAGCATTCAAAATATCCTTGAAGTGTCGTTATTACAAAACCACAAGGCTTACCCATGTGAGCTCCTCAAATGCTTCCACCTTCTTGGTTGTGAAAAATGCAAACTGTACTTACAAAAATAAATAAAGAAAAATCATCAACATGGCACTCTTTCATAGCTAACATACAGACTCAACAAATTCAGAAGTTAAGAACAACTTACATGATAATAGTGATGATCTGGCGTCTCCACTTCAACAGGGATCTCAACTAAATTTGCATCATAGCATCTAGGTAATGTATTGTTACAACCAGAAAGAAAAATGAGGGGGGTCAATGGCTCATATTTGCTATCATCTATAAATCTATTACATTTAAAATAACATCACAATGAACAGGTCAAGAATAATCAGACAACACCTGTGGTTGATGAATCTCCCAACATTCCCACAAAATGTCGCATCTAGGCATAAAGCTTCTTCATCCTTCAGCACCCCATCAGGACCCCAACCAGCATCTAAGAGCACTGAGTACCTAGCACTGTGCATGTTTTGAGTAGTCATTTCATGTAGCTTCGTATTTGTTAGCAACTCCCCAACATATTCACAGACAAAAGCTCCTTTTGGAAGTTCATCAAGCGTGCGTAGCCCCCACCCCTTCCCTTCCCGTGTTGAAAACACCTTGGTAAAAACAACAAGAAAGTTATAGCAATTCAAGTAACCAGCACAAGTATAACCTGGGGGCTGCACTGCACAAGATAATAGAGCGCCCCTGCCGCCCCACTCCAAAAAAAAAAGAAGGCAACATCAGATATTACCTGCAGATTGAATGTTATACCACGTTGAACTACACGGTTACCACATTGCGTGTTACAACCACATTTACTCCAGCATTCCTTGATAAATTTCCTAATAATATGGCCTCTGCAAAGCTCTGGTGAAGACACGTTCCAAGTCCTCTCGAGCGGGCAAGATTTACAGAAGAACATATTATGTTTTTCTGGAAACCGGTTCATGGAGACACACTTATCAAGGAACTCTGCCCTAACCAATCCGTCTGGTGTATATGCAAATTCACCACCATTTTTTCTTGCACAGGCACATTGCTCAGGGGCATTCAAGCAGTTGCCAAAGCAATCAGAACAACAGTCCTTGTCGCCAATTGTTTCAACAGAGGAGTTAACATAGGACTCTTGGGAAACAAGATTTCTTGGTATATAATAAAAGGAAGGTAAACAATTCTCACTACCAAATTCGTTTACCGCTGATATACTTAATCTTTCTTTTCCCTTTGATATGTCAGATAAATCATGGGTAGACCCATTGGGAGAAAGTGCCGAAGGGGCCTGCTGATAGGTAGTTGGATTTGGTGGGCCATTCTCTGAAGCTTCCATAATCAATGATTCTTCTACAGCTTTATCCTCCCCGCTTCCGCTGTTCATGCAATCAATTGGTTCCAAGGATGGGGCACTACTCGTTGTTGGTTTATTCCGTGAGCTTCTGACATTGCCAAAAGCATCTGATTGTTTATTATGTTCTGCAGTATGGTCACTGCCTAGTTGTGAGACATACTGGCATATCTGCTTGATGAGACCAGCTATGGAAAAATCAGGTGGGAGGCTCTTGTGTGAGCGAAGGCATTTTTCCTCAACCATCTTGAAAACTGCTTCTAAATCAGGCATGTGGAATTTTGATGGGTCTATGCTGCATCTGATTGACATCTCGACCTCACCCATAGCAGATGAAGCTACAACAGTGTGTAAAGAAGGTGCTTCCTGAGTTTTTCCAGCTGCAGATCCTGTTCCAGCATTGTGCATCACAGTTGCATGGTCCATCCCATTTCCCAGGCTTTGAGGTTGCTTCACCATGCTATTCATAGGTTCAACAAATGAAGTAGACGCCGCACTTCTTCTATAATTCTGGACTGTCCGGCCATTAGCACCTACATAAGGTTCAGCAGAGTCCAATCAGAATAATGGCGTTGGCCGCAGAAACCAAACAGTCCCGTAATCAGACTGGTTGACAAAAAAAAAAAAAAAAAACTGATCTTGCAACACAGTAAGTCAATATAACAAACACTGGAGTTTTATTGCCTATACAATATATAAATATGGAAACCTCCACAGCACAAAAAACTTGAGTAATAACAGATTAGGATGATGTACAGAACCAACCTGAAATCTTTAACGGAGTGTGAACAGGTGGAGTATCTGAGGTGCTGGCGTTGCAGCCAAGCTGGGCATTCTGACAGATGGATGCAGGGGCACTGCATTGTAGATCATCAGTATCAGGTTCAGGTTTAGGCTCTCTCAAGAAGACGGCATGCTGGAAATCTTCATCCATCATCTGTACTGCCCTCCTTTGTGCAGCATTCCCGGATGAAGGCACGCCATCTGCAGTGGGCCGACGGTATATTTGTGGATGGTATAGCTCAGATGAAGCGCGTATAGTAGGTCCGTCTAGCGCGGAGGCGGGGGGAGACGGGGGATCAATAGAGCAACCTGCTGTGACACTAGTAGCGCTGATCCTGGGCCTCTTGGTGCGAAGGGCCTCGGTCCCACTATCCAAGTCGCAAGGACCGCCGTGGACGGCAGGCCGGGGCCGGCAGTCATCCCCCTCCGGCGGAAGCCGAACCCCCCTTCTTGTACTGTTGGTGCTGCAATGCTCCTGGTGCCCATCATCGCGCCACAAGTGAATGCGATGGAATCGGGGCAAGGAGGAGTCAGTCATAATAATTATCCAAATCAAAACAAAAAGGGTAGGAAAATCATCCTCTCCATTCCATTCCACCTGGGGCCGGTCGCGGGCTTCGAAGATGGCGTCGGCGAGGGCGCGGTAGCCATCGTCCTCGATGGCCTCCCAGGAGTTGTCGAAGAGCTGGAGGAGGTTCTTGAGGACGGGGATGACCTCCTTCTTGGAGAAACCGAGAGGCTTCATGGCGTCCAAGGCGCGGCGTGCCCGCTCCCTCCGCCCCTGGGACTGGGAATCCATTTCCATACGAGCTACCCTACTCCTCTGGGCTCTGGTGGTGGTGCTGGTGGGTAGGGTTTTAGGTGCTCAGTTCTGCAGCCTGCGACTGCGACTGCGACTGCCGGCGGCGCCGCGGAAACAGACGAGTGTAGTAGCGTCGAATCAGGTAAGGAGGAATTTCAGACTCAAATAGACGACGACCTGACCTTTGGTCAGAGGCGCCGGATTAAGGGGTTCAGGTCCGAAATGGGAGTGGTGTCAGATCCCATTCGCCGGATTATAAAGCGCGACGGAGAGTGACATGGCCTCTTAAATTATAATGTAACCATTTATTTATTTATTTATTTTATATTATATTATTTATTTATGTTTATAAATTTATAATTGTTGGATAGTACAATTATTTATAGATTTAACTATATCAAAATTATATTATAATAGTTAAATATTACTGTACTGTATTAATTAAATTATTAGTTGAAATTTTTAAAGTTTAAATATTGATTATTGATTTACGTCCTATAAAAGGGAACAGAGGCAGTAGTTGTAGTCCCACGCATTGACAATCTGAAGGGTTTCGTGCGCAATCGAGTTCGGCGTACCGGCTGCGGCGAGGAAACCTATGGATCGGCAGCGGTGATGGAGATCGAGGGCGCCCTCGGTCCTTCGCCCAAGGAGCATAGGATGTCGCCTTTGGTGGCGAAGGCCAAGGCGGAGTGGGACGAGAGGGTGGCGGAAACGGCGGCGCAGGAGGAGACAGGGGAAGAGGACGATGACGACGCCGTCCAGGCTAGAGAGTACTACTGTATAGGGATACCTCGAACTTCTGTTAGTACTTCGGTCGCTTCGAAGACAGCAGTGAGTCTGAGTTGTTTAATTAATCAAAATTTGCATTGCTACCTCGATCCCGCTCCTGCTTATTGCCAATATTCTGTCGATCCTGGCATCGTTTATTTCTCCTATATATATTCAATGCCTCCAACAGCTGGATGGCTTGCTACATGGTATCATCCATATCCCTCATATTCAGATCAAAAGGTCTACCATGTTCCTGCAGTACCCTTTTCATGTATACCAAACAGCTTAGATTTCTTCCTATCATGACTTACTCTATAAAAGGGTCGAATGTACAAATACATCCTCTATGTTCAACGTACGTGCAAGCAATATCAACTCAGGTGTTGCATATGCAAGTCAATTCTGTTTCAGAATTAGACTGACCACACACGATCACCCTTTCTCATCAGGACAGCACTTCACCTAGGAGAGACAGAGTTTTAGCATGACCTCCATAACTTCCAATTTCTCGATGGACAACAGTAGACCAATCTGTAGTTTCTTCAACTTTGCTTAATCGCCTTCTGTCCAATTCAATCCAAATTCGTGGATGCCTGCCTCATCCGATCCATTTCCCAACAGTCTGGTGACAACTTACTGAGAAAGGAGCCATGGTTAGTTTGTTATCTTACATTATACCTTAAAAAAGTGCTGCAGTTCAAGCCAAAAGCAATAAAAGGGTTCTCAGACAAATAAAGTTGAGAATTATATATCAAACACTCTACAAACTAGAGATGGTGAGTTACTATTATCATGCTGTTAATTTGGCCGTCTGACAGGCTACTCATATCAGTTGGTTTGAGCTCCATGCCTCTGAACTTTGTAACAATCCGGTGTTATCTTAAATGGCACATATACCATTTCATATACTTTTTGTTTTGTTCCTTGGTTAACGAGTGATTTTTTTAATGCAAAACGAGTGGCTGTCAGATGTTCTCCAGGAGAAATTGAATTCTATAACTTTATTACAAGTATATATGCACCCACTGTTGTTTGAACATGTGTCCAAAAAGGAAAATAGAACAGATAGCTATGGATATTTTGATAAACCAGGGCCGCATGTAATAAAGGAGTGGTTGAAGGTACAACCTACAGCCTTTATGCAGAGTAAGAAGGTTTACATAAACTTGAGTGGGTACATATGTAGTGCAAGCCACTAATCAGATGCTGGAAAATTAAGAATATTGAGAGTTAGCATTCAGAGTGCAACTAATAAGTCCAAACTAAATCCGTGCTTAAAAAGGAAACCATACTAAGTTGCAATACAGACACATTGCCAAACTTCCAAAGTTCCAAGAAACAAAAACACCAGACAAACTCCTACAGGTACCACAAGTGACAGCTAATGTTATAACAGAATGTTGCCAGAGTATGCAAATACCTTGAAAACGATGAATGCATACAGCAGCAAGCGTTTGGATGATTTTGCTGTTATAAATTAAGTTGAACCATGATGTGGGAAGACGAAATTAGCCAACACAAAGCAGCTAGTGTCGATGGAGAGCATGAACCTAGATATTTTGTGTGTACGAATATCACACTTCCCCAACAGCTAACTGCAGAACATAATACAGGATAAGTTATCCTTGTAATGCATAGAACTTTAGCTAAACTTGGAGGACGAGATACAAGAACAGCATGCTTCTGGCTAAACAAAATAGTACTAGTAAGATTTGAGCCTACAGATCACTAAAACTGTAAATACTGTATGCCTATGCGAACCCCATAGGTTACCAGTAAATCAGCACAGCTGAAACAGACTACATGCAAGTGCAAAGTTCAGCAAGGCGCTAGGCGGTATCTAGGCGGTGACCCACAGCCTAGAGCCTAGGCGTTTCCAAGGCGGTGGGGCTAGGCGGTGAATAATACATGCCTATACACTTAAAATAAAAGAGAAAAATAAGAAATAACTGGTCAATATTAGGAATATTGGGGAGAAAAAAGAGAAAAGGTCCAAGAAAGCCCATTTAAAAGCCCATGTAAGCCCACCGACACCTTATCCCCTCACTCCTGCCCTCTGTTCTCTCTCTCCCTCCCGACCTACTCTGCTCGCCCCCGCCGCCGCCGCCTCCCCTGCAGTCGCCATCGCCTCCTTCCCCACCGGCCGTCAGTCCGCCGCCACCTGCGCCCGCGCTCGGAGTCCGCCGCCGCACGCCCGCGCCCGGAGTCCGCCGCCGCGCGCCGGCGCCCGCGGTCCGCCGCCGTGCGCCCGCTCCTGGCGTCTGCCGCCGCGCCCCCGCGCCTGCGGTCCGCGCCTAGGAGCCCGCCTACCCCCATAGGCGAGGCGGCCACCTCTCGCCTAGCGCCTAAGCGCGCCGAGGCGCCGCCTAGCGGAACAGAGTGCAACTGCAAAGCTTGCAAATGTATACGAGTAAACCAGTACAATGGAAGTGGATATTTATGTGCAACCATCTGACCATATTCTTTTATATAGGAAACAACAATCCTTTTCAAGTGTAAAAAGAGCTTAAAGTCTCAAGGGTTGATGTACCAAACCTTAGTAGACTGAAACCATGCTGCTGAACCACATTCATGTTTCAGTGTTCTGAATGGACCACTCATGGAAACATCAGCTTTAAACTCTGTCCCGGACAAGTCTAGGTCATGGAGCTTGAAAAGCTCACTTGCTTTCGCATTAGGCATAAACTTACAATTAAGTACTCCAGAAACTTCATGTATATCCTTTTCCTCACCTGCATAGTTTCAAAATTATGAGTATTGTGGGCACACAAACAAATGGGATGTCATGGTATGCCCAAATCAATAAACCACAAGGCACAAATGTGGCTAGTGGTAAGCAAACAGGTAATGAACCTGGTGTTGTGGCCATAATAAATCCATCCAATCTCTTTGTTAATAAGGATGCTCCAGGAAACAACATCAAGTTTACATTATGAAGTTGTTTCCTTTCAGCATTTTCAATAGGTTTGAAGCCAAATCCTGACACCCATGTGCTAACCAACTCTGGGATGGCAGAAAGGACCAACATCTTAACATTAAATGAACGGAGCATCTGCATTAGAGGAAATGGGGAAAATTACATAGTGTTATGTAGATAAAAGTTATTAGCAGTAACATAAAAAAAAGAATATTGATTCGATAAGAATTCACGTCTTAGCAAATAATGGACCCGACAGGTAGATGGGAGGAAAATCATATCTTAACATTTACGCGCAGCTGAAGTTCAAGTTAATGTGATACACGATCATGGAAAGCCATAACTTGTTGGGACTAACTTGTTTCAGTACTATTGTACAGTTTTGTACTTTTGTCTGATTTCCTATTCCACTGTACCTTTTCAATGATGTTCATTAGAATTCGGCACATTCCTTGCCGTCGATAGTCTACAGAAGTAGCAATAAAAGGCAGCTCAGCGGCTTTAGTTCCATGTACTCTGTATGAGAAAAAAAATTAGTTATAGCATTTTTTTTTCTCAGATACACTATGAAAATAGAAGAAACAGATAGTTATTTTATTATTCTTATTGTTTATGGTTATCTCATTATGTTATTCTATACTATGTGAATTTTTTTTGAAAGCTAACATGGCATATGTTGAAAATATGCATGTTTTAGTTGTAAAAGAATATATTAAACTGATAAAGCCAAAACAGGGGTTAATGATAAGCAAATGGTTCAAATAACACATATAAATTCATTAAAAGAATACTTCAGACAGAAAAGTAGGTTCAATGTCTAACAAAGACCTGATAAAAAAATACCTGATAGAAGCCACACATAAAATTTCATCACCTTTCTCCAGGATTACAGTATAGAATCCCTGATAATCCACACGAGCAAAGTTTGATCTGATTGGAAGTGAACCATGTAAGTAAACCTTGAAATTGCTCGGTAAAATATGTATACACATTCAAGCTTCTTCTATAATATCAAAGAGAGAACCCTATAAAGGCCCACTTTGGAACGCGGGATTTTTTTCCCGTTCCTTCGTTTTTCGTGTGAAACTTTTGTATAATTCCCATGAAATTCCTGCATTCCAAAGGGGCCCTAAGTAGATTTGAAAAGAAAAGTTATAATAAAACTAGCTACGCATTCAGCTGATTAACAGAACATCCCAAAGATTGTATCTTTTGTATTTAGCATACCAGCAATTTTGTCAGTTTAATTTCCAGTAAAACATGAAGAGATCAATCATTCTGGTATCAGTTAGTCGTGTGCTTTGACAAATCATACCAGAAAAATATAAATTGAAAAATAATACATAATGAAATAATGGGTAAATTAAAATCATAAGGATAAGGAATTAAGGAAACTTACCTCTTGTTGTATAAAACATGGGGTATCATGTCCACACCAGTTCTAGGATCCACCATACGAATGAAACATTCCTCCAATAGAGTAAGAGCCACTGCTAATTTCATATTACATTCTGCCAAACAGGCAATTTTCTGAACAGAATGTATCTTCTGCCCATCATTGTTGCATCTCAGTATGGACCATGAAAGCTCACTGTCAATAATATTATCTGTGCCGACATGACTACGTAGCCGTATGAATATCTATTAGCAGCAAGGGTAGAAAACACATTAATAGGAAATAGAGAAGAATAAGGAAAATAAAATATTTGGAATCAGGACGAGGAGTATGTTAGGTGCACAAAGAAGTAACATAAATGTTGTCTAGTGTTGCATGGGGTGCTGATTACTTCTAACCTAAATAGCAATAAAAATTGACATACAATTTGAGGATTGAAAAAAAAAACTAGTAGTCCAAGAGGTTAACCAAATTTAATCTGGGGAGGTTTGATTTTGTGAACCACACAGTCCTTAGCATTCAAACATATGAATCCATTGTATCTATGAGACTATGACGAGGAATGGTCACCAAATTACAATTTGTGCAGGTATGATAAAACACAGATGGACTATGTTCAGTAAAGCATCTTGCAACTTTCAACATCATTTTGACAAACTAAGTTAAATAAGTGTTACCTCTTTACAATATTTCCCACAAAACCATTTCTGAGATATTTGATCCTCAAGAGGTAGCTTCTCTTGCTCAATGCAAGTGTCATGGTCTGCCAATGAAAACAAAAGTATTCAAATTGAAGATAAAGATAAGAGCATTGGAATAATTTATCTGCAATGCATAATGAAGAACTGAAGAGTGGTCAAGTTAAATAAGATATGAAACCACTCTATGGATTTTATTCTTGGGCCATGCAAGAAATTATGCTTCAGCTCAAAGCTGCTAGAAGCTTGATAAGAAGTCAATAAAGCACAGCTAGAGGGGGTCTTATTTGAAGCATAAGCTCTTTTACACTGAAAATTCGAAGCCTCCTTGAAACAGTTCCTGTGAAAGTAGAGAAAACAAATTCTAGAAGGAACTACATTTTTACTAAATGGGCCTTTTTAGATCAACACAAGCTAATGAAATCGTTTCATAAATGAAGTAAGGACTATTGAAGTTAGGCAGAAAAGTCAATATAAACTAAGCCACCAACTTTCTGCTACGGAACTGCTAAGCATCATAAGGTAATAGCACAGTAGAGCAAATGATGCAAATGGCAAGACAAAAGTCGAGGGAAGATAAGGATTTACATGCATCTCCGCATTGGAAACATTTGAAAATAGCCGAGAATGTCGAAACCTCCTTTTCACTAACTGGTCCCCCACATATCTGACAAGTGCAATTATGACAGTACCAACTACCTTCTGGAAGCTCCTGCATATGTAAAGGAATAAGCAAAATTAATTAAGTAGGAAACAGTTTCACATATAGAATAAGGTATTAATTCATTTAATATCATATCAAGTTGTCGACACAGATTCTGGAACAAAGCATTGCAATGTTAAGGACAGCAACCTCAGAATCAAATGTATATTTAAGCAATGTACACATAATTGCACCATGAAAAACTGGATAATAGATACCTTAGCAGACAAGCAAGCTTGATGATATGTTGATGGGCAGTTGTCACAGCAAAGTAATTCGCCACCATCTCCACAGAAACCACAGGTGTCATCACTTTCATCTATTGCCTCAACTTTTCTACCCCATGCATTGCTTCTCCTGCTCATAAATTCAGCAGACCAAGCCTCAACCTGGCACAAAGTGTATGATTTGCCAGACTCTAGAAAGAGGCCCAATGAGGACTGTGAGTGACTACAACCAGCATGAGCTATGAAGTCAGATACCGATAAGGTTTCTTTGCAACAATTGCAAACAATACCTTCCCAGGTAACCAGCCCATCCTTTATAACTTTATTACTTTTTGGATCGCGGTACTGTATCACATCTTTTACAGTCAGAAAGCCAGTCGCAAGCAACCAGCAGATTACAGTTTTGCGAGCCAAACTCACCCTCTTTCCACCCAATAGGTTTGTGCCAGCTTTCCCAATTTTGGAAAGTAGCTTGTTACCTTTCTTGTGGCTCTTCAGCTTCTTGAACTTCTTTGCAGCTGAAAAGCCTGAAGCAAATTTATGGCAGGTGCTGAGATCCTTGTTTTTCACTATAGCTGTGATCAAAAGGTCCTCATCATTGATGCGCAAGTCACGAGGTCTTTTCTTCATGTACTTCAACCAACCCTTCGGTGTCATTTTGGTAGTGCCTCTCTTGCAGATTTGTGAGTCACACATTAGATAAGTTCCCAGAACATCAGCACAAGATTCATGGGATAATTCAACAGGTACAGTATTTCCTGTTGGATCACTTTGTGAATCCTCATAAAATTCTCCATGGGATGGGATTGTCTTTTTCCAGACCTCGTCATCATGGCAGAAGGCTGTGGCATCTGACTGTGACTCCCTTGCAGTACAGTGGGTTTCTGGGAATGTATTATAATCCTTAAGTTGCTTGCCCACTGAAAAGAGGAGCATGTCACACTTCCTGCTTTGGTCATCTTTATCTAGTTTCTCTGATTTTGTTTCAGCTTTCATATTGTCTTTTAGTGTGCCAACTCCTGAACACATACTGTGTTCCTCAAAGGCATTGGTGTTTCCTGGGTCAGTCATGTCCATGGTTGCTACATTGGTCCCATCCAGTCCATGTGCGCTAACATCAAATGTTCTTTTCGATTTCTTCCTTGACTTTTTTACAGAGCTATTAAGAGCATTTGGTTGAGCATAAGTTTGCCTTCCATCATCACTTGCATCGATGTGATGTTTTGTCTGGTCACTTGCATTGTAATTCAGACTCTCGCTGCAGGAGAGCTTTGGGTTCATATCCCTATCGTTGCTGTCCTCCACATCATGACAGCTCTGTAAAGACTGATGCCCGTTGTAGCTCTCAGTTGCAAGTGTGCTGCAATCAGAGTCTGTTATCAATGGAGTCAACTGAATCATTCGGCTTGCCAAAAGTTCACTGGCTTTGTGCATGGTCTTATTTTCTGCTGACATATCTGAGCTGACATCAAGAACAAAGGTTGAACTGTCAACAGCTCTAAGAGTTTTATGTTGCTGCAGAGCAGTGATTTTCCTACTGATGAACACAACGGCTACAAAAGGGTCCAAAATCTGCCAGCGCTGAAGAAGCGTGAGTGCATTTTGCTGGTTAGCAAGCATCCTATCAACATAGGCCATTGTATCTGTGAGATCCTTCCAAAACGCATCAACATCTGACCACTCCTTTGGATACCTTCCCCTTTCTGAATCTGGGGAAGCTTCATATAACTTGTTGCCACAAAACTTCCAAGCCTGGGTTAGTGAGGTATGAACCGCTTCCCTGTTTGGAGCTGTGAAGTAGGATGCCATCTTAGCCCTGTCGTTCCTTTTCCGTGGCTTAATGGTCCATCCAGCGTCCTTGAAAAGGCGATGTGCATGTGCTTCCAGCTGGTCAGGAATATCCCTGCCCAATGTCTTCTTGAAAACAGCAGCTGCCGAGCCAGAGTGTACTGCGCCGCCGCATCCATGAACATCAATCTCGTCAAGGCAACTAATATTCGCATCAGGGGTGCCGTTCTGGCAAATGGTGCCATCGAGCTGGGTGAACTGACCAGGGCTGAACCAAAACTGGGACTGCTGAGGTATTGTCGGAGTACTATGAGCCTCTTGGCTATAAAACAGATGCTGCTCTACTCCCCCTGTGTCAGAGAAATCCTTTGTACTTGCACATAGGGGATAAGTGGTGTCATCCATCTGGCCTTGGTCGTAAGTGAAGCACGCATTGGTAGGGAACTGCTGCTGATCCTGGAGCCACTGATGCAAAAAGGGGTCTGAAAGGAGAGTGGCACTCTGGAATTCAGAAATCTCGGCTAGAGCTTGTATGTAGGAAGGCATGGGGTCATCGACCGCGCTAGTGCTGCTGCTGCAACCCAGGCCAAGGGCGTTGCACATTCCAGCTCCAACATCTTGCGTTTGCGCATCTAAAATGCTATCTGCGGCGACGAATTGGTGTTGGTCATCGGAGAGTCCGAACAGATGGAGTGCCCCAGGCTGCCAGGAACCCATGAATCCCTGCATAAACGCGTCAGCATCCAGTTGGGCCCCATTTTGGTGCGCGTGATTGTCTGACTGGCTACTTGTGAGCTTGTTTGGCTGGCTACTTGTGAGATTGTTTGGATCAGCAGTGGCAGAGGCAGGCTGGTGCTGGCGCTGGGAGGCAAGTGGAGAGCGGTGGACGAATCCAACTCCAAGGTCCATCTCGGCGGGCAGATGGGTGGTGGCGGCACTGTCGGCGGCCCCGCAGAAGACCTCCTTGAAAACCTGAAGCTCCAAGAGCGATCTGTCGAAGGCGCCGCGGTCCTCCATCCCCATGATGTCCTCGCCGAAGATGAAGCGCATGGCGTCGTCCTCCTTGAAGCCCAGCATGTCGTCGGCGTGGCCTCCCCCTCCCCCTCCTCCTCCTCCAGCGGCCATAAAACTAGGGTAGGGAGTAGGGAGCGTGCCTGCAGAGCAGAATCTGAGAGCGGAATGAGTGAGCAGCTAAAGCTTGGGTGGGTGACGCGGACGCGGGGGAAGAACAATGTGAGATCGATCCAGCCATTCCATGCAAGCGGTGTGTATGTAGTGTGTACCTGAGCGAAATGGACGGTCGGCGGTCGGGAGCGGGAGCTGAATTGGGTGGTCGGATCCAGAGGGGCAGCAGCTGAATCTCGAGTGGCCTGCGCTGGATCGAGAGAATAGTGGTGGGGAGGAGCAAATCGGGGCCGAGATCCGAGGCGAGCGAAGAGGGGAAGCGTGCCTCTGCGTTCCCCCACCCCGCCCCGGCGCGGAGAAGCGAGGGCCGGGGACGGCGGCTTGCTTGGTAGCTGAGCGCCGGCAGCGGAGCGGGCGCCTCGCCCTCTCCTCTGGGTGGAAGTGAAGCAAAAGCAAGCAAGCAAGCAACGGCGGCGGTGGAGCTGGAGAGAAGAACGACAAGGACGAGAAGAGGTCAAGCAAGACAATGCAATGCAATGCAAGTTGGTTCTCCTTTCGATGGTGCGTTGATGCGAGGGGTGGTGGGGACACTGTGACAGCCACGCAGGAGCAGGCCACACACATGACATGACATGGACTGGAATAGCCAAACGCCCAAAGCCCCCAAAGGAGGCCCGCGCGGGCGCGGCATCTGGCCCTCTTGCTCGTTTGAAACATTTTGCCTCCAAAACCAAACACCCAAAATGCAACGCTACGCTGCGCATATCCGTAGCTAGGACTATATGCATGCATGCATACTCGATTTGTCCTTTTTTTTTTGTAATAATCACTCAACCACAATTCACAATGAAGGAGAACACTATTCTGTGGCTTCAACTTCCTTTCTGTCAGCTATATATGTTACTCTAAATTTGAGAGCTAAGGTAGTAAAGTAAGGTTCCGTTTGGCAAAAGCTCAGCTTCAATTGTTTTTTTTTAGGAAATAGCTTCATTAGCAACTTTCTAGGTGAAGCTTGCCTATTTTGGAAAACAGTGTTTGACAAAACAGTTTTACCAACAACTTCATGTATGGTTGAGAAAGAGAGATGAGGGTGTAAGCTGTGAAAAGCTACTTTTTCTAATTTCATCTCAGCTTACACTTTTGTGAAAGAGGGAATAAAACCGTTTCATGAGTGAATCTGTTTTGGAAAAATTCATGACTTTTTCATGAGTAAAAAAACAACTCACAAGAACTCATGAAAATTGTTTATGAGTTAGTACCAAACAAACCCTAACATAGCTAATGACTTTTTCAATAGTTTGTTAGTTCAATAGTTTATTAAAATAGATTATACGCTTTACTATGAGTTAGGTTGTTAGGATTAAATAGATATTTTTTAGCCATTATCAACTTATAGTTTAGTAAAATAAAAATAGCAACTCGGCCTTTAAATTAAATGCCGTTATTAACGAGTCTACAATTTGAAACTTTGGCCTTTAAATAAATTCCATAAGTAAGTTACTTGTCTGAGCTGGAAGCCCAATGGATGGATAGTGCAGCCCAGTTCAAGTTCGCTAGAGAGATTGGGCCTCGTGTTATTGCAGTGGGCCGGAATTTGGATTTAGGGCGTGGGAGGCAGCCCGAGCGGCTGTGGGCTACCGTTTTTAGTAGGATGAAATGACACATGGTCGGCCCAGTAATTTCGATTGGATTGCTATACTATTTAGAGCTTTTTACCTATATATGGTCTTACAAATAATGGCTCTTCCTTGTATGGCCCTTTTTGTATGGCCCTTTTTTATTTGAACTTACTTCTATGGCCTTGAAATGAATTTTTATTCCTTCTATGGCCTTCCGTTCGTTTTTGCTACTTAACAGTGTTAAGTCAAGGGTGAAAAGACAATTTTACCCCTAGCTTAAAAAAATTGCAGAGTTATATTTTTCTTATATATTAAAATTAATATTAAAAAAATAAATTCACACATGACAATATTTCACATAAAAAAAATACTGTTACGTATAAATTTATTTATTTAATATTATTCTAAATATACAACAAACAAACAAAATTGTATTTTTTATGTCAGGGGCAAAACAGTCTTTTTACCCTTGAATTAACACCGTCAAGTGGCAAAAACGGACGGAAGGCCGTAGAAGGAATGAAAGTTTATTTCAGGGTCATAGAGGTAAGTTCAAAAGAAAAAAGGTCACACAAGGAAGAGTCGTTTTTTTCAAGGCCATATAGGTAAAAAGCTCTACTATTTATTTATTATTTCTATAATCTGCTTGCTGATTGCTGAGTCTAATTAATCCGTGAGAAGGATTTAGTAAGACTAATTAATTCATCACTAGCACATATTTACTGTAGCACAATATTGTTATATCATGGACTAATTAAGCTTAAAAAATTATCACAATATGTGTAATTAGTTATTTTTAGTCTACATTTAATACTTAATGCATGTGTCCAGACATTCGATGTGATAGGCAAAAAAAAGTTTCTAGGGTGAGAACTATGGGCAGGGTTGAGAACTAGCAGGGCCTAGTTCCCACCCCGAAAACTTTTCACATATCACATCGAATGTCTAGACACATGCATGGAGTATTAAATGTAGACTAAAAAATAACTAATTACACATATTACGATACCTTTGTGAGATGATTTTTTAAGTCTAATTAGTATATGATTTGATATGTTGTGCTATAGTAAACATGTGCTAATGATGAATTAATTAGTTCGAATAAATTCGTCTTATGGTTTCTACGCGGAATATGTAATTTGTTTTTTTATTAGTTTATTTTTAATAGACTAAATTAGTACCACAACATTATCCAAAAACTTTGCAGGTTTCAACTAAACACTCCCTAAAAATCTTCAAACGGTCATGTTTAGTTTCCAAATTTTTTCAAAATTTCCCATCACATCGAATCTTTAGACGCATGCATGGTGTATTAAATATAGATAGAAAATAAATAATTATATTTTTTTGTCTATAAATATCGAGACGAATCTTTTGAGTTAGTTAGTCCATATTTGGACAAAATTTACTAAATAACAATGAAAATGTTGAAGGAGGGTCAGACGTAAAAAAAAAATTTGGCAACTGAACACCTGGATGGAGTCATGACTGGTCAGGTCAGCAGTCTCTGTCTATGTGGGGTCCCAGTAGTTCCACCACCATGTGTCCATGCGCCCCCCCCCCCCCCCCCCCCCCCCCCTGCTTGGCTGCTACCCACCGGAGGAGTACTCCATGTGGGTGGTGTCGCTGGTGGTGGTGCAGGTGTGCTATACAAGCGCACGTACGACGGGTGATGATTCTGCATTGCATGATTGGGAATAATAATTGGGAATCAGCCCCTACCCTACCCATACCCAGCCAGCCGCCCACCCAAGGAGAAGGATGGAATGGAAGCTTCTGAATCATTATTGCAGAACGCAGACGCAGTGTGCTTGCTTCGGATATGGATATCGATCGGACCAGGACCATAGAGAAGGAGAAGCACTGATGAAGCACCAAAGCAAGTGCAAGTATATACTGTGGTCCAAAGTCCAAAGTAAAAGTAATCGGTCCGGTCCAACAGCACGAGCAGGCCCACTGTTGGCCCATCGAGATATTACCAAAGCTAAATAATATATACAACTAATAATTACTCCGGTGTCCGGTGAGGCGAGGCAGCAGTGTGTGTTGTGTGACCGACCCTACCACCAGTCAGTCCACCACCTTCCGCTGAACGCCTAATAAAACCATAAACATAAACATAAACATAAACATTAGCTTCATCATTCTTCATCCCGCTTGCTTTTTGGACCCCTTTCCTTTCTTTCAATATATGCAAGCCAATTGTACGAGTAGCTGGTCACATCAATTAATACATACAAGACGACTGCAATGACAATAGAAAATGGTTGTTGGCCAATGACAAAACACCACCTAGCTACTACTCCCTCCATACCCATATTAGCATATAAGAGGTCAAAGTTGTGTATTGAAGACCGTGTCGCTGTTCTTCAAGATAAATCTATTTATATAATTTTTATATTTGTAAACTTAGAAAATTAATAGTTATTGATGATTTATATTCTCAATGTTTGACTCTAATATTTTCTAAAACGTCAACTAATATGGGTATGGAGGGAGTACTAGTTAGATAGTAGAGTCAGGTCTCTTTGACACAACTCCTAGTCCTAGCTTTATTTTCAGCTTCCACAAAATACTCAAAAGGCAACTCGATTTCGATGAGGGAGCTATCGAGAATCACTTCTCCATTTACACTACAAGTAAATGAGGAGCTTAAAAAACTCACATTCTCTACGGCTCCTTGTTCATTTGCCACAAAAATCACTTTAGAATTGATTTTGACCTGCTCCCCACATTGTTGCTCTCCTACGAGAATTACTCCTTGAGAGAATCAAGAAGTGAAGCTCTACTAAAGTAGCCCTCAGATTACTATTAGCTTTGAATATGTCTATCTCACTCATAAAACTGCATCTACGATAGTTTTTATCTCTAGATTAAGTTAAACTACTTGATTTAGTTTAACTAAATTTATATAAAATAGTATCAATAATAATTCTAATCCTAATTAAGTATATTATAAAAATGTACCCTAAGTTTTATCAAAAATGAGTTCGACGACACGTGTGATTTTTTGTGTGCGTGTGTAAAGGTTCAACATATATATGTAACTGGTTTCTTATTACTAGCTCAAGTATGAGAGCAAAAATCTCGCGTATTGTAAGCTCCACTTATGTATATTTTACTTTATTATACTAGTTTCTCCATTGAAAATCCATAAAGGTTCAGTATTATTAAAACAATTGAAATTAGTCGGTTTATCAGTCGTACTTAGTATATTCTCTTTTACAGAACATGTGAAATTATCTGTGAATAAGTTCAAGCGAACAGAGTCAATGTGTATCACCACCTTCTTTGTTGATTAACCCAATAGAACCATCCACATACAAACTTCTGTGGTGCAAATGTATTCATCATATACCGGGACAAACAATCACAACAAAAAAAAACTTAGTAAAGACGAGCAAAAATGATTAATGGAGGCGGGCATTGCAACCACATCTAATCAAAAGGTCACGGTTAATCGTGACTTTACCAAAACAGTTGCCTTGTGTACCTCCATAAATCAAATAGAAAAAAATAAGAAAAAAGAAAACTCGTGAACGAGTTCGACGAGCCCACCCATGGGCCTGCACCACGCTCGACGTCTGGATCCGGCTGCCCACCACCGCATACGACCTCCCGTCGCCGGGATCCAACGACCTATCACCAGATTCGACCACCCAGCATCAAATCGAACCGTCTGCCACCACATCCGGAGGTGGAGGGGTAAGGAGAGCGACCTACCTGCTGACATCTAGCTGCCCATAATGTCGCCCGCAAGGGGAGGAGAGCTATGCCTTCAGGAAGGGAGGGGTGGGGCACTAGGAGGGCAGAGAAGGGCTTGCGTGCCTGCCCACGAGCCAACGAGGCCGCGCTGCCATGGGGGCCCGCAAGCCCGGGCTAGTAGAGCGTTGCGTCTCCACGCGCGCCCACGAGTCTGGGCTGCTGCCATGTCACGCCCCCGTCCTCGCCTGCTAGGCCCGGCCACGGCGCCATACATTCGCACACATTTACAAGGCTCGGACGTCGCCGCATTGCACCTCGCTTCGCGCCCATGAGCTGGTGAGTCCAGACCACCCTGATGTGAAGAAGAGAACAAAGTGAAGGAGAGACGTGACCACTCGGGAGAGAGACTGCGCAAGGTAGAGAGAAGTGAGCGACGAAATCCTAGGTGTTGGGTTTATTTGTGACTATGGTAATGGGCCCCTCAGGCTTATTTGGGTCTCGGGCCAATTTTTCAAGGAGATTGTCTTAAGAAGCCCGTCTCTATAATTCAATTTTACGAGACGGTTGATACCTAAATCAAAACGTCCGTCTCGGTTAATCGTTGAGTATTTTTGGAAGCGGTTGGAGTTTTGCCCGACTCAGGTTAATATTTAGACACTGCACTCTTGCAAAATTATTTCTGTGCTAGTGAATTGTATTAATTAAGCAGGTAGCCAGCAGCGTTTAGAAATTAAGGACATGTCGCATCACAGATTAAATGGTGATTGTTGACAGCCCAGCTGCTACCAACGCTGCTAGCTCTGCCTTGCCCTTGTTTTGCATCGTTTCGTTCTATCCTGCAGGATACTGTACAGTAGCTTGTAGATCATGGTGGATTGATAAGAAGTTGGATCGTGGAAGCCTCAGGGTTAATACTGAACCAATGAAGTCCATGCATGAATGGCCTATCAATGAATTATACTCCGTCGTCTGCCTGTTGGTACATGCTATTGTAATGGTTAAATAGTTTTATAAATTGCACTAGTGTTTAACTTGTTTAAATGCGCAAGGGTTGTGACTGTGAGTTCAATCTTTACGGCTGCACGTGCATGAAAAACGCATGACTTTAAACTTCTATTTTTAAGATCCAGTTTCCAAATTCTATAAAACGATTTATAGAAGTGACTGGATTTCGCTGATCCTTTTACTTTATTTTTTAATGATAGTTATGTGCATAGTGCGACATGGATAAATATTGGAGTATCAGTGTATGGGTTTGTTATAGAGATGAGATGAGCACACATAATTCTCATCAGCTAAATTGGATTGATAAGGCTTCTTTAGGTGTTTGGTTCTGAATCACCTGAGACTAGAGATGCAAGTGGGTACCCAATAGTGTTTTTAGGGTCAGCTAAATAATTACGGTTAAATATCATTCTAGTTGATTTTTCTACTTTTCTCAAACTAAAAAACACCATTCTAGTTCATTTCATCAATTTTTTTTGGTCGATCCAATGACATAAAATATTTTAAACTTGCATCTCTACTTGAGACAGAGTCATTCCCTTAGGGGAATACTCCCTGCATACTTAGGGCAAAGTGATCTTTCAAAATTCAAGGGATGACATAATCCCTTAACATGACGTCAGACATCCGTCTTCGACTTCATGTGCTATACGCGAGAGCTCATGATGCAGAATTTTGTGGGTCGACCCATCAACCCGTTACCCAAAAATCTGAGGATGGTGTTAATACCCACTAGAATAACCCATCGTAATTTGGTGCCAAATAGTGTTGTGGTGTGTGGGTCACCTGGGTAACCCATTTTAGCTGTAAACGCTTCAGCGTCATGCGTTTGGGTTGCTGCGTCCTTCTAAAAAACATTTGGCTGCTGTACGTCATCGTCTTGTTTGTCGCGCACGCGCACTGTGTTTACCTCAGTTGGACGCGCCACCGGCCCACCGCTACATGCTCGAGCTCGACCAGGATGCAGACGCCTCCGCTCTCCATCTTCTCTGCGACCAGTGTTTCTTGGTGTTCTTAGGTGCAATCGGTACCCAAGGATGGAGTGGGTTGTCGAGGCGATGCAACTCATGACAAGGGAGCCTAGTTGAAGATGGCGTCAAAGCGGCTTTGTGGTGATAGAGGATCAACACGGCCAGGGAATGGATCCAGTGGTGGACCAGGTGAGTCTTAAGCCCTCGTACTGCCTTGGATCCCATAGAGCTCTCTAAAGTCTCTCCAAGAATTTTTGCTATAGTTATTTTGAAGAGGAGAGGCTGGAGGCTGAAGATAAACTTTTAGTCCCTTATGAACTTTAATCCTAAATCCATCACTGCACATGATTGACCAGCTGTTTTTTATCAGGTACAAATTGGACGCACACAACTCACACACTCCACACTCGTACCACACGCGCACACACGTGCCAGCTGTTAAGGTTGGTTGGATGTGCTGCGTACCCTTCCCTTGCTTGCTGAACACATGATTGTGCTGTTTTTGCTGGTGGTTTTGGTAGGTAGAGTATACACGGGCCGACTAGTATTAAGCATACACGCATGCATGCATGAGTGCCGCATGATGAATCACTAATAATATACAGTATTTTTTTTAGCTCGTGTTTCATTAGAAGTAGCAACGAGTGATCTGAAAGAAAGCTAAAAAAACAAGAGACAGAAAAAGAGAAAGGAAATAACGAGTGACTGCGCTGCTATGAGCACCCACAAAACTCAAAACCGCATATATAGATTTGAAGAGAATGGAGTAATAAAACTGCTGAGCGAGTCTGATCAGATACATATATACTCCATCCGTCTATAATAGAATACAAATCTCATATCCTAAGGAGTCAAATATCATAAACTTTAAATATAAATATTGACACTTTTGAGATAAAATAATTCACCACTAAATTAGATTAGATGTAAAATATATTTTTTATAATAGAATACAATAAAAATATTAATACTACACATCACGTATGTACGGTTGCATTGCATTGGATGGTAAATGTGGGTCTGTGAGATTCAAACTCAGCACCTCTCGTCTCGCGCACACTTACCAACTCGACTTCATAACTCACATGATATAGTTCCGAACGTTTTCCTTTTGAATTAACTCGTGAAGAACCTTTAGTCCCGGTTGGTAACATCAATCGAGACTAAAAGGACCTAACAACCGGGACTAAAGGGTCACCCTTTAATCCCGGTTGGTATTACCAACCGGGACTAAAGGTTGGGGACCTTTAGTCCGGGTTGGTAATACTGATACCAACCGCTCAGTTGGTTTTACCAACCGGGACTGCAGACGTAATTTTTTGTCGAGACTAAAGCTCAGTTAATTGATCGTCCAAAGGCATGTTCTGTAGTAGGTAGGCGTGGTTTGAATACAAACCAAACACATGTTCTAAACCTTTTCGTTTTCTTAATCTTAAATGAAAAGAGGGAGACCAGAATTTTCTTTTTCCCGCTATATACTACTTCCTCTATCTTAAATTATAAGTCATTTCAAAAATCTTGGAAAGTCAAAGTGTTCCATATATAACCAAATTTATATAATAAGATAAGATAATAGCATTTATGATGCTAACTAAGTAGTATCATTGGATTTTTAATTAGCTATATTTTCGTAGTATAGCTATTTGATGTCATAGTTTTTTGTATTTTTCCTTTATAAATTTTGATTAAACTTGAAATACTTTGACTCTCCAAGATTTTTGAAACGACTTATAATTTAAAATAGAGAGAGTGCTATATATATATATATATATAGTATTACTATATGGTACCTAGGTACCAAATTACTATTCGGTACTCAGCCTGCTACTAGGCAGGCCGTTTTTTCTTCCGTTCAGGCTCCCAGGCCCAGCTCGTCTCTATTTTTTTGTCGAGCTTCTGCTCAACCGATGTTCAATCCATGAGGCCACGACACCCACGTTGTATTCAGTTTTTTTTCTATTCCAAAACAAATCCCCATCTGCTCGGCCAACCCGATGGCCCTCACCCTGCCGGCGCCGCCCCTCATCCCGCCGGCGCCGCCCCTCACGGCCTCACCCCACCGGCGGCGCCCTGCGTCGCATCCTCCTCCTCAACGAAGACGCCGTCAGTCGCAACCTCCCTTGCTTGTGCTCGTCCGCTCAACATGCTCGGCGCCAACCCTGCTGGCGATGTCGCTCATCCCACCATCACCATCCTGCTTCGCATCTTCCCGCATAGATCGTGGGGACGGGTATGAGTTCTAATTTGTTCCTTTTCTCCTTTTTCGCGGCCGAGAACTTATTCTGACGAGCGAATTGTGATGTCCGCCTGACTCCTTTCGTCGCTGTGTCGCCTTGGTTGTCGCACTCCAAGGAGTTCTCCGACTCAGAAGTTTTCTCTCCATCCGGGCGTGGAATCTTGGATCGCTACTTCTTTATCTGGTAAGCAAGCACTTGGATCGATTGAGTTTACAGAGAATTTCTCTATGCGTGCACCCAAACTGAGATCTTTTTTCTGAGCTGTCCGTCCATCGTAGTTTATTATAGATTTGTGTGATGCGGCCCTGGTATTGTAGCAGTTTATTTTTGAATTATTTTTGGTAGCTCAGTGAACTCCATCGTGATTTAAAGTTTGGTATATTTGGGGGCTATCATTTTGTTTTCTCTTTGAACTGTTGCTGGTAGTTCTAGTATTTATCTTTCTATATAAAAACTAGAGCTCTGATGGGTCTGTTATTTTTGCCACTCACCAGATCTTTGAACTTCCTGTAAGTTTGCTCTGGTGAGCCAGTAATTTTGTCCAACTAGCATGATGAGAATTACTGGACATGAATTATAAGGGTAAATTGTGCTATTTACTTTCTTTTTCATGTAATCTTTCCATCAGAAAAAGTCAAAAGCTAATGCATTGAATCTCATATTTTCATCTTACAGAAACCATTCTGGATTTTTTGGGGCCTATATTTAGAGCCAATTGAGTAGTACCTATGCAATAGGGTTCACATCCGCAGAACTTATCATTTGGGGCCTTGAGAATGACACGAAGGTAACATAAAACATGTACCATATGAGTTGGCTAGTCAAAATCAACGGTTCAGCTAATCAATAATTTCAAACTTTTATCTTCTATATAGATGGCTCAAGTTTCATATGGAGGCTGGTGGAGCCCATATGGCCCATAGTGGGTTTCGGTGATTGGATGACAACGGTAGATTACTATGACTAACGTGTGTTTTGCAGAAACAGTTGGGTTAGGTCATGGTAATAATGATCATGAGGGCACTATGGTATTCATGCCCCCTTATTGATGGAATTCGTTCGGCTTTCAAAAGATGGACGACGAAGACGGTGATAGGCTAGTTCTAAGTGTCATTTGGTGTTGAAGGACACTTAGAGTAGCATAGGTCTTTGTTTTATCTTTGGCCGTACTATTAAGAGGGGTTTGAATGGGTAGCTTGACCTAGGTGAGACTTTTGAGTTAGGTGTGGTGCACACTTGTTAACCAAAGCCCTAGGTAGCTTAGAAAGGTCCCTAAGATCATAAGGAAGAAAGTTCGTGAAGGGAGCGTCGCAAACCGAAGTCGTTTTGGGCTTCAAAATGCGACCGGACGCTCGAACCCTAGTGACCGGACGCTGGGGCATGCATCCGGTCAGTAGTGTTGTCTGAGGAGTGGGCTTGGTTGTGACCGGACGCTCCTCAGCAATCGACCGGACGCACCAGGGGGGTGAGTCCGGTCGCGTCCAGAGAGGTTCCAGAGAGGAAAATTGTCGACCGGACGCGTCTGGTCAGTGGTGATCGGACGCATGCAAGCGTCCGGTCAACACTTCGTACAAGTGTCAGACCTAAAGTCACGTAGCCGTTAGGCACTGACCGGACGCGTCCGGTCACCCCGACAGGTGCGTCCGGTCAGTGCATAACTGGCTGGACTTACCCTTTCGTGCATGTTTCGAGTTGGGGGGTATAAATATGCCTCCCCCTCATTCATGCTGTCTCTCTTGCTCATTTGAAAGGTTGTCAAACACATTGTGATTCCAAGTGAGTGCAAGAGGCCTAGTGAGGTTGAGAGATTTGATAATTGAGTGATCAAACACCTCATTAGTGAATTGAGAGTAGCAAGTGTGCATCCACCCATCTCATTAGCCTTGCGTTGGTCAAGTGAGAGTTCTTGTTTGTTACTCTTGGTGATCGGCATCACCAAGACGGCTTGGTGGCGATCGGAGAGCTTGGTGATCATCCGGAGGCATTGTGGATGACCCAAGCCAAGTTGTGACCGGTAGCGAGCGATTCACCGGGCCGGAGTGGCGAAGAATCAACTCGTAGTGAGCACTTGATCCTTGCGCGGATCAAGGGGGAGCGATACCCTTGCGCGGGTGCTCCAACGAGGATTGGGGGGTGTGCCGACACCTCGATACCTCGGCAAAAAGATCGTCGTGTCATCTCTACTCTCTTTACTACACATTTACCTTTGAGCAATTCAATTTCGCATTTACTTGTTGTTCTCTCATAAGTTGAATTGCCATGCTAGAGTAGAATTGGTTTAGCAATAGTCTTTTGTGCGATTGATTCTTGTCAAACACACTTCTAGGCACTAGGGGGTTAATTGGGGCTTGATAGGTTTTATTATTGCAAGAAGTTTTAGAAAAGCCCAATTCACCCCCCTCTTGGGCATCTTGATCCTTTCAATTGGTATTGGAGCCTCGTGCTCTCGATTTAGGCTTAACCGCCTAGAGTTAAGATGTCCGGAGGTGATGGACCACCTCCCATGTTTGAGGGAGACGACTTTCCATATTGGAAAATCCGTATGGAGTCGTACCAAGAAGCGGTTGATGTCAAATGTCGTGATGCCGCAATCACCGGTTTTGCCAAGCCCAAGGAAGGCACAAGCCTCACTCCTAATGAGGAGGAAAATGATAAATGGAATGCAAAAGACAAAAACATCCTTTTTAGAGGCATTTGCAAAGATGTGTTCAACCGTGTTCGGAACCACAAAAATGCCCATGATCTATGGGAAAACATTTGTGCGCTCCATGAGGGAACCAAGAGTGAGCGTGAGGAACGCTATCATTTAGTTATGCAAAAGCTTCACTCTTTTGATATGCATGCAAATGAAAGTGCAAATGAAATGTACTCACGGTTGAATGTTCTTGTAGAGGAACTCAATGGACTTGGCCTCACACAAATGCAACCATCCGATGTTGTGAGGAAGATTCTTTGTGTCCTTCCAATTGAGAAGTATGGATACATTGTGACGGTGCTACATCAAGGTGATCTTTCCACCGCTACACCAACTCAAATCTTGGGAAAGATCAATGCGCATGAGATGTACATGCACATCACACCAAGTGGTGGCTCCTCCACCGACAAGAAGAAGGACTTGGCCTTCAAAGCTAGCCATGACAAGAAGGGCAAGTCCAAGGCTATTGTGGTGCATCATGAGAGCACAAGTGATGAAGAAGATGATTCCAACATTGCTCTCATGGTGAGAAGGACCACTAAGATGTTGAAGAAGCTTCACAAGAATGGAGTCAACTTTGACTCAAGAAAGAAGAAGTTCTTCACAAGTAGCAAGAGGAGGCCAATCTCCGAAATGGATTGCTACAATTGCGGTGAGCTTGGCCATCTTGCTCATCAATGCACCAAGCCCAAGAAAGAGAGCTACAAGAACAAGAACAAGGGCAAGAAGTATGACTCATCAAGTGAAGATGAGAAGAAGGATGAAAAGCCCTACTACAAGAAGGATGGCAAGAAGAAGAAGCAATACCACAAGAAAGGTGGGAAGGCTTACATTGTTGGTGATTGGCTCACCGACATTGATTCCTTCGGTGGCTCATCAAATGAAGATAGTGATGATGAGAAGGAGAAGGTGGTCGCTCTAGTCATTGGCTTCTCTACACCACCACCACCACCGTCTCCATCATCATCTACACACCTATGCCTTATGGCCCAGGGTGACCGGAAGGTACAAAACGATGATGACTCTAGTGATAGTGATAGTGATGGTGAATTTGAGTCACCTACTTATGATGAGCTTGTTACATTGCTAAACAACTACACCAAAATCATAAGAAAGACTAGAGCTAAAAATGAAAAGCTTGTTGATGAAAATGAATCTCTTGTTGAGAAATGTGATCATGCTATTCATGCTAGTGATGAACTAAAAGATGAACTTGCAACTATGTCATCCACTATCAAGGAGCTCAAGTCCTCTAACAAAGAGCTCAAAGCTAAAAATGAGAAACTTGATAAGATACATAGTGACTTTACCACTAGTTATCAATTGCTCAAAGAACAATACACTCAAGTGAAAGTAGATTATGATACTCTCACCATTGCTTATGATATGCTTTCACATGAGACACATGATGCTCCTAACCTTGTTGTTAAGTGTGACATAGCAACATCTTGTGAGGACTTGGTTAGTGAGCATGATGAGCAAAGAGCTAGTGGCAAGGGCAAGAATGTGGTTGTGGCCGATCACTATGATGATTATATCAAGATCAAGAATGAGAATGCAAAGCTCAAGGTTGATCTAGAGAAGCTTGCAACCACAAAGCAAGTCATTGTTGAGACCCGAGATGATGAGTATAGCATGACACTTGAGCTTGACATGCTAAAAGAAGAGAACAAGAGATTGAAGATGGAGAGAGATTACAAGATGACACCATCTCAATTAGAGCTCCAACAAGAGAATGACAAGCTCAAGAGAGAGAAGGAGCACCTCACCACCGGGTTGAAGAAATTCACCAAGGGACAATGTCTTCAAAGTGAGCTACTCATGAACACTGTCATGAAGACCAATAGAAATGGCATTGGCTTCCTTGAAGAGAAGATGAAGCAACGCAAGAGCATCACTAAGCCAAAGAAGAAGAAGATTGGAAGATGCTATGAGTGTGGAAAGGAAGGCGACTTTGCTCATGATTGTGAAGAGCCAAAGCCCACACCCTTGCCCAAGCATGCTAGGCCCTTTGCTTTCAATGCTCACTACATGCTTAGACAAGACTCTAGTGGCAAGATGAAAGTTATGTTTATGGGGCCTCCTAACAAGAATAGGCCAAAGCAAATTTGGGTTGCAAAGTCTCTAGTAGAGAAGGTTAAGGGACCTCAACAAGTTTGGGTCCCAAGAGCTCAAGCTTGATTTCTTGTGTGTGTAGGTGAACTACAAGACCGGTGGATCTCATTGGGTGATTGATAGTGGTTGCACACAACATATGACCGGTGATCCCCGGATGTTCACCTCACTTGAAGAGAATGTCAATGACCAAGAAAAGATAACATTTGGTGACAACTCAAAGGGCAATGTCAAGGGATTGGGCAAAGTGGCTATATCAAATGATCATACCATCTCCAATGTGCTTCTAGTTGCATCATTGAGCTTCAACCTGCTATCCGTTGGGCAACTATGTGATCTTGGCTTTCAATGTTTGTTCACCGACAAGGAAGTGGTTGTGACCAAGAAAGATGATACACAAGTGATATTCAAGGGCTTTAGATACAACAATCTCTATCTAGTGGATTTCACCTCCAAAGATGCCAACTTGAAGACATGTTTATTCACTAAGCAATCACTTGGTTGGCTATGGCATAGAAGATTGGCACATGTTGGAATGAACACTCTCAACAAGCTATTGAAGAAGGATTTGGTTAGAGGCTTGAAGGATGTCAAGTTTGAGAAGGACAAATTATGTAGCGCATGTCAAGCCGGCAAGCAAGTTGCAAACACTCATCCAACCAAAGCCTTTGTATCAACTTCAAGAGAGTTAGAGCTACTTCACATGGATCTATTTGGGCCAACAACATATGCTAGCTTGGGTGGAAATCTCTATTGCCTAGTGATTGTTGATGACTACTCTAGATACACTTGGGTATTCTTTCTTCATGACAAATCCGAAGCAACCCCTTCATTCAAGAAGTTTGCCAAGAGAGCCCAAAATGAGTTTGACTTGAAGATCAAGAAGATAAGAAGTGACAATGGAAGGGAGTTCGACAACACCCACATTGAGCAATATTGTGATGAAGTTGGGATCAAGCATGAAGTCTCCACAACCTACAGTCCACAACAAAATGGGGTAGTTGAGAGGAAGAACCGGACTCTAATCACCCTAGCAAGGACTATGTTAGATGAGTACACTACATCGAAAAGATTTTGGGCGGAAGCAATCAACACCGCTTGCTATGCATCAAACCGGTTGTTCCCCCAACGTATCCTTGGCAAGACCCCCTGTGAGCTACTCAACAACAAGAAGCCGAATATATCATTCTTTAGAGTGTTTGGGTGCAAATGCTACATCTACAAGAAGCGCCAACACCTAGGGAAGTTCCAACGCCTATGTGATATTGGTTTTCTTGTTGGTTACTCATTGAAGTCCAAAGCATATCGAGTATTCAACCATGCCATCGGGATGGTAGAAGAAACATATGATGTGGAATTCGATGAATCTAATGGCTCTCAAGGAGAGCATGAAAATCTTGATGATGTAGGTGATGAACCATTGAGGGAAGCAATGAAGAACATGCCGGTTGGAGCTATCAAGCCTAAAGATGATGATGATGATGTGCAAGTCATTGTCAAGCTATCCTCATCCAATGTACCACTTGTTGATGACAAAGATGGGAGGGATCCATTTGAAGATACTCATGTCTCCCATGATCAAATGGTGGTACAAGCTCAAGATGTTGATGCTCCACAAGCGGCCCCTCAAGTGGTTGATCAAAGGACTACTCCTCTACTACAAGCTCATCCTCAAGAACTCATCATAGGGAGTCCAACAAGGGGTGTAATGACTCGATCTCAAAAACTTGCTTTATTTATTGAACATCACTCTTTTGTGTCTCTTGTTGAGCCTACCATTGTAGATGAAGCTCTAGGTGATCCGAATTGGGTGAATGCTATGCATGAAGAATTAAACAACTTCACTCGCAACCAAGTTTGGACACTTGAAGAGCGACCCAAAGGCGCAAGAGTCATTGGAACAAAATGGGTGTTTAAGAACAAGCAAGATGATCAAGGCAAGGTTGTTAGAAACAAGGCAAGGCTAGTGACAAAGGGGTTCTCTCAAGTTGAAGGTTTGGATTTTGGAGAGACCTTTGCACCGGTTGCAAGACTCGAAGCCATTCGTATCCTCCTTGCATATGCATCACATCATGACATTAAATTATATCAAATGGATGTGAAAAGTGCATTTTTAAATGGCTTCATAAATGAACTAGTCTATGTTGATCAACCTCCCGGGTTTGAAGACCCTAGATATCCTAATCATGTTTATAGGTTGTTCAAGGCGCTATATGGGCTCAAGCAAGCCCCAAGAGCTTGGTACGAGTGCCTCCGGGACTTCCTCATTGAGAAGGGCTTCACCATTGGGATGGTCGACACCACACTATTCACCAAGAAGCTTGATGGAGAAATCTTCATTTGTCAAGTCTACGTTGATGATATCATCTTCGGGTCAACAAATGAAGCCTATTACAAGGAATTTGGTGACTTGATGTCGAAGGAGTTCGAAATGTCCATGATTGGAGAGCTCACATTCTTCCTAGGCTTCCAAGTCAAGCAATTGAAGGAGGGGACTTTCATATCTCAAGAGAAGTATACAAAAGATCTCCTCAAGCGCTTCAACATGGAGGATTGCAAGCCTATCAAGACTCCAATGCCAACAAATGGACATCTCGACCTAGATGTGGGAGGTAACCCGGTTGACCAAACTCTCTACCGCTCTATGATTGGTAGCTTGTTATATTTGACCGCATCTAGGCCCGACATCATGTTTAGTGTGTGCATGTGTGCTCGTTTTCAAGCCCATCCTAGGGAATCACATCTCATAGCGGTGAAGAGAATCCTTAGGTACCTAAAGCACAACCCAAGCTTTGGCCTTTGGTATCCCAAAGGAGCTAACTTCCAACTTGTTGGGTATTCTGATTCAGATTACGCGGGTTGCAAAGTAGATAGAAAAAGCACATCCGGAGGGTGCCATTTGCTTGGGAGATCACTAGTTTCATGGAGTTCGAAAAAGCAAAATAGTGTGGCCTTGTCTACCGCCGAGGCGGAATACATTGCCGCGGGTGCTTGTTGTGCACAAATCCTTTACATGAAACAAACCCTTTTAGACTATGGTGTAGTTCTAGAAAGGGTACCTTTGTTGTGTGACAATGAGAGCGCGGTTAAGCTTGCTAACAACCCGGTTCAACACTCTCGCACAAAGCACATAGATATTCGCCATCACTTTCTTAGAGATCATGTTTCCAAGAAAGATATATCCTTAGAGGGAGTTAGAACCGAAGATCAATTGGCGGATATTTTCACAAAACCCCTAGATGAAAACACTCTTTGTAGATTGTGAAATGTGCTTAATGTGCTTGATCTAAGTAACTTTGTCAAAAGGTGAAAGGGGGTTGTCTTTGCATTGCATTGTATAATATGCCATGTTTAATTTATGCTATGCACATAGGCTTGTCAGACGTGGTTAAGATAACTGCCCTAAAAAGCGTGTGAATAAGCTTACCCATGAGCAAACTTGACAAGCAACCTAGATTCAAATTTCGTATTGCATTGCATATGCATGTGTGTTGCTTTGCCGTTCCTTTTCGGTTAAGCTTTGAGCAACCGCTGTGTTCGTCCACCGCTAGGGGGAGCATTTGAGGCTCTAATTGGTTAAGACCCCTAGTTTTGGTGGCCACATGTTGTCTCCTCGGGTTTTATTGCCTATTTTATCTAGAACACTAAATTAGCCTATGGCAAAATATTTGAAAAATTTGAGGGTTTGAGAGAGGCAACTCCTCTAGGTTCCAACTGGTGTTTATTTGCGTCTTATTTGAGTTGGAACTTGGTTGGGAGAAGTCGGCGCGAAAAATCGAGTCAAAACAGGGTTTTCCTGTGACCGGACGCTCCAGGTGCGTCCGGTCAATTCATCTCACGCGCAGGTGAACAGTTCCTTCGGCGCGTCCGGTCAAGAGTGTGTGCGTGCGTCCGATCGTTTGCTGTGTCAGGATCAGATGCTCGGTGCGTCCGGTCGCGCAAAAGACGTTTTGGATGCTCTCTGTTTGTGACCGGACTCTGAGCCTCGTGCGTCCGGTCGTTTCGTTGAGTGCATCCGGTCGCCACTTAAACCGCGCGATTTGTTCTTCAACCGACACATGGGCCCGCGTCCTCGTCTTCTTTCTCCTCGCTGCCCGACTCGGTCACCGCCGATTCCCCACCCAAACCCTAGCTCGCCGGCCGACCGCCGCACCGCCGCTCCCACCCCGCGCCGCCGCACCGCCGCGCCTCCCCGGCCGCCACACCTGCGCCGCGCCCGCCCGCTGCCCCGCCTCCTCGCCGCGCCAGCGCAGCTCCACCTCCGCGCGCCCGAGCCCCCTCCTCGCAGCGCCCGCATCGCCGCTTGCTCGCCGGGCTTCCTCCGGTCGCCGGCGCTCACCTCGAAAGTCGTCCCCGCGGCTGTTCTCCTCTCCGGCGACCTCCCCCTCGGCCAGCAGCATCGACCTAGTGAGCTCCCCACCTCCTTCCACAAACTATGCATGCCATGTGTTCGATGAAATGCCTCAGCCACAGTTCATGCCTATCTAACTGCTTTTTGGCCCTAATTCTCGCGCAGATTCTTCCGGCGAGTCGTCGTGGTGCTCGAACGTGTCGGTTCCTTCCCTTTGCTCGTTCGTTCGTCTCGTCTCGTCAGGTAGCGAAGCCGTGCCTATCTTCTCGTCTCCTTTGCTTTGCTTCCAATAGGTCTCTTATCTCTAGATTATGTGCTTATATATATCCCTATCTATCTATTGCAGCGAGTCGGGACCGTGTCAGTGAGTCGTGTGGCAGTGACAGCTAAATCCGGGGCCAAGCTCGCGGATACGGAAAGAGGCCAAGCCTCTGAGGTTCAGTCCAGTCCTCTGTTTGATTGGCAGTGGTTCTCAGAGGCAGTCAGTGGCAGTTGGTGGCAGTGGTTCTCAGAGGCAGTCGGTGGCAGTTGGTGGCAGTGGTTCTGTTCTTGTAGCGATGGCTCGCTACAAGAACGTCAGCGGAGGTCCCAGGGCCGATCCTCCTCCCCCGCGCCCTCCCTCTGGCGACAAGGGGAAGCGGCCTCAGAAGCTCATCTCCAAGAAGCGCAAGCGTCTAGACCGTGACTCCGAGATAGCACTAGCAGCAGCTCGAGCAGCCGAGAGGGCCGAGCAGGGTGGTCAGGCAGGAGGTCTTTGTATTCGAGACCCAGCTTCAGCTCAGGAAAGTCAGAGCAGTGGTCAGCAGAGCGTTCAGAGGGTTCGTGACCTCCTCACGGAGCAGCAGGTTCAGGCCCTACTTCAGACTGAGGGAGGCATTGTCCGGATTCGCGGTCACGAGTACTCTCTCGACGACCCGGCTGACGTCCTCCCTCCCGACTTTCAGTTCCCGTCAGAGGCAGCTTCAGCTCTTGCGGCAGCTACAGTCAGTGGGTCAGCTCCAGAGCCCAGTTCAGCTACAGAGACCCATGCAGAGGGTCAGACAGAGGAGCAGCCAGCTCAGCAACCACTCCGCAGGTCCACCCGCTCTCGCACTCAGGTGTCTCCTCGACCTGAGGGGCAGAGGCGGGGTGGTCGACCCCCTCCGAGGCCACAGGGACCCCCACCTGTGGAGCACTTGGACTTGCGGGCTGCGACAGCACGTCAGGTGCAGGCTTTGCGACTGATCCCCTACGAGGAGTGGTTCCCAGCCGCCAGGCACCCTCAGGCCTCCGAGGGTTTTTACACAGTGATTCAGGAGGACTTCTACCGAGCATATGTCAACAGCGGTGTCCACATCCGTCCACACAGAGTTTGCCCGCTGGAGACGATAGTTGCAGTTGCTGGAGAGGCTATTCGGCCCATGCTCTCTTACCTGCCAGGCTTGGTCGACCTCCTTGGACGCAGTGGCCAGTACGTTGAGGATTGGGTCTGTTAGTTCTACGCGTCCCTGTGGATCTCCCCAGACCACCGGTTCCTACACTTTGCTTTCAGGGGGAGGTCCTATAGGCTCTACAGCTCACGTGCCAGAGAGTATCTTGGTCTAACTGCCTATGCGACCAGGGTCCACACAATTTGCTATGGAGAGACAAAGCCACCCAGGCGACCACACGCAGGAGAGATTCCATCAGCAGACTTGGTTCGTGCCTGCTTCCGGGAGCCGTTCGGCGAGGGGTCCAGCCGGCGTCCTCGTGACTTGACGCCGACGGCCCGTCTCGTGAACGAGGTCATGAGGCGCACTCTTCTACCCCGGACAGGCTACAGAGAGGGGCTGACACGTATTCAGATCTGGCTAGTTCACCACCTGGTTTCTCAGCTGGAGTTTGATATTTGGGATGTGATTATTTCTGAGATGGAGGATACACTGGCAGAGGGATTCAAGGGTCACCGGCAGCTTCCCTATGCTCACCTGATCTGCTACCTTTTGAGGAGGATCATTCCGGCGCTGCTTCCTGAGCTCCTTCAGTCCCCGACGGAGTTCCCCGTGTACGACACTCGCCAGATTGTCGGGGATCGTCCAGACACTCGTCCCAGGGGTCAGCATCAGCGATCGGTTGTCACAGAGACTGAGGCACAGCAGGACGAGACTGTTAGTCAGTTAGCTGAGGCTGAGCTTACAGCGCTTGAGGCAGAGGGAGAGGACCCCGACGACGAGTTACCGTCTAACAGCACCGACGACGACTACGCTCCTCTTCCGAGGATGCGTCCACCGGCAGCTCACGACTCCGAGGCCTCCTCCTCCCATATGGCCAGCTCCGATCCAGCCCTCCTGGCTATTCTTTCTCGGATGGAGCAGCAGCAGTCTCGACTGTCTGAGGAGGTTCAGCGCCAGGCAAAGGAGCAACGACGACAGGCACAGGAGCAGGCTCGACTGGCAGAGGCACAGGCAGTGGCCGCAGCACAGGCTCAGGAGCGCCAAGACGCAATCTAGAGGCAGATGATTCAGCTCCAGACACAGACACTTGCCTTCATGGAGAGGATGACGGCTCTTCCACAGTTACCTCAACTGCCTCAGTTTCAGCAGCAGCAGCCCGGACCGTCGACCTCGTTCTACACGTCAGTTCCTTCGTCGACGGTCTCGCCCTTTCCACAGTACCCACAGTGGTTCTCCTCACCTCTGCCAGGGCAGCAGCCAGGGTTCACACCGATTCACTCCGGCTTCACTCCCACTCAGACGGAGTCGGTTCTCGTGACACCTAGGAGTTTGGAGGCTTCTTTCAGCGAGCTCACTGGCCTGCCTACCCCGCCAGTGTTCCAGTTGCCAGTGACCTCTGCTCCAGCTCCTGCTCCCACTACTGGTACTACAGAGACCTTTTCCTTCCTCAGTAGCGTCTTCCGAGCCACCGGTCTCTCAGAGTCAGACTCTCCCTATCAGCTCAGCACCTGAGACTTCGATGACCGTGTCAGTGGTAGTGACCGAGACCGTGGACCCTCCTCCAGAGTCAGAGCCTCCCCAGACAAAGCTTCCAGCGCCAGAGGCCGCTCCCGAGTCAGCTGAGCAGACCCAGACTGCTTCACCTCCACGTCCAGTGTCCGAGGGTCAGCCAGCTCACAGTTCGTCGTCCGACGAGGAGGCCTATCTTGCTCAGTTCGAGACTCTTCCACGCACCTCGTCGTCCGACTCGTCTGCTCCCGTCCCGCCTTCCGACCCTTAGGTTTTGGTCCTTGATGCCAAAGGGGGAGAGAGCGTATGTTAGACTTAGCTCTTAGGGGGAGCCTGTGAGAGGGTTTTGGTTCTTTTGTATGATCTTGCACTCATATGCATACATGTTTATATTTTGGCACTTGTACGATATGTGTATGACTTTTGGATGTGACGTGATATGCTTCACTTGTTATATATTCCATGTCAGTTGTTTATGCTCAATTGTGACATGATATGCTTAACTCGTTATTTTCTACATGTCACTTGATTATGCTCATTTACTTTGCTTCCGCACTTATACTCCGATAAATGAGCTTGTTCATAAGTACTTGTGTTAACTCTTATTATGTTGAGTACTTATGTGGACTTGGTTTGATTAAGCATGCCTAACCCCTTTTGATCTTATTGTCACATGCTTATATGAACCAAGCTTTTGAAAACCTCACCTTTCTTTCAAACATACTTGAGGTTGTCATCAATCACCAAAAAGGGGGAGATTGTGAGCATCTAGGCCCCTAGTGGGTTTCGGTGATTGGATGACAACGGTAGATTACTATGACTAACGTGTGTTTTGCAGAAACAGTTGAGTTAGGTCATGGTAATAATGATCATGAGGGCACTATGGTATTCATGCCCCCTTATTGATGGAATTCGTTGGGCTTTCAAAAGATGGACGACGAAGACAGTGATAGGCTAGTTCTAAGTGTCATTTGGTGTTGAAGGACACTTAGAGTAGCATAGGTCTTTGTTTTATCTTTGGCCGTACTATTAAGAGGGGTTTGAATGGGTAGCTTGACCTAGGTGAGACTTTTGAGTTAGGTGTGGTGCACACTTGTTAACCAAAGCCCTAGGTAGCTTAGAAAGGTCCCTAAGATCATAAGGAAGAAAGTTCGTGAAGGGAGCATCGCAAACCGAAGTCGTTTTGGGCTTCAAAATGCGACCAGACGCTCAAACCCTAGTGACCGGACGCTGGGGCATGCGTCTGGTCAGTAGTGTTGTCTGAGGAGTGGGCCTAGTTGTGACCGGACGCTCCTCAGCAATCGACCGGACGCACCAGGGGGTGAGTCCGGTCGCGTCCAGAGAGGTTCCAGAGAGGAAAATTGTCGACCGGACGCGTCCGGTCAGTGGTGATCGGACGCATGCAAGCGTCCGGTCAACACTTCGTACAAGTGTCAGACCTAACGTCACGTAGCCGTTGGGCACTGACCGGACGCGTCCGGTCACCCCGACAGGTGCGTCCGGTCAGTGCATAACTGGCTGGACTTACCCTTTCGTGCATGTTTCGAGTTGGGGGGTATAAATATGCCTCCCCCTCATTCATGCTGTCTCTCTTGCTCATTTGAAAGGTTGTCAAACACATTGTGATTCCAAGTGAGTGCAAGAGGCCTAGTGAGGTTGAGAGATTTGATAATTGAGTGATCAAACACCTCATTAGTGAATTGAGAGTAGCAAGTGTGCATCCACCCATCTCATTAGCCTTGCGTTGGTCAAGTGAGAGTTCTTGCTTGTTACTCTTGGTGATCGGCATCACCTAGACGGCTTGGTGGCGATCGGAGAACTTGGTGATCATCCGGAGGCATTGTGGATGACCCAAGCCAAGTTGTGACCGGTAGCGAGCGATTCACCGGGTCGGAGTGGCAAAGAATCAGCTCGTAGTGAGCACTTGATCCTTGCGCGGATCAAGGGGGAGCGATACCCTTGCGCGGGTGCTCCAACGAGGACTAGGGGGGTGTGCCGACACCTCGATACCTCGGCAAAAAGATCGTCGTGTCATCTCTACTCTCTTTACTACGCATTTACCTTTGAGCAATTCAATTTCGCATTTACTTGTTGTTCTCTCATAAGTTGAATTGCATGCTAGAGTAGAATTGGTTTAGCGATAGTCTTTTGTGCGATTGATTCTTGTCAAACACACTTCTAGGCACTAGGGGGTTAATTGGGGCTTGATAGGTTTTATTATTGCAATAAGTTTTAGAAAAGCCCAATTCACCCCCCCCCTCTTGGGCATCTTGATCCTTTCAGCTGTGTTGTCTTGGTTGTCGCACTCCAAGGAGTTCTCCGACTCAGAAGTTTTCTCTCCATCCGGGCGTGGAATCTTGGATCGCTACTTCTTTATCTGGTAAGCAAGCACTTGGATCGATTGAGTTTACAGAGAATTTCTCTATGCGTGCACCCAAACTGAGATCTTTTTTCTGAGCTGTCCGTCCATCGTAGTTTATTATAGATTTGTGTGATGCGGCCCTGGTATTGTAGCAGTTTATTTTTTAATTATTTTCGGTAGCTCAGTGGACTCCATCGTGAGTTAAAGTTGGGTATATTTGGGGGCTATCATTTTGTTTTCTCTTTGAACTGTTGCTGGTAGTTCTAGTATTTATCTTTCTATATAAAAACTAGAGCTCTGATGGGTCTGTTATTTTTGCCACTCACCAGATCTTTGAACTTCCTGCAAGTTTGCTCTGGTGAGCCAGTAATTTTGTCCAACTAGCGTGATGAGAATTACTGGACATGAATTATAAGGGTAAATTGTGCTATTTACTTTCTTTTTCATGTAATCTTTCCATCAGAAAAAGTCAAAAGCTAATGCATTGAATCTCATATTTTCATCTTACAGAAACCATTCTGAATTTTTTGGGGCCTATATTTAGAGCCAATTGAGTAGTACCTATGCAATAGGGTTCACATCCGCAGAACTTATCATTGGGGGCCTTGAGAATGACACGAAGGTAACATAAAAACATGTACCATATGAGTTGGCTAGTCAAAATCAACGGTTCAGCTAATCAGTAATTTCAAACTTTTATCTTCTATATAGATGGCTCAAGTTTCATATGGAGGCTGGTGGAGCCCATATTCTTATAATCTCGGGAGAATCCCTGAGTATCAGAACTGTTTTGCATTTATAAAGGTTTGTGTTCTAAATTTCTTATGTTTTGTGGATTTGTTTTCTCAGCTGATGTTCTAGTGAAAGTCGCAGCATTACTCCGCTGCTTGATGCCGGATGCGTGGCCAGTCGACTCCGACTCCTGCTCCCATGGTGCGAACCTACCACCAGGTAAATTCAATCCTCTCAAATTTGCTGGATTTCTCAAATTTGCTTGTTTTGTTTTAAGTAAAATCTGTGAATTAAGATATTTTTTGTCGTTGTATCGAATTAGGTAGTATAAACATGATTACCATTGGATTATATATTATCTGTCATGATAAGAACACAAAATGTGTAACCTGTTTTTTTCCAGAGTGTAAATTCTTAGACATAGTTATTCCAGAAAACTTATTACTGATTATATTTGTTTCCCAAGATTTTTTTCTAGATTGGTAAGTATAACAAATTTTTATTCAAATTCGCAGATGAATCGACTAACTCCTATCTGAATGACTTGTGGGATGACTCAATCCACTCCACATGCATCGCTGGCGAAGTGGAAGATTCTTGGTAGCATCCAAGACCAGATCAGTACTCAGTATTGCACTTCTCCTTTTTCTTGCTATAAGTTATGCACAATTAATTGTATTTCTTGTGAAATAGAACATGAATGGTACTTTGTTTTGCAGTGCTAGTGTATTTTCCATTTCTCTTCAGTAAGATTAACGATGCCATCACTATTTTTTCTTATATCATGGAAATACAAATTGGTGCAAACACAATTTTTTTCTTTGTGAAACATAATATACTAGTTATTGGAACTAGAGAGCAATGGATACCATATTGAGCTGCTCATGGCAGCATGTTTGTTTGCATTGGCTCCTACCATGTTGTCACAGCATCCTGCTTGCCCATTTTCACCAAATTTCTGATACCTTTTCTTTTTTTGTTGATGTATTGATCAAGAGTTTGAATTTCTGTCAGTTCTAGTTCTGTTACTGAAATTAAGTTTAGGTCTTCATAATTGTTGCACTAGCAAGCAACTACTTATGAGGCGGTTGTGTGGGACATGGCTGGGCAGTTTACTGCAGCGGGTAGCTATTTTGGTTGACTGGCTGCAGTGCTTCGATCATTGCCAGCTGTGGCATCTCTGCCTTCAAGATGTAGTAGCAGTTTGCGATGCCTGGACAAGATGACCTTGTGGTCCTCTTAAATCATGAAAACTTTGCTGCAGTGTGAGCTCAGACTATTCTAGTATTCTAATTTTTGTGTTCACAGATAATACCGTGCTAGGGTTTATGGTTGGGTCTACTTTAGCTTTAGTGCTGTCAAATCAAATGTTATAGATTGGGATTATTATTTGCTTGTTTGGCACTCCATTTACACTATATTTGTGCATTCATTTTCAGTGTGATCTTGTCGGTGTTTCGACCCCGGGGGTATGACACCAACTAGTAATATGATCGCGTGCTCTCTTCCTGGATGGTGATGCAAGATGACACAAGGGTTTATCCTGGTTCGGGCAAAGAAGGCCCTACGTCCAGCGGGGGGAGGAGGTTCTTGTATTACTTGCACCTAAGTGCTTGTACAGGGGCAATACAAGCTCAATGAGCGTGGACGAGAGTCCGGACTCGTGTGTGTCGCCTGGACCCTTTTGCGTGGAGGGCCCTGGTGTCCTCTTTTATAGAACAAGAGGAGACTAGGGTTACACAGGAGTGACGTGTACAACGCCCAATACAGCGAAGGGTTGGAATTCTGTCTTGTCGAAGTCACTGGAGCCGGCGTGGGGGTTGCTGTTGAGGCGTCCTTGAAGCGTGACTTCCATCCCGGGTGCGGACGTGGAGGCGTGGCGACGTGGAGGCCGTGCAGCGCCCATTCCGGCACGTACAGGACGTGGCAGGGTCCCTCCGGGTCTTGGGATACCTGTCCTCCAATAGCATGAAAGCAGTCAGGGCTCGAGGGGCGCAGGGCCGGCCTCGAGGTGGCGCCTACGGGGGGCTCGAGCCCCCGCAGGTGTGGGTAAGTCCCGGAAAACCCAGCCGTACAGCGGGAATCCAGGTCTCGAGATGTGGCTCGGGTGTGCTACAGTGCAGGGTATGGCCTATCAGTGCTGTACTCGTGCCTTTTTGTCCATGCTTGTGGTGAAAACGAGGTTTGACTCTGGCCCCGGTTCACTGTGGCATACGTCGTGTACCAGAGGATGTGACCGGAGACGTCGTGTACCAGAGGATGTGACCGGAGTAGGTGGACGTATTAAATGCGCAGTATGGGGCGGGTATCCGATGTCTGGCGCTGCTCGAGGGGGGTATGGTGTGTCTCGAGGGATAGGTTACCGTGTTAGAGAGGCTCGAGGTCCCCACGTGGGGTCTCGAGGAACGGTGTACGGCTGTAGTGGGCTCGAGGCCTATGTGCCGGGGCTCGAGAGGTAGGCAACCACGAGGCGGTCGGCAAGACTTTGGCGGGCCCGGGCTTCCTGGCGGTGGACCGATGTTGTAGGCCTCGATGGGTTGGTTTTTTTAGGGGGTTGGACTAGTTAGGTCTCTTATTTGTTTTGCGTTGATTGGGGGTACCCCTTTTGTGGTCCCCGGACAGTAGCCCCCGAGCCCTTGTTTGAGTGCTAGCACTCGAGCAGGGGCTCCCTACCGGGATCTCGAGGGTTAGCTAACTGGTTCTCGAGGGTTTGGTTATTTTGATTCCGTGGGTGTTAGTTACGTTTTTTAGGTTCGGGAGTGTCGAGCCCCCGAGTTCTCTGACCCTCTTTCGTCGAGGGGTGCCAGGCTGAACCGACCGGCCGGCTCTTCGAGCTGTCCGGCACGCCGGTTGCCCTGGCTTGTCATCCCGCGAGTCCTCTCGATCGGATGCGAGGGGGGATGCCTCGTACTACCACGAGCGGGCGAGTATCGAGGTTCCCGGTGAGCTGGTAACGAGGGAGTCCAAGTGAGACCTCGTGCCCCGTTCGATAGGGTCGACTGAAGCCCGGAGGCGATCTCATAAAGCATGGGCGCTCGGTCTGCAGGAATGCCGGGTCCATTCGATAGGGCCCGGTGGCTCGATGCCTCCCTCCGAGGGGATCTCACTGCATGTCGTGCGCCCTGCCTTGGATACACGTGAGGGGCCTCGAGGGCTTGGCCCTCGAGCGATGCTGCGAGTGGTGCCCCTTGGTGTCCTTGACTCGGGTGCTCGAAGCCGGCTGTCGAACCCTCTTCGAGGGCCAGCCTTCGCTGCCTCGAGACTTGGAAGGGCCGGGGCCCGTTTTTACCTTCTTGAAGTAGCCTCCATCGTTTGGAATCCTTCTGCCCGTTGGGCGCGCCTTTTTAGGTGGAAACTGTCAGGGAGTGGAGATCGTGGTGCTAGGGTGACAGAGGTGAAGTTGGAGCGGCGGCCGTGGTGGGCCCTGGTAGTGGAGCGAATCGGGAGTTGCCGCGTGTACCTGTCAACCGGCTCGAGACGTGGTTAGGTGGGAGCATTAAATGCGTGCGGTTACCTTTTCTCTGTCGTGGGAGACCCCGCTCGTCGGGGATTTCTTTTATAAATATCGAGTGAGGGGTGAGGGTCTTTTTACTTTGCCTTTGCCTTCGCAGCCACCGCAGCTCCCACACGCTTTCTCCCCAAGCTAGCGATTGGTAATCTTCCCGGCCGTCCGTCCGCCGCTCAGATCTGCGCCGTCGCCGCCATGGCCGCCTAGATCCAGGTGCTGCCGCCCGAAGACTGGCGCCCGACGAAGACGTCGCAACCTGAGCTGGAGTCGCTGGTGGACCAGGGGCTTCTCCGCCCCAACCCGCGGGAGGGGCCCGCGTGGTGGATTCTCCCGTCGGCGGACCACCAGGAGCCGCACCCGCCGGAGGGATATATGGTGAGCTTCACGCGCTACCACCGCATGGGGCTTGGCGTTCCGCCAAGCCGTTTTATGCGGGGGCTGGCTCACCACTTCGAGGTGGAGTTGCAGCACTTCTCCCCCAACTCAATCTCGCACGCCGCCATCTACGCCGCGGTGTGCGAGGGATACCTGAAGATCGAGCCTCATTGGGAGATGTTCGTCCACCTCTTCCGGGGCGAGCTCTTTCATAAGGCCATGAAGCCGAGCGGGAGGAGGCTCGCGCGCGCGGGCTCCCTCACCATCACCGTGAGGACCGGTCCCTCGTCGGCCAACGTCCCCCGTCACTACCTCCACTATAAGCTTTCCACCAACCAGGCGGGGTGGGACGACCACTGGTTCTACCTGCGGAACGAGGACGGGCTCCTTCCGCAGTACACCGGGAGGATCATCACCAAGCGCCCTAAGAAGTGGAGTTGGGGCGTTGTGGCGGACAGGCAGCGCCACCTGATGCCGCTGATGAATACAATGTGGTCGCTGGTGGATAAGAAGGGACTGACCGCCCAGGCGGTCATTTGGGCATTCCATCAGCGGAGGGCCCTTCCTCTGGCGGACCACCCCCTTCTCATGTACGAGATGGGGCCAAATGCCCCGCTCGAGGAGCTGAACAGGTCGAGGATGGCCGAGGAGAGGCTGTCTCGGAACGAGGGTGCCTCCCGGGTGTCGGTCATGATCCATGGGCCGTTCCGCCCTGAGGAGACCAACCTGATCGCCATGGCGCCCGACGCGGGGTGTCTCAACCCGGTAAGCCTCCCTCAAGCTAGGCTGTTTTGAGCATCCCCTCCTTTCTCTTTCTTCGAACCTTGTTTACTCTCCTTGCGGTTTTTCTCATCAAGTTTCTTTCTGCACGGGGCGTTCACATCTCACGCATCGAGGCCCCCGATGAAGGAGGACGCCACGGAAAGACAGGTGAAGCGCCTCTCTGCTCAGAAAGATAAGGAGAGTAAGGATGCAAAGAAGAAGAAAGAGAAAGAGAAGAACCTGTGTCGGGTGGACCGGGATCAGAGGCTAGCGAAGGCTCGTCGTAACCGGCAGCCTGGAGACGAGTCCCCCGAGCTCAACTACATGAGCTCGGAGGAGGAGGATGACGATGAGGAGGAGAGCGACGATGAAGGGATGGATGCGCGTCTGAGGCGCGCGGGGGTCGTCGACATCAGGGCTGACGACTCTTTTGTGTAGGAGAATATCCTGGAGATCCCCCTGGCGAAGGGATCGCGCGGGATGCAGCAGCGGAAGGCCACGCCAGGCCCCGCCTCGTCGGAGGCTCAGGGCACGTCGAGCTCCATGCCGGACGTGCCCCCTGTCGTGAAGAGGCCTCGAATTCGGGGCGCCATCGCCGCGGCGCAGAAGGAGGTCACGACCGCGTCGACCCAGGCGGGGGGTCTCGAGAAGGGTCGGACCTCGAGAAGCAGTCAACACGCCGAGAGGGACTCCGGGCCCGACCGCCGCAAGTCGTCGAAGACGACATCGAGCCCGCGGAAGAGCGGGCAACACGAGGGGGCGTCGAGCCCCCGCCACCATGACCGTCGAGGGGGCAGCTCCCGGTCGTCTCGTGATGGGAGTCGTGAGCGATCCCGGAGCCCATCGCCGCACCATCGCTGGGAGAAGGAGGCAGACGCAGGGGGCGCGACCGCCGGCACGAGCGCCGGAGTAGGTCCCGGAGCCCGCGCAAGGAAAGGCGCCAAGAGGACCGCTTGAAGGAGACGCGGTCGTCCCCCCGGGACAAGAGACAGGAGGAGAGCTCCCCGCCGGGGTCGAGCCAAGGGAGGCACCGGGAGCCTTCCCCCCATCCGAGCCACACGGAGACGGCTCGGGGGCATGGCTCGAGCCATGGGGCGGGCTCGAAGCCCCCGAGCGGGTCCGGCGACTCGAGGAAGAAGTCCCGCCGTCGCTTTGGGTAAGTAACGTTTCTCAATTCCGCTGGTAGTGAAGCTTTACCTTTTTACCTTTGGTGATGTGTGCCGTTTCTGGTTTTTCAGGGAAAAGCGCTCCCGGCAGGAGGCGGACCCCGCGGTGTCCAAGCGGGCCAAGACCTCGAGCTCTGCTGAGGACCAAGCACCTCGAGGTATGGCTCCTTCTTCCGCTGAAATGGCCGCTTGGCTGGTGAAGGCTCGAGCAGCCATGGCTCGGGGAAGTCAGATGGCCGCCACGGATCTTGGTGAGGCCGACGCCGTCGTCCACGGGGGTCGAGGCTTTTTCCTGATTCTGACGACGTTGTTCTCTTTTTTTGCAGGGACCGCGGCTCCTGGCGCCAAGCCCGCCGCCACTGCGTCCATCGCAGCACCACCACCTCCTCCTCCTCCTCTTCCTCCGGTGGCGCCTACCGAGAGGGCCACTCCTCCCCCTGTCACGACGACCATCTCGGGGGGGAGCACCTGAGACAGGCGCGGCTCCGTCGGTGTCTGGGGCTGCGGGGACAGCGGACCTCGAAACCCCAGACGACGTGAGCCGGCCCGCTGGACAGGATCCCCTGCCGACGGAGCCTCGCGCGCCCGCGGAGAAGGAGAAGGAGGGAGAGGCGTCGGTGGAGAAGATACCGACGGTGGAGGAGCTCTTGGACGAGCTGGAGAAGGAGCCGTCCCCGGTCGAGGGCTCAGCGCTGGAGGGGGCGCTCGAGGCACCGGCCGGGGACGACAAGACGCCAAAAGACCTAGTGAGGGAGGAGAGGCTCGAGGGGCCGGTCGGGAACGAGGCGGAGGGGATGACTGGTCCCTCGGCCGACGCAGAGGAGAGCTTGGAGGCGAACCACCCCTCGAGCGATCCACTACCGCTCGAGCCCCCGCCTCTACGCGATGCCGCACCGTCGCCTCGGGAGAGGACGGAGCAGGAGGAGGAGATGGCGGAGGGGCCGCACCGGGAGGCGCGGTCAATCTTCAAGGAGGTGACCGAGCTCGTGGCGCGGGCAGAGAGGGCCTTCGTGGAGGAGGCTGACAAGTCCACGCGGGTGGCGGCTTCCCTCGTGAAGGCGGAGGGGGAGCTCCAGGAGCTCCGCGCTGAGCTGGGCCAGAACGCGCAGATGGCGGGCCGGCTTAACGACGCACAGGCGGAGACCCAGGCAGCTCGAGACGAGGCCGTCCAAGCTAAGAGGGAGGCCACCACCGCTCTGTCCGCGGTGGAGGCGTCGAAGAAGGAGGTTGCCGACGCCCGAAGCGAGGCCGCCACTGCCCGGTCTGCAGCGGAGGCGGCGAGGAAGGAGGTCGAGGAGGCCAAGAGCACGGCCGCCACCGCCCTGGCTGCGGCGGAGGCAGCGCGGAAGGAGGCCTAGGAGGCCTTAACTGCCGCGCGCTCGAGGATCCAAGGCCTCGAGATCGACATGGATCAGGCTCTCGGCAGGGCTAATGACCTGTCGCTCAGGCTCGAGGCCGCTCGGCAGGAGGTGATCAAGAAGGATCTGGCCCTTGCGCAGACGGGCAAGCTGGTCGAGGAGCTTAAGGGCCAAAAACTTGACGTGTTGTCCCAAAAGCATACACTCGAGCAGCGCGTCGGGGTCCTTACCAGCGACTTTGACGCTCTGGGCATGCACTGCCAAGGTACTATCGTGATCTTCAGGCTTTGTCTTGCTTTGATTTCGAGATTCTTGCCGCGCCGCGGACTTACTCTTTTCTTTTTGTTGCACAGATCTGGAGAAGACCGCCGAGGAGCTCCACGAGACGAATCAGACTCTCGTGGAGCAACTCCAGGGTGAGACCATGGTGGCGGAGCGGGCGCGCGGCACCCTCGACAGGCTCTGCTCCACGTGGGGTGCCGACTCGGTGGCCACGGCAGAGGGCGCGGTGGCTCGGGGCGACGCCCTGGTCGATGCCCTGTGCTTCTTCGACGTGGCCGCGCGGGACCGCGTCAAGAGCGCTCTGCACCATGGCGTAAAGCAGGCGCTTGCGGCCATCCGTTTCGGCTTCCGCTACCCGGTCAACGTCGTCGCCAAGGGCTTCGTCGAGATCGAGGGGAAGGACGAAGAGTGGAACGATCGCCGCGTCGACAAGATCCTGGAGAAGGTGGAGAGGCCGGGGGCAGCGCTCGCAAAGCTCTTCGAGGAGGACGTGCTGCCTCCCGTTGCAGACAGTGGTGTAGATGGCTCCCCTCCTTCTGGCCCGGACGTCGAGGCTGAGCCCGCAGCAGAAGATCTTGAGGAGGAGTTCCAGACTGATGAGGAATGAGGCCCGCGTGCCAAATTTGGGCGTCGAGGCCTTTGTAAAAATTCATGTCATGACTTATGGCCCGTCGAGGCCAACATATGCGTATGAATTATTTGTTTAAAGAAGCTATTTTCTTTTCAAATTTATTCGATCATTTCTCTTTGTTGCTAGCTCGAGTTTCTACCGGCTTGGTCTATGTTCTTTCGATACGTGTCACGAGTTCCTCGAGGGGAGGCGTAGGTAGGGTACCGTAGCCCGGGGGCGTGGGTGGCCGTCTATGTCGACGCCCCCCGCCTCTTGGCGGCTCGAGGTATCTACGGACTTAGACGTTGCTAGTACGCTCGAGATACGAATCGAGATAAGGGTCGAATTTTTGAAAAGAAAAGCGCGCTTTTTCCGGAGTCTGGGGGGGAGGTCCCCCTGTCAGCCCCCGAGGGAGGCTCGACCCTGAGCAAGGCAGGGTTGAGGCTACCTTAAGTTGCTAAGTAAAATGAAAGACAGTGCACGAGTTTGTTCATTCATATTTGACGTGTTTGTATAAAGCAACAAAATGTATAAGGCCTCGATGCCCTTAAGGGTAGAAGCGACGAAGCTGAGATATGTTCCACGCATTCGCCAGGATCCTGCCTTGACCGTCGTAGAGCTTATATGTTCCTGGCTTGAGCACCTCAGCTACGGTGTATGGGCCCTCCCATGGAGGGGTGAGCTTGTGGCGCCCTCAATTATCTTGCAGCCGTCGAAGCACAAGGTCCCCCATCGCCAGGTCCCTTTTGCGCACGTGCTTGTCGTGGTAGCGTCGAAGTGTTTGCTGGTAGCGCACGGAGTTGATGAGCGCCACGTCTCGAGCCTCCTCGAGCTGGTCCTTGGCGTTGGCGAGCCTCTCGTCGTTGGTTTGTTCATTGTAGGCTCGAAGTTGAGGGGAGCCGTACTCGAGGTCCGTAGGCAAGACAGCCTCGGCGCCGTAGGTTAGGAAGAACGGAGTGAACCCGGTGGCTCGACTCGGCGTGGTCCTGAGGCCCCACAGCACCGAGGGGAGCTCTGCAGCCCACCTCTTTCCAAAATTCTTGAGGGTCTTGAACAGCCTCGGCTTCAGCCCGTGGAGTATCATGCCGTTGGCACATTCGACCTGCCCGTTGCATTGAGGGTATGCGACCGAGGCCCAGTTCACGCGGATGTTGTTGTCGTCGCAGAAGTTGGTGAACTTTTTGCCCGTGAATTGTGTGCCATTGTCGGTGATGATGACATTAGGCACCCCAAACCGGTACATGATGTCGGAGATGAATTCGACGGCCTTCTCGGAGGTGGGGTTGCCTATAGGCTTAGCCTCGATCTGCGGATACATGGGTGTATGCCGAGTCTCTGAGTGATGAGTGATTGTCAACTGGGATGATGCGCATGTTCTTTGGCTTGTGTTGTGCAGGTGTCGAGCCCGGATGCAGTGATCGAAGGCGAGGTGAAGGTCAAGTAGAGACGTGCCGTGCCGATGGACCGAGAGTGGCAAAGGGCGGACGTGAGGCTTGGACTGAGGGACCAGAGGCCCGAGGATCAGCTGTGGTGGCTGGCAGCCTGGGACAGCGACGAGCGAAGACTTGCGGTCATGTGTTGCCTAAGTCGTAGACTTGGGGACACGTGTCGGTGGACGGGGTGCACGGGCGGTGCATCCCCTCTATGACGTCGGTTTGGTGGTAGAGCTAGGGAAAAACCATCAGGTGGACAGTTTCCAGGTTTGGGCCGCAAAACCTGGGTGCGGATGGTTTCCGAGTTTGGCCACAAAACTCGGGCTGAGGTCGGTTTCCAGGTTTGGGCCTCAAAACCTGGGCGCTGAGGGTTTGCTGAGTTTGGCCTCAAAACTCAGAAGCTGGTGGGCTGGTTTCCCGGTTTGGGCCTCAAAACCGGGGGTTGGCTGGAAAAGGCTGGTTTCCCGGTTTGGGCCACAAAACCGGGGGTGCAGAGCGAGGGCGGCACGTGGCGGCGATCTGGAGGTTGCGTCAAGGCAAAGCTTCGGTTTGTGCGGGCGTGGCCGTCGGATACACCTACCACCGAGTTGGTCCAGAATAACCCTAGGGTTTAGCTGGTTCGCTCTGTAATTAGAATAGAGAGGGGTAGAGTAGGAATTAGACTTAGGTTAGAATTAGGATAAGTAGTAGGGAGACTCCCTCCTCCCAGGTATCTCAGTCATTTGCTCTTTCGCACTTAGGGTTTCCTGCTCTCCCATCCCCTGCTGTAGCTAGCTGAGATCCGCAGAGAGACTTGCCTCTGTGTACTGTTGATTTTGAGGAAGTGAGGCCATATCCTCACTGTTGTAGCGTGTGGTAGCCACACGGTTGCAATTCGTGGTGTGATTCGTGTTTCGTTTGTGTTCTTCGCGGAATCCCTTTTTTTTCTCCACGATTTTCCCGTCGCTTGATCTCTTTGCTCGGTTCATCTTTTGCAAAACCGTTTGAACCAAGTTGTTCTAGATCGTAAGGCACTTCTTTCCACCGAAGGAATTCTCCTCTAACCCCACGGTCTAGGAGATCGATCGATTTTCGTTTCGGGTCAAGTTTTCTCCCTTCCCCCGAAATTCTTCGATTCATCGATTTGGAGATAGGTTTGAGCCATGATCTCTTAGGGATAGCTCACTATACTCCTTTTGACTCTTCTCACCAAGTTTGATCCCTAGAGGATTCATTTTGGGTGAGATCGAGTCAAATCGGTGGACGAACAGGCTGCTGTCGGGGTGACTGGACGCTGTCCTCGCGTTGACCGGACGCGTCCGGTGGTTGAATGTTGCGTGGCAATTTTCTCTAGCTGACCGGACGCTGGGTTTCTTGTTCGACCGGACTCACTCATCGCACTGTTCACTCAGCTTGACTTTTGTGACCGGACGCATAGTTTGTGACCGGACGCTCTATTCACCAGAGTACGGTCGGGAACAGTAAGGTCCCAGAACGGATTTCGCACGACCGGACGCGTCCGGTGCTCACTGACCGGACGCTGCCCAGAGTCCGGTCGTGACTGGTTTGCGCGTTTTCGTTCGCCGGTGGTTCGTTCGTTGTCAGATTTGGTTTCCGTCTTTTGCGTTGGCTTTCTAGAGTTGTGTAGTGTCCCGCTGTGCTTCTTGGAAGCATCCACCCTACATCTAGGGTCGTGGACATTAGCAAGTTCTAGGGTTTGTCTTTTGGGGTGATTCTCGGGACAGTGGCTACTAGTTTCCGAAAGGAAATTTTGAAGCTCTCATTCACCCCCCCCCTCTGGTCGCTTTCTGGTTGCTTCTCGGTCCTTCAATTGGTATCGGAGCGGGTTAAGGATCTTCCACCTTAGCCGGTTCCAGATCCACAGAAGGCGACATGGATCGCGGCGTGGGCAAACCGCCGTTCTTTGATGGGACGAACTATGCGTATTGGAAGATACGCATGTCGGCCTATCTCCAGAGCATGGGCTCTTCTGTTTGGGAGATTTGCAACAAGGCCGATTACGTTGTCTTGGCTGCTCGTATCACTCAGCTCCAGATCGATGAGCATGAGGCCAATAGCCGGGCACGTAACGCCTTGTTCTCCTGTTTGAGCATGTCTGAGTTTGATCGTGTTTCTCACCTCCCCACGGCTCGCGAGATTTGGGCGACCCTCATGCGCTTCCATGAGGGAACCACTTAGGTCAAATCCCGCCTCTATGAGTCGCACAAACGGGAGTATGAGAACTTTCGACATATGCCTGGCGAGAGCATAGAGAGTTTATTCGCTCGCTTTCAGGTCATTGTCAACAAGATGAGAGCAAACAAGGAGCTGTTGCCTTTTGGCGATCATGAGAGGGCCTTGAAGCTTTTGCACACTCTTGATCAGTCGGTGTGGGACTCAAAGGTCCAGGCGATCATCGAATCGTCTAACTATGAGACCCTCACTTGCGATGAGCTCTTTAGTAAGCTCAAGTCTAGTGAGATTGACGCCATGTCGAGGGCTTCTTATGAGAATCCTTCTGGCCCGACTATGGCTTTGGTTTCTGGCTCTTCTAACCCCTCTGGAGGTTTTGCTCTTTCGTCTCTCTTTTCTGTCACAGAGGACCAGCTTGAGTCATTGGGGGATGACGAGTTGGCAATGCTCGCCAACCGGTTCACGCGGTTCCACAACAACCGCATGAACTGTCGCCGCGGTGGAGGACGCTCAGGATGCTTTGAGTGCGGCGACCCCGACCACTTCATCGCCAACTGTCCCAAGAAGAAGCATTCATCTGGGAAGGTGAAAGTCCTTGTTTGGTTTTGGATAATTGATGTCACCTAGAGTACTAACCTTGTCATGAAGTGTTTATGAGCTAGGTTGGTACATTCCAAGTACGGGAGCCAAATGATGATCATGGTATTGGTGGTGATGACCAAAAGATAGATCAAGTGCTCCACATTTGGAAGAAGAAGAAGAGAAAAACAAAATCCTATGGAGATCAAGGCAAAGGTATAAATAGGAATTTTGTTTTGGCACTCAAGACACCGTAGAGGGTGTGAGTGCATTTAGGATAGATAGCCGTACTATTAAGAGGGGAATATCTCAGTGATCACGGTTATCAAGTGCCACTAGGTGGATTCATACATGCATATGCATTAGGACCTAGTGTGCTAACTCGAATCCTTTTAAAATGTTTGTGAAAATGCTAACACACATGCACATGATGTTGTACACTTGTTGGTGTTAGCACATTTGCAAAGGAGAAGTTGTTGGAGTTGGTTTGGATCAACACAGAGAAGAAAATGGAGTTTTCTGTGTATGGTCGGTGGTACCGACCAGGTGGTCGGTGGTACCGCCCATAGGTGCTACGTGCAGCCTTCTCTGTAATGTTGCGTTTTTGGCCTGGCGGTGGTACCGCTATTACCTCGGTACTACCGCCGGCGGTGGTACCGACCGGATGGTCGGTGGTACCGTGGCCCTGAGGAGTTTTGCAGAGCTCTCTGTGTGTTTTTGAAAAAGACCTACCGGTAGTACCGCCATTACCTCGGTACTACCGCCCGCGGTGGTACCGACGCAAGGTCGGTAGTAGCTTGCTTTTCGCAGAGCTCTCTGTTCGCGGCCGATTTTGGCTTGGCGGTAGTACCGCCATTACCTCGGTACTACCGACCTCGGAGGTACCGACCAGAGAGTCGGTGCTTCGCCTAAATCAGCGGGACGTGTGTTAAACGGCTAGTTTGACTCTGTCGGTACTACCGCCCAGGAGTGGTCGGTACTACCGACCAAGCGCAGAAAGGTAGGGTTCGGGCCGTCGCCCTCCCTTCCCTATAAATTGGCCGTGGCCGCCTTTGGGGATTTCTTCTTGACTCTCTGACTTCTTGAACATCCTCTTGAGCAAGATCTAATCCCTCCCTCCGATCTCTTTGCTTGTTAGTGCGAATCCAAGTGAGATCGAGAGATCCAAGTGCATTTGCTTGTGAGTTTGCATCTAGTGGCACTTGGCGATTGTTGTTGCTGCGGATATTCTTATTACTCTTGGTGGTTGCCGCCACCTAGACGGTTTGGAGCAGCGGAGGAGATAAGGCACGAGTGGTGATTGTTCGTGGTCATCTCCAGGTGATTTGTAAGGGGTTTCTTGTACCTTCCCCGGCGGAGCGCCAAAGGTAACTCTAGTGGATTGCTCGTAGCTTGTGGATCCCCATCTTGTGTTGGTTGTGCGGCACCCTATCGAGGGTTAGGCGTGTGATGCCTATTAGCGCGTGAACCTCCAAGTGGGTGTATCGCTACAACGGGGACGTAGCTTGCCGGCAAGCAAGTGAACCTCGGAGGAAAAATTATTGTGTCAACTTGTCTCCGTGGTATTCTTTGATATTCATTTATTAATCTCTTGCCGGCTCGGTATACACACTTCTATCTCTTGTACTTACATTTGTTACTTTCTTGCAAGTTAATTTTATACCTTGTTGTTAGTTACATTCTCTTATCTTGTGTAGTGATATACATTATTGCTTATTTAGTTGTTGAATAGTTCCTTTGATATTGTGTGTCTTAGAGTTTGTGGTTATCTAGAATTGTGAATAGGTGGCTTGCATCTGTGTAGAGCTAGCGCAAACTTCGCTTCGCCATTTAGTTGTCTAACTAGTTTGTTTAAGTGTTGTTGTAGAAATTTTCATAGGCTATTCACCCCCCCTCTAGCCATTTAGGACCTTTCAATTGGTATCGGAGCAAGGTCACCGTTTATTTGAGGCTTAACAACCTTCGGTGTCAAAATGGCTCATATCAACAACACCAAAAGGCCACCCCAATTTGATGGCACAAACTATGGCTATTGGAAGGCAAAAATGACCACTCATTTAAAGTCAATCAATAGAAAGATATGGCAAGTTGTGGATGTCAAGATTGAGATAGTTGATCCGGAGCATCTCACCAATGCCGAAGAAGAGAAGATGCAGAACAATGACATTGCTCTCAGTGCTATTCATGATGCCGTTGATGAGAGGGTATTTGAGCAAATCAAAAATTTGGAGATGGCATATGATGCTTGGAAGAAATTGGAAGAATCATTTGAGGGCACTCAAGCAGTGAAAGGAGCAAAAGCATACATTCTCAAAGAAAAGTTTGCTAGCTTCAAGATGAATGAAGATGAAAGTGTTCCAGAGATGTTCCATAGGCTTCAAGTGCTTGTCAATGATCTCAAAGCACTTGGAGAAGAGGTGAAGGACAAAGACTTCTCTCATAAATTCTTGAGATGTCTTCCCAAGAGATTTGGCATGTTAGTCACATTGCTTGTAAGAAGCGGTTTGGACACTATGACACCAAACCAAGTTCTTGGAGATGTAATGACCGATGACACCTACAGAGATGAGGATGATCAAGAAGTGAAGAAGGATGAGAAGAAGAAGAGTGTGGCATTCAAAGCCACAACATCATCATCAAAGAGCAAGGGCAAAGTAAAGAAGGAAGATTCTAGTGAAGATAACTGCTCAAATGATAGTGATGACGAAGATGAAGAGATGGCTCTATTTGTCAAAAGGTTTGGCAAATTCATGAAGAAGAAAGGCTACCGGGCAAGGAGGAAGAAGACTTCATACAAGAACAAGGATGAACCAAGGAGGTGCTTCAAGTGCGGTAGCAAGGACCATCTTGTTGCTCAATGTCCGTACAACAGTGAGAATGATGAAAATGACAACAAGAAGGACAAGAAGAAGGAGAAGAAAGAAAAGAAGAATTACTCAAAGAAGAAGAAGGGGCAATCATATATGGTCACTTGGGATAGTGATGCATCCACAAGTGATAGTGATGAAGATAGTGATAATGAAGATCGCAAGACAAGCAAGAAGAAGGCACTTGCAAGTATTGCTATCAACAACAAGCCTTCAATCTTCGACACTCCATCATGCTTCATGGCAAAGGCCACAAAGGTACTATCTGATGATGATGAGAGTGATAGCGATGATAGTGATGATGATGAACCTACTAAAGATGAATTAATTGAAATGCTTGATGATGCTAGAGAACACTTTGATAAAAAGAGAAAGGAGTGCAAAGAATTGCAAAAGAGACTAAAAGCTCTTGAGCAATCCTTTGAGGAGCTCAATGCTACTCATGAGAGGCTAGTGGAAGCCCATGAGGAGCTTGGCAATGCTCACACTAAGCTTAAGGAAGCTCACTCATCACTTGTTGATCAAGCTAAAACTGAAAAAGTGGTTAAAACATGTGACATAGGCATAGCTTGTGATATAATCGATGAATCTTTCTATAAGCCTATTATTATTGCTGCTACTAACCCTTCATGTAGCTCATCATCTACTACTACTACTTCATCTATGGATGATGGTTTCACTTGTGATGCCTCACTCATGGTTGAGAATGAGACATTGAAGAAGGAGGTAAATGAGCTCACTCACGCCTTAGGTAAAGCCTATGGTGGTGAGGCCCGCTTGCTTAAGTGCTTGGGTAGCCAACGTTTTTCTCTCAACAAAGAGGGATTGGGCTATACCCCCAAGAATGGCAAGGCGGCTTTTGCTACTCACAAGACTAGTTTTGTGAAGAGCAATGGTCGGTTTTGCACTAGATGCAAGCAAAGTGGGCATGTAGAGCAATATTGCAAGAACAAGAACAAGAACGCTAATGTATCCTCTATTAAATTTGATTCTTGTTATTTGCTTACCAAGGGTGTTAATGGCATGAAAGCTAAATTCATTGGTACACCAATTGTGGGCTCAAAGAAGAAAGCTATTTGGGTACCAAAGAGTTTGGTCACTAATCTTGGAGGACCCAAAAAGGTTTGGGTACCTAAAAAGGATTGATTTGTTCTTGTAGGTCAACTATAAAGCCGGAGGGAGGCATTGGGTGCTTGATAGTGGGTGCACTCAACATATGACCGGGGATTCAAGAATGTTCAATTCAATCAATTCAAGCGGCAATCATGGTTTTGACTCTATCACATTTGGTGACAATGGCAAAGGCAAGGTTAAAGGGCTTGGTAAGATTGCAATATCCAATGACATGAGCATTTCCAATGTGTTGCTAGTTGAGAGCTTGAACTTCAATTTACTGTCAGTCGCTCAGTTGTGTGATCTTGGTTTCAAATGCATTTTTGGAGTTGATGATGTAGAAATCATAAGTGTAGATGGTTCTAATTTGATATTCAAAGGATTTAGATATGAGAACCTATACTTGGTTGATTTCAATGCTAGTGAAACCCAGCTGTCAACATGCTTGTTCACTAAATCTGGTTTGGGATGGTTATGGCATAGAAGGCTTGGTCATGTTGGAATGAAACAGTTGAACAAAATAGTGAAGCATGATTTAGTTAGAGGCTTGAAAGATGTCACTTTTGAGAAGGATAAACTTTGTAGCTCTTGTCAAGCTGGCAAACAAGTTGGTAACTCCCATCCTAAGAAAAGCATGATGAGTACTAGCAAAGCATTTGAGTTATTGCACATGGATTTATTTGGACCAACAACATACACTAGCATCGGTGGAAGTAAATATGGCTTTGTGATAGTGGATGATTACACTAGATACACATGGGTCTTCTTTCTTAGTGATAAAAGTGAAACTTTTGATATCTTCAAAACTTTTGTCAAGAAATGTCAGAATGAGTTTGAAACAACAATCAAGAAAGTTAGAAGTGACAATGGGAGTGAATTTAAGAATACAAGAATTGATGAGTTGTGTGATGACTTTGGCATGAGACATCAATTCTCACCCAAGTATACTCCTCAATCAAATGGGATTGTTGAAAGGAAGAACAGAACTTTGATTGATATGGCAAGGTCTATGCTCAGTGAATACAATGTCAGTCATTCCTTTTGGGCCGAAGCTATCAATACGGCTTGCTATTGTAGCAACCGTCTCTATTGCCATGGCATGCTAGAGAAGACACCATATGAGCTATTAAATGGAAGAAAGCCAAATATCACATACTTTAGAGTTTTTGGTTGCAAATGTTATATATTGAAGAAAGGTGCAAGATTGAGCAAATTTGAGAAGAAATGTGATGAAGGATTCTTACTTGGATATTCAACAACAAGCAAAGCATATAGAGTTTGGAACTTGGCTAGTGGTATTATTGAAGAAGTGCATGATGTTGAATTTGATGAAACTAAGGGCTCTCAAGAAGGAAATGAAAATCTTAATGATGTGAGAGGCACTCAATTGGCTAATGCAATGAAGAATATGGATATTGGTGATATTAGGCCAAGACAAGTGGATGATAATGAAGATGACCAAATGTTCTCCTCAAATGTGCAAGTTGATGCAAATCAAGCTAGTGGTTCTCATGATCAATCAAGTGCTAGTGAAGATCAACAAGCTAGTTCATCTCAACCAAGCAATCAAGTGCAAATCCTCCAACCAACCAATATTGCAAGAGATCATCCCATAGATCAAATTGTTGGGGATATTAGAAGTGGTGTGCAAACAAGATCAAGATTGGCATCATTTTGTGAACATTTTTCTTTTGTGTCATCATTTGAGCCAACCAAGATAGAAGATGCATTGATGGATGTTGATTGGGTAAATGCTATGCATGAAGAGCTAAACAACTTCACCCGCAACCAAGTTTGGGAACTTGTTGAGAGACCAAAGAATTACAATGTAATTGGAACCAAATGGGTATTTCGAAATAAGCAAGATCAAGATGGGATAGTAGTAAGAAACAAAGCAAGATTGGTAGCTCAAGGTTACACTCAAGTTGAAGGTCTTGATTTTGGAGAAACATATGCACCGGTTGCAAGAATGGAAGCAATTAGAATTCTATTGGCTTATGCATGTGCTCATAATATCAAGTTATATCAAATGGATGTCAAAAGTGCATTTCTCAATGGGTATATCAATGAGTTAGTATTTGTAGAACAACCTCCCGGTTTTGAAGATGACAAGAAGCCCAACCATGTTTACAAGCTCAAGAAGGCGTTGTATGGTTTGAAGCAAGCACCAAGAGCATGGTACGAGAGGTTGAGAGATTTCCTACTCTCTAAAGGGTTCAAGATGGGCAAGGTTGATACTACTCTCTTCACCAAGAAGATTGGCAAAGACTTGTTTGTGTTGCAAATATATGTTGATGATATTATCTTTGGGTCAACCAACCAAGAGTTTTGTGAAGAGTTTGGGAATATGATGGCAAATGAGTTTGAGATGTCTATGATTGGAGAGCTTAGTTACTTCCTTGGTCTTCAAATCAAGCAAATGAAGAATGGCACTTTTGTGAGTCAAGGCAAGTACATCAAAGATATGCTTAAGAAGTTTGGTCTAAATGATGCAAAAGCTATTAGTACACCTATGGGAACAAATGGACATTTGGATAGTGATGCTAGTGGCTACATGGTGGATCAAAAGTTGTATCGGTCTATGATTGGAAGCTTACTCTATGTGACCGCTTCTAGGCCGGACGTCATGTTTAGTGTATGCATGTGTGCAAGATTTCAAGCTTCACCAAGAGAGAGTCACTTGAAGGCAACTAAAAGAATATTGAGATATTTGAAGCATACACAAAATGTTGGATTGTGGTATCCCAAGGGGTCAAACTTTGAGTTGATTGGATATTCGGACTCTGACTATGCAGGATGCAAAGTTGATAGAAAAAGCACATCGGGCACATGTCAATTACTTGGAAGATCACTTGTATCATGGTCATCGAAAAAGCAAAACAGTGTTGCACTTTCAACCGCCGAAGCAGAATACATATCCGCAGGGAGTTGTTGTGCTCAATTACTTTGGATGAAAGCAACCTTGGATGACTTTGGAATTAAATTCCAACAAGTACCATTGCTATGTGACAATGAGAGTGCAGTGAAGCTCACCAACAATCCAGTACAACATTCAAGAACAAAGCACATTGACATTCGCCATCACTTCATAAGAGACCATCAACAAAAGGGTGATATTTCAATTGAGAATGTTGGTACCGATGATCAACTTGCCGATATATTCACCAAGCCACTTGATGAAAAGAGATTTTGCAAGCTAAGGAATGAATTGAATATACTTGATTTCTCAAATATGAGTTGATGCACCCTCCATTATATGACATGCCTCTCCTTTGACAAAGCAAAGGTAAAATTGTTTGGCATGACATTCATTCTTGCTAAGGATATGTTTAGTGCATTTAGTCATTCCTTGCATCTTATAGGCTCATTCATGAAAATAAAATACTTTTGATGTACATATGGTACCACTGTTGCTTCTATGTTTGATATGATCTAGTGGTAGCATAAGACATGTTTATGGGCCTGTGAACCTAGTGTTTGATCTTGAAAACAAGCATTCAAGGGTTTAACCGACGTGAGTAAGATAACCATTGAAAGATGTGTGAAGAAGCTTACTCTAGAGCAAACCGTGTTAAATATCTTATGTTTGTTTGCTAGGTTGAACCACACTATGAACTTGATCACCCTTTTGATTAACTTAACTCCTACTAAAATTGGTGTGCCTTTTATGGTACTTAATGACAAAGGGGGAGAAATGGTTAAGATAGATATATATTACAAAGGGAGGGTCAATTAAAATTTGAGCATATAAGTCAGGGGAGCAAGCTCATGAACTTATTGTTGCATTTGAATGTGCATATTCATATGAGTGATTGCATTGTAAAAATTTAAATTCAATATACATGCTTGTGTGATGTATGCTAGAAATAAATTTTGAATGATGATTTGTGAACTAGCATGCATAAGTGGTAGCTAGATGTAATCTGTTTTTGCAAAATGGTACTAGAACCTTTTATATAATGTTGATCTCATAAGGTATCTAGTGTTTTTGTAAGTCTAGCTAATCAAGATGCTAAGGATGGTGTACATTGGCAACTCCGATTGGTATCACGCTTCAAAGGTCCATTCTTTACACCTTAGCATCATTTGATAGTATTACTCTCCCACATTTTATATCCATGCATATGTGCCAAACTTGAACCAAACACTATAGCACATATGTAGGGGGAGCTAATACTAACAAAGTGGTGACTCAAATTTTCAAACATATATCTTTGTGAAAGGTTGTCATCAATTACCAAAAAGGGGGAGATTGAAAGTCCTTGTTTGGTTTTGGATAATTGATGTCACCTAGAGTACTAACCTTGTCATGAAGTGTTTATGAGCTAGGTTGGTACATTCCAAGTACGGGAGCCAAATGATGATCATGGTATTGGTGGTGATGACCAAAAGATAGATCAAGTGCTCCACATTTGGAAGAAGAAGAAGAGAAAAACAAAATCCTATGGAGATCAAGGCAAAGGTATAAATAGGAATTTTGTTTTGGCACTCAAGACACCGTAGAGGGTGTGAGTGCATTTAGGATAGATAGCCGTACTATTAAGAGGGGAATATCTCAGTGATCACGGTTATCAAGTGCCACTAGGTGGATTCATACATGCATATGCATTAGGACCTAGTGTGCTAACTCGAATCCTTTTAAAATGTTTGTGAAAATGCTAACACACATGCACATGATGTTGTACACTTGTTGGTGTTAGCACATTTGCAAAGGAGAAGTTGTTGGAGTTGGTTTGGATCAACACAGAGAAGAAAATGGAGTTTTCTGTGTATGGTCAGTGGTACCGACCAGGTGGTCGGTGGTACCGCCCATAGGTGCTGCGTGCAACCTTCTCTGTAATGGGGCGTTTTTGGCCTGGCGGTGGTACCGCTATTACCTCGGTACTACCGCCGGCGGTGGTACCGACCGGATGGTCGGTGGTACCGTGGCCCTGAGGAGTTTTGCAGAGCTCTCTGTGTGTTTTTGAAAAAGACCTACCGGTAGTACCGCCATTACCTCGGTACTACCGCCCGCGGTGGTACCGACGCAAGATCGGTAGTAGCTTGCTTTTCGCAGAGCTCTCTGTTCGCGGCCGATTTTGGCTTGGCGGTAGTACCGCCATTACCTCGGTACTACCGACCTCGGAGGTACCGACCAGAGAGTCGGTGCTTCGCCTAAATCAGCGGGACGTGTGTTAAACGGCTAGTTTGACTCTGTCGGTACTACCGCCCAGGAGTGGTCGGTACTACCGACCAAGCGCAGAAAGGTAGGGTTCGGGCCGTCGCCCTCCCTTCCCTATAAATTGGCCGTGGCCGCCTTTGGGGATTTCTTCTTGACTCTCTGACTTCTTGAACATCCTCTTGAGCAAGATCTAATCCCTCCCTCCGATCTCTTTGCTTGTTAGTGCGAATCCAAGTGAGATCGAGAGATCCAAGTGCATTTGCTTGTGAGTTTGCATCTAGTGGCACTTGGCGATTGTTGTTGCTGCGGATATTCTTATTACTCTTGGTGGTTGCCGCCACCTAGACGGTTTGGAGCAGCGGAGGAGATAAGGCACGAGTGGTGATTGTTCGTGGTCATCTCCAGGTGATTTGTAAGGGGTTTCTTGTACCTTCCCCGGCGGAGCGCCAAAGGTAACTCTAGTGGATTGCTCGTAGCTTGTGGATCCCCATCTTGTGTTGGTTGTGCGGCACCCTATCGAGGGTTAGGCGTGTGATGCCTATTAGCGCGTGAACCTCCAAGTGGGTGTATCGCTACAACGGGGACGTAGCTTGCCGGCAAGCAAGTGAACCTCGGAGGAAAAATTATTGTGTCAACTTGTCTCCGTGGTATTCTTTGATATTCATTTATTAATCTCTTGCCGGCTCGGTATACACACTTCTATCTCTTGTACTTACATTTGTTACTTTCTTGCAAGTTAATTTTATACCTTGTTGTTAGTTACATTCTCTTATCTTGTGTAGTGATATACATTATTGCTTATTTAGTTGTTGAATAGTTCCTTTGATATTGTGTGTCTTAGAGTTTGTGGTTATCTAGAATTGTGAATAGGTGGCTTGCATCTGTGTAGAGCTAGCGCAAACTTCGCTTCGCCATTTAGTTGTCTAACTGTTAACACTGAATTTTCGCACTATGACAAGTGGACCAGCACTATGAAGATTCGGCGAACGCCGCCGCTTGAAGGATTCGGCAGACAGCGAACGCGGTCGGCTAACTCAATGTATTCGGCAAGGCTGTGAAAGCGATTAGTCAACGGCGAGCAGATTCGGCAACGTAATGCTACAGTCGGTTACCTCAAGCCAAGTCGGTTTGCGACGAATACGGCATGTCAAGAAGATTTAGCGATGGGAATCTCGTCATTTTAGCGCGTGCCGGTTATTAAAGGAAGCTTGGAGCAAAAGGCATCATGTTTTTGATAGTTTCCTAATTTATCATTGTAATCGTATCCTCCTAAGACTCGTAGGACACCAGGGTATAAATATAAACCCTGAGGCTATTGTAAAGACGTTCACAATCAATACATCCAACCCGGCCCCGTGCCGTCTTCGAGTCCAAGTCGTGTCGTCGTGTTCTTCGAGAGGGGCCATCGATCCGTCGACCTCCGTAAGTTCCGGCAACCTTGTTATCATGTCTAGTATCGTGCGGCGGATTTAGATATGGTGCAAGTAGTCTCGTACGTTAAGCTTAGTATCGTGCGGCGGATTTAAGCTTATGACGGGAAGTCTTTGTTTATGTCTTGTATCGTGCGGCGGATTGAGACACAAATAAAGATAGTTATCGGCTCTATTAGATGTGGCAGTCTAGTAGATTCATTAAGTTACCTTGTGTTACATGTTTTGTTATGTTTATTTCATCGTAACACTTTTGCCCAATCTAGATACCGTTCGGATCGGCTTTATCTTTTATAGATCTGCTCTGTTCTTTCACGTTTGTTATTGAAAGGCCTGTTATGCAGTAGATCTATTGTTCGTAATAGCCGATCGGATCGTATCTGGATTGCCACGTGGTGAGGGTTCATGCATGTTAAGTGTGTTTGATCTATGACAAGGCTAGGTGTCGTGCGGCAGGCGCAGGCTTCAGATTAACTTAGTCATGCTTAGCTTGTATGTTCAATTTCCATGGATCCCAACTCGGTTGTACAATCGAGATTGGTTAAGTTTTAACTTATATCTAATACGTCATGCGAGTACGATTCTCATGCAAACGTGTTTGGCAACCTGTTATTCACGTAACTTTGTTCATATTGCCGAATAATCTTTTAAACCTGTTGGCAGATAGCTTTCATCGATGACGAGGACGAGGATGCTGAAGGGATAGATGACCCAGCATTGCCTCCACCTGCTGTGCCGCAAAGAGCGGCTTCTATGATGACTCACAGCCCCGACACATCTTCTTCCTGGGGGCCGTGGGATCCGCCACCCCGAGCGGTACCTTTTGTACCCGGGGAGGCACCAGCTGCTATTGAGGGGGAGGCTACTTCAGCTCGGGAGGCGCCACGACACATCCAGCGCCAGCACCCGCCTCAGCAGATGATCGGCAGCATCGACGAATGGGTTACTCGGTCCAGGTCACAGCACATCTCACACTTCGCTCATTCTGCTTTTGTTGCTAATTTTGAGCCCCGAGATGTTGGACACGCTTTGACGGATCCGGATTGGGTCAATGCCATGCATGAGGAGTTAGAAAATTTTGAGAGAAATCAGGTTTGGGTTCTAGTTCCTCCCCCTCCTAACTGTAATCCTATTGGGACAAAATGGGTTTTCAAAAACAAGCAAGGAGAGGATGGCCACGTTGTTAGAAACAAGGCCAGGCTTGTAGCGAAGGGTTATAGTCAGAAGGAGGGGATAGACTTTGAGGAGACTTTTGCTCCTGTAGCTCGTTTGGAGGCTATTAGGATACTCTTGGCTTTTGCTGCATCCAAAGATTTTAAACTCTTTCAAATGGATGTCAAGAGTGCCTTCTTAAATGACTACATAGAAGAGGAAGTGTATGTTGAGCAACCCTCCGGTTTTGAAAATCCCAAGTTTCCAAACCATGTTTTTAAACTTCACAAAGCTTTATATGGTTTGAAACAAGCCCCTAGAGCCTGGTATGATAGACTGAAAACCTTTTTGCTTGCTAAGGGTTTTAAAATGGGTTGTGTAGATAAAACGCTCTTTCTCCTCAAGCAAGGCAAAGACACTCTCTTGGTCCAGATTTACGTGGATGATATCATTTTCGGTGGTTCTTCTCACGCTTTGGTTGCCAAGTTTGCAGATATTATGAGCAGGGAGTTCGAGATGAGCATGATGGGCGAGCTGACTTTCTTTCTCGGGTTGCAAATCAAGCAATCCCGAGAGGGGACGTTTGTGCACCAGGGCAAGTACACCAAGGACTTGCTGAAGCGGTTCGATATGGGTGAGGCCAAGCCTCTTCCAACACCCATGTCGACGACGACTGCCCTGGATGCGGATGTGGATGGAGAAGCAGTGGACCAGAAGGAGTACCGAAGCATGATCGGGTCGCTGCTCTACCTGACGGCGACACGCCCGGACATCCAGTTCGCGGTGTGTCTGTGCGCGCGCTTTCAGGCGTCGCCGCGCACTTCTCACCGTCAGGCAGTGAAGCGCATATTCAGGTACCTTCGTTTCACACCTGAGTTCGGGATTTGGTATTCTGTTTCCTCCACCCTCTCCCTTTGCGGTTATTCGGATGCCGATTTTGCTGGTTGCCGTATTGAGCGCAAGTCCACTTCTGGGACTTGCTAGTTTATTGGTTCTTCTCTTGTATCGTGGTCTTCTCGCAAGCAGTCTAGTGTCGCTCAGTCTACCACAGAGGCTGAATATGTTGCTGCGGCTAGCTGCTGTTCCCAGTTGCTTTGGATGATGGACACTTTGCGTGATTTTGGTCTGAGCTTTACACGTGTTCCTTTGCTTTGTGACAGCACGAGTGCAATTAGCGTTGCTCAGAACCCCGTGCTTCACTCGAAGACCAAACACATTGATGTGCACTTTCATTTCTTGCGAGACCACCAGAAGAAGGGTGATATCGACCTTCGCCATGTCGATACTCATCATCAACTGGCTGATATTTTCACCAAGCCTTTAGACGAATCAACCTTTAATCGGTTGTGGGGTGAGCTTGGTGTGTGTTTCCCCTTTTAGTTGGGGGAAACATTTTGGATCTTGTATAATAGACTGACTCTTTTTGTTTGTCTTTCTTTTCCTTTGCTTTTTAGCATACGCTTTTACATTCTGAGCTTCATGTCTATAATCACTAGAATGTAACTATGCTCTATGTAATATGCTCTGATGCTTATGTTCATGCTTGTAGCTTATGCTCTTTCTGATCACTAGTACATGTTGTGAGCTGAGCTATTTTGAAATGGTGAATTTGCTTAAAGTAAATAAAATCTGAGAATGTTCACCATTGAGATATGCAACTAGCATGTGTAGGATGTGTTGAGTTTACTCGTGCTTTTCATATATGCTAGGTTGCTATGTCTCTAGTTCTGAGTCATTCACTTGCTTGGTCTGTTCATATCATGTTTAAATTTTTGAACCAAGTTTTAGTGAATTGAAAAGATCGAGATGGGATTGCTTGTCAACACATCACGATATCGAGACGGTTTCTCACTGCACTTTGAGTTAAACTTGAGCCGTGTAGTGTATGACCGAAACCGTAGCTTTAAGCTTCTGATTGCTTCGGCATAGGCTTCGCTCGGTTGAAAAGTTAGGCAATGACAAGCTTTCAACCTCTCGCAATCACATGCTAATAACTGAACTTGTGTAATTTCTCCGCTGCAACTCCGATCTGATTTTGAATTCACAAGTGAATGTTACATTCTTAAGCATGATGATTGAACTTTGCTAGGGGTAGTTCACCTTGTATACATGTTTAGCACTTGTTCAGACTCCTGTTTATACATTGCTAGTGCTATTTTGATGGTGAATACCTTTTGACTCAAAACTGCTCCTTTCTGCTCATATGTTCATACTTCATATCTGGTGATCAGTTTGAGCCTTTGCTGAGCTTGTATGCTGTTGATGAGTCATTAGAGTTATACTGTTTAGAGCATCTTTGCATTCTCCTGAATATATTCCTGAAGCTGCTAACTTGCATTTTGACTCATATGCATGATGGAGAACCTCCCTTGTTAGCACTTTTGTTGGTGCCTTTTCTGATGGGGAGAGCCTTTTACTTGATTCATGTATTTTCAACTAAGGGGGAGAATTTGCAAATCATTTGTGCTTCCCGAGTGTTCATTTGAGGGGGAGTTTCCAGGGGGAGAGTTTGCATGTCTCCTGGATGTTCAACTAAGAGGGAGCTTGAGCTTTGCTGTCTCTTGTTGGCCGAAAGGCATTGGTATCGAGCTTTCTTTGCTAATTGTGTTGAGCCTCTGTGCCTCTATCTTGAGGGACTAGCATTTTGCTTCGATTTTCCATTTGGGATTTGCTAGCGGTGTGGAGCCTGTTCTACCTCTTCTTGAGGGCTAGCTTTGCTTTGCTTGGTTGCGTCGAGCCGTTGCCCATGTCTTTGGGGACCAAGTTCTTTCGCTCTTTCCACTTGACCTTCTTTGGCTTTGCTATGCTTTTGGGTCATTTGGTCGAGTTCTCTCTTCTCCTTCTTCCTTCTTCTCTTGTCTATTATGATTTGTGTTGGTAGTTGACAATGCACTCATCAAGGGGGAGATTGCGGATACATGGGTGTATGCCGAGTCTCTGAGTGATGAGTGATTGTCAACTGGGATGATGCGCATGTTCTTTGGCTTGTGTTGTGCAGGTGTCGAGCTCGGATGCAGTGATCGAAGGCGAGGTGAAGGTCAAGTAGAGACGTGCCGTGCCGATGGATCGAGAGTGGCGAACGGCGGACGTGAGGCTTGGGCTGAGGGACCAGAGGCCCGAGGATCAGCTGTGGTGGCTGGCAGCCTGGGACAGCGACGAGCGAAGACTTGCGGTCATGTGTTGCCTAAGTCGTAGACTTGGGGACACGTGTCGGTGGACGGGGTGCACGGGCGGTGCATCCCCTCTACGACGTCGGTTTGGTGGTAGAGCTAGGGAAAAACCATCAGGTGGACGGTTTCCAGGTTTGGGCCGCAAAACCTGGGTGCGGATGGTTTCCGAGTTTGGCCACAAAACTCGGGCTGAGGTCGGTTTCCAGGTTTGGGCCTCAAAATCTGGGCGCTGAGGGTTTGCTGAGTTTGGCCTCAAAACTCAGAAGCTGGTGGGTTGGTTTCCCGGTTTGGGCCTCAAAACCGGGGGTTGGCTGGAAAAGACTGGTTTCCCGGTTTGGGCCACAAAACCGGGGGTGCAGAGCGAGGGCGGCACATGGCGGCGATCTGGAGGTTGCGTCAATGTAAGTGCAATCAAGCCCTCATTGTGGGTTTTGGTGATAATGACCACACGATTGGAGAACTAATGAGATTCATGAAGTTGATAAGCAGGTTATGATAAGAAAGGATGGTTTATACGCGTTGGTGGACCCCTCATACTATACTTCATCGGATCCGGACTAAAAGTGATATATCAAGCTTTTTCATTTGAATTTGAGTTATAGGAATGTCGTACTATCAAGGGGGAATGCAAATACACTGCTATGGATGAATGACATGTGCTCAAACCAACCTAAGCCATCCATGTTTTTTAACCAAAGACAGCTGCACTGAATTCCAATCCAACCCTGTCTGATTGGTAGGCGTGGCAGTGCCGCTCTTGTCGCGGCAGTGCCGGGCCGCGGCACTGCCGGGCTTCGGCCGGCACTGCCGCGACTTATTGTAACCATTGGCAGGGAGGAGATATTTACTCCATCTCCCTGCCACCCCAACGGTTATCCACGACCAGAACTCATCACCTACCTCCAAACAAGCTTCTCTCTTCCCCATTGAAGGCTCTCAACTCCCCTCTCACCAATCCTTCGATTTCCATTGATTCCAAGTGATTGAGAGGCTTAAACCTTCATCAAAGAGAAGCCCTAGCTGAGATCTACTTCCTAAAGCACTTGATTTGAGCCATAGCCGGTGGATTTGCTTCTATTACTCTTGGGTTCTTGGAACCCTAGCCGGCTAGGCGTCGCCCTAGAGCCTTGCCAACTTGTGTGGCGGCCTAGGGAGGTTTGTAATCACTTGTGCAGCTAGTATTATTACCCCTCACTTCAAGGATTTGGTTCCTTGACTTGAGAACGTGGTAGAGTTGCAAAGCTCATGACCTAAAGTGGTCAACCTCAACAACGTGGAGGTAGGCAAGCCTTGGTGGCGAGCTGAACCACGGGATAAATCACTTGTCTCTTGTGCTTGCTTAGTTTCATTCTTCATATTCATGAGCTTGTGATAGATTCTAGGGTTTGGCCCGATCTACTTTATTCCTCATATTTGGCTTGGAGTAGTTGGTTCTGCTGGTTCATAGAACTTGTTGTAGCATTTCTATTCATATAGAATCAGTTAGTTGTGGCTGGATTTCGAATTACAGCTTCTGTTCTCACACTGCGCGGCAGTACCGCGCTGGGGCCGGCAGTGCCGGGCAGCGGCAGTGCCGGGCACAGAGCGGTAGTGCCGGGCTTATCTAATTAAGTTTTGAGCTGTGATTTTTGACAGGCCTATTCACCCCCCCCCCTCTAGGCCACACAGGTCCTTACAAGTGGTATCAGAGCCTGGTCTCTCAGCAGCACTTCACCGTGCGAGAGAATGGCCACCGGCGGAGGAACGGGTAACGTTAGTGTTGTGCAACCCACACCTGAAGTGGAAATGCACACCGCTAGCAGCAATGAAAGTCTCTCCACAGCAAGTGAGAAGGCACCTCCTCAAATGGGTGTGTCGGCCAGAGAGCTCGCAAGAAGAAAGGAGGAAAGAAGATTGAGAAGAAAAGCTAGAGCCAAAGCAAGAGAAGATGCAGCGGCTCTCAAAGCAAAAGAAGAAAAGGCTCAAAGAAAAGAAGAGAGAAGGATTAGAAGAGAAGAAAGAGCCAAGAGAAGAGAAGAAAAGAAGAAGGAGGAAGAGCTCCAAGCAAAGAAGAGTGTGAACTTGAGTGATGACTCAAGTAGCACCGAAGATGGAGATGATCACTTCTCCTACACACATAAGGACAACAAGAAGAAGGAGGAGATGAAGAAGTCATATAAAGAAGTATCCTTTAACTATTCTTCTATGACTAACCATGACTCTAGGCCTCTCATCAATGTGCCCGCGGGCAAGTTACCTCGTTTCGACGGGACTAACTTTGCCAAGTGGAAGCACATTATGAAGACCTATCTTATTGGTCTCCATCCAGGTATTTGGGAGATAGTGCACAATGGACTTGAAGCACCAGTTGATCCAAAGAGCCCCACTCAAGATGAATTCCGCAACATTCATCTCAATGCCCAAGCCACTAGTGTGTTGCTTAGTGCCTTGGATGGTGATGAGTACAACAAGGTCATGGGAGTTGAGGTTGCAAAGGAGATTTGGGACACATTGCATATAGCTCATGAAGGGGTTGACAAAGTGAGGGCAATCCAAGATTGACTTGTTGATGGCTAAGCTCAACCGGTTTGTGATTTGTGATGGTGAAGGTCCTCAAGAGATGTTTGATAGATTGATGGTGATTGTTGGTAAGATTAGAGGACTAGGTGGAAATGAAATCAATGATCACAAGGTTGTGAAGATCATGTTAGAGGCATACTCACCTAGAAATGAGACCGTAGTGACATTGATTAGGGACAAGAAGAAGTTTGAGCAATTCACACCTAGTGATGTGCTTGGAAGGATTATCACATTTGATATGCAAAGAGAAGAGGCAAATGAGAGAAGGAAGCTTGGAGAGTTGCAAGCTAGGCTAGATGGGATGAAGATCAAGGATGTGGCACTTAAGGCTAGCAAGCCATCAAGGCAAGCAACATCAAGCAAGACAAATCAAGCAAGCAAGCCTCTACAAGCAAGCCCAAGCAACAAAAGAAGAAAATTGAAGTTGAGGACAGCACATCATCATCTTGTGGAAGTGAAAGTGATGGTGAAGAATTTGAAGAAATTGGTGATATAGCACTTTTCATGAGAAGATACCGCAAGGGGCTCAAGAAGGAAGGTTACAAGTTTGTAAAGAGAAGGTTTCCAAACAAGAAGAAAAGAACTTGCTACAATTGTGGAAGCACCGACCATTTCATAGCACATTGTCCACATGAGAAGAAGGACAACTTCAACAAGGGCAAGAAAGATGACAAAGGCACTTACAAGAAACACAACAAGAGATACATGGGAGAAGCTCACATTGGACATGAATGGGATTCAACCGCACAAACCTCAAGTGAAGAAGATGAGAAGATAGCAACAATAGCATTTCAAAAGTCATCTCCTTCACCAAGACTATTCAACAACTTGTCCGATGATGATGATTGCAACTCCCACACTTGTCTCATGGCCAAGAAAGAGAAGGTGAAAAGGCTCACACTTCTAAAACCTCTCTTCCACCTAGTGACATCTCTAGTAGTGAACTTAGTGATTCCTCTAGTGATGATGATTCTAGTGACGAAGAGATAAACATGATAACTAAAAGGTTGGACAAGAAAACCAAACTCTTTATCACTAAACTAATGGAGGAACTAGAATGTGTACAAGCCGAGCTAGCAATAAGTGAGGATGCTCTCATCAAACAAGAGGACCTCTACATTGCTTGCAAGGAAGCTCTTGCATTAGAGAGAAGTGAGTTGGACGTCTTGCACGAGGCCTTGGCCAAAGAGCAAGATGAACATGCTTCCCTAAAGAAGGCTCATATTGCACTCAAGGAAAAGTATTGTGGCTTAGATGAAAAGCACAAAGAACTTGAGTTGCAATATAATCTTCTTTGGGAAAGCAACTCAACTCTTCCTAAAGCAAATGTCACTCTATTCCCTCCACTAGTGAAGGTTGTGGAAAATGCTATAATGTTGATTTAAATATCTATTCCACTAACCTTGTGAACATGGAGGCCATGAGAAAGGAGATAGCAAGATTGACAAATATCATTGCAAATGGTTGTGTCAAGTCTACCACAAGTGCTAATGAGAAGACTCAAGAGAAGAGCAAGCCCAAGTTCAAGAATGGACGGCGTCCTTCCATAAAAGATGGGTTGGGGCACGAAAAAGGAGCCAAGACTAATGGAAGAAGGACAGTGAATGGCTATGAGTGTGTGAGGTTTGAGAAGAAGGGTCAGATTGGTACAGTTCAGCCTGCACAGACCGCGGCAGTGCCGCGCCAGAAGGCGGCAGTGCCGGACCCCGGCAGTGCCGCCCCCAGGCCGGCAGTGCCGCGCCCCAAGAAAGGGAAGGCTACCAGTTGCCTTCTGCTCAGTCTCACACACAGCACAAGCAGGTACCCAACCCAAAGCAAGAATCTCAGAAACCAAAGGAATCTATTTGGGTGACCAAGAACAAGTTTGCACATCAACCCAAGATAGAAGCCCCAAGGAAGAGCATGTCATCTTGTTACATTTTAGGACACAACAACAGTGGTAAAGTTGTTGCAAAGTATGTTGGTGATAACAAGAGGACAGCCGACAAGTGCATTTGGGTTCCTAAGATACTTGTGACTAACTTGCAAGGCCCCAATATCAATTGGGGACCTAAACCTAGGAACTAAACTTGTCTTGCAGGCATACTCCTCCGGTGGATCAAGTTGGGTGCTTGATAGCGGATGTACAAATCATATGACCGGAGAAAGGAGTATGTTCTCATCATATTCCCCAACTTCAAATGCAAGCGAAAACATCATTTCGGTGATAACTCCAAGGGGGATGTGTTAGGTCTTGGTAAAGTTGCTATTACACTTGAGCATTCAATTACTAATGTCTTACATGTTGATTCGTTGAGTTACAACTTGCTATCCGTTTCACAATTATGTGGAATGGGTTTCAATTGTCTCTTTACGGATGAGGGTGTGGAAGTCTTTAGAAGGGAGGATTCCTCTATTGTCTTTACGGGTCGTTTGAAAGGGAAGCTTTACTTAGTTGATTTCAACAAAAGTGAAGCCAAACTTGAGACTTGTTTAGTGGCAAAATCTAGCATGGGTTGGTTATGGCATCGCCGACTAGCTCATGTTGGGATGAGGAACTTGGCCAAACTTCAAAAGGACAATCCACATCCTAGGACTAACCAATGTTGATTTTGAGAAAGACAGAGTATGTGGAGCTTGCCAAGCCGGAAAACAAGTAGGCGTACCTCACCCACCGAAGAGCTACGACACTACTACTCATCCATTGGAGTTGATCCACATGGACCTCTTTGGACCGGTTGCCTACCTTAGCATCGGCGGTAACAAACATGGTCTTGTTATTGTTGATGATTTTTCTCGTTTCACTTGGGTATTCTTTATGCATGACAAAAGTGTAGTGCAAGAGAAGGTGAAGATGTTCATACGAAGAGCTCAAAGGGAATTCGGTTTCAACATCAAGAAAGTTCGTAGCGACAACGGAACCGAATTCCGAAACACCCAAGTGGATGAGTTTCTTGATGAAGAGGGCATCAAACATGAATTTTCAGTTCCATACACCCCTCAACAAAATGGTGTGGTGGAGAGGAAGAATAGAACACTCATTGACATGGCAAGGACGATGCTAGATGAGTACAAGACGCCGGACATCTTTTGGGCCGAAGCCGTCAATACCGCTTGCCATGCAATCAACCGCCTCTACCTCCACAAGAGAAGAAAGAAGACCTCCTATGAGCTGCTCACCGGTAACAAACCAAAGGTGTCGTACTTTAGAGTATTTGGGTGCAAATGTTTCATATTGAACAAGAAGCCCAAGCCTCTAAGTTCGCATCCAAGGTTGATGAAGGTTTTCTTCTCGGTTATGGATCAAACGAGCATGCCTATCGTGTTTTCAACAAGGCCTCCGGCAAGGTTGAAATAGCGATAGACGTGACGTTTGATGAAACTAATGGCTCTCAAGTAGAGCAAGTTGATGAGGTGTTGTAGGTAATGAGGAACCACCTTGTGAAGCAATCAAGCAACTAGCCATTGGTGATATTAGACCACAAGAACAGCAGGCTACTGGTCGAGATGGTCCTCAAGCTGAAGCTCCTGCTGGGATTGATCAGATACAGTCCCGGCAGTGTCGGGCCTGACCTCGGCAGTGCCGGACGGCGGCAGTGCCGGGCTAAGCCCAGCAGTGCCGGGACATCCAGAGCAGCTGCAGCCACTCCACTTCATGGAGTAAACTTACAACCCATCTTCGAGCAAGATGAAGAAGAGGATGCTGAAGATGAACCAGAACCCATTGATCATCCAAGACTCAAGCAAACTATTCAACGGGATCACCCGTTGACAACATTCTTGGGAGTCTACGAAAGGGGGTAACGACACGCTCTCATTTGGCAAATTTCTGTCAATATTACTCGTTTGTCTCCTCCTTGGAAACTCTCAAGGTAGAAGAAGCCCTGGATGATCCGGATTGGTGATGGCCATGCAAGAAGAGCTCAACAACTTCGAGCGCAATCAAGTATGGTCACTTGTGGAAAGACCAAATACCAATGTTATTGGAACCAAATGGGTTTCCGCAACAAGCAAGATGAAGAAGGTGTGGTGACAAGGAACAAGGCAAGATTGGTAGCTCAAGGGTTCACTCAAGTAGAGGGCTTGGACTTTGAAGAAACATATGCACCGGTTGCAAGGCTTGAAGCCATTCGGATTCTCTAGCCTATGCAGCCCATCACAACTTCAAGCTATATCAAATGGATGTGAAGAGTGCATTCTCAATGGCCCTATACAAGAGTTGGTGTATGTCGAGCAACCACCGGGCTTTGAAGATCCCAAGTTCCCCAACCACGTCTTCAAACTCCATAAGGCACTCTATGGGCTTAAACAAGCACCTAGAGCATGGTATGAATGCCTTAAGGAATTCTTGCTCAAACAAGGCTTTGAAATAGGCAAAGCCGATCCTACTCTCTTCACTCATAAAGTCAATGGAGATATCTTTGTGTGCCAAATATATGTCGATGACATAATATTTGGTAGTACTAACAAATCTTTTGTGATGAGTTTAGTAGGATCATGACTAAGAGATTTGAGATGTCTATGATGGGTGAGCTCAAGTTCTTCCTTGGTTTTCAAATCAAGCAATTAAAGGAAGGGACTTTCCTTTGTCAAACCAAGTACACCCATGATATGTTAAGGAAGTTTGACATGGTAAACGCCAAGCCTATCAAAACTCCCATGCCAACCAATGGGCATCTTGATCTCAACGTAGAAGGGAAAGCCGTGGACATTAAGGTATATCGCTCCATGATCGGCTCACTACTCTACTTATGCGCATCTAGGCCCGATATTATGCTTAGTGTGTGCATGTGTGCTAGATTTCAAGCTAACCCGAAAGAGTGTCACTTAGTGGCCGTTAAGAGAATCTTGAGATATCTAGTTCACACTCCAAACCTTGGCTTGTGGTATCCTAAGGGCTCCAAGTTTGATCTACTTGGCTATTCGGATTCCGATTACGCCGGTTGCAAGGTAGATCGAAAAAGCACTTCGGGGACATGTCAATTCCTTGGACGCTCCTTAGTGTCTTGGAGTTCTAAAAAGCAAAATTGTGTAGCCCTTTCCACGCCGAGGCCGAGTATGTTGCAGCAGGTGCATGTTGTGCGCAACTACTTTGGATGAGGCAAACCCTTTGTGATTTCGGATGTCATTTTACTCATATCCCACTCCTGTGTGACAATGAAAGTGCCATAAAACTTGCAAACAACCCAGTGAGTCACTCAAGAACCAAACATATAGACATCCGACATCATTTCTTAAGAGATCATGAAATCAAAGGAGATATCGCCATTAGACATGTGAGCACCGACAAACAACTAGCCGATATCTTCACTAAGCCTCTAGATGAGTCAAGGTTTTGTGCTTTGAGAAGTGAACTAAATATCCTGACTCTCGTAACATAGTTTGAAACCTAGCATGCTTGATTGATCTACTAGAATGACCTAGGTAAAACAAATTTCAAAACTTTCATATTGTGTTTCAAAACCTTTGTAAAAGAAACTTGCTTGGAATGACCATTGTTCTGAATTGATTACTTGTCACTGGTCATAACATGCAAGTAGTACTTGTCCACTCCAAGAATAAGATATAGTGCTGTAGAGAATAAACCTGTCTATAGGTAACTGTCCGGCAGTGCCGGTCCCCGGCAGTGCCGCGACAGGCGCGGTAATGCCGCGACTTACCGATTCAGCCTGAATCGGTTTGTTACCGAGTGGGGCCAAGGGAAAACTTTCCTATTCTTACCCGACGGCCCCCCCTCTCTCTCTCCCTCATCCATTCACCGCACCCGTGCTCTCCTTTTCATCTCTCTCTCACGGGCGACCGGGCGACCGCACTCTCCCTCTCCACCGACCGTGCTCCCCGGCAGCTGGCCTCCGGAGGTGCTGCTCGGGATCTCCTTCGGTGCTGCTCCGTCGTCCTCTTCTCCAAGGGTCTCCTTCCCTCTCCTTCCTCTCAAGGTGAAGGTCAAAATCCCAAACCCTAAATTTTTCCCGATTTGTAAAATGCGCCATGGGTATTGTATTTAGAGGTTGTAGAAGGGTTTGTAGATGATAGGGAAGTGATAGAGATGATGGATGTGGTGTTCCTTGGCTCAGATCTGGCCTGCCTGCGCGGCAGTGCCGGGCCCCGGCAGTGCCGCTCACAGAGCGGCAGTGCCGGACCATGAGCAGGGATTTGATCCAAGTAACACTTATCCATCAAAATCTATCGCCTCACTATAACCTACCAGCATTATGCAGTCTTCTAATTCGCAGTTTCCATGTTTTAGATGTCGGGCGGAAGAGGAGATGAGAGAAGGGTCAAGCAGAGGATGGATCCGCTCAGGGGGAGGAGCAAGCAGCCATCCCGTCGAGGTGGCTCTAGCTCCCAAGGAGATGTTTCAGCGAGGCAGCAGATCCGGGATGAGGCTCGCCTGCAGATGCAGGGTCGTCAGATTCAGGATGACCTCTATCCCAACACCCCAGAGCACCTGGCAGAGGTCAGCAGAGCACACTTGCAGCCTACACAGAGGATGTGCAGGAGAGGCCTCCTCAGGACACCAGGGACAGGCAGCCCCTGTCAATACAGCAGTTCAGCTCGGTCAAGTCTCAGCGCCAGCACAACCCATACAACCATCAAAAGGATATGGGCATTGATTACAGGTTCTGGAACGAGTTCCATTCAGATTTCTATCGCTCAGTCCTGTACAATGCTAAGAAGCAAAAGATTCTGAACATGAAGTATGTTGATTGGGAGCATCTAGAGAGCAAGACTGACCGTGACATCAATAGGGTGGTGGCTGCGTGCAAGGCAAGAAACATGTATGATTTGATGGGATTTAGCTATAATTGGAACACTGAGATCATTCATCAGTTCATGCAACTTTGTATGTTGATAATGTGGTTGAGGAGATGCACTGGATGACCGAGGGTCGCCACTACAAGGTCACTATGAGACCTTAGTAGGATCCTCGGTTTGGGCAGCGAGGATAGAGAGCTTGATAATCTGCATGATGAGAGGACGTTGACAGATTCTGAGATTGCTTTCATGTATGAGGACCCTCGGAAGGCAGATGGGTTGGTCAAGGGACTACAAGGTTTTATTACATGTTGAACAACCTCTTCAGGCAAACTCTCAACCAAAGAGTGGGTCCATTCTAACTTGTATGGATATGGCAGGAACATGTTGGCTAGGATGGCCCCAGGGGCTATCGCTTTTCCATATCCAGCTTTATATGGACTGAGCTTCAGGTTGCAGCCGAGGATGCTAGGAAGACAGTTCTATGCCCCCTACATCATGTTTATGATTGAGATGGTTTCCGGCTATACCTTTGCTAAGGATGGGTTGCATGAGCCATACCGTGCAGAGAAGAAGAGAGGAGCAGCATCAGGGCAGCAGCAGCAGCAGCAGCTGACAGGCCAGAGAGCTCTCGCCCTTCCTATCAGAGGAAGAAGAATGGCCAAATGGATCAAGGCCACTTCTCTACTGCGCCTACGCAGCCAGACAGCTCACGAGGCAATGGCAGCGAGCAGTGAGAGCGTCAAGGCCAGCTACTGCTCGCACTAGCAGCCGCTCAGCTCTCAACGTTGAGCAGAGAGCAGAGCGGGGCGATGGAGACGTTCGCCAGTTACACTCCACCCCTCCACCACTCGCACTCACCTGTACTCTCGACTCAGTCTCGACTCAGATGACATGACTCAGATGGAGATGAGGAGCAGGAGGAGATGTGCATGTGCCACCCCGCGTTCACCGTGCCTCGACCTCGACCCGCTACACCAGTTCCACTCACCGTCAGGGGAAGGCCGTGGTAGAGTCCGACGACGACGATGATGACGATGATGATGAGGAGAGGAAGAAGAAGTTCAGTGGGACAAGATAGCTTCGGATGATGAGTGAGTGTTTGGACACTCTTCTCTTCTCTACTTTCTCTTTTTGGTGACTTGTTGCCAAAGGGGGAGAATTAGGTGAAGCGAAGGGGGTACAACACTTTCTTTCTGTTCATGTCCCATCATGTTAGTAGTTGTGAGTTGTGAGGGAGTTTGTTTCGTTTAAAACTCTATGTTGTAATATTACTCTATGGTACTACTTCTTAGGCTTGGATGTGGACATGTACTTTTACCTGCTTATCTGCCATGTGTTATCTTGTTTAGTTCTGTTATTGATTATGCTTTGTGGCTTTGTGTTAATTCCGCTGCGTTTGCTGTCTGTAGCCTGAGCGGCAGTGCCGCTCCAGGGCCGGCAGTGCCGGGCTCCGGCAGTGCCGCGCCCAGAGCGGTAGTGCCGCTCTGGCAGAAAGACAGCAAAACTCTCTGATGTGCTTAAACTGTCATTCGCATCACGTATTATCTTGACACAGTTTAGTTGCACCCCACAAAGCTATTAGATGTGAAACTGAACCTATCTCTCACCTTTGAATATGTGAATGATGGCCTCTAATGCCAATTCGAGATTTCAGTTCTCATTCACACATTTAGGGGGAGGTTTCACACCTAAGCTTCTAAATCTCAAGTATTGTACCCTTTTATTGTAAGCTTCGATTGTGTTGTCATCAATCACCAAAAAGGGGGAGATTGTAAGTGCAATCAAGCCCTCATTGTGGGTTTTGGTGATAATGACCACACGATTGGAGAACTAATGAGATTCATGAAGTTGATAAGCAGGTTATGATAAGAAAGGATGGTTTATACGCGTTGGTGGACCCCTCATACTATACTTCATCAGATCCGGACTAAAAGTGATATATCAAGCTTTTCTCATTTGAATTTGAGTTATAGGAATGTCGTACTATCAAGGGGGAATGCAAATACACTGCTATGGCTGAATGACATGTGCTCAAACCAAACTAAGCCATCCATGTTTTTAACCAAAGACAGCTGCACTGAATTCCAATCCAACCCTGTCTGATTGGTAGGCGCGGCAGTGCCGCTCTTGTCGCGGCAGTGCCGGGCCGCGGCACTGCCGGGCTTCGGCGGCACTGCCGCGACTTATTGTAACCGTTGGCAGGGAGGAGATATTTACTCCATCTCCCTGCCACCCCAACGGTTATCCACGACCAGAACTCATCACCTACCTCCAGACAAGCTTCTCTCTTCCCCATTGAAGGCTCTCAACTCCCTCTCACCAATCCTTCGATTTCCATTGATTCCAAGTGATTGAGAGGCTTAAACCTTCATCAAAGAGAAGCCCTAGCTGAGATCTACTTCCTAAAGCACTTGATTTGAGCCATAGCCGGTGGATTTGCTTCTATTACTCTTGGGTTCTTGGAACCCTAGCCGGCTAGGCATCGCCCTAGAGCCTTGCCAACTTGTGTGGCGGCCAAGGGAGGTTTGTAATCACTTGTGCAACTAGTATTATTACCCCTCACTTCAAGGATTTGGTTCCTTGACTTGAGAACGAGGTAGAGTTGCAAAGCTCATGACCTAAAGTGGTCAACCTCAACAACGTGGAGGTAGGCAAGCCTTGGTGGCGAGCTGAACCACGGGATAAATCACTTGTCTCTTGTGCTTGCTTAGTTTCATTCTTCATATTCATGAACTTGTGATAGATTCTAGGGTTTGGCCCGATCTACTTTATTCCTCATATTTGGCTTGGAGTAGTTGGTTCTGCTGGTTTATAGAACTTGTTGTAGCATTTCTATTCATATAGAATCAGTAGTTGTTGGCTGGATTTCGAATTACAGCGCTGTTCTCACACTGCGCGGCAGTACCGCGCTGGGGCCGGCAGTGCCGGGCACAGCGTAGTGCCGGGCTTATCTAATTAAGTTTTGAGCTGTGATTTTGACGCCTATTCACCCCCCCCTCTAGGCCACACAGGTCCTTACAGTCAAGGCAACGCTTCGGTTTGTGCGGGCGTGGCCGTCGGATACACCTACCACCGAGTTGGTCCAGAATAACCTAGGGTAGCTGGTTCGCTCTGTAATTAGAATAGAGAGGGGTAGAGTAGGAATTAGACTTAGGTTAGAATTAGGATAAGTAGTAGGGAGACTCCCTCCTCCCAGGTATCTCAGTCATTTGCTCTTTCGCACTTAGGGTTTCCTGCTCTCCCATCCCCTGCTGTAGCTAGCTGAGATCCGCAGAGAGTCTTGCCTCTGTGTACTGTTGATTTTGAGGAAGTGAGGCCGTATCCTCACTGTTGTAGCGTGTGGTAGACACACGGTTGCAATTCGTGGTGTGATTCGTGTTTCGTTTGTGTTCTTCGCGGAATCCCTTTTTTCTCCACGATTTCCCGTCGCTTGATCTCTTTGCTCGGTTCATCTTTTGCAAAACCGTTTGAACCAAGTTGTTCTAGATCGTAAGGCACTTCTTTCCACCGAAGGAATTCTCCTCTAACCTCACGGTCTAGGAGATCGATCGATTTTCATTTCGGGTCAAGTTTTCTCCTTCCCCCGAAATTCTTCGATTCATCGATTTGGAGATAGGTTCGAGCCATGATCTCTTAGGGATAGCTCACTATACTCCTTTTGACTCTTCTCACCAAGTTTGATCCCTAGAGGATTCATTTTGGGTGAGATCGAGTCGAATCGGTGGACGAACAGGCTGCTGTCGGGGTGACCGGACGCTGTCCTCGTGTTGACCGGACGCGTCCGGTGGTTGAATGTCGCGTGGCAATTTTCTCTAGCTGACCGGACGCTGGGTTTTGTTCGACCGGACTCACTCATCGCACTGTTCACTCGGCTTGACTTTTGTGACCGGACGCACAGTTTGTGACCGGACGCTCTGTTCACCAGAGTCCGGTCGGGAACAGTAAGGTCCCAGAATGGATTTCGCACGACGGACGCGTCCGGTGCTCACTGACCGGACGCTGCCCAGAGTCCGGTCGTGACTGGTTTGCGCGTTTTCGTTCGCCGGTGGTTCGTTCGTTGTCGGATTGGTTTCCGTCTTTTGCGTGGCTTCTAGAGTGTGTGTAGTGTCCCGCTGTGCTTCTTGGAAGCATCCACCCTACATCTAGGGTCGTGGACATTAGCAAGTTCTAGGGTTGTCTTTTGGGGTGATTCTCGGGACAGTGGCTACTAGTTTCCGAAAGGAAATTTTGAAGCTCCCATTCACCCCCCCCCCCCTCTGGTCGCTTTCTGGTTGCTTCTCGGTCCTTCACGATCCACTTGGTGAATTTGTCGATGGCCACGAGCACATGCGTGTATTTTCCATTTTTCATCTTGAGGGGACCCACGAGGTCGGAGCCCCAGACGGCAAACGGCCAAGTGGTGGGGATCATTTGCAGGGCGTGCGCGGGCTGGTGCGTTTGCTTGGCGTAGAACTGACACCCTTGGCAGGCTCGAACCAGGCGTTTGGCGTCTCCAATGGCGGTTGGCCAGTAGAAGTCTTGGCGGAAGGCGTTCCCCACCAAGGTCATTGGTGCTACGTGATGTCCGCAAGCCCCCGAGTGCATGTCGTCGAGGAGCCTGCGTCCTTCCTCGAGGGGGATGCAGCGCTGAAGGATTCCTGATGGGCTTCGACGGTACAGCTCTCGTTCGTTGCCATAGATGACGTAGGTCTTGGCCCTTCGAGCGATGCGTCGGGCCTCCGTCTTGTCTTCTGGTAGCACGCCTTGCGTCAGGTAGTCGAGGAAGGGCGTCCGCCAGTCGAGGTGTCGTGATGAAGAAGAGGTGGGTGCGTCGATCTGCATTGCCTCAGCGGATGTCGAGGGGTCGTTCTCGAGGGGTGGCGTTGAAGGTCGAGCCCCCGTGTCCGGCTCGAGGGGTGGCGTCGAGGAGCCAGCCCCCGGGCCAATTTTGACGGATGGCTCGAAAATGTCCCTCGAGAAGACATCTGGTGGGACGGTGCCGCGCGTGGATGCTAACTTAGCCAGCTCGTCTGCGGCCTTTGTGTACTTTCGATCGATGTGGTTGAGCTCGAGGCCGTAGAACTTGTCTTCTAGCTTGCGCACTTCTCCGCAGTATGCTTCCATCTTGGGATCGATGCAGTTCGAGGCCTTCATGACCTGGTTGACGACGAGCTGCGAGTCCCCTCGAACGTCGAGGCGTCGGACCCCAAGCTCGAGAGCGATACGCAGCCGTTGACGAGGGCCTCGTACTCAGCGACGTCGTTGGAGGCGGGGAAGTGCAAGCGCAGCAGGTAGCGCATGTGGACTCCGAGGGGTGAGATGAAGAGCAGGCCTACGCCTGCCCCTGTCTTCATGAGGGACCCGTCGAAGTACATAGTCCAGAGCTCGGCTTGGATTTGTGCCAGCGGGAGCTGGGTGTCGGTCCATTCAGCAACGAAGTCCGCCAACGCTTGCGACTTGATGGCTTTTCGTGGAGCGTAGGTGATGGCCTCCCCCATCAGTTCGGCAGACCACTTGGCGATGCGCCCCGTGGCCTCCCGGTTGTTGATGATCTCTCCGAGGGGAAGGACGATACAACCGTCACGGAATGAGCAAGGAAATAATGCTGGAGCTGGCCTCGTGATGATGATGCCGTAGAGCAGCTTCTGGATGTGTGGGTACCGGACCTTGGCCTCGGAGAGCACCTCACTGATGAAGTACCCGGTCGTTGGACTGGAGCGCGTGACCCTCCTCGTGTCTCTCGACAACTACGACCGCGCTGACCACCTGGTGGTTGCGGCCACATAGAGGAGGAGAGGCTCGGGGGGATCGTCACCCTGGGCTGGTCGTGGTGGCACGAGAATTGGCGCGGAAGTCAGCAACCCCTTCAACTTGGTTAGGGCCTCCTCGGCTTCGACGGTCCACGCAAAGCGTTCCGTTTTCTTCAGCAGGCGGTAGAGGGGTAGCGCCTTTTCCCCTAGCCTCGAGATGAACCTGCTGAGAGCGGCTAGATAGCCTATCACTTTCTGTACGCCCTTGAGGTCTCGAATTGGGCCCATCCTTGTGACTGCTGAGATCTTCTCAGGGTTAGCCTCGATCCCCCATTGTGAGACAATGTAGCCAAGTAGCATGCCTCGAGGCACACCAAAGACACATTTCTCGGGGTTGAGTTTCACATTCTTGGCCCGGAGGCACTCGAACGTGGTCTCGAGATCGCTGATGAGGTCCCCGACTTTCTTGGTCTTAACCACGATGTCATCGACGTAGGCCTCGACGGTTCGCCTATGTGTTCACCAAAGACATGTGCATACAACGCTGATATGTGCCCCGGCGTTTCGAAGGTCGAAGGGCATTGTAACATAGCAATATATACCAAAAGGCGTAATAAAAGAGGTAGCGAGTTCGTCGGATTCTTTCATCTTAATCTGTGGTAGCCGGATACACATCGAGAAATGAAAGTACTTCACATCCCGCAGTGGAATCGACAATCTGATCAATTCTAGGTAAAGGAAATGGAACTTTTGGACATGCTTATTCAAACCAGTGTAGTCTACACACATCCGCATTTTTCCATTCTTTTCCTAACTAGTACAGGGTTAGCTAGCCACTCTGGGTGAAATACCTCCTTGATGAATCCAGCCGCCAAAAGCTTGTGCACCTCCTCGCCGATGATCCTACGCTTCTCCTCGTTGAAACGGCGCAGGCGTTGCTTCACCGGTCTGGACCCCGCCTGGATCTCCAAGGCGTGCTCGGCGACTCCCCTCGGTATGCCTGGCATGTCCGAGGCGCTCCACGCAAACATGTCGATGTTCGTGCGGAGAAAGTCGACGAGCACTGCTTCCTATTTAGGCTCGAGGTTGGCACTGATGGCCAGCGTCTTGCCGTTGGACGAGGTCGGGTCAACGGGTATCTGCTTGGTGTGCTCTGCCGGCTCGAAGGTGCCGGCATGGTGCTTTGCTTCAGGGGCCTCGGTGGCCAGGGCAGCCAGGGCCTCGAGCGAGTCGACTTGGACGTTGGCCTCCCCACGCTCGACGCACTCCACGTCGCAGTGGTACGCGTGTTCGTAGGAGGTGTCGATGGTGATGACCCCTTTCGGCCCCGACATCTTGAGCTTCAAGTATGGTAGTTGGGGACCGCCATGAACTTGGCGTAGCCAGGCCTACCGATGATGGCGTGGTAGGTTCCTTGGAACCCAACCACTCGAAGGTGAGCGTCTCCCGGCGGAAGTTGGCTGGCGTGCCAAAGCAAACAGGTAGGTCGATGCGCCCGAGGGGGTGGGCCTTCTTCCCTGGTACGACTCCGTGGAACCCCACGACGCTGGGTCGAGCTGGTCCCTCGAAATCCCCAGGAGGTCGAAGGGTCTTGAGGTATATGATGTTGAGGCTCGAGCCCCCATCCATCAACACCTTGGGAACCGTACGTCGACGATGACGGGGTCGACGACGAGGGGGTACGCCCCCGGATTTACGACATGGTTTGGATGGTCATCACGGTCGAACGTGATCGGCGCATCAGACCAGTCAAGATACGGGGGGCGTCGTGGCAGAGTGCAAAGACCTCCGGCGCTCCTTCTTTCTCTCTCGGGCTGAGGCCCCACGGTTGGGCCCCCATAGATCATGAAGCAGTCGCGCACCGGGGGAAGTTGCCATCCGCGTCCCCGTCGTCGTGTCGTTGTTGTCTTGCCCTTAGGCGCGTCTTCCTTCTTGTCGCGAGCTTGAGTAGAAGCCCTTCATCATTCGGCAGTCTTCAAACTTGTGATTCGTGGGACCCTTGTGATAAGGGCATGGGTCCTCGAGCATTTTGTCGAAGACAGCCCTGTCAGGGGGCCTCGAGGCTTCTATGCTCGAGGGCGCCCACGAGCACTTCTTCATCGTCGTTGTCATCGACGTCGCGCTTCGCCTTCTGACCTTTGCCTTTGTTCTTCTTCTTTTTGTTGTTGTTGCGTGGTTTTGTCGTTGTGCCCTTGCTCGAGCCCTCCGGCGTGGCCGCCGCCTGCCTTTGTCCGTGGAGCGGCCAAAGAAGGCCCCCACTGCCTTGTCGCCTGAGGCAAAGCTGGTGACACAATCTATCAGATCCTCGACCGTCCTAGGACGGTAGCGCCCTAACTCGTGGACTAGTTCTTGGCATGTCGTGCCCGCGAGGAACGCTGAGATGACGTCCTCATCAGGCACGTGGGGGAGCTTGAGGCGCTGCTTCGAGAATCGCCGAGCAAAGTCACGGAGGGGCTCGTCCGCTGTCTGCCTGCAACGTCGTAGATCCCAGGGGTTGCCTGGGCGCACGCAAGTCCCCTTGAAATTCCCATCGAAGACCCTGACTAGGTTGGCCCAGTCGTGGATCTGATCCGGCGGGAGCCCTCGAGCCACCGACGAGCGGTGTCGAGAGGTAGAGTGGGAGCTGGCGTATGATCATGCGGTCGTCGCTCTTCGCCCCACCCAGTTGGCAGCCCAGGCGGAAGTCGGAGAGCCATAGCTTGGGCTCGACCTCCCCGTCATACTTCACGATGTTGGTCGGTGTCGAAAGCGGCTAGGGAGGGTTGAGCTACGGATGGCCCGGATGAAGACCCTGGGGCCCGGGGGCTCGAGGGCTTGCCGGTCCTCGTCACTGTCGTAGCGTCCTCCTCGATGGGCACTATAGCCACGCTCCTCAGCCCCTTTATCCTTGCGCCGGCGGTTGATGTTGTTGAGCGGAGTCATTGGGGTTCTCGAGGTGGCCGGTTGTCGACGATCCGCTCGCCGGACTGGCCTGGCTCGAGAGGCGTCCGGCTGGTGGACGGACGTCTCACGCTCGTTGCGGGGTGTGTCTGCTGGCTTCCCCGAGGCCGCTCCGTGTCGGCGCGAGGCTGAGCTCTCGGCCTGCTGCAGAGCGGCTGTCTCGAGGAGGTTCTTCATTTCCCCGAGCATGCGCGTGGCGTCAGGGTTGGATACGGCAGGTAGATCGCGGCAGCATCGTGGCCGCCACCACGTTCTGCCCGGCTCGCGGGAAGCGCACCTCAGGGCGTGCTGGTGCCCCATCCTCAAGGATCTGCCGGTGGACCTCTCGAGCACGGCCATGAACGCCGGCGCCTCGAGGCTGGGCTTGTTCTTGCACAAGAGTTTGCTCGAGCTGCAGCAGGCGTTGTCGGTCCTCCTCGGCCTTGGTGATCGCCTCCCGCAGCTGCGCGAGCTGCGCCACCCGGTCGTCGTTGTGCTGAGGTGGTGCATCCGGTGCCGGGGGTTCATTCCTCCCCCGAACGTGTGGTCCGCCCGCCGCAGCCACGTCGTTGGGCACTTCGAGGTTGAGCGTCTGCCTGGCGTCGTCGTCGTCGTCGTCCTCGGCATCGCCCACGACCCCATCGAGCTGGAAGCACTCCCTGGTGGGATCCTAGAGGTCAGGGTCGTGGTAGTCGTACTCGTCGGAGTCGGAGCTATTGATGTCGTGCCGCCCTGGCTCGTGCTGGGACTGCAGCTCGCGGTACCACTCTCCGATGGTGGCTCGACGACTCGTGAGAAGCCACAGTCGACGTGCATGGGGTAGACGATCTCCAGGTCGGTGATGGCTCGTAGGATCACGCCCGGACGTTCCTCCCGCTATGCCGCCGCCCGGTCCTGACGGCGCTCGTCGAGGTGGTGGGCGTAGACAGCTGCGGAGTTGTTGAGGCCGAACGGGGGCCGCTGGCGTCGAGCGCGGTACACCCCGTGCGGGAGGAAGCCAGGTGGTGTCGACGGAGCACGGCTCGGGGGCCTCTGGCCAGGCTCCCGGTCCGTGCGCATGACGAACGCGAACTCGCTGGGAGAGTGCGCGCGCGCCTAGAAGTCTCCGGCCACGCGCCGGGCAGGTTTCTCTCCTCGGGGACTCTGCGTCGGCCGCGGGGAAGTGGGTGTACGCCGCGGGCACCGCCTGTGCCTAGCGACGATGGTGACGACGGTGCCGCTCACGAGGTGGCGACGCGTGGTGGTGCGGACGACGCGCCACGCCCCCGCGTGGGGTGGCGTGACACGCCCTCCGCTCGGGCTCTCCGTGGAGAGCAGGGTCAGCTCGTTGCCGCTGTCGGTGGCCAGGAACTCGAGGTTCCCGAACCAGATGACGGCACCAGCAGAGAACGAAGGAGTGGAAGAAGCCATCCAGAAAACAACAAGAAATCGACTCCGACACGCGAAGCCCCCTACCTGGCGCGCCAACTGTCGGTGTTTCGACCCCAGGGGTATGACACCAACTAGTAATATGATCGCGTGCTCTCTTCCTGGATGGTGATGCAAGATGACACAAGGGTTTATCCTGGTTCGGGCAAAGAAGGCCCTACGTCCAGCGAGGGGAGGAGGTTCTTGTATTACTTGCACCTAAGTGCTTGTACAGGGGCAATACAAGCTCAATGAGCGTGGACGAGAGTCTGGACTCGTGTGTGTGTCGCCTGGACCCTTTTGCGTGGAGGGCCCTGGTGTCCTCTTTTATAGAACAAGAGGAGGCTAGGGTTACACAGGAGTGACGTGTACAACGCCCAATACGGCGAAGGGTTGGAATTCTGTCTTGTCGAAGTCACTGGAGCCCGCGTGGGGGTTCCTGTTGAGGCGTCCTTGAAGCGTGGCTTCCATCCCGGGTGCGGACGTGGAGGCGTGGCGACGTGGAGGCCGTGCAGCGCCCATTCCGGCACGTACAGGACGTGGCAGGGTCCCTCCGGGTCTTGGGGTACCTGTCCTCCAATAGCATGAAAGCAGTCAGGGCTCGAGGGGCGCAGGGCCGGCCTCGAGGTGGCGCCTATGAAGGGTCGAGATGGCGGACTAGAGGGGGGGGTGAATAGTCTTTTCTAAAAACTTAAACTTAATTGCAGCGGAATGGCTAGCCGAAACAAATGCGGAATTAAATCTATCGGTCTAGCCAAGACTACACCCCTCTACTTATACTCTATGACACCTTATAAAAGATCCTAAACAAAGCAAATAAGGTGTCGGGCTAGCTAGAGCTCACCTAAACAATTCTAGCTTGCAAGGTTACACAAACCTAAGCAACTAGTACTCAAACAACCGGGGAGCTCCTACACATGCCACTAAGCAAAAAGCACAAAGCCTAAGCTCACTAGCAATGCTCAATAACAAGGCTACACAAGCCAAATTAGAGAGCTCAACTTAGCTACACAAACTAAGCAATGTGACTAGCAAGACTACAAGTCAACTAGTCACTCATGGGATCAACTTCTATGCTACACAAGCAAGGAAGGTAACTAGCAAGCTACACAAGCCAACTAATCATAAGAGCAACTAGCACATGTATATGAACAAGTAAATACAAGCTAGTGAAAAGAGTTTGCAAACCACCGAGAAGATGAACACGAAGTTGACACGGTGATTTTTCTCCCGAGGTTCACTTGGTTGCCACCAAGCTAGTCCCCGTTGTGTCGACCACACACTTTGGTAGTTCGGCGGCTAATAGGCACCACACCTAGCTCGACACTCGAGCGCCGCAAGAACTCACCCACAAGTGAGGGTAACTCAATGACACGCGCAATCCACTAGAGTTGCTCTTCGCGATCCCCGCGGGGCGAGCACAATGCCCCTCACAATCCTTCTCCGGAGCCACGCACAATCTTCACGCGGGCTTCACGACGGAGACTCGATCACCAAGCCGTCTAGGAGGTGGCAACCTCCAAGAGTAATAAGCACCACCGGCTTGCAACTCGAACACCTAGTGCCACTCGATGCTATCTCTCAAAGCAACGCACTAGAATCGCTCACTCGCAATAGATTCGCGCACTAGCAAGCACAAGCGAGTTAGAGGGCTCCCAGGCACATCCACTCAAGCCACCAAGGCTTTGGAGTGCTCAGCAGCCGGCCCTAAGCCGGCCTCAACTTCTATTTATAGAGGGGAGCGGCCAACTAGCCGTTTCCCTTTCCTGCGCCTCGGTCGGTAGTACCGACCCTTCCTGGGCGGTACTACCGGCTTAGTCAAACTAGCCGTTACCACAAGGCCCGCTGTTTTAGGCGAAGCACCGACTCTCTGGTCGGTACCTCCGAGGTCGGTAGTACCGGCCCTATGGCGGTACTACCGGCAGGCTACTTTCGAACGCATTCAAAAACTTCCTCCTGACTCTTGAACTACCGACCCCCTGGTCGGTACTTCCAAGCCCGGTGGTACCGGCCCTATGGCGGTACCACCGCCAGGTCATCTTCCACTCAACTCAGAGAGCTCCGCAAACTTGCCAACCACCGGCCTTGAGTCGGTAGTACCGAGCGCGGTACTACCGAGGTAATGGCGGTACTACCGGTAGGCCAAAACTGGCCACTTCCAGAGAGCTCCGCAAACCCCTTCAGGGCCACGGTACCACCGACCCCTGGTCGGTACCACCGCCGGCGGTAGTACCGAGGTAATAGCGGTACCACCGCCAGGCCAAAAACGAGCCACATCCAGAGAGGCTGCAAACAGCCCTCCTGGGTCGGTACTACCGACACCCCCAGGTCGGTACCACCGACAACACACAGAAAACTTCATTTCCATCTCTGAGTTGATCCAAAACTATTTCAACAACTTCTCCTTTGCAAATGTGCTAACACCACCAAGTGTTCATCATCTTGTGCAAGTGTGTTAGCATTTTCACAATCATTTTTCAAAGGATTTTCACTTGCACTCACCACGCCACTCGATCATAGTAACATCGCAAAGTTAGATCGCTCAAGTGGCACTAGATGACCGATATGCAAACAAGTTTGCTCCTCTTAATAGTACGGCCATCTATCCTAAACCCGGTCATAATCTTCTCTACACACCTATGACCGGTGAAATGAAATGCCCTACAAATATACCTTTGCCTTGCGCATTCCATTCCATCTCCTTCGGTGTTGATGCAACACATGCACCAACCTATCTTCAAATGATATGATCCACTTCATATCATCACATGGCCTCCATGGTCCATCGATCTTGACATCACTTGCTCTTCACCATCGCTTCGGTCCTTCGGCGCCAAGTCTTGCTTAAGCCTCCCGACACTCGGTACCAAACGGCTTCAAAGCCTCAACTTGCCCTTCACCTTCGCAACCGGTCCATCAAGCCAAGTCTTGCCTTGATCTTCTCCATCTTAGCCATATGACCACATGTCATGTCACATATGCATTAAGCTCCTTCTTCATCTTCATGCATGAGCATTGCAACATCCTCCAAGCCATTCTCCTCTATGGCATATGTTGCTCACACATGATCACCTGTGGACTAATCACCTGTGTAATTCACTTTAAACACATATTAGTCCACCTAAGTTGTCACTCAATTACCAAAACCAAACAAGGACCTTTCAATCTCCCCCTTTTTGGTAATTGATGACAACTCTACAAAGATATGGAAATTAAGCTCCTTTGGATTCTATGTTACTTATCCAACATTAAGACCATATACGAGAATTTGGATAAGCACCATACAATCCGACTTTGTAGTGTTAACTCCCCCTACATGTGTGCTCAAATGGTTTGGTTTCAAGCTTGCACACATGCATAAATATGAAATTTGTGGGAGTGTTAGCACTACTAAGTGATGCTAAGGTATACATGATGAAATTTTACCTTTGAAGCGTGCATACCACATTTTGATTCATCCTTAGCATCGAAGAGTAGCTAGACATCATAAAAACTAGAAAAACCCCGTGAGATCAACATTAATAGCAAGGGTCTAGTTTTGCATTAAAAGCACAAGCCTAGCTATTAACCTATGCATGCTAGTTATCAATTCATCAATTAAGTCCTATAACTAGCATACACCACACAAGCATGCATATAAATTTTAAAACTTATGTAATGCAAGCAAGCACATGATTATGCACATATCAAATGCAACAACCAAGTTCATGAGCTTGCTCCCCCTACTTGTGTGCTCTCATTGTCCAAGAATTTTGATCCTTCAATCTTGCTCCCTCTTGATCCATGTCCATCTTCTTTTCTCCCTCTTTGTCCTTGACATATCATAATTGACATATATATCTTTTCCATAACTTCTCCCCCTTTGTCATCAATGACCATAAAAGGTATGCTTCTCTTGATACAAAGGTTGGACTAGGGTAGATGGATGATACTTGAGTCTTCATTTTTGATGGACACCACCATATGTGTTGGAATGACACCATGTGTAGGATCTTTGACCTTGATACCAATTGGTGGGGCACCTCCCTATGTCATAGCATGGGTCATCCACTTTATAAACTTGAGCTTTTGTTGGAGAGGGATGCTTTGCTTGATTGATCACTTATAGTTGAGGATCACTTGAAGTCTTGTAGGATACCACTTGAATGAAAGTTTAAACTTGATATCCATTTGCATTATTGTCTTCTCTTGAACTCTTGTCGTCTTCGTCTTTCATGAGCTTCTCATTTGTGACTTGAACTAGGCAATATTGCATAATATATCTAACTCGGTTTGCTCTAGAGTAAGCTTCTTCACACATCTTTCAATGGTTATCTTACTCATGTTGAATTAGACACTTGAATGTTCATCTTCTAGATCAAGTACTTGGGTTCACTAGCTCATGAACAAATTCACATACTATCCACTAGATCATATAGTCAATCAAGCAATAGTGGTAGGCTATGAATTTAAACTTTTCAATTGTTATGCATGATCCTATTGAGCATGTACTATATGCACTAACCGCATACTAGTAAGGGATGAATATGATCATGCACATTACAATGATACCTTTGCTATCTTGGAGTAGAGGATAGTCATTTGATTCCAATTAAGCTCCAAATAGCAATGTGAAGTCCATGGTGAAGACCAATATATACCAATTGATAGAACAAATCTTCACTCATATGATTAAGTGCGCTATCTTGTTGTGGTTGGCTTGCTTCTTCATTTGAACATAGCTTGCATATGAATACCACTTGAATTGTCATGATTTGCTTTACTATCTTGCATGTTGCTTGCTTTGCTTGGTCAATCCTTTCATTGCTTCAACTAAGCATCTCAAATATCCTTTGAATCACCACTTCCATATTAGCCTTCCAAGTATCATACTTGGTTAACCTACCAAAGGCGGCAAGCCCCTACAAAAGGGAGAAGTGACCTCTCTCCAAAGAACCATCCTTGATACTCACTTGAATTGACCTTGTTTGATTGATCCAATTAAACTCTTCTTGAAAATGTGACTTTGAATTCCTCTTTGAGTCCTTTTCTTTCTTCCAAATGATCTTCAATTTGATACTAGAGCTTGATCTTTATCTTCATCTTGATGTTGGTCTTGATCTTCAATTTGAGTACCAAATGTGTGCCAAATACACTTCCCAATCACATGAACTTGTACTCATATTTGCCATACTTCTAGCTCATCTCAAAACCAAACATAGGTCCCTCAACCACTTTATAAACATGATTCCAACTTGAGGGCCTTTCAATCAAAGTGACTCTAAATCAATCCAATATTTGTCACTTTTCTGGCAGATTCTGTCCTTCTCAAAGAAACATGCATATCTCCCAAAATATAAGTCTAATGACTATGAAATTTGGTGGAGATGTGCCTCTCTAAGTGTTCTAGCAGCCATAAAAATTTGAGCTTCATTGGCTTTCTAGATTGCTACCAGATTTCAATTCTTTCCATAGTACTACATGCTGAAAACTGCTGCACAATAGTTGACAAGATCTACTCCAAAACCAAAGTACATCTTATCCAATAATCATGAATTTTGCACAGCGACTAATATCACAAGTGTAGAGCATGTGTACCAAATTTCAAGCCAATCCAAATAGATTTGATCATTCAAACATGGCTATTATCACAGCTAGCTCAGATTTCAGATTTTTGACAACTTTGAGCAATTGAGCTATACTCTACCAATATGAATCAAACTTGAGCTAACATGTTTGAATACTCTCACAAGACATATATCCATTCAAATCACTTACTAAAAGAAGTCTCATGAACATATCCATTCAAACTAACTCAATTTTGATCACTAAGCAATTTATCCATTCAATCATCTTATAGCAAGCAACATATGCATATATATCCGATTCAATCATCTCATATGCATTTAAAAGAACATGATCAACTAGAGATATACCTTAGTAGCTCATGATCATGAAATAGCAAGCTTCTACTCACCTTGATTGCAAGCCTTCAAATATTTCCAATCAATCACCACAACTTGATCTTTTGCACTTGTATGTTTTGCACTTGGACTTCACTCTTTTGTCTTGGCATTGGGATGGATAGCACTAGGCTTCATTACTTGACTCAATCACATGATGAATAATATGAAATCAATTGAGTCAAGCCTCCAATGCCATGGTACCTACACACATTCATCCACTTTTTGATGGTACCCAAACTAGTTTGGGTCCTCTCAAGTTAGGAGCAACATACTTAGGCATAGCCTTAGTATGAGTAGCGGGATGAGTTGCAATAGTAGCCAATGTGGTACCATTTACATCCTTCCTAAGCATAGAATCATTAGTAATTGAAATAGGCTTAGGGGTTTTACCTAGGGGACATGAATGAGCCATGTGTCCCCTTTCCCGGCATGAGTAGCAACTTCTCTTTGATTGAGCCTTCTTTTCTTTGCTCATTTGTTGCTTCTCATTGCCTTGCCTCTCATGAGTTGCTTGAGCCTTCTTCTCAAGCTTGTTAGGACACTTCGAGGCAAAGTGTCCCATATCACCACACTTGTAGCACTTGATGTGAGCCAATCTTTCTTCTCATCTGATTCTTGCTCATCATCTTGGCATCTTGGATATGAGTTGGATGCCTTGCTCTTCCGCCCCTTCTTGTTTTCTTCTTCTTCATCAAGTCACCATCATGATGGTTGTTCTTGATTTGAACTTGGGGCTTCTTCTTGTTGGGGCAAGCTTTTGCAAGATGTCCCATTTCATGGCATTGATAGCACATGAAATGAGATAGCTTCTTTTCTTCTTGCTTCCTCATTTTCTTGCCCTTGGCATTGCTTTTGTTAAAGCCAATGCCACTCTTGTCACCATAGCTTCTTTGATTCTTCATCATGTGCTCATGGGTGACCTTTGATTTACACCACCTCTCTAACTTGTTGCTCAAGTTCTTCACTTCACTTTGAGCTCATTGTTCTCCTTCAAAAGGTTAGTCTCACAAGACAAAGAAGTAGAACAAGCATCTAATTGTGAAGAACATGGCATAGATATTAAATCATCACAAGAGGTGGATACATTCTTCTTGCCTACATCACAAGGGTTAGCACAAATATGTGATTGATCAAATGACCCATGTGATGAGCTCTCACTAGTTTTAATTTGTTCATTAGAAAGTTTACTAGTGAGAAAAGCATGGTCTTGCACCAAGTTATCATGAGCAACACATAGTTCCTCATGAGTCAATTTAAGCTCCTCATGTGAACAACTACTAACATAAAGTAGATGCTTTGTTTGTTCACATGTGTTCTTTAGAAATGAGTTTTCTTTTTCTAATTTTTCATTTTTAGCTAACTCATTTTCTAAGGCAATGGTCATGCTAGCAAGTCTACTAACAAGCTCATCATAGGAATCATGATCAATCACATTGCAATTTGATACCTTAGTGTCACCTTGTGACATGAAGCAATATGATGATGTTGGAGAGCTTGTGGTAGCATCATCATTGGAGCATGTACCATCATTACCATCAAGTGTGCTTGAGGTTGTATCATCACTTGCATCACTTGAGGCATCATCTTCCATCTTGTCAAGTGTGCTTGAAGTATCTTTATTGATTGCATCACTTGAACATGAGGTGGAGCAATCTTCCACAACAACTATGTTGCGGTCATGCTCAACATCCTCATGTACCACCGGTTCATCCTCCTTTATGAACTTGCCATCATCAAACGTGGAGGGATCACCGAAGGTGGTCTTGATGGAATCCCACATCTCATGGGCGGTCCCTTTGGAGTTGATCTTGTAAAACAACTCAAAACTCAATGCATCCATTAGATAACAATAAGCATTTGCATCAAGCTCAAAGAGATCCTTTTGAGCTTTGGTGAGATTTTTATGGTCCAAGATATGAGAGAGACCACTAGTGATAATCCACCAAAACTTTGGCCCCTTTGCACGAAAATGATCAAGCATATGATGTTTCCATTGTGCAAAGTGTGTGCCATCAAAATATGTGTATCACACACATCATCTAGCCCACTAGACGCCATCCTCTCGGGTCGGTGAAGACCACAAATGAGAGACCTTGCTCTGATACCAATTGAAGGGTCGAGATGGCGGACTAGAGGGGGGGGTGAATAGTCTTTTCTAAAAACTTAAACTTAATTGCAGCGGAATGGCTAACCGAAACAAATGCGGAATTAAATCTATCGGTCTAGCCAAGACTACACCCCTCTACTTATACTCTATGACACCTTATAAAAGATCCTAAACAAAGCAAATAAGGTGTCGGGCTAGCTAGAGCTCACCTAAACAATTCTAGCTTGCAAGGTTACACAAACCTAAGCAACTAGTACTCAAACAACCGGGGAGCTCCTACACATGCCACTAAGCAAAAAGCACAAAGCCTAAGCTCACTAGCAATGCTCAATAACAAGGCTACACAAGCCAAATTAGAGAGCTCAACTTAGCTACACAAACTAAGCAATGTGACTAGCAAGACTACAAGTCAACTAGTCACTCATGGGATCAACTTCTATGCTACACAAGCAAGGAAGGTAACTAGCAAGCTACACAAGCCAACTAATCATAAGAGCAACTAGCACATGTATATGAACAAGTAAATACAAGCTAGTGAAAAGAGTTTGCAAACCACCGAGAAGATGAACACGAAGTTGACACGGTGATTTTTCTCCCGAGGTTCACTTGGTTGCCACCAAGCTAGTCCCCGTTGTGTCGACCACACACTTTGGTAGTTCGGCGGCTAATAGGCACCACACCTAGCTCGACACTCGAGCGCCGCAAGAACTCACCCACAAGTGAGGGTAACTCAATGACACGCGCAATCCACTAGAGTTGCTCTTCGCGATCCCCGCGGGCGAGCACAATGCCCCTCACAATCCTTCTCCGGAGGAGCCACGCACAATCTTCACGCGGGCTTCACGACGGAGACTCGATCACCAAGCCGTCTAGGAGGTGGCAACCTCCAAGAGTAATAAGCACCACCGGCTTGCAACTCGAACACCTAGTGCCACTCGATGCTATCTCTCAAAGCAACGCACTAGAATCGCTCACTCGCAATAGATTCGCGCACTAGCAAGCACAAGCGAGTTAGAGGGCTCCCAGGCACATCCACTCAAGCCACCAAGGCTTTGGAGTGCTCAGCAGCCGGCCCTAAGCCGGCCTCAACTTCTATTTATAGAGGGGAGCGGCCAACTAGCCGTTTCCCCTTTCCTGCGCCTCGGTCGGTAGTACCGACCCTTCCTGGGCGGTACTACCGGCTTAGTCAAACTAGCCGTTACCACAAGGCCCGCTGTTTTAGGCGAAGCACCGACTCTCTGGTCGGTACCTCCGAGGTCGGTAGTACCGGCCCTATGGCGGTACTACCGGCAGGCTACTTTCGAACGCATTCAAAAACTTCCTCCTGACTCTTGAACTACCGACCCCCTGGTCGGTACTTCCAAGCCCGGTGGTACCGGCCCTATGGCGGTACCACCGCCAGGTCATCTTCCACTCAACTCAGAGAGCTCCGCAAACTTGCCAACCACCGGCCTTGAGTCGGTAGTACCGAGCGCGTACTACCGAGGTAATGGCGGTACTACCGGTAGGCCAAAACTGGCCACTTCCAGAGAGCTCCGCAAAACCCCTTCAGGGCCACGGTACCACCGACCCCTGGTCGGTACCACCGCCGGCGGTAGTACCGTAGGTAATAGCGTACCACCGCCAGGCCAAAAACGAGCCACATCCAGAGAGGCTGCAAACAGCCCTCCTGGGTCGGTACTGTACTACCGACACCCCAGGTCGGTACCACCGACAACACACAGAAAACTTCATTTCCATCTCTGAGTTGATCCAAAACTATTTCAACAACTTCTCCTTTGCAAATGTGCTAACACCACCAAGTGTTCATCATCTTGTGCAAGTGTGTTAGCATTTTCACAATCATTTTTCAAAGGATTTCACTTGCACTCACCACGCCACTCGATCATAGTAACATCGCAAAGTTAGATCGCTCAAGTGGCACTAGATGACCGATATGCAAACAAGTTTGCTCCTCTTAATAGTACGGCCATCTATCCTAAACCCGGTCATAATCTTCTCTACACACCTATGACCGGTGAAATGAAATGCCCTACAAATATACCTTTGCCTTGCGCATTCCATTCCATCTCCTTCGGTGTTGATGCAACACATGCACCAACCTATCTTCAAATGATATGATCCACTTCATATCATCACATGGCCTCCATGGTCCATCGATCTTGACATCACTTGCTCTTCACCATCGCTTCGGTCCTTCGGCGCCAAGTCTTGCTTAAGCCTCCCGACACTCGGTACCAACGGCTTCAAAGCCTCAACTTGCCCTTCACCTTCGCAACCGTCCATCAAGCCAAGTCTTGCCTTGATCTTCTCCATCTTAGCCATATGACCACATGTCATGTCACATATGCATTAAGCTCCTTCTTCATCTTCATGCATGAGCATTGCAACATCCTCCAAGCCAATTCTCCTCTATGGCATATGTTGCTCACACATGATCACCTGTGGACTAATCACCTGTGTAATTCACTTTAAACACATATTAGTCCACCTAAGTTGTCACTCAATTACCAAAACCAAACAAGGACCTTTCAGCCTACGGGGGGCTCGAGCCCCCGCAGGTGTGGGTAAGTCCCGGAAAACCCAGCCGTACAGCGGGAATCCAGGTCTCGAGATGTGGCTCGGGTGTGCTACAGTGCGGCTGTAGTGGGCTCGAGGCCTATGTGCCGAGGCTCGAGAGGTAGGCAACCACGAGGCGGTCGGCAAGACTTTGGCGGCCCGGGCTCTGGGGCGGTGGACCGGCGTTGTAGGCCTCGAGGGGTTGTTTTTTTAGGGGTTTGGACTAGTTAGGTCTCTTATTTGTTTTGCGTTGATTGGGGGTACCCCTTTTGTGGTCCCCCGACAGATCTTAAATCATTATATTTCCTATCTGCCATCCTATTTCAACAAATGTCCATGATTCTATCTTTTGGCCATGAACTGATGCAAGCTAATCATGCTTCCTTGTTAGAGTTAATATATTTAACAATGACTTCTTTGTTTTTCTTTGATTATTTGTGCAGATCCAACATGTTCTTCAGCAAAGCACACTCCATCAGCTATTCCACCCATGTCAGTTTTATGTTTTTCTTCTTCTAATACTAAAGAACAAGATATATATGTAATATCTGTAAATTGTAACTGTATCTGAAGTGTAATAAAAATGCAACATTTTTGTGTACTGTTTAATCAATTTGTCGATTGAGGGACAGAACTAAAGATTTATAGTCTATTTTTTGAATGAAACATATTGATGTGCTACGCTTTGCTTTTTATTTGTGAATATAGTTGTCTAATATGCATTATTGTGTTTTCATCTTGAGTGTAGATGTTCAAAACTTCGGATATATGTGCTTTGTTTACTGATAAATTAATTCTTTTTTCTTGATTCTGAAGCACATATTTTTCTTCAGATCAGATCCCCTAATTAATCAACTAGTTTTCCCCCATGTGATTGTGATCATGCAATCCACAGCTGATAATACGTAGGTATTGACTTTTTTGTTTTATAGAGATATAAATATCAACTTTCCATGTATGTCCTAGTTTAGTTAAATGTCAACTTTTTGTGATTGCGTCATTTGCCTCCTATGCACACTAGTCTCTTCAGTTCACAGGAAACAAAAAAAGAGGATTCAAGCCGTTTTTTGGGTTAACTGAAATGCACATTAAAGAATACGGTGTTCTGTACCTAGACTTAAGATTTTTTTGCCATAGAGTTTCATTATTCGAACAACAAATATTTTGCTTCCTTTGCCGTTCACACACATATTATGTCCAAGTTTGTTTTTAACTACAAAAAGATTATTTTCAAACACACATATTGGTTCATATCTCTGGCCCCAAATTTTCCATGTCCATCTACAATTCTTTAAGACTGAATTTATCCTTAGCCATAAATATTCATTTTTCTCTTTTGGAAACATGCACTAACTGATTTGTTTTGGAGTTGCTGGCTCACAATACCCATTTTTTGTTGATATAATTTGATCCCATTCTAATGGATTTGGCATTTTTAAATCCATGAACAACCACAAGATGCTGATAGGTGGCGTGGATGCTTCTAAAGAACGTCTGGGTTCTCCATGGGCTTCCGGTCTGTCTGCTCACTGGTTCATCGATGGCCAGAAGTTTTTGATTGATTTAGTTTATGGTGTGTTAGTACTAGTATCCATCCTGCTTATTGTTTCCCTGTTTTAGATAGCATTTAGTGCATAGTTAAATTAAGTAACCTATTCAGGGCATTTACACATTCAATCATTTCCAACTTGCATCAGTATGTTTGAGCTCCATCTTCTGGCATGCATGATTTGTGTACATGTTCTGCATCATCTATTGAGACTACTAATTTGGTTCATATACTAGTAATATGGAGGAAGTCAGGTAGTAGAAGTAAGAATATCAGTGTATATGTATATATGCATGTGTATACAAACCAATGTCTAGGAACAAAATGGAAGTTGTGTTTATTTATAAGACATGACTTTTATTTTCATTTCCTTGCTTCCAGTTAGTCAGATGGCACTATGGCAGTCTCATTACATGTTTAGGAAAATTTATGTGGTCAATTGAGACATCATTTGTCCATGTTTGTGTGCTCCTATTATTTTTTCTTCTACTTTGTTGCCCTCATTGACTCTACCTTCCTCTGGGCTGCAGCAAGCATTGATATCTTTTTCTATTTTGAATGTTCTATGTTGGTACCAATTTAGTATGAAAAAAGGGGGCGTACCCAGTGCCGGAGAGCTCCCGGAAGGGTATTTAGTGGCAAGCCTTACCCTCGCATAAATGCGAGGAGACCGCTTGCACCAATTTAGTATGAGGGAAATCAAATTAGATAAATATTGATTATGTGGTATTGTCTGTCAGACTGTATGACAGGGGTGATAAATAGTGGGTTATGGCTCATTTTTCTGTTATTTTCCCACTAGTGAAAAAGTACTTAATATTGTTCAGCCATCGCGCCATGCCACCTGAGTTCCCAGCACCCGCTTCTCCTTTGGCCTCCTCTTTGCTTATTCCCCCAAACCCTAACCTCTCTTGATTTGTGTTAGGCCATTAGCAGTCGCAAGTCTCCTCGGCTCTCTTGTTGCTTCCCATCCCACATGGCAGCAGAGCACATGGCCACATGGGACAGACAACGATCGATCTATAATTTTCTCACATAATTTAATCTCACAGGAATATTGTGTGACATTGACAGGATCCAAGGAGGAGATGACGGGGCAATTGACATGCAATTGTGAACATGCACAACTGATTTGGAGGATCTCGAGGTTAATTAGTTCACATATGGTTCATTTAAACCAGAAAGCATCAAGTTTGTTAGCTTTTGATTTTGGTGGTGATGATTTACGCAGGTACTGGTTTAATTCCGGTGCCAAAAGTTTTGTTTATTCAGTGTTCGAGGTTTCCATACACGCAAGGAGTCGCTGTTTCTTGGTATCTAGTACATGTTAATAGCATGCCCTTGAACTATGATATTTAATTTGTTTTCCAATTATGATTTTTCTATATTAATTTTCCTTCCTCGATTTTATATTTGTAATTTTTTTCACTATCACTAATTTCCCTGTGTCTATAGATCAGAGACCCTTTCTTTAAAGGATCCTTAGCTAGCAATGGGACTGCTCGGCTAGAAGGTCCTTTCTTTCACTCTATGCTTAATTAACTGCAAATGCGGCATTCATGTCATCTAGAGTGATTTTCATTCGTGGTAACGTATGTATGCTAATATATGCAACTTTATTTTGTCTTCCAATTATGATTTTCTATATTAATTTTCCTTACCTCAGTATTAATTAGCTATCGCTTTCGGATGGTGCCAGATAATTTTCCCCCTTGTTGCTCCAATGTTTGTTGATTAAATTTCAGAATTAGTTTGGTGTCCTGCTTAGTAACATCATTTATGGTAGTCAGTGGAAAAACAAGATATTATATCATTGATTACTATGTAATCTTGGATTGGGTTCTTTTTTTTGCCATTTCAGGTTGGAGTTTGCTGTGAGACGAGAGCAGGTGTCCCCAAACTAGCATGATACTTTGATTTGCATATTGCAAAATGCATGTTGGTAGCCTCAACGCACAAAAGATGGTTAATTGGCTTTATTTTGCCTCTAGAGCTGATTCTTTTGTCCTTTTTTCGTGTTAGGTTACTGAATAGGTACTGAGAAAATGAACTAGCAAATTGTAATATCAAAGTCAATAATGTCATTCAAAAGTTAATTCATTGTTATTTTGAAAGACTGCTTTTGTACAATCCTCGAATATTTTAACAATAGTACTATTAACACGAAAAACAATTTTTTATACTCCAATGGTGCCCAGATTCCCACATCCTTATTTGTAAGTAAAAATGATTTTCTAAAGGAAATGGAACTTCTGAGTTCTGACCACTAAATTGTACTGCGTTTTCATTAATGTCCTGCAACAATTTTGTGTTGATTACAAATTTTATCTGTTTAACAGATATTTGTAATGATCAAATGGAAAGTCGTTTTTAATATTAAATCTCGGGTGCACCATTTACTGCAACTAAATGTTTAGTAATTTACAAATAACTGAAAAAACACATGGAAAAATTAACCTCAAATAACACACATCAAAAAGCTACACATGAAAAAAAACACGGAAAAGACTGCACGAGAAAAACTTCAAATCACGTACGTTAAATTGCTCCACCTGAAAAAAAAATCACGAACTGGAAAAAAATTCATCCGACCTATAAAAAATCATAAACCGAAAAGAAGATCAACCGGTCCATACTGCCTCAGCCTCGTGAAAAAATTAGTCAGGGATGTACATGTGTATTGCTGGGCTGTGAGATAGTTCTGGGTACTGAATAACTATTCGGTACCTGGGTACTATATAGTGGAGTCCTATATATATATATATATATATATATATATATATATATATATATATATATATATATAGGCAGGCGATCGAAGTCAGGTGTGGTGGTAGTATACACACTAAACACACAGTCTAATAAATAAATACAGTAAATAAATAAATACGTGGAGGCGGCGCCGACGGAGCAGCTGCAGCGGTGTGGTGTGGTGCCCGGGCAGCTGACAGTGACAGGAGAACAAGACAACATTACATTTAGCACTGATCAGCATATATACAGTAAGCAAACTGTGGCTGCTACACAGTAGTCGCCGAGCGGCCTGCCTCTGCTGCCAAAGCGAGCGCGAGAAACCCAACGGCGGCAACGGCCCACCGCCCACCCACCGACCGATGGCCAAGGTCGCGAGCTACACATAGACAGTGGTCGTGGTCGTGGACGGAGTCGGAGTCGGACGCGACGCTAGCTCTAGCCTCTCTCTCTAGCTCGCTCTAGAACTAATCGGGATCGGGTCGTCCCTTCCATTCTCCATTCGACTCCTCATCGTCCACCACCACCGCCAGCAGCCAGCAGCTGATGAAGCATGGTGCATGGCGTGTACGGTGAGCATCATCACATCGGTCGCCTCGCATGCCAACAAGAAAGAAACAACAGGGCCGGCCGGGGGCTCCTCCTCCAACTCCAATTCATCTCATCCTTGGCCAATTCCATTCCTCTCTAGCTAGATAGTACTAGCTCGGAAGGAAAGGAAAGGAAAGGAAAGCACCACACCAACCGTCGCTCCATCCACCACCAATTCCCAATTTCCCATCCCAAAAATCCATCCATTCTCACCCAATTCCATTCCATCCATCGGCCCGCCGGATTATTGTTATTATTGATTGATCCGGCGGGCGGCGGCCAGCCAACCCCATACCATACCATACCCGCTGCCGCCGGTGAGCCAGCCAGCCAGAGCCATGAAGCTCGTCGTCGAGATCTCCGACGCCGCCGACCTGGCCCCCAAGGACGGCGCCGCCTCCTGCAACCCCTACGTGGAGGTGGACTTCGACGACCAGCGCCAGCGCACCGCCACCAAGGCCGCCGACCGCTCCCCGTACTGGAACCAGACGCTGGTCTTCGACGTCCGCGACCCCGCGCGCTTCCCCTCCCTCCCCGTCGACGTCTCCGTCTTCCACGACCGACGCCTCCAGGACCACAACGCGCCCCGCCCGCACACCTTCCTCGGCCGCGTCCGCATCAACGGCGCCTCCGTCGCGCCGTCGCCGCAGGAGGCCGTCCTGCAGAGGTACCCGCTCGAGAAGCGGGGGATCTTCTCGCGCGTCTCGGGAGACATCGCGCTAAGGATCTACCTCGTCGGCGGCGGAGATGATGCTGCTGCGGTTTCTGCTGCTGAGGTTTCTGCAGAGGAGTCCGTCGTCAGGTCCGCCTTCGCACCGGTGGAGCAGCCAGGGACGAAGAGCGCAGCAGGGGATGCTGCTGAGCCGCACGAGGAGGCAGAGGCACGGCCTCCTCGCATCTTCCGCTCCGTGGCGGGGGCCTCGGGAGGAGAGCCGACGATCCCCCATCAGCATCAGCATCAGCCGCCGATGCCGATCCCCCATCAGCAGCAGCCTCCGCCTCGCCGCACCGTCCACGCCGTGGCCGCCCCTCCTCCCCCTCCCGGCCAGACGGTCGTCATGCCCAAACCCGCCTCCTCCGCCGCCCCTCCCGCCCCCGCCTTCGGCCTCGTCGAGACCAAGCCTCCTCTGCCGGCCAAGATGGGCCCGCGCGCCGCCGCCGCCGCCGCCGCCAAGATCGCGTCCACGTACGACATGGTGGAGCCGATGACGTACCTGTACGTGAGCGTCGTCAAGGCGCGCGACCTGCCCAACATGGACGTCACCGGCGCGCTGGACCCCTACGTGGAGGTGAAGCTGGGCAACTTCAAGGGCGTCACGAGGCACCTGGACAAGAACCCCAACCCGGTGTGGCGCCAGACCTTCGCCTTCTCCCGGGAGCACCTGCAGTCCAACCAGCTGGAGGTGGCCGTCAAGGACAAGGACATGATCAAGGACGACTTCGTCGGCCGCGTCCTCTTCGACATGACCGACGTCCCGCAGCGGGTGCCCCCCGACAGCCCGCTCGCGCCGCAGTGGTACCGCCTCGCCGACCGCGGCGGCGACAAGCTGCGGCACGGCGAGATCATGCTGGCCGTCTGGATCGGCACGCAGGCCGACGAGGCGTTCCCGGAGGCCTGGCACTCGGACGCGCACTCGCTGCCCTTCGAGGGCCTCTCCAACACCAGGTCCAAGGTCTACTACTCGCCCAAGCTCGCCTACCTCAAGGTGGTGGCAATCGCGGCGCAGGACGTGTACCCGTCCGACAAGCAGAACCAGGCCCGCCCGCTGGCGCCCACCATCGCCAAGATCCAGCTCGGCTGGCAGGTCCGCCGGACTCGCCCGGGGCAGCCGCAGGGCTCCCCCAACCCCGTGTGGAACGAGGAGTTCATGTTCGTGGCCGGCGAGCCCTTCGACGAGCCGCTCGTGGTGACCGTGGAGGAGCGCGTGGCGGCGGGGCGCGACGAGCCCGTGGGCCGGGTCATCATCCCCGTGGCGGCGCCCTTCGTGTACCGCAACGACCTGGCCAAGTCGGTGGAGTCCAAGTGGTTCAGCATGTCGCGCGCGCTGACGGCGGACGAGGCCGCGGCGGGCGTCACCGCCGCCAAGGCGCTGGCGGAGAAGACCACCTTCTCCAGCAAGATCCACCTGCGGCTGAGCCTGGAGACGGCGTACCACGTGCTGGACGAGTCGACGCACTACAGCAGCGACCTGCAGCCGTCGGCCAAGAAGCTGCGCAAGTCGCCCGTGGGCATCCTGGAGCTGGGCATCCTGAGCGCGCGCAACCTGGTGCCCATGAAGGCCAAGGAGGGGCGGCTGACGGACCCCTACTGCGTCGCCAAGTACGGCTCCAAGTGGGTGCGCACGCGGACGCTGCTCAACACGCTGGCGCCGCAGTGGAACGAGCAGTACACGTGGGAGGTGTTCGACCCATGCACCATCGTCACAGTCGCCGTGTTCGACAACGGGCATGTCATTGGCGGCGGCGAGGCCAGCAAAGACCAGCGCGTCGGCAAGGTCCGCGTCCGTCTCTCGACGCTGGAGATGGACCGCGTCTACACCCACTTCTACCCGCTGATGACGCTCACCCCGGGCGGCCTGAAGAAGACCGGCGAGCTGCACCTGGCGGTGCGCTTCACCTGCACGGCGTGGGCCAACATGCTGGGCCTCTACGCCAAGCCGCTGCTGCCCAAGATGCACTACAGCCACCCCATCTCCGTGCTGCAGCTGGACTACCTCCGCTTCCAGGCCATGCAGATGGTGGCGGCGCGGCTGGGGCGCGCCGAGCCGCCGCTGCGCCGGGAGGTGGTGGAGTACATGCTCGACGTCGACTCGCACATGTTCAGCCTGCGCCGGAGCAAGGCCAACTTCTACCGCGTCACCTCCCTCTTCTCGGGCGCCGTCGCCGTGGCGAAATGGATGGACGGCATCTGCAGGTGGAAGAACCCGCTGACCACCGTCCTGGTGCACGTGCTGTTCCTCATCCTGGTGTGCTACCCGGAGCTCATCCTGCCCACCGTCTTCCTCTACCTCTTCATGATCGGCGTCTGGAACTACCGGCGGCGGCCGCGCAAGCCGCCGCACATGGACACGGTGCTGTCGCACGCCGAGCCCGGGCTGGTGCACCCGGACGAGCTGGACGAGGAGTTCGACACCTTCCCCACCGGCAAGCCCGGGGACGTGGTGCGCATGCGCTACGACCGCCTGCGCAGCGTGGCCGGCCGCGTGCAGACGGTGGTGGGCGACCTGGCCACGCAGGGGGAGCGCGCGCAGGCGCTGCTCGGCTGGAGGGACCCGAGGGCCACGGCCATCTTCATCATGCTCTCGCTCGTCGTCGCCGTCGTGCTCTACGTCACGCCCTTCCAGGTGGTGGCCGTCGTGCTGGGGCTCTACCTGCTGCGCCACCCGCGATTCCGGAGCAAGCAGCCGTCCGTGCCATTCAACTTCTACAAGAGGCTGCCGGCAAAGTCCGACATGCTGCTCTAGCCGGCCACCCTCTACCTAGCTACTAGCTATCATCGTCGGCTACCATCGGAATTGGAATTCCCTTGCAGCTGCAGTTGCAGACTTGCTCCTTCCCAGTTCCCACTACTTCCCAGTTACTGTACTACTTAAATTACTAGAGTATTCATTACCACGAATCACAAATAAATATATGTAAATCCCTGCTATTCCTAGACAGGACGTACAGGAGTTCGATCAGTAGAAGCTGGCCACCTTTCTGTGTGTCAGAACTCAGTACTCTGAATAAAGGAACAGAATTTTCATTTGGATGACAGTGCAAAAAAAAAACATTCAGAAGACGCTTCCTTCCTGTCTCTGAATAAGGAACAAAATATATATTCAAAGTAGTACATTCTGAATCATCCTGATTGAGATTAGATGAATCATCCATGCTGGTGCTAGTCGACTAGATATGATCTAGAAGCGCGGCAGCAGCAAAAGCCGGCAAAGCAATCATCAGTCCTCTCCTCTCCTGTGGGCCGGATCAAGGTGGTTGATGCATTCTTTTCATCCCCTTTTTTCTCTCATGATCAATCATGTGATGTGGCCTGTGCCTGTGGGGGAGGGAATTGCCTGCACTGATGAGTGATGTATGAACAATTGAACAGGCAGGCTACAGCACGCATCAGTAGGTGATGCATCACCCTCAAATTTCATCCTGGGTGCCACTAACTCCACTGCATATACAGTATCTTATCTTTTCCTCCTCCATGATAATGATATATGAATATATACGATACAGTACCAGTACAAGAATAAAGCTCTGAACGGACGGAAGGTGCACCGCATATTATTTATTTCTTTGTTTCTTGTCTTTGGACCACCCATATATACACTGCACTGCAGTAGTAGGTACGTATATGCATAGTATCCTGTAAGTCCAATGTGCAAACTCGGGCTGTTTGGTTCAGGGCCACACCTTGTCACACCTAACCTTAGGCAAAGTGTGACAAACCATACAAAATGTGGCTTGCCTAAAAGAATCTTGTCACACTTTTTCTACTCTATGACATGTGGAGTCCAGAAAAATCTTACCTAAGGTTAGTCATCAACCAAACACTTACCAATTTGATCAAACTTGCCTAAAATTAAGTGTGGCAGAGTGTGGCTTGGAACCAAACAACCCCAGCAGTCAAAGGTGCCTCTCTGCATGCATGGGCCTTTGTTCTATTCTGCTTTCTGTCTTTTCGGCTGGATGGATGGCCGTGGCAGGGTTTTTTTTTCATATTTGGATTGCATAGTTGAGAGTGCATAGGTGGTGTAGGTGTACGTGTAGTCCAGCAAGCAAAGCCAAAGCAAACCAAAGGTCTCGCACAAAATGACAGAACGGAGGAGTCTGGTCCATGTCCATGGGGTCGCTCGATCATATATAGGGATGATATGAATGAATAATAATAATACGTAAAGTAGTATCATATATGATTCGATCGACTTGTCTCTCAACTTTAGCTTTCTGGATCGGAGAATATACTGCAGGCCGGAGTATTATAAAATAATACGTAAATAAAGTAGTATCATATATGATTCACCCTTGTCATGCACTCATGCGCCGGCAACGCCTCACCACCGTCCGATGATCCGCTTCTCTTCTCCTCCTCCCTCGATCTCCCTCTCCCGGTAAGAAGAAGCTAAGGTCACCCTTATCGGTCAATTTGTTCGATCTGGGAAGAAAAAGTGACACTAACAGAAGCAGGACCCGCACTACTAGCCGCTGAATGCCTAAACCATGTCGAATGTAAACGCGCGCGCGTGTGTGTGATTTTTTTCAAATAATTTTGGATGAATAAACAACTTAAACAAAAGTTGCAGATCTCAAAATGTTATAGAACTTTGATGTTTACAACTTTTTCATTTGAATTCATTTTGTCATGGAAATCTATATTTGAATTTGTCAAATTTAAAATTTAAATTTTTTAAGACATCGGATGGAGAAACAACCTAAATAAAAGTTATAGATTTTGAAAATTTACACAATTTTGTAGTTGGCCACTTTTTAATTTGAATTCATCTTAGCATAGTAATCTACGTTTGAATTTGCTAAATTTAAAATTCAAATTTTCTAAACAACCTCAGGCAGAGAAACAACCTAAATAAAAGTTATAAATCTTGAAAAGCTACACAACTTTATAATTGATCACTTTTTTATTTTAATTCATTTAGGGTCTTAAACACTCAATTTAAACTCGATTTAGTATAACATGAGTAAATGCAAAATCTAATATAGACAAATGTGAGTGTAAGGTGTAGTGGAAGAGGAGGGTACACGCGAGGGTGAGGTCATGCAATTCTAGCACAATGCCACATTTTAATATCTTAAGTTTAAACAATTATAAATAAAAATATATTGATATTTATGATATTAAATAAATATCATTAAATTAATTAGAAAATGTATTTTCATAATAAATTTATTTGGATTAATAAATATTAATATTATTTACTAGAAACGTGGTCAAATATGAAGTTTTTTCTAAACGTGTAACATATAGTTGCATGTTTTAATGGACGGAGAAAGTACTACTTATTAGATTAGATCCCACAAGCGCTCTCATAATTTGTTTGAATTAGACTAGCTTTGGAGTTTGGAGGAAGAGACGTACGGATCGACTTTTGTCTCTCATGATGTCTTGTCTCTTTTCTGGTATAAGCATGCGTATTTAAATTCAGCAGTACAAATATACATAATTAATTGCTTGTCATTGCCAATCGTGAAAAATACATAGTAAATTCAGCGAGGCCGCGACTTATAGTAACTAAAAGCTGAGGTCTCTGCTCTGCATCTCGTGCTCGTGCATACAAAGAAAGACTTTAATTAATTTAATATGTATGCCCTTACATACTACTTCATTCGTCCCTAAATAACTGTCTCTAGAATCCATATTTCTCTTACAGACACGTTTTCCGGATGACAATTAAAAAAAGACGAAGGGAGCCCCACTGTAAATAGTGTTAAGCTAGATTGAGACACCCACACCACACCCCATCATCAACTACTAACAGACTATCGGTATGGCACGCGGATGATTGCCGAATGGTTTCGTTGGCTTGGAGCTCATGATCGACGTCGATCGGCCGCGGAGTTGCCTGCTATGGGCTGTTGGGTACACCTCACAATAATTTCATGAGCTGTTGTGAGCTGTTTTTTTTGTCAAACACATTTTTTCAAAATAGCTTCACTCATAAAGTGTTTTATTCCCCCTCTCACAAAACCATAAGCTGAGTTAAAGTTGAAAAAAATAGTTTTTTACAGCTTACACTCTCATTTCTCTCTCCCAACCATGCATGAAGTTATTGGTGAAGCTGTTTTGTCAAACACTTTTTTGAAAACAGCTCAGCTTCACCTAGTAAGTTGATCATGAAGCTATTTTGTAAAAAAACAGCTTCACTAGTGAAACTGAGCTGTACCAAACAGGAACTATATGCGTATCAGTATATCAGACGCTAGCTACGCTATTATGCACTACATCACCCATGCTTAAAGGCATGACAGGACAGCTTGAGAGAAACATGACAACAAATTATGGTGTCGGTACCCGGTCAATTCGTCGGCCAGCTGCGTGAGATGTCAGGGAGCGAGTGTGGTAATATTTTCCCGTAGTATAAAACCTTATTTAGAACTTATTGACTACATATAAATACACATTAATCTACGTGGGTTAAAGTATATGTTAGACTAAAGGCATTATATCTTAATCTCTCTCAACTTATGTTGATTGGGGTGTATTATTATGTGCATCCAAATAAAACAATAGGAGGTTTATCTTATCTTGAAATCCGCCTGTAACTGAACCAGCAGGGGTAGGTAATTTAGAGTGTGTTGAGAGAGGCAATTTTCGGACTGATTTCACGCAGAGTTGGAGGAAGAAAACTGAGTGAGAGCCGTAGTTGATTGACGATGAAAAGAAGATTTTATTTCCTTCCTTCCTTCCCTGGACCGATAGACAGTTTTTTTTTAGAAATAAACTGGACCGATAGATAAATAGCCCAGAATACAAGCAGGGGACACACACGATCCAATAATGGCCCAGCCAGTCATCAGACGACAATGCAAACAAGACTACAGTCTACAGGCCGGCTCCCAAACCACAGTGGCAAATTAAAGGAAACCTGCCTGCCTTCTGAATATGCATGCAAATGCAAAAGCAAATAAAGAAATAAATAAATCAACGTGTCTCGCCTGACACTTGTTGCACCAATACATACAATATGGGCGTTAGGGATCTACCCTATTAAGGTACCAACTCTTTTCTTTGCTTGGTGTACCAAAGAAAATCTCTCCCGCTGAGCAGGAGCGGGCCCAGGGGTATCATTGGTATTCAGATGAATACCCAATATTTTTGGTAAAAAGTTTTATACACATAGTGTGTATATAAGTATATGTATTAAAAAAAGAAGAAAATAAGAGTAAATGAATAATCTGTGAAGAATTCAGTCCAAAAACATTGCTATTCTCGTCTCTTGGTCCACAACTAATGGCCCAACAACCCAATACGATCCAAAAATATTACTTCTCTTTGTATTTTTGAATACCCACCCTCAAAATTCTAGGCCCACCACTGCCGCTGAGATAGCCACCCTCCGCACACCCCAGAAAATGTACCCAGAAAAACAACTCAATAGAAATCAACCGTCCAGATTACCTCTCAATCTTCTCTCTCTTTAGTCACACAGATCAAACGGTCACGATGATGTGTATGGTATCCCTCACCCTCCCATCTCTCGCACCTCTGTCGAGTCTCCCTACCCGCAGCCACGGTTCGATCCTGAGGTTCGATTGTTCTTTTTTCCGTCTTTTTTTCACCCGTGAACTCCTCCCAATGCGCTCGACCTTTTATTTTTTTCTTCCAAAAAACAAAACAGAAATTAGCAATTATCACCTGGGGCTCATAATTCTGCCGCCACCGGTCGAGCGTGGACGCCTCGAGTCGTTGCGGCAATCAGGTGGTGGGCCGGCTGTGGGGCTCATAAACTTATTAGCAACTTATTAGTTTATGAAAATCTGAACTATAAATTATATTAATCAAGCCACAACACCCCTTTAGAACAGGTCGAGACCTTGATTGTCATATAGATGTATAATTCTTTTTTTAATAAAATGACTTGCGTTGTTTAAGGGGAAAAATGGTTGCAAAATTATTTATATGTTGGACTAATATGCTATACGTGACATATATATATATAGAGAGAGAGAGATTTTTTAAAACGACATAAAGTATTTTGGTTGTTACCGTAGTGTTAGCATGGACAGAATACTATGCAAAAAAAACCCGCAGATCCTAAAATCGTGGATCGCAGAAGGAACAAATACGAGAATTGAAGAGGCGTGCTGCACATGGGAAGGGACGCCAGACATATCTTGCAGCCACCGCCGTGATCCGCAACGTGGGCCATGGAAGCGGTGAAGTCGGCGTGCATCATCATGACGGCACCAGCCATGGTCGCGGGTGAGTACAGTAGGAACAATGCTATATCGGAGTCGGACATATGACCAGCACAACAGCAAGGTCTGCCGGCAGCAGCAGCGCCACGGGATGCTCAGGGTCACAACCGCTGATGAACTCCTCGTCCAAGTGCCGTAGCTCGCAGGACTTCCGCGACCGCGACGTGAGGAGCAACAACAGCAGGCTCAAAGTGGCGACGAGGGCGAGCTTCGTGGCCAGCTCCGGCGCGACGACGACCATATCAACGGCTACCTCCGCAGGCGTCGTGTTCGAGTCGACAGGCACCATGACGGTGTTGCACGGTGAGGACGTCGAGGAGTATCTATGGGTGGAGGAGGGAGGTTGTGCGTCGCGGTGGAGGGGGTGGAGAGCGCGCGGTGCACACCCTAAGGATTACTGAGAAAGAGAGGCATGTGTGTGTGGTCGTGGTGGCGTCGACAGCGGCCATATTGTGTCGATGTGAGTCAGACGAGATAACACAAAGACTGCCACACCATCGTTGGCCACGCGGGGAGAAAGAGCTTCTTCCATGCGTGCGGGACGAAGGCAGATAGACTATTTTTCTTTCAATAAAATAATAATATCTAAATGTGATTTATAAATTTATATGTATTGACCCTACATATTTTTAGTACTTACTGCGTATGTTTTGATAATTTTTGCTACTTTTTCTTGATATTTCTTATTTTTTCATCCTCCGATCTGAATCAACAGATAATCAATATTTTTTTATCCATCATTGTAAGAATTGATATACTACATTTGGTTGTTTTGGCGTCCTATAACATGCCATTTTATGGCCGTGAAATCCAGAATCGTGCGGTCACAGTGCTCCATCGATTGGTCATCCGAGGACGACTGCCGGTCTGCACCACGTGCTTGTGCTCTCCGAAAGAATACACGTACCTACGCCCGTCGATTGATCTGTGTACAACTTCAGCAAGGACGTATGGCTCTGGCCACATATATGTTTGTATTTTTTCTAAAATTTGTCAATAATTTTTAAAGAATTTGATAATATTTGCGAACAATTTGACATATATTTTAATGATATATGAAATTCATAGAAAAAATCTATAATTTGTTTTTCAAAATTTTGACATATATTTCTGTTATCTCCAAACTATATCACTTTATCCAAGAAATTACATTAAAAATCATTATTAATATAGTCAGAAACTGATGTAAATATAGCTATAAGATAATGTAAATATACAAAAAAGTCTGGTTTAATAGGGAGTAAAACAACCATTGTTAGCTAGATAGATCTAAAAAATTTGACATGAGAAAATATCACAGACGTCGACGTACATGCACGCATGTCGTCCACAAATCGTTTTCCGGTCGTCGTCCTACTTGCATCACGTATACATAGCGAGCCTAATTGGACAGAAAAAAATTCCTGTCGTCCATGCAGGACGCGAGGGTCCGAATTCTTTTTGTCATCCACCACCGCGCACGCGAGGCCGTCGTCGTCCATAACATCCGCCGCCACGCACGAAACCGTCGTCCGTGGAGCCAGGCCGCCATCTGCCTCCGCGCCAGCACTTACATCTGTGGCCGCGTGGAGGCCGCCGTCCGTCTCCACGCACACGCCACCGGTCGTGCCTCCATGCAAGCGCTTCATGCTCACGTCACCGCAACCACGTGGTCATCGCCTCCACGCACGCGAGCCTCCTCGCGCTCGCCGTTAGCCATGCCTCCACGCAAACGCTCCACACGCACGCGGCCACAACCTCCACGCATGCCCGACGCTCCACCTGTCAGAAGTGAGCATCATTGGCTAGATCATGATGTGTCCAATCATAACGCGTCCAAGCTTGTGGATTGTAGTTTGACGATCCTTTGTAGCTATGTATATTACCATCGTCTTGTAAGATTTGGTTACCATCATTTTATAGATTTATATGGACAAAGGATGTTTTTAAGTACTGAAAGAGGATTAGGACGAGCAGCCCACCGGATAAAGTAATGTTTTATGTAACATGCATTATTTCTCACATTGCATTCACCAAGTTTTTAAGCAATGATATATCGATAGGATTAGAAACGTATATAAAATTAGTCTTCTTCCTAAAGGACGAAGAACAACAGTTCATTTCTCTCTTAAGGCTTCACGCAAAATACAAATTAGATGGTAAATATAATAATAACTTTATTCTGCCTTTTAATAATTATGGTTTTATCGATTGTACTAGAGACATTACAATTATATCTGAAAGTTAAACTCTGTCAAATCTTCGGACATTGAATTGTGTTTTCAAATGTATCTTTAAAATAAAGCCGTGGCGTTAGCACAAGCACTAAACTCGTAGATGATAGGTATCCAAAGTATATTTTTTAAAAAAACGAGATGGCTCCAGATGAGTGTGACAGCCTCCGCCGGATCCATCGATCCGTTGATGGATGATCGAGCAGGCCGGCCGGCTAGGGCTAGTAGTAGGGAGGAAAAAGTCCACTTTCTCTCCCTTAATTTTTTGAGGAAGTCTGATTTTCCTCTCTCAATTTCAAAACCGGACAAACCGGCTAGGGCTAGGCCGGCCTTTCTCAACATTTGAATCCGTGCATTTTACCCCCCTAACCTGTTTTGGACGGTAGTTTTGCTTATACTTGGCCATGAGGCACGAGGCCCGCCAGCCCGGCCCGATATAGACAAAAAAAATATTTATATAGAAATATATATACATCTATAAAAATAAATATATAAAAATATATATAAATACATATAAATATACATATATTTATATATAAATAAATAAATAAATACAAATATATAGATTTAAATGTTAAATCTTACCGCGGGCTGCATGGGTCCGGCGGGCCCGACGGGCCTTTGGGCCGGCCCGAGCCTTGTCTGGGCCGGGCCTGGGCTGGCGCTGGGGCACGAGGCCCGACCTCGGGCCGGCCCGGTCGGGTCGGGCCGGCCCGTTGGCCATATATAGTTTTGCTATAATAACACTGGTTTTGCTACAGCAATAGTTGTTTTGTCTTTTTCTTTTTCTTTTTAATTTATTTTTGCTTATTTTTTAAAAAAATCATAGTAAATCACAGAAAATCATAAAATAGAAAATCCAATTTTGTTAGACTACATATGAGTAGATATATAATATGTTATACTTTAGTACAAAGTTTTTTTGTAGAATTAGATCTATGTTTTTTTATAATTAAAATTAATTTATAACTAAGTTATACATGATTTAATGAGTATAAATTTTTTTAATACAATTGAAGCATACAATAATTAGTCCACCATAAAATTTTGATCATAAAACAAACTGTAGCTATGAATTAATACAAATAATTACAAAAAACATATTATCGTATGGAATTAACTGTAATAACTCATAGCTGCACTTTCTATAGTCTAATTGTGGTCAAATTTTTATGGTGAGATAATTATTGTATGCTTCAACTATATTAAAAAAATTATGGCCCGCCGGACCTTTGGGCCGGCCCGAGCCTTGTCTGGGTCGGGCCTGGGCTGGCGCTGGGGCACGAGGCCCGACCTCGGGCCGGCCCGGTCGGGTCGGGCCGGCCCGTTGGCCATATATAGTTTTGCTATAATAACACTGGTTTTGCTACAGCAATAGTTGTTTTGTCTTTTTCTTTTTCTTTTTAATTTATTTTTGCTTATTTTTTAAAAAAATCATAGTAAATCACAGAAAATCATAAAATAGAAAATCCAATTTTGTTAGACTACATATGAGTAGATATATAATATGTTATACTTTAGTACAAAGTTTTTGTTGTAGAATTAGATCTATGTTTTTTTATAATTAAAATTAATTTATAACTAAGTTATACATGATTTAATGAGTATAAATTTTTTTAATACAATTGAAGCATACAATAATTAGTCCACCATAAAATTTTGATCATAAAACAAACTGTAGCTATGAATTAATACAAATAATTACAAAAAACATATTATCGTATGGAATTAACTGTAATAACTCATAGCTGCACTTTCTATAGTCTAATTGTGGTCAAATTTTTATGGTGAGATAATTATTGTATGCTTCAACTATATTAAAAAAATTATACTCATTGGATCATGTATAACTTAGTTATAATTTTTTTAGTTACAGAAAAGCATGGGTCTAAAGCTACAACAAAAACTTTGTACTAAAGTATACCATATTATATGTTCATTGTATATATCTACTCATGTGGAGTCCAACAAAATTGGATTTTCTATTTTATGATTTTTTTCTGTGATTTACTATGATTTTTCAAATATTTAGCAAAAATAAATAAAAAAATACAAAATCATAGTCACTGTAGCAAAACCACTGTTACTGTAGCAAAACCACCGTCTAAAACCGGTCAGGGAGGTAAAATGCACGGTTTCAAAAATTGAGAGAGGTTGTTTGTCCGGTTTTGAAGATGAAGGTGGAAAAGTGGACTTCCTCCAAAGTTGAGAGAGGAAAACTGACTTATCTAGTAGGGATGATATAGATCGATGAGTTTTTTTTTTTTTTTTTTTTTTTGAAACTGATCGATGAGTTGAATTGGCAGGCAGGCAGAGCTAGCCTATAGTTGGGGCCCGGCACGGCCACGGCCACAGCCAGGCACAGCCTCCTGCTCCAGGCCAGGCCAGGGCGATTACAATAAGCAGGCCGGTCCGGCCCGTTACGTAGACCCCTACCAGGCCAGGCCAGGGCGACTACAATAAGCAGGCCGGCATGGCCCGTTATTTATTTATTGGCGAATATCATCACAGCATTATGCATGAGACTTGGCCGTGTGTGTGTGTACGTGGCTGTGGCTGCTGAGACGGTCTCAGTGAGACCACCCTTTTATACCTTTTTTTTAAGAAAATATTAATTTCAGGTGTTGTTTGACTACTTGTTTTTACATCTAATTTTGGCTGTTTTAATAGTGTTCTGTGAGAAAGAATAAATCAAAGTACGGACTGATAAGATAAACAAATAAGATGATTATTTTTAAAATGACGCATTTCTTATTTTTGATCAGGTGCAATTTGGACCAGGGTTTTTTTTACTGATCGGTAACCGGTCGGTTTGGTCGGTAACCGATGAAACCGGTCCGGTCCGGTTACCAAACGGACCGGTTACCAAAATTTGAATTTAAAATTTGAAAATTTGAAAAAAATGCTCAAAAAATTCCTAAAAATAGATTATAATTTATGGAGACCAATGGTATAAAATTTTTTGAAATTGGACGTTTGGAATTGGAAAAAAAAGGTCGGCCCGTTAAGGCCCATGAGGCCCATTAGGCGCTCACGGGCACAAAACCAGGCGTTCACGGGCGGGGGGGCAGAACGCCTCCTTCCCGAGCCTTATCCGCGCCCGCGCCCCTGCTCTCCGCCCCCAGCGCCGCCGTCCGCTCCCCGCCGCCGGCTAGCCGACCGGTTAGGCTCGGTAACCGAGCGGGGGCGTTCGGTTACCGCTCCGCACGCGGGAGCTCGGCCAGCCGCGCGGTCAGCTCGGTAACCGAGCGGTTCGTCTGGGATTTGAGGTAAGTTTTTCCCCCCTTTTCTTGCTATTTTAGTTAAGTATCTATATGTTTTGGGTGTAGTTTTGTGTTAGGATTGTTGTATTTAGGCAGGATCTGTGTTAGATATTAGGATGGAAGGATTTAGGTGGTTAGGGTTAGCTTTATGTTTAGAGTACGATTTAATTTAGGATTTGAGGTATGATTTGTGTTAGGATGTATATATTTTTTGTATATATTGTATAGATAAAATTTACGTGGGTGTGATTTTGTGTTGTTTGTTTATGCAGGTAGACAATGTCGGGCAGGCACAAAGACGTTGTCTGGGAGCATGGTGAAAATCTCGCTCCCGGGTGGCGGTGCAATTATTGTCACCTGACAAAAGGGGGCGGTGGTGCAACAAGATTGAAGCAGCATTTGGCAGCGCGCGGGACGGAGGTTGTGCATTGTAGCCGTGTGCCACCAGAGGTGCGCGAGTATTTCCAGAGAGAGCTTGACCGCGCCAAGAAGGCGACGGCTGACCGAGCTCGCCAAAGGCTCACACAACAAAGAGTTGCACAGGAGGGGAACAATCCCATTAATGATGATGAGTATGAGGCTCAGATGGAGGCTGCCCTACAACAGTCGAGAGCTGAATATGAGTATCAACAGAGTGTGCAGGATAGAGGCGGTAATTACGAGCGTGGAGGGGGTAGTTCTCGTGCAGGTGGTAGTGGTGGTGGAGGTGGGGGTGGTGGCAGTGGAGGTCCCCGTGGTGGGAATCCTTTTTCGAGGATGTTCAGAAGATCGGGATCACAGAGGGAGACACCTGTGGAGGTGGAAGACTACAATGTGGCATCCGGTGGCAGGACAAGAATGGTACAACAAAGGATTGATACAGGGCGCTGGACCCAGAAGGGAAAAAATGCAAAGGAAGCCATCGGTAAAGCTTGGGCAAAATTTTACCATCATGCAGGAATACCGGGACGGAATGCGGACAGCCCGTACTTTGTTGGTGCTGTCCGAGAGACGCAGAAGTGGGGTAAGTACCTATAACTACAAACAGGTTTGAACTTATGTATCGTTCCATGTTCTTATTAATTGCTTATGGTTACAGGTGAAGGCATCTTGTCCCCCACTGGAAAGGAAATTGATGGGAAGTACCTTGATCAAAATGTGAAAGACTTGAAGGAGAGGTACGCAAAGTTTCAGAAAGAGTGGCCCACGTTTGGCGTCTCGCTGATGTGTGATTCTTGGACTGTGAAAGGTCCTAGTTTGGTTTTGGTAATTGAGTGACAACTTTAGGTGGACTAATGGTGTTTGAAGTGAATTACACAGGTGATTAGTCCACAGGTGATCATGTGTGAGCAACATATGCCATAGAGGTGAAATGGCTTGGAGGATGTTGCAAGGGCCACACATGTGAAGAAGGAGCCTAATGCACATGAAACGTGACATGTGGTCATGTGGCTAAGATGGTGAAGATCAAGGCAAGACTTGACTTGATGGACCGGTTGCGAAGGTGAAGGGCAAGTTGGAGGCTTTGAAGCCGTTGGTACCGAGTGTCGGGAGGCTTGAGCAAAGACTTGGCGCCGAAGGACCGAAGCAATGGTGAAGAGCAAGTGAGGTCAAGATCGATGGACCATGGAGGCCATGTGATGATATGAAGTGGATCATATCATTTGATATAGGTTGGTGCATGTGTTGCATCAACACCGAAGGAGATGGAATGGAATGCGCAAGGCAAAGGTATAATTGTAGGGCATTTCATTTCACCGGTCATAGGTGTGTAGAGAAGTTTATGACCGGGTTTAGGATAGATGGCCGTACTATCAAGAGGAGCAAACTTGTTTGCATATCGGTCATCTAGTGCCACTTGAGTGATCTAACATTGCAATGTTGCTAGGATCGAGTGGCGTGGTGAGTGCAAGTGCTAATCCTTTGAAAAATGATTGTGAAAATGCTAACACACATGCACAAGGTGGTATACACTTGGTGGTGTTGGCACATTTGCAAAGGAGAAGGTGTTGGAGTTGAAGTGGATCAACTCCGAGAAGAGAAGGAGGCTTTTCGGTGTGTTCCGGACTCTAGGATGGCTCTTGGATTGGAATTCTGTACTAATCCTTTGTGAGTTGGATCAGCTATGTATGTGGGATGTGTAGCCCTCTGAGTTAGCTTTCCAAAATGTCCAAGATCATCGAAATCGGAGTTCGGAGCTAAGAGTTATAGTCGTTTGAGCGTTGAAAGGTCAGTGACCGGACTCACTGACCGGACGCGTCCGGTCAGTAGGGTGAGTCCGGTCATCAGAGTCCGGTCAGTGCATTTTGAGTGCTGATTTGAGGTGTATTGACCGGACGCTCGGTAGAGTCCGGTCAGTAGTGACCGGACGCGTCCGGTCACTGAAAAACAGCCCTGAAACCTCTCTGTTTGCGACCGGACTCAGGCATAGGCGCGTCCGGTCATTATGACCTGACGCGTCCGGTCAGTAGAAGGCTGAACGCGCGCGAAAACTAGCCGTTGGGGACGGACGACCGGACTCTAGTGACCGGACGCGTCCGGTCACCCTGTAGTGAGTCCGGTCAGTACGAAAAGTGCCCAGTGAAGGGGGTAACGGCTAGTTGAGCCCTTGGGGCTATAAAAGGAGATGGTGGCCGGCCTTGGCTGGTGCTTAGCACCCTTGGGACTTGGTGTCCATGCTTGGGGAGTGCTTGGGAGCCCTCTAACTCGCTTGTGCTTGCTAGTGTGCGAATCTATTGCGAGTGAGCGATTCTAGTGCGTTGCTTTGAGAGATTGCATCGAGTGGCACTAGGTGTTCGTGTTGCAAGCCGGTGGTGCTTGTTACTCTTGGAGGTTGCCACCTCCTAGACGGCTTGGTGATCGAGTCTCCGTCGTGAAGCCCGCGTGAAGATTGTGCGTGGCTCCGGAGAAGGATTGTGAGGGGTATTGTGCTCACCCCGCGGGAGATCGTGAAGAGCAACTCTAGTAAAAAGGAGACGTGAAGAGCGTCAAGTGGTTCGGCCGGGTCGAGTGCTAGAGCTTGTGGTAAGCACTCCTTGGGGAGAGTGTGACTAGTGTAGTCACCACTAGCAAGAGGACCGGCGACAACCTTGAGCTTGTCTCAACGGGGACTAGCTTGGTGGCAACCAAGTGAACCTCGGGATAAAATCACCGTGTCAACATTGTCTTCATCTTCTCGGTGGTTTGCTATCTCCATTCACTAGCTTGTATTTCCATACTCATACTTGTGCTAGTGTTTAGTTGTTGCTCTTGTGTAGCTATCTAGCTTGTGTAGCTTAATAGTTGCTCTTGTAATTAGTTAGCTTGTGTAGCTTGCTAGTTACCTTCCTTGCTTGTGTAGCATAGAAGTTGATCCCGTGAGTGACTAGTTGACTTGTAGTCTTGCTAGTCACATTGCTTAGTTTGTGTAGCTAAGTTGAGCTCTCTAATTTGGCTTGTGTAGCCTTGTTATTGAGCATTGCTAGTGAGCTTAGGCTTTGTGCTTTTTGCTTAGTGGCATGTGTAGGAGCTCCCCGGTTGTTTGAGTACTAGTTGCTTAGGTTTGTGTAACCTTGCAAGCTAGAATTGTTTAGGTGAGCTCTAGCTAGCCCGACACCTTATTTGCTTTGTTTAGGATCTTTTATAAGGTGTCATAGAGTATAAGTAGAGGGGTGTAGTCTTGGCTAGACCGATAGATTTAATTCCGCATTTGTTTCGGTTAGCCATTCCGCTGCAATTAAGTTTAAGTTTTTAGAAAAGACTATTCACCCCCCCTCTAGTCCGCCATCTTGAAAGGACCTTGATGTCGCCTAGAGGGGGGGGGGTGAATAGGTCTGTTTAAAATCACAGCTTAAAACTTTGTTAGAGATGCCCGGCACTACCGCCCTAAGCCCGGAACTGCCGCACCCCGGCACTGCCGGCCTCAGCCCGGTACTGCCGCGCCAACAAACTGCCCGAGCCTGCAATTCAAAATCTACCAAGGGGAAAATAGATCGAGTAAATTACTGAGCTTCCTAGGGTAGAGTTGAACCTATTTCACCACTTGAATGTATGCGGAAGTGTACAAGTGAGTAGATCGGCACCAAACCCTAAAATCACCACAAATGAAAGTGGAGAGCAATACAAACAACAAGAACACAATCGAGACAAGGTATTTATCCCGTGGTTCAGCTCACCACCAAGGCTTGCCTATGTCCACGTTGTTGAGGAAGCCACAAAGGCTATGGTCTCTTTCAACCTTGTCCTCGTTCTCAAGTCAAGAGAGCAAGTCTCTTGATATGAGGGTTCTTACTAGATGTAGAGGGTGATAACAAACGTCCCGGAGCTGCCACACAAGAGTTGGAAGCTTCCGGGCGACGCCTAGCCGGCTAGGAGCCTTGCTCCAAGAGTAATAAACACAATCCACCGGCTTCAACGCGAACCAAGTGCTCTAGGAGTTGTAGAACAGTTTGGAGAGCTCTCTAATGCAGTTTGGAGGGTCAAACTCTCATGGTTTTGCAAGGGAAGCAAAGGAGAAGCTTGAGGGGCTCCAATGGAGAGTTAGGGAGAGAGAGAGCTGCTCTGGTCGCACTTGGGAGGAGAATGGTCGAGATAACCGTTGGGAGAGGCAGGGAGACAAAGGATATACCCCCTGCTGTCCAACAGTAACATTAAGTCGCGGCAGTGCCGGCCCTAGCCCGGCAGTACCGCGGCCTGGCACTTCTGCTCTCAGAGCAGAACTTCTGCTCGAGCAGAACTTCTGCTCGCAGAGCAGCACTTCTGCTCTGACACAAACAGCCAAGAATGAGGAATGGAAAACTTGCTGTTGTGGCTTGTTTTTGAGGATGGTTTGGTGGAACTTTTGAGCACTTAGTTGCACATATAAGCTAGAGCATTGTGTCCCCCTTAATAGTACGGCTTTTCCTAAACTCAAATTAAAAGCATAAAAGAATTTAAACGCCTTTGAGCTGGATGCCGCTTTTCTTTGTAATTGGGGGTTCCACCATTTCTTATACTATCCTCTTTCTTAATATCACTTCATAAAGGTTTGCAATCATCCTTGTCTCATCTCTTTGAGTAAACACACCCTTGAGCTTGTGACTTGAATCTTTCCAACACATATGAGTTTAGTCCATGGCTTCAAGTCACCTCCGCTAATGATTTGATCCTCAACATAATATGACTCCTCATAGCTCGATTAGTACCTCGACTCAATGCAAGTACTCTCTTCTTCACCCTAGCCATAGTACCTCAGTCTCCTTGACCTTCACCTTCGCTTAGTACCTCGAAGACCTTTCCTTGCTATCTTCACCCTATCAAGCCATACTCAAGTCACATCACATTAAGCATCCATTGAATAATCATTTCTTCAATATTGTGATCCTTGCTTGAACATCTTATAGATATGAATGTTTAGATCAATCAAGCTTCACATAGAGTGTCATATATGAATCAACATCAATATGGTGAAGCCAATTCACGGTTCCTTATATTCTCTCCATTTTGGCTTGACACTCAATAGTCACTTCAATTTCCATCTTCATACTTCTAGCTTGATCAAATCAATGCAAAGTGATTTCCCAAATCATTATCCATACAAGCAAACCAAGGTAGAGACCGACTTATATCCAATATGAGTTGTGTCCTTTGTCATTTCAGCTTTGCTTGGTATTTCCTCACTTATGCATTCTTGATTCATTCTTCATCCTTGATCAAAGCTATTTCACTATCAAACTCTTCTTGCTCATGAAAAGCAACCCATTGTTGAGACCATTCCAAAATCATCAATCCATGTCTCACTTGTCATTTGCCAAATATGCTTGCTTTCTCATGATGCCATGATATCCCACAACATAGAAGCCATATCATCAACTCTATTTGCATTGTTGTCTTTTGCTTGAACAAGATTGTTTCCATGATCTTCCAATAAAACAATACACAATTTTGGCCTTCATTTCAACACTATGTGGAATATCATCAAGTTTGCTTTTCTTGTTGAACCTTTGATACACTTAGCAAACTTGTTAGACCTTTAATTATGTTGTCACTCAATTCACCAAAACCCACTAAGGGCTAGATGCACTTACAATCTCCCCCTTTTTGGTGATTGATGACAACACAATTAAAGCTTACAAGAGATTGATAAACATTAAGATTTTGAATCCTATGATATAGTGAGCTCCCCCTAAATGTGTGCATTGAAAGGAATTTCAAATTTTGGCTTCAAATGCCAAATGCACATATTTGAGACAAAGTGTGGAAACTCTCTTATATCTTAGCATTCGTGGGGTGCAAGGTGTCAACATGATAACCGTGATGCTCATGAGACAGTTCATGCACTCAGAGATTGCTGGCCAGCAGAGAGCGGCACTGCCGCACTAGAGAGCGGCACTGCCGCACTTGCCTGACCAACACTAGAGAAACAAGCACAAGCACTCAAGGCATGAATGTCACACAATAGCATAAATGATTCTTGTCAAGAGCATCAAATTATCCTTGCACACATCACATAATAAATCTTATATGCCTCTCCTTTACCCCTTTCCATCCTCATATCAATCTCTCTTCCCTTACAATGTCCCCCAAAATTTCTCCCCCTTTGGCATTAATCTCCAAAAAGGATCTCTCCACCAAAAGGAAGAAATGATGGTAGACAAGTGAGGGATAGAGGTAGGTAAAAGTTTAGCATATATGATTTCTCTTCTATGTTTTTCTACCAAACAAAGTATGCAACACTTTAAGTCAAGATTCTCAAGAGGTTAGCATATTTAGCTCATACCTCACATAGGTGACATAACATGAGACAAACTCACATAATCACCACAAGAGGTATCAACCAAATATCTATCTCATTCTCTAATCGTCACCATAAGAACAAACTCATGGTGTGACTCAAAATATTGCATACACATGCACACTCTAGCATGTAAGGGCCTAGATGCACAAAGGTAATACAAATGTTCATAGAGTGATATACCTTTGTTCTAAGCCTCATAATCTCCACCATGACGATGATTTTGAATTTAGTGCTTTGATGGGCCTAGCACTTCATTAAGTAAAAGATCTCATTTGTGCCCATCTCTCCTTTTCATCATCTTCAAGGAGACATTTCAAACTTGTGCTTCATCTTAGTTGAAAGTCCATTGCTAGCTCTTGTTGTCATTTTGAGATACCAATTGAAGACATATTTCTTGATATATCAAGTGAAAGATTATCCACCAATATCTATTGAAATATGATCTTCATAGTTTGACACCAATGGAAGGAATCTTCACAAGTTGATGCCAATAGGAATGGATGCTTGTATCTCATAATATCACCTAGATGTCGACCTAGGGAATGCTCACGGAGACAAGAGATAGCATTAAATTGCACAAGCGATAGTTTTACAACTAGTGACCATTTGAATGTGGAAAGCATGTGGATCACTAATTGTAAAACCTCATAACATAAACTAAATCCCCCTTATTTGATAGTGCATACATATGTATGTGGAAAGCAAAACATATGCACTTTTGGTCAATTAAGTCTAAATAAGGAAATTTAAGCTATATTATGGAGAGTAGCTACATAAGAGTTAAAATTGCAAACCAAATAAATATGAGAGATAACATTACTATTTTGGATTGATTTGGCTATGTAGCATACCCATGAGAAACTCATTCTCACCAAGAGACTACACAAGTTCACTAGAAGAAAATGTTAGTCTCAAAAGACACAAGACATAGAATAGACTCCCCCTTAATATGTGCATCAAGTACTCGAACTACTTGTGAAATGCACTTGAATCACTTTAAGAGTCTAGAGGAGTTCATGCTATATCTTGGTCAAGGCACACCAAATTTGCAACAATTGAAATTATGCCAAAGAGAACATACCACCACTTAGGTAGAGAGATCACCACATAGATTTTCATTGATATGACCATCATAAGTGAGACTTGATGATATGGATGGCCATACTTTTTCACTTGATGATTCATGGTGAATTAAAGCTCTTGTGATCATCCAAGATCCACATTAGGTTCCTAGTTCTTTCTCTACCTAAAGCAACTCACATAGAAAGCAAATGGTAAAGTTCATGAAATTTGCAAATTGTGAACTAGGAGTTACCACTCTTGTTGACGAGATCCTGGGTGATCAAAGGGATGGATCCATGTGACTTGATGAGCTTTAGATGAAGAATTAGCAATGAACATCCAATCTTTACTTCTTTTATTCAACTCACATAAATATAGTTCCTCCAAAGGATTGGGGCATCCGACAACAAAACTAGGAGCATTCAGTTTATAAAGACTGAGACCTCCAAGAATAATCTTTGGAGCACCCAAAGATTCCATTGGAACTATCCATCCTCCTTTGAAGTTCTTCTTTCTCCAATGTTTGAGATTACACAATATGAGCTTGAGAGAAGGCAGTTTGTCTCATGAGATAGAAAGTAAACTCCCCCTCAATTTGTGCATACAAGAGTACACAAAGCACACTTATGCACATCAACAATATGAGGTCAAAGGAGAAGTCTACACTATGTTTCAACTCATTTCAAACTCCTTCAAGCTGCTTGCAATCCAACTTTTCAGATTCTGTCTTCCTTGGAGAAAAATTCATATCTCTCAGACCATTAAGCCAATATGCATGAAATTTGGTACAGAGCTGCATCTATGAGTCCTTTAACTTCTGTAAAAATTTCAGCTCATTTGGACTCCATTTAGTCAGTCAAATCAATTTTTCACCAAAATTGCTCAAGTCTGAAACTGCATTACTGAAACTGACATAATTCAACCAAAAACTGGTGTTCTTCTCAGTCAATCTCCATGAAAACTGTACAGCAGCAAGTACTAGATGTATATATCATGCTCACAAAGTTTCAGGTCAATTCATCAGTGTTTGAACCTCCAAATTCATGCTTGAAAGCAGCTAACTCAAAATTTCAGATTTCATTCAGTCCTCTTGTCAATGATTGAAGTCTTGTGAATTCTTCTAATATAGCATATCCAACTCAACCTCAACATCATGCTCTAGGTCCACAAAATGGACGGTTGACAGCTGCTGTGTGTGGAGGTGGCGCAGCAGTGCTGCTCATGGTGCAGCAGTGCTGCTCATGGCCCGGCAGTGCTGCTCGTGGCCCGGCAGTGCTGCCCGTGGCCCGGCAGTGCTGCCCGTGGCCCGGCAGTGCTGCCCGCTGAGCGGCACTGCTGCTCGCACATCAGCAGTAGGTTGTAGATTATCTTCAACATGAGGAGCCTCCACATCTTGAGAGTGAGTCAACACACTTCGACTTCTACCAACCTCATCTTGCTTTAGGTGAAGAGTAACCTTTAGGCTTGTGATGCATCCAAATGAATAAGCACAACCTCTTCTTATTGATTTCCTATGAATAAGCTCAACACAAGAGGTATTAGTAGCACAAGCACTAGTTTCTCATTTAGTAACCCTTTATGTGTGGAAGGCAAATGGGCTACCAAAATAGAGAAACCTCATAACATGGACTAAATCTCCCTTAATGCCACATGCACACTCTTTTGAGTCGAATGGAAGTGTGAATGTGCATGGTTGGTCATTTAAGTCCAGGGGGGCAGATTTAAGCCATATTATGGTGAGTGACTAATCATAGACGAATCAACCCAAAATTAACTAGAGAGAACACATCACATAGTTTTGGATTGATGGCATTGATATGATAGCACACTCCATTTAAGAAACACATTCTCATTTAGTGAGACTACATAAATCACTTAGAGAAATGGTTAGTCTCACAACTCTAGTCATAGAGTAAATTCCCCTTTTATAAGTGCTCTAAGTATTTGAATTTCTCACATAGCACTCTATTCATTTAAGAACATGACATTTTACTCTATGTCTAGGTCATGGCAACAATAGAATAATCAAATTTAACTTATGCCAAGAAATACTCACAACCATTTGAGCATGTAGATGGCCATAAGATGAGAATGAGAATTTGCCATTCTACCATATGACAAGATTTCATCAAGTAGAGAGTTCTTGAGATTTGAGTGATAATTGCTTCTACTTGAGCTTTCTTGAAATTTTTGGTTTAAGGTCCACAAAGAACACCAAGTCATGTATGTTGCTTGTTGTGATTGATCAATTCAATTCCAATCATACTTTTCTTCCAAGACCAACAACCAATACATATCCTCAAGTGCTTTCTTTCCCTGAGTGACTACACAAGACACAAAGAGATAAGATTTGAAATAAATTGCACTTGAGATTTAGATGTTACCACCCTTCTTGAAACATAATGGATGAGGTGGCTTCTTCATCTTCACTTTGCTTATCATCATGTTGTAGACTTCATCCATTGCTTGGACTTATCTCAGCCACTACTGTCTGCATAGGCGCGGCACTGCCGCTCTGAGGCGCGGCACTGCCGCTCTGAGGCATGGTACTACCATATCAGAGATGTCAGCGGAATTTGGTGCAATAGTAGCTTGAGGATCTCCTATCTTTGTACCCAGAACTTCTTGTGGTCTTATATCACCAATGGGCATTTTCTTGATTGTCTCACAAAGTGGTTCCTCATTACCTACAACATGAATAAGATCTTGCTCTACTAGAGAGCCATTAAAAGCATCATATGAAAGATGATTCATTTGAACTCAAAGTACTCTAGCCACTCCTAATAATTCATAAGCATACACATATTTGTGAACTACTAGAGACTACACAAGTCAAGTGGCTAGCTAGCAAGGGTTAGGTACTTGTTACCGAGATGAGTATGAAGTTAGAGATATATCCATCAACTCATCCTTGGGTCAATCTTGATAGAATAGTCAATATGAATAAGATTGATAGCTTGAGATGATATTTTCAATAAGACTTGCTCAAGCACCCCAAGGCTTCATATCACCTTCAAGTACCTACAACACTTACTAAGCACAATTTGGTACCCATACCAAGATGGGTCCATCAAGGTTAGTCACAAGAGACTTAGGCACCCAAATGGCCTTTGTGCTAGTATGTGGTGAACCAATCACCTTTCTAGCACAAGTGTCATTTTTGGGTCTCCTAAGCAAGTTTAAATCAATTGATGAGTTGAGCTTAGGAGGGTTACCCATGGGACAATCCATATTTAGGTGTCCCTTTCCTCTACAAGTGTAGCATAGGCGTGTCTTGTTATTCTTAGCCTTGTTTTCTTGCAATTTGCTTGCTACCTTGCTACTAGGCCTCTTTCTTGATGATATCAAGCCTTTGTCCTTCATGTAGGGGCATGATGCAATTTCATGACCCTTCTCATTGCACTCATAACACTTCCTCTTACTTCTTCTTGTCTTCTTGTTTGGAAGTGTGGCTTGGTCATCAACCTTGTTGGAACACATCGAGGCTTTGTGTCCCATGTTGGAGCACTTGACATGATCCATATTGTTCTTCTCTTGAATCTTGCTCATGCCCTTCTCTTCTTTCTTGGTGGCCTTGGGAGCTTTTCTGTTTTGCCCAAGTGCGGCACTTCCGCGTTTGTGCGCGGCACTACCACGTCGCGGCACTTCCGTGGGTGGGCGCGGCACTTCCGCACTATGGACAAAATACACTTTTCCAGCATGCTCCTTGGCTTTGCCATTGTCGGACTTGTGACCTTGTTGATGGGGTTTCATGCATGCTGCAGTTGATCCCTTCTCAAGCTTCTTCACCATGTCTTCACGGTTATCTTGAGAAGGTTGAGCAATGCACTTGCCCTTCAATTGAATCAAGTCCTTGAGCCTTGCAACCTCTTCTTTAAGTTCATCATTCTCTTGCACAATGAGGTCATCACAAGACTCTACAAGCACATTCTCAACACAAGACATATTTCCTTGCGAACAACAAGGGTTAGCATGAGATAAATCAAATTGAACTTGTGTACATGTGCACTTGTGAGGTTGGAAGGATTTTACCGATGTTACCACAACCTCATGACTGATTTCTAGCATGATATGAGAATCCATAAGCTTCTCATGAGAGCACAAGAGCTCATCATGACTTTCTTGCAAAGTCTCATACTTGCTAGTAAGCCTTTCCAACTTGTCCTTGAGCATATAATTCTCATCTTCTAATTGAGCAACACAAGATAGAGAGATAATAGTACGAGTTTGCTCAATTGACAAGTTTTCATACCTTTCGACCAAAATAGCATGAGAGCACTTAAGCTTTTCATGCTTTTCGGTCAACTTCTCCAAGCATTTGATCTTTTTGACAAGAAACTCTTCTTGCTTGTGAAGTGACTCTTCTTGCTCACTAATTTTCTCCATGAGCTTGAGCACCATCAACTTGTCTTTCTTGCTTAGATGAGCAAGGTGTTGAGTGACCTCATCATTATCACTCTCATCTTCACTCTCACTACCACTCTCACTTGAACTCTCACTCTCACTTGCCACATTCTTCTCTTCATTTGCCATGAGACCCATATGAGAAGTGGCATAGAGAGTTGAGCATCTCGGTGAGGTGGATTCATCAATTGGCCTCCACCGATCACAAGCTTCTTCCTCCTTCAAAATGTTAGCCTCACAAGAACTATAGGAAGTAGAAGCACCACATGTATAATCCTTGTTCTCACCAACCATTTCATTACCTTCCACATATGTCGGTGAGGGAGTGGTTGTGCCATGATCACTTAGGCCTTTTGGGAGAATCACTTGAGGCTCTTCAATTGTTGGTGAAGTTGAGCACTCCTCAAGTGATTCCTCTAATGAGAGCAACCTCTCATCACATTTGGACTTATCATATCTTTCTTTGAGTGTGGTCCAAATGAGATGAGCATCCTCAAGTGGTTCACCATCTCCAAATATGACGGCATCAAGTACATCTTCACTCAAGGCACTAAATAAGACATTAGTAGCTTGAGCATTGAGTTGTAAGCATTTCACTTCCTCTTTAGTTAGATAGTCCAAATCATCACTAGGAGGTGAAATGCTCACATCTACAATCTGCTCGAGTTGAGGACCCATGGCCCTAAAAACATCAAGTATACTAGCAGACCAAGATGTATAATTTGAGCCATCGGAAAGTAAAAGTTCTAGAGATACTTCCTCACTTGTCGACATCGTCTCTCAAGGCGGTTAAGCCCGTAATTGAGAGCCCAGGCTCTGATACCAATTGAAAGGACCTTGATGTCGCCTAGAGGGGGGGGGTGAATAGGTCTGTTTAAAATCACAGCTTAAAACTTTGTTAGAGATGCCCGGCACTACCGCCCTAAGCCCGGAACTGCCGCACCCCGGCACTGCCGGCCTCAGCCCGGTACTGCCGCGCCAACAAACTGCCCGAGCCTGCAATTCAAAATCTACCAAGGGGAAAATAGATCGAGTAAATTACTGAGCTTCCTAGGGTAGAGTTGAACCTATTTCACCACTTGAATGTATGCGGAAGTGTACAAGTGAGTAGATCGGCACCAAACCCTAAAATCACCACAAATGAAAGTGGAGAGCAATACAAACAACAAGAACACAATCGAGACAAGGTATTTATCCCGTGGTTCAGCTCACCACCAAGGCTTGCCTATGTCCACGTTGTTGAGGAAGCCACAAAGGCTATGGTCTCTTTCAACCTTGTCCTCGTTCTCAAGTCAAGAGAGCAAGTCTCTTGATATGAGGGTTCTTACTAGATGTAGAGGGTGATAACAAACGTCCCGGAGCTGCCACACAAGAGTTGGAAGCTTCCGGGCGACGCCTAGCCGGCTAGGAGCCTTGCTCCAAGAGTAATAAACACAATCCACCGGCTTCAACGCGAACCAAGTGCTCTAGGAGTTGTAGAACAGTTTGGAGAGCTCTCTAATGCAGTTTGGAGGGTCAAACTCTCATGGTTTTGCAAGGGAAGCAAAGGAGAAGCTTGAGGGGCTCCAATGGAGAGTTAGGGAGAGAGAGAGCTGCTCTGGTCGCACTTGGGAGGAGAATGGTCGAGATAACCGTTGGGAGAGGCAGGGAGACAAAGGATATACCCCCTGCTGTCCAACAGTAACATTAAGTCGCGGCAGTGCCGGCCCTAGCCCGGCAGTACCGCGGCCCGGCACTTCTGCTCTCAGAGCAGAACTTCTGCTCGAGCAGAACTTCTGCTCGCAGAGCAGCACTTCTGCTCTGACACAAACAGCCAAGAATGAGGAATGGAAAACTTGCTGTTGTGGCTTGTTTTTGAGGATGGTTTGGTGGAACTTTTGAGCACTTAGTTGCACATATAAGCTAGAGCATTGTGTCCCCCTTAATAGTACGGCTTTTCCTAAACTCAAATTAAAAGCATAAAAGAATTTAAACGCCTTTGAGCTGGATGCCGCTTTTCTTTGTAATTGGGGGTTCCACCATTTCTTATACTATCCTCTTTCTTAATATCACTTCATAAAGGTTTGCAATCATCCTTGTCTCATCTCTTTGAGTAAACACACCCTTGAGCTTGTGACTTGAATCTTTCCAACACATATGAGTTTAGTCCATGGCTTCAAGTCACCTCCGCTAATGATTTGATCCTCAACATAATATGACTCCTCATAGCTCGATTAGTACCTCGACTCAATGCAAGTACTCTCTTCTTCACCCTAGCCATAGTACCTCAGTCTCCTTGACCTTCACCTTCGCTTAGTACCTCGAAGACCTTTCCTTGCTATCTTCACCCTATCAAGCCATACTCAAGTCACATCACATTAAGCATCCATTGAATAATCATTTCTTCAATATTGTGATCCTTGCTTGAACATCTTATAGATATGAATGTTTAGATCAATCAAGCTTCACATAGAGTGTCATATATGAATCAACATCAATATGGTGAAGCCAATTCACGGTTCCTTATATTCTCTCCATTTTGGCTTGACACTCAATAGTCACTTCAATTTCCATCTTCATACTTCTAGCTTGATCAAATCAATGCAAAGTGATTTCCCAAATCATTATCCATACAAGCAAACCAAGGTAGAGACCGACTTATATCCAATATGAGTTGTGTCCTTTGTCATTTCAGCTTTGCTTGGTATTTCCTCACTTATGCATTCTTGATTCATTCTTCATCCTTGATCAAAGCTATTTCACTATCAAACTCTTCTTGCTCATGAAAAGCAACCCATTGTTGAGACCATTCCAAAATCATCAATCCATGTCTCACTTGTCATTTGCCAAATATGCTTGCTTTCTCATGATGCCATGATATCCCACAACATAGAAGCCATATCATCAACTCTATTTGCATTGTTGTCTTTTGCTTGAACAAGATTGTTTCCATGATCTTCCAATAAAACAATACACAATTTTGGCCTTCATTTCAACACTATGTGGAATATCATCAAGTTTGCTTTTCTTGTTGAACCTTTGATACACTTAGCAAACTTGTTAGACCTTTAATTATGTTGTCACTCAATTCACCAAAACCCACTAAGGGCTAGATGCACTTACACATCTCGACCCTTCAATTGGTATCAGAGCAAGGTCTCTCATTTGTGGTCTTCACCGACCCGAGAGGATGGCGTCTAGTGGGCTAGATGATGTGTGTGATACACATATTTTTGATGGCACACACTTTGCACAATGGAAACATCATATGCTTGATCATTTTCGTGCAAAGGGGCCAAAGTTTTGGTGGATTATCACTAGTGGTCTCTCTCATATCTTGGACCATAAAAATCTCACCAAAGCTCAAAAGGATCTCTTTGAGCTTGATGCAAATGCTTATTGTTATCTAATGGATGCATTGAGTTTTGAGTTGTTTTACAAGATCAACTCCAAAGGGACCGCCCATGAGATGTGGGATTCCATCAAGACCACCTTCGGTGATCCCTCCACGTTTGATGATGGCAAGTTCATAAAGGAGGATGAACCGGTGGTACATGAGGATGTTGAGCATGACCGCAACATAGTTGTTGTGGAAGATTGCTCCACCTCATGTTCAAGTGATGCAATCAATAAAGATACTTCAAGCACACTTGACAAGATGGAAGATGATGCCTCAAGTGATGCAAGTGATGATACAACCTCAAGCACACTTGATGGTAATGATGGTACATGCTCCAATGATGATGCTACCACAAGCTCTCCAACATCATCATATTGCTTCATGTCACAAGGTGACACTAAGGTATCAAATTGCAATGTGATTGATCATGATTCCTATGATGAGCTTGTTAGTAGACTTGCTAGCATGACCATTGCCTTAGAAAATGAGTTAGCTAAAAATGAAAAATTAGAAAAAGAAAACTCATTTCTAGAGAACACATGTGAACAAACAAAGCATCTACTTTATGTTAGTAGTTGTTCACATGAGGAGCTTAAATTGACTCATGAGGAACTATGTGTTGCTCATGATAACTTGGTGCAAGACCATGCTTTTCTCACTAGTAAACTTTCTAATGAACAAATTAAAACTAGTGAGAGCTCATCACATGGGTCATTTGATCAATCACATATTTGTGCTAACCCTTGTGATGTAGGCAAGAAGAATGTATCCACCTCTTGCAATGATTTAATATCTATGCCATGTTCCTCACAATTAGATGCTTGTTCTACTTCTATGTCTTGTGAGACTAACCTTTTGAAGGAGAACAATGAGCTCAAAAGTGAAGTGAAGAACTTGAGCAACAAGTTAGAGAGGTGGTGCAAATCAAAGGTCACCCATGAGCACATGATGAAGAATCAAAGAAGCTATGGTGACAAGAGTGGCATTGGCTTCAACAAAAGCAATGCCAAGGGCAAGAAAATGAGGAAGCAAGAAGAAAAGAAGCTATCTCATTTCATGTGCTATCAATGCCATGAGATGGGACATCTTGCAAAAGCTTGCCCCAACAAGAAGAAGCCCCAAGCTCAAATCAAGAACAACCATCATGATGGTGACTTGATGAAGAAGAAGAAAACAAGAAGGGGCGGAAGAGCAAGGCATCCAAATCACATCCATGATGCCAACAAGATTGTGAGCAACATAAAAGATCAAGCTCACATCAAGTGCTACAATTGTGATGAATTGGGCCACCTAGCTTCGGGTTGTCCAAACAAGCTTGAGAAGAAGGATCAAGCAAACAAGAAGAAGCAAGGCAATGAGAAGCAACAAATGAGCAAAGAAGAGAAGGCTCAATCCAAGAGAAGTTGCTACTCATGCCGGGAAAGGGGACACATGGCTCATTCATGTCCCCTAGGTATGACCCCTAAGCCTATTTCAATTATTAATAATTCTATGCTTAGGAAGGATGTAAATGGTACCACATTGGTCGCTATTGCAAAACATCCCGCTACTCATACTAAGGCTATGCCAAAGTATGTTGCACCTAACTTGAGAGGACCCAAACTAGTTTGGGTACCATCAAAAAGTGGATGATTGCGTGTAGGTACCATGGCATTGGAGGCTTGACTCAATTGATTTCATATTATTCATCATGTGATTGATTCAAGTAATGAAGCCTAGTGCTATCCATCCCAATGCCAAGACAAAAGAGTGAAGTCCAAGTGCAAAACATACAAGTGCAAAAGATCAAGTTGTGGTGATTGATTGGAAATATTTGAAGGCTTGCAATCAAGGTGAGTAGAAGCTTGCTATTTCATGATCATGAGCTACTAAGGTATATCTCTAGTTGATCATGTTCTTTTAAATGCATATGAGATGATTGAATCGGATATATATGCATATGTTGCTTGCTATAAGATGATTGAATGGATAAATTGCTTAGTGATCAAAATTGAGTTAGTTTGAATGGATATGTTCATGAGACTTCTTTTAGTAAGTGATTTGAATGGATATATGTCTTGTGAGAGTATTCAAACATGTTAGCTCAAGTTTGATTCATATTGGTAGAGTATAGCTCAATTGCTCAAAGTTGTCAAAAATCTGAAATCTGAGCTAGCTGTGATAATAGCCATGTTTGAATGATCAAATCTATTTGGATTGGCTTGAAATTTGGTACACATGCTCTACACTTGTGATATTAGTCGCTGTGCAAAATTCATGATTATTGGATAAGATGTACTTTGGTTTTGGAGTAGATCTTGTCAACTATTGTGCAGCAGTTTTCAGCATGTAGTACTATGGAGAGAATTGAAATCTGGTAGCAATCTAGAAAGCCAATGAAGCTCAAATTTTTATGGCTGCTAGAACATTTAGAGAGGCACATCTCCACCAAATTTCATAGTCATTAGACTTATATTTTGGGAGATATGCATGTTTCTTTGAGAAGGACAGAATCTGCCAGAAAAGTGACAAATATTGGATTGATTTAGAGTCACTTTGATTGAAAGGTCCTCAAGTTGGAATCATATTTATAAGTGGTTGAGGGACCTATGTTTGGTTTTGAGATGAGCTAGAAGTATGACAAATATGAGTACAAGTTCATTTGATTGGGAAGTGTATTTGGCACACATTTGGTACTCAAATTGAAGATCAAGACCAACATCAAGATGAAGATAAAGATCAAGTTCTAGTATCAAATTGAAGATCATTTGGAAGAAAGAAAAGGACTCAAAGATGGATTCAAAGTCACATTTCAAGAAGAGTTCAAATGGATCAATCAAACAAAGTCAATTCAAGTGAGTATCAAGGATGATTCTTTGGAGAGAGGTCACTTCTCCCTTTTGTAGGGGCTTGCCGCCTTTGGTAGGTTAACCAAGTATGGTACTTGGAAGGCTAATATGGAAGTGGTGATTCAAAGGATATTTGAGATGCTTAGTTGAAGCAATGAAAGGATTGACCAAGCAAAGCAAGCAACATCCAAGATAGAAAAGCAAATCATGTCAAATCAAGTGGTATTCATATGCAAGCTATGTTCAAATGAAGAAGCAAGCCAACCACAACAAGATAGTGCACTTAATCATATGGGTGAAGATTTGTTCTATCAATTGGTATATATTGGTCTTCACCATGGACTTCACATTGCTATTTGGAGCTTAATAGGAATCAAATGACTATCCTCTACTCCAAGATAGCAAAGGTATTATTGTAATGTGCATGATCATTTCATCCCTTACTAGTATGCGGTTGGTGCATATAGTACATGCTCAATAGGATCATGCATAACAAATGAAAAGTTTCAATTCATAGCCTACCACTATTGCTTGATTGATTATATGATCTAGTGGTTAGTATATGAGTTTGTTCATGAGCTAGTGAACCCAAGTACTTGATCTAGAAGATGAGCATTCAAGTGTCTAATTCAACGTGAGTAAGATAACCATTGAAAGATGTGTGAAGAAGCTTACTCTAGAGCAAACCGAGTTAGATATCTTGTGCAAGTTTAATAGTTCAAGTCACAAATGAGAGGCTCATGACAAGAGTTCAAGAAGAAGACAATAATGCAAATGGATATCAAGTTTAAACTATCATTCAAGTGGTATCTAGACTCATCATTTCTTCACATGGTATCTATTCAAGATGGTATATGATCTTTCAAGTGATATTTACCAAGTGGTGTCTAGATCAAGCTCACAAGTGGTATCCTACAAGACTTCAAGTGATCCTCAACTTTAAGTGATCAAATCAAGCAAAGCATCCCTCACCAACAAGAGCTCAAGCTTATCAATTGGATGACCCATGCTATGACATAGGGGAGGAGCCCCACCAATTGGTATCAAGGTCAACGATCCTACACATGGCATCATTCCAACACATATCGTAGTGTCCATCAAAAATGAAGCTTAAAGTGTCAACCATCTACTCTAGTCCAACCCTTTGTATCAAGAGAAGCATGCCTTTTTATGGTCATTGATGACAAAGGGGGAGAAATTGTGACAAAGATATGTCATTTATGATATGTCAAGGACAAAGGGGAGAAGTCAAGAAAAGAAGATGGACATGGATCAAAAAGGGAGCAAGATTGAAGGATCAAAATTCTTGGACGATGAGAGCACACAAGTAGGGGGAGCAAGCTCATGAACTTGGTTGTTGCATTTGATATGTGCATAATCATGTGCTTGCTTGCATTGCATAAGTTTTAAAATTTTATATGCATGCTTGTGTGGTGTATGCTAGTTATAGGATTTAATTGATGAATTGATAACTAGCATGCATAGGTTAATAGCTAGACTTGTGCTTTTAATGCAAAACTAGACCCTTGCTATTAATGTTGATCTCACGGGGTTTTCTAGTTTTTATGATGTCTAGCTACTCTTCGATGCTAAGGATGAATCAAAATGTGGTATGCACGCTTCAAAGGTAAAATTTCATCATGTATACCTTAGCATCACTTAGTAGTGCTAACACTCCCACAAATTTCATATTTATGCATGTGTGCAAGCTTGAAACCAAACCATTTGAGCACACATGTAGGGGGAGTTAACACTACAAAGTCGGGTTGTATGGTGCTTATCCAAATTCTCTTATATGGTCTTAATGTTGGATAAGTAACATAGAACCCAAAGAGCTTAATTTCCATATCTTTGTAGAGTTGTCATCAATTACCAAAAAGGGGGAGATTGAAAGGTCCTAGTTTGGTTTTGGTAATTGAGTGACAACTTTAGGTGGACTAATGGTGTTTGAAGTGAATTACACAGGTGATTAGTCCACAGGTGATCATGTGTGAGCAACATATGCCATAGAGGTGAAATGGCTTGGAGGATGTTGCAAGGGCCACACATGTGAAGAAGGAGCCTAATGCACATGAAACGTGACATGTGGTCATGTGGCTAAGATGGTGAAGATCAAGGCAAGACTTGACTTGATGGACCGGTTGCGAAGGTGAAGGGCAAGTTGGAGGCTTTGAAGCCGTTGGTACCGAGTGTCGGGAGGCTTGAGCAAAGACTTGGCGCCGAAGGACCGAAGCAATGGTGAAGAGCAAGTGAGGTCAAGATCGATGGACCATGGAGGCCATGTGATGATATGAAGTGGATCATATCATTTGATATAGGTTGGTGCATGTGTTGCATCAACACCGAAGGAGATGGAATGGAATGCGCAAGGCAAAGGTATAATTGTAGGGCATTTCATTTCACCGGTCATAGGTGTGTAGAGAAGTTTATGACCGGGTTTAGGATAGATGGCCGTACTATCAAGAGGAGCAAACTTGTTTGCATATCGGTCATCTAGTGCCACTTGAGTGATCTAACATTGCAATGTTGCTAGGATCGAGTGGCGTGGTGAGTGCAAGTGCTAATCCTTTGAAAAATGATTGTGAAAATGCTAACACACATGCACAAGGTGGTATACACTTGGTGGTGTTGGCACATTTGCAAAGGAGAAGGTGTTGGAGTTGAAGTGGATCAACTCCGAGAAGAGAAGGAGGCTTTTCGGTGTGTTCCGGACTCTAGGATGGCTCTTGGATTGGAATTCTGTACTAATCCTTTGTGAGTTGGATCAGCTATGTATGTGGGATGTGTAGCCCTCTGAGTTAGCTTTCCAAAATGTCCAAGATCATCGAAATCGGAGTTCGGAGCTAAGAGTTATAGTCGTTTGAGCGTTGAAAGGTCAGTGACCGGACTCACTGACCGGACGCGTCCGGTCAGTAGGGTGAGTCCGGTCATCAGAGTCCGGTCAGTGCATTTTGAGTGCTGATTTGAGGTGTATTGACCGGACGCTCGGTAGAGTCCGGTCAGTAGTGACCGGACGCGTCCGGTCACTGAAAAACAGCCCCGAAACCTCTCTGTTTGCGACCGGACTCAGGCATAGGCGCGTCCGGTCATTATGACCTGACGCGTCCGGTCAGTAGAAGGCTGAACGCGCGCGAAAACTAGCCGTTGGGGACGGACGACCGGACTCTAGTGACCGGACGCGTCCGGTCACCCTGTAGTGAGTCCGGTCAGTACGAAAAGTGCCCAGTGAAGGGGGTAACGGCTAGTTGAGCCCTTGGGGCTATAAAAGGAGATGGTGGCCGGCCTTGGCTGGTGCTTAGCACCCTTGGGACTTGGTGTCCATGCTTGGGGAGTGCTTGGGAGCCCTCTAACTCGCTTGTGCTTGCTAGTGTGCGAATCTATTGCGAGTGAGCGATTCTAGTGCGTTGCTTTGAGAGATTGCATCGAGTGGCACTAGGTGTTCGTGTTGCAAGCCGGTGGTGCTTGTTACTCTTGGAGGTTGCCACCTCCTAGACGGCTTGGTGATCGAGTCTCCGTCGTGAAGCCCGCGTGAAGATTGTGCGTGGCTCCGGAGAAGGATTGTGAGGGGTATTGTGCTCACCCCGCGGGAGATCGTGAAGAGCAACTCTAGTAAAAAGGAGACGTGAAGAGCGTCAAGTGGTTCGGCCGGGTCGAGTGCTAGAGCTTGTGGTAAGCACTCCTTGGGGAGAGTGTGACTAGTGTAGTCACCACTAGCAAGAGGACCGGCGACAACCTTGAGCTTGTCTCAACGGGGACTAGCTTGGTGGCAACCAAGTGAACCTCGGGATAAAATCACCGTGTCAACATTGTCTTCATCTTCTCGGTGGTTTGCTATCTCCATTCACTAGCTTGTATTTCCATACTCATACTTGTGCTAGTGTTTAGTTGTTGCTCTTGTGTAGCTATCTAGCTTGTGTAGCTTAATAGTTGCTCTTGTAATTAGTTAGCTTGTGTAGCTTGCTAGTTACCTTCCTTGCTTGTGTAGCATAGAAGTTGATCCCGTGAGTGACTAGTTGACTTGTAGTCTTGCTAGTCACATTGCTTAGTTTGTGTAGCTAAGTTGAGCTCTCTAATTTGGCTTGTGTAGCCTTGTTATTGAGCATTGCTAGTGAGCTTAGGCTTTGTGCTTTTTGCTTAGTGGCATGTGTAGGAGCTCCCCGGTTGTTTGAGTACTAGTTGCTTAGGTTTGTGTAACCTTGCAAGCTAGAATTGTTTAGGTGAGCTCTAGCTAGCCCGACACCTTATTTGCTTTGTTTAGGATCTTTTATAAGGTGTCATAGAGTATAAGTAGAGGGGTGTAGTCTTGGCTAGACCGATAGATTTAATTCCGCATTTGTTTCGGTTAGCCATTCCGCTGCAATTAAGTTTAAGTTTTTAGAAAAGACTATTCACCCCCCCTCTAGTCCGCCATCTCGACCCTTCAGACTGGCCCCACAAAAATGAATGTTGTGAACTTTCTTATTTATTGCAACGGGGTCACATGGTTTCACAGCTCTGTCGATGCAACTGGGAAAAGTCAAGATGCGAACTATTTATTGAGGGTAAGTCATTACAGTTGTCATGTTATTATTTTTAGTTATATTCATGCATATATAATATACGTTATGACTGTTTTCAGGAGATTCGGAAGGTGGTGATGGACATTGGCGCGGAGAATGTTGTCCATGTGATCACTGACAATGGCGCCAACTATAAGAAAGCGTGCAGCTTGTTGAAGCTTGAGTTCAAGCATATTTGTTGGATGCCTTGTCTGGCACACACCATTAATTTAATGCTAAAGGATATCGGTCAAAGGAGTGATCATTCAGGTATGATATCCGCATGCAAGCGCATATCTAATTGGTTGTACAACCATACTCAGTTGCATAATATGATGAAGAGAGCAATTGGTGGTGAGTTGGTCAAATGGAATGCCACTAGATTTGGGACCAACTACATGTTCATGGAGTCATTTAACCGAAGACGTGACAAGTTCATGCAGTGGATGGCATCTACAGAATTTTTGGAGAGCAACTGGGCAAAAACCGAAGAAGGTAGATTTGCTCATGCCAGGATGTCGAATCTACAGTGGTGGGAGGGATTGGAGTATATCATCAACACTGTACAACCGATTTACAGGTTCCTTCGGTTCGCTGATGAAGCCAAGCACCCCAACATTTGTGAAGTTGTGTATCAATTCCAGAATTGCAAGTCGGAGATGGAGTCTTTTTTTGGAAGAAATACGCACACATGGAATGAGTACAAAGAGATTTTGGATAAAAGGATATCTGACGTGTACGTAGGGACGTACGTGGGGCCAGGTATGAGTTCCTCCATGTTCAATTGAATTCCATATTTACCATATTGAACATTTTCTGGATGCTCAATTCAATTCCATGTTGCAGCTGCCGTCCTGAATCCTAAGCTCTCGTACACACTGGATCCAACTGCAACAATGTTCGCTGGCCTGAAGGACGCATTTCAGGAGATGACAGATGTGCAGAGCGCCGTGCAGGCATTGCAGGAGGCTGAGGTTTTTCGCCAGAAGGTTGGTGAGTTTGGCTCAGAGCTAGCTTACAAAATGGCCATGGATCCAAGAACATCCCCATGTAAGAGTACTTTGTCATTCCATTTAGTTATGCATATTGGAACATGTAGCTAACATAATGTGTTCCACTTGCAGCGGCCTGGTGGATGATCTTTGGTAAAGACACTCCAAATTTGCAGCGCCTAGCTTTGCGGCTTGTTTCACAATGTATGTCCTCCAGTGGATGCGAGCGGAACTGGAGTACTTTTGCCTTGCTGCATACGAAGGTCCGCAATCGGCTATCGCACAAGAAACTGAACAAGCTTGTTTATGTCAATTACAACCTTCGGCTGCGACTTGCGGATGCCAACCCACCAAGGCTTGATGACGACGATTTTATTGACCGGTTCGCCGAAGTCTCATTCTATGATCGGACCAATCCGCTTAGGGAGTGGATGGAGTATGGAAGATCAAACCAGCCTCCACTTCTTGATGAGGATTCAGACGAAGACGACGTCCCTTTGCCATCACGTCTTGTCAGGTACGTTATATGTATATTTACAAATATGAGTGCGTGTCTAATAATGTACGGTAGGATTGATTTTATTTATGTGATTTGTTTCTTTCTGTTGGCAGTGAGCATATAGATCCCGATGATCTACGTCAGGCTACGGGGTCTGATTGCATCAGTGATTGGGCTCGTAGACATGTGGGTCAAAGTCACCTAGGGAAGAGGAAGACGCAAGCGCCGCCTAGGAAGGGGCAGACCAAGCGAGGAAAACAAGTCAGCAGCGATGCGGACACTGAGGAGGAGGGATCTTACCATTCTGACGATGATGATGATGATGATGATGACAGCAGCGATGGTGGTGACGATGACGATCATGATGACAGTGGCGATGGTGGTGGTGGTGGTGGTGGGACTGGTTATGGAATTCGTTTCACAGGTATCCATTGCACTTGCACGTACATACACACATTTATTTTTGTCCATGATTACTAATTATGGTTCATTGCAGGCGAGACCCAATACACACATGCTACGCAAGATCGTGACCATGGACAACCACAGTCCCAGAGGAAATCAGTTTCATTTGGACGCACACACGACGACAATCCAGAGGACTCGCAGGGGAGATCAATTTCTTTTGCACCCACGTACTACGACACTCCAGACTACTCTATTTCGTCCTACAGCGATGCCTCACAACCTTCTTATAGCTATCCCATTCCTGACGTGAGCACGCAGCCTCAGACTAGGTGGGTGTACGAATGGGAAGATCCCAGCTTTTACAGTATGTTGGTTCAAGAATGGGAGACAACCGCAGCTTGGACGGGCCAGACGTGGCAAGATTACAAGGCAACCTTGCTTCGAACCAAAGGTATCGCTCTTATGTCCATCGCCGAGTATGAAATGTCATGCCAACAAGGGGTCTTTCCATACATCTTGCGTAGATGATCATGTATTCCTGTGACTGTGAGGATGTGTTGTTGATGCATTCGTTGATGTTTTCGAGACAATATTTATTTGTATGCGACTATTTGTTCATGTTTTCGAGACAATGAATTTATTGCCGCAGTGTGCGGTCTTTTTTATATCTATATGTCCAAAGGAAGTACCAAAAAATCATTTTTATCCAAAAAAAAAGACAGCCCACCGGTTTGGACAGGTTACCGATCTAACCGGTCGGTAACCGACCCAAACCGGTCGGTTACCGACTCGAAACCGAACTACAGAGGCATTTGATTTCGAGATTCAAACCGACCGGTAAACCGCTCAAACCGGTCGGTAACCGACCCAAACCGACCGGTTTACCGATTCGAAACCGAACAACTGAGGCGTTTGAATTCAAACTTCAAACCGGCCGGTACCGGGCGGTTACCGACCAAACCGGTCCGGTAAACCGCTACCGGTGGCCGGCGGTTACCAGCAACCGGTCGGGAAGAAAAACCCTGATTTGGACGCACGCACACCAACCCCTCGCCATCTTCAGTATATGGAAAATGTATAGTACCACTGAACACACATGCACTTGTATGCTACAGATTTTAAAGAAAAAAATCAAAAAAAAGTGACACCAAAGTTTAAACTATATATGGTAGGTAAGATTCCACAAGACTGCTCTACTATTGAACCAAAGGTCCATTGGCAAAATGTGTGTATTTCTAACTATGCACTCCTTGTCACTGAACGATCGTCAGCGGCTGGTGTAAGGAGTGCATATATAATAAAATAAAACATACTCCCTCCGTATTGGTAATAGATGATGTTTTGGACATGGTTTTGGTCAAACATTGGGAATATAAATCATGAATAACTTTTAAGTTGTTGAGTTTGTGTTGACGCAAAACGTGACGCCTCGCGTCAAGGCACACAACAAGCCGAACGAGGCTGGCTTCAATCGGGTGTCCGGAACGTACTGAATCCGGAAACGTGCCAGCCGGTTTGACCTGAAAACCAACAAGGGATAAAAGTATGAGAATACCTTGGAACATGCTGGGTGAGACCAGACAGTTCCATATGTACGACTTTAAAAGCCAATCGCGACGGCACACAGCTATAGAAACTGTTTGTCGGAACAGATTTACGATGTCATTCGGCAAGTGTAAAAGATGAAACTCATAAACATATTGAATGTCGAACGCATATGTAACAAAAGGATAAAGAGGGCAACTTGTAAATATAAATCTATGCAGATAACATATGCATAGGCTAATCCAGCTAGTCTGCTGCACGTCTAGCCTTCATAAAACCCGTCAGGTGCAAACTCAAGCAAAGCTAATCCACAACATGATACCACTTGCTATAAATCTACACCACTCCTTATAATTAGATTAATCCACCATATGATACGATCTAATTATAAGAAGCTAAAAGCATACGTACATCTGAACAGATCTATATGTACTCATTACTCGTGTAAGCTTAACCAGAATCGGCAAACTAGCCGAACTGGGGTCCATGAAGAAGAAACATACAAGCTAAACATGGTTAAACTAATCTAAAACCTGCGCCTGCCGCACGGCACCCAGCTCTATCAAAGCCTAAACATAATCGACATGCATGAACCCACAACATGTAACAATCTAGATTGAAAGTCAGTTCGACCATTATGATCTTATAATTAGCAAAGCACAAACAAACTCGTGCGACAAGGCCGAACGAAGATCAATCTAGATTGGGCAAAAGGTGTTGTACGAATTAAATGAATAAAACATATAACACATGATAACTTGATGAATCTATTAGATCTGCCAAATCTAACAGAGCCGATAACTATTTTTACTCATGACTTAATCCGCCGCACGATACAAGACATAAGCAAAAACTTCCCGTCATAAGCTTAAATCCGCCGCACGATACTAAGCTTAACGTACGAGACTACTTGCATCATATCTAAATCCACCGCATGATACTAGACATGATAGCAAGGTTGCCGGTACTTACGGAGGTCGACGGATCGATGTTTCCTCTCGAAGAACTCGACGACACGACTAGGGACTCGAAGATGGCACGGGGCCGGTTTGTATTGATGTGGTTGTGAACAATTTTACAATGGTCGAGAGCTTATATTTATACCCTGGACGAAGCATAAGTCCTAGACGATTACGACTTACAATAAAATACGGAAAGATATAAATCTACATTATTTGGTGCCTTCCATCGTCACGTGTCTTCTCGTGCAAGCCAAATTTACTCGCAACACGCGTTTCCCGAATGGAGCCTACTGCTTTGTGAAATAGCCGACCGCGTAGACAGTTACCGAAACTCTGAGGACCAAACAACTGCCGATTGCTCGCCGAATCTTTTCCCTCTGCTAGTCGGGCCCACCTATCATACCCTTACGTGTGCGAAAATCTGGTGTTAACAGTTTGAAAATATAAAAATCATATAAATAGATTTGTATTGAAAAATACTTTCATAAAAATATATACATATCACTTTTTGATAAATATTTTTTAGTATAAAGTGAGTCAAAGTTGTACTTTGGAGGCCGTGTCGATGTCCAAAACAACATCTATTACCAATACAGAGGGATATGTTTTAGTAAAAGTATATGTTTTAGAGACGTACGTGATAAAGAGTAAGTAGATGAAGAAGACACAAGTACGGTGGATATAGATGGATGCTCCTGGTCCTAGCTGGCCAGCAGCACGCGGTTGAAATACTAACAGTTATTATAATAAATTGTTAATGATCATGGAGCATATATATCGACCAATCGACCGATCGAAATGGAGATGATGAAATTTGTATGATTGACTGGTCGCTTTCTTGGATTTCAGCTGTACATGCCCTCATCATCTGTCTCTCGCAGTCGCAGCTAATTAAATGTTGTCCATCGAGTGTGTCTACGGTCTCGGTCTACACATGATGAATGAATATGGTGCACCTCTCCACCTCCTAATAACGAGGATTGCATTTATGCACTCATCGATCTATCTGATTATATATACATACATGATTTTCCCAGGTCATTCTAGAGCAGAAACTCTTTTTTTATTTATAATATGAACATTTTCTGAAGCTATGTTTACTAATTATAGACTCCAAAAGAGACTCCATGCATGTTAATCTTAGCATTACTGATTAGATCGAGGCTCCAAATCAACTATCACAATATATATGTGCTAAAAAAGAATAAATTCTAAAAATTCTCACGATAGTTAGAACGAAACATCTCTAGTCCTTTAATTTTGTTATTCTAACCATCATTATTGATGATAGCTACTGGTTACTCCCTCCGTTCACGAAAGAATCAATTCCTAGAATCCGTGCCGGTCAAACTTTTTAAACTTTGACTAACTTTATAGAAAAGAGTAATAATATCTATGATATAAAATCAACATATTATGAAATATATTCAAAGATATATCTAATGATGTGAATTTGGTACCATCAATCTTGATAGTTTTTTTCTAAAAATTTGATCAAAGTTTATAAAGTTTGACTTAAGACAACTCTAGAAATTGATTCTTTCGTGGACGGAGGGAGTATATTCTATTTTACAAAAAAAATCCACCTCTATCATTATCAAAATACATAAAGTAACCCGGCCTTTTACATTTATCACATCTAAATTTATCCGCCACTGCCATTATACTATGAGAGAGAATCTAAAATAACATTTAAAATTTACATTTGTCTCTAACGTCATATCAATACTGGTAATTTTAATTTTAAGTACTGTATATATTTTTATAAAAACAATAGTATTACTAGATATACAACTCTTTCAAATTCGTCGCCTTTTGACTCCTCCTGAGTGCTGCAAACAATAATTGGTTTGATTTTTTTTAATATATGTTTGTTGATCCGATCTGCGGACTGATGACGTACAGGATAAAGAGAGTCGTGTGCCGAGCCGACGATTGATTTGCGAATTAAAATAAAATTTTATGTGACGGTGTCGCATTATGCATTACCGTGTGGTACAACACCACCCGGATAAGCTCCACGTGTCCGATCACCATGTGGGTGTGGTGGTGTCACGATCACGACAATGTAAGGGTCATGCATGTGAGACACCGTCGCGGGGCATATGATTTTTCTCCATTGATTTGAACTAATGATGCTATTTAGAGTACATCATTGCAGAAAGCAGCTACACATCTGAATTATTATTGAATCGGATGGAAGAACATCTATCGGGCAGCAAGCTTATATTATATATAAATACATAAGTACGAGTCCTCCTCCTCCTCCATGGAGATGGAGCTGAGAGATGATGACTGATGTATACATGTCCACTGCTAGCTGCTTGTTATATGCATGATGGATCATGGATGGCGTGAGCTCCGGTCCTTGTTGTGGCTGGGCGGCGTCACGGCATCCACCAGTCCACGATGATTATATTTCAAAGGCCGAGGCGTGGCATGCCCTTAATAAACTCTAAAAAAAATTATACTATAAGTATGATTATTTTTGTTACAGGTGGATCGTCCGCGTAATGGGTTGGAACCAAACTTCTCTGATGCGTGCACACAAGTCAAAGATTGTTATGATTGCATCCATTTCTTTTTTCTCTCGAAGCCATATATATAGGAAAATTGTGTATTATTTTATTTTTATATATAATATTATGATATATAATTAGTATCATTAGATAGATCGTTGTTTTTTTTATAATAAACTAATTTAGAGATACAAATGTTGCTAATATTTTTTCTACAAACCTAGTCAAATTTTTAAAAAAATACCCATAACAAATCACAAAGTAACTTTTTTATGGTATGGAAGGAGTACGCATAAATGTACATCAACCCACGGTTCAAAAATTTGGTGGAATTTCAATAATTTCAGCTGTGGCCAAAAGAACAAATTTAATTTTATTTTACACTAATACACGTGCTATATAAATCTATACTCACATTTTTCTATTGTTTATTTATGTTCTCAGTATATGTATAGTCATAAATCATGCTAATATTTTTTTCTAGACCAATTTTTTTTTAGAAAAAACATACTTCATTTGTAAGTCTTGAAAGAAAATCTTTAAAATTTTAAGTGAATTTTGATGATTGGGGGGTGACTAAAAAATTAATAGTCAACCACAATTAACCACAACAAAATGCCTAGAGGAAGAGGTCAGGCGGCATATGGCCTATTTGGATCATGTTAAATCCATCACACCAAAGAGTCCCTTAACCATGTGTAACAAAACACGTGTTGGATTAGCATCATTATTTAGGATACGTTTGGATAGAAGAAATGTTTTGGTTTCCTGTGAGAATCAAGAGAGACACCAGGAGGCTGGTTTGGCACAAATTCTCATCTCATTGCTTCATACTTGTCTTTGTTCTTTTTTCAATTAATCCTATTTTAGTGCAATGAGTTAAAAGTGAGTTGTATTTAACTAAATTGTTCTCCGATCCGTCCATAAAAAGCTTAAATCTTTAAGCATATTTTTAGCTATAGGATTTTTTTTTAAAAAAAACATTTTCTTATGAATCACGATTTTTATGAAGTGATTCTGATTCGTCACCAAATTGGTTTTCTGAATATTAGAGATTTAACTAAATTGCTATAGGAAAAATAGGTTGGAACTAAAAATTCCCATATACATAATTTGGCTGCAAGGGCGGAGCTAGAAAGTTGGTTTTCTGAATATTATTAGAGAGCCAACAGTGTTAACTTTGTTTTTTTTTAAAAAAAAATATTTACGTACGAGCACTCCTTTCACCTCCTGTCTGTCTGTAATGCACGCAGATGCAGCACAGCACAGTAAAGTACTCCCTCCGTCCCTAAATAAGTGCCGTTCTCGCTTTCTGAGAAAAAGCTACCGGTAATTATATATTAATATTTATGCTAAGTAATTAGTATCATCGGAAAGATCTTTACATCTAGTTTTTTAACAAAAATATTTGAAGATATAAATATTGTACATATTTTGTACAGATTGAGTACAACACATGGTAGGCACACCAACGACGACACTTATTTAGGGACGGAGAGAGTACATGGATCGATTCGGATTCATACAGTACACTGATAATGCGATGCTGGAAAACGCCGTGCATGCCACGTGTGTATGCATGCATGCATGATGATTGATTAGCTAGCACAGCTTCGATCGATCTAGTACTGCTGACCGTTTGCATAATGAAAATGAAAAAATTCCATAATTCGATCGATATTGATGCCAAAGAGAGACACGTAGGGCAGCCTCTAGTTTTAGCATTTCTTTTCATCTCTCACGAGTCACGACCGTTTGCTCGCCACTACAAGCTCTTCTACTAGCCTTCATTCGTAGCTGCTGCCTGGTGCTCTTCTTCTTCTTCTTCTTCTTCTTCTTCTTCTTCGATCAGACAGCAGGGAGGGGCACACGTACACCAACTGGCAACTGCTGCCGGCGTTCCATTATTATCAGCATGATTCTTCTGCGCACAAGGTACGTACTGCTGCTGCTTCGATCTGTTTCGATCTTAGCTTGTATTGTAGTATTGTACATCGCTCTGCACAGGGATGAGGGCGACGAGGACGCCATCTGGATACCGCCTGGTGATGATGAGACAGCAGCAGCAGCAGACAGCGCCGCCTGTTACGATGATGCCGGAGATGATGAGGATGACGAATCCGATGAACACCCAACCGGCGGCAGCAGTATCATCAGGTCGTACTGGTGCCATGATGATCAGCGGTCCGCCGCCGCCGACAGGGAGAAGCGGCAGACAGCCATGCTGCGAGCCATGAACGGGCAGCTCAGGATGCTCGCAGCTCGCTTTCTAGAGTCGAATGGCATTGGCAGCAACAGTAGCTGGCTTGACATCGTCACCTCCCTCTCCTGGGAAGCTGCCCTTGTGATCAAGCCTGATGTTGGCACTGCTGTAGGCAACCAAATGGACCCTTCCTCCTCTTACATCAAGGTCAAGTGCCTAGCATCTGGAACGCCCCGCCAAAGGTACCAACCTACCATCATTATAATAATTCATTATTTATCATCACTGCTAGTATATTCGACCTCCATTGCAAATTGCAGTGAGGTCGTCAAGGGCTTAGTCTTCAGGAAGAACGTGGCTCATAAGCACATGCCCACCAAGTGTCACAGTCCCAGGCTGCTGCTGCTGAGCGGAGCCCTCGGCCATTCCCATGCTGCTGCTGGCTTCTCCTCCTTCAGTTCCATAGAGCAGGAGAAGGACCGTCTGCACAAATGCGTCTGCAGAATGATGGAGATCTGCCGCCCAAATGTCATCCTGGTCGAGAAAACCGTTTCACGCGACATACAGGAGCTTCTTCTCCAGGAAGGTGCCGCTCTAGTGCTTGACATGAAGCTCAGCCGGCTGCAGAGGATTGCTCGCTGTTCCGGCGCTCCCATACTCTCCTTTTCAGAGGTCCTTGTCAGCAAGCCAAAGCTCAAGCACTACTGTGACTACTTCCACATTCAAAAAGTGACTGGGAAGAAAACATTCATGTTCCTGGAAGGCTTTCACAACCCAGCGGGATGCACGGTACGTATGTATGTAGGTGGTCTCTGCTACTACTACTAGTATGTAATGCTGATTCCTTTCCATTCGTCCTGCTGCAGGTATTGCTAAGGGGAGCAAATACTGAACAACTGAAGAAAATCAAGCAAGTCATCAACTACACAGTGTTTGCAGCATACCGCCTCGTTCTTGAGACGTCCTTCTTCCAAGATCAGAGACTAATCCTGAACGATAAGGAAATTTCTGTCACTAGGAACAAGGCGGGACTACAGGAATCTACTGACGATGATGGGGTGCCAGTTACCATTTCTTCTACAGATTCCAATAATGCTCTAAATTCACTCGAGACCAACTTCCCTAGAGAGGGTTCAGCAATCAAGTATGACTCAAATCAAGCACTCCCTTCTCATTCTCAAGGACTAGTCTCAGAAGTCCCAGAATCACCGACAAGATTCATTGATATATTCCATTACCATAATATTTATTTACCGGTCACTGCTTCTCAAGAGGAAACTGATCATCAGATACAAGACAGGCCTCAATACCATGAAGGCATGGCAAGTAATGGTACCCATATCAACAACCCAAACCTTGGAGTACCAATTGGTTCTGGTGGTGAGAATAATGTGGATCATTTAAGCGATCCCCAGGAACAAGCATCCTCTGAAACCAATCGACAAATGACATTGGATGGCCCTTCGGTTAGTGAAAAACATGAGCAGTCATTGGAAAATATTAAACACAGCACCAGTTACAACAACGGAGACAAGACATCTGACATAGGTGGTGGTGAGGTGGATGACGTCTTGGAGTCTCAGAACATACTTATTTTGCTGTCCAGCCAGTGTATCACAAAGCAGGTTATCTGCGAGCAGAGCCGTCTATCCCGTATAAGATACTACGGAAATTTTGATGTTTCCTTAGGACGCTATTTGCAAGACATTTTTCAGAACCAGGTAACATTGTTATCATTCTAGGTTATGTTTACTTCTGTCAGCTGCATATGAATTCGATACCTCCAAGAAAACGGATTCTACAGAACCTTGCCCAACTCAATTTGAAGAATGTGCTCACGACTCATGATTGTGTCTTTTTCACAGAATCTCAGCTGTTCCTCATGTGGAGAACCTCCAGAGGCTCACATGTATTCCTACACTCACCGCAACGGGAATCTGACTGTTCTTGTGAAGCGCTTGCTGCCTAAATATCATTTACCTGGTGAATCAGAAGGAAAGATTTGGATGTGGACTAGATGTCTAAGATGCGAACATGAAAATGGGATCTCCAGATCATCACGAAAGGTGATAATGTCAACTGAAGCACACTACCTTTCATTTGGGAAGTTCCTTGAACTCAGTTTTTCAAGCCACTCAACTGCTAGAAGGCTGTCAATATGCGGGCATTCACTAAATAGGGATTGCCTGCGCTTTTTTGGGTAAGCCCAAGAGAGTCAAGAACCTTATAACATCAGCTGCATCTGATTTCATAAATTGTTTTGCTTCCATTGTACTCCCTCCATCCATTTATCGGAGTCATTTTAGGATCATGCGCAGTAACCAAGGAGGAATTAATTTGAGCAGTAAGAGGAGCTGCATGTAAACAGTCGTATTAATTGAGCCAGTGAGAGGAGCCGCATGCGCCTAGAACAAGGTGAAAACTGTGGTCCCTGGCTTAGACGACTCTAATTCTTGGAGAATTTTTTTTCGGTAAGATGACTCCGATAAATAGATGGAGGGAGTATATTGGACTGAACCTTTTTCTATTCATTTAATTGGGATCTGTCAACTTCAGGTTGGGCTCCAAAGTTGCAATGTTCCAGTATTCCTCGGTCGAAATTTACAATGCCTGCAAACCACAGCCTACTCTTAAGTTTCACAATCCCAATATGCATGAGTGGTACGGGCAAGAGGTAAGAAATGTATGTATCATTCTCAATTGTTGGTTCCATCTCATGCTTCTTTTGTGAACATCCATAGTGGAGCCTAATGCCTCTGCTGCACTTCTTTAAGGTTCTTGCTACAGGAGTTACACTTTTCTCTGAAGTCACAAGCGTACTACAGAAACTGAAGGATCGATTTCCTGAGCTGGCAATCTATTGTGGTGACTTCTTTCCTGTTAAAGATTTTTCCCAACTTGAAGAGATGTTGAGTAAAGAGAAGGCTGAGTTCATGGTAAAAATTCCCGTCCTCTTTTAGATGATCCTTCCATCGGTCACACTGATTGATTTACTCTGCATTTCTGGTAATCATTATTTCATGGCTTATCTTTCTCATCATCCAGGATTCTCTAGCAAAGGCTGTTGATCGAAATAGGGAATCAAGCTCTGTGGATGATATCCTTAATGTAAATTGGCTCTATCAGGATCTTCTGCTGGAACTTTATGTGTGGGACCACAGGCTGCATCAACTTCTAGAATGTACATCTGCTGAAAATGCAATAGTGGGAAATGGCATCACGGAAACCTCTGAATTTACAGGTGACCAAACTGCAGTAATTGCAGAAGCAGGCGGGATCGGTGAGCGCATGAGCAGCAAAGCATCCTTTGAGAATAGATTTATCGAGCCAGAGAAATTCAGTGAACCAGGGACGTACAGACATGCATCGACCTTGCTTGATGATGCGTGGAATAAGCATTGCAATGATCAGCATAGCACAAAAGTGGCACCTTCCGGGACCTCAAATTGCTTGAGCGTTCAGAGCAATACTCCTCAACGGTGTGGCAGGGAAAAATGGGTTTGGATCCCACTGAATGAGTCCATATTGGCTTACAGGCAGGAAGTGAAAGTTGGATGTTTGGAAAGGTTTCAAGTCGTTAACCACTACTGTCCAACTCATTTACCCCCCCTGCTCAAACACAGACAATCCGCCGAGGAGATGGGCTGTCCACAGTTCACAGTAGGTCCAGGTGGCAGTATCTTGTGTGTATCAGAGGATGAGATATCCAGTATAATATCCCGAGCTCTTGCTATATCTGAGGAACGTCGCCACTTATTGACGGATGCTATCGCTGAGATTGAACCAGCAGATATCAGGGGTAGGGAGTATGCCAAAACAATGGAGAAGTCTTACAGCTCGGTATCTGAAAGTTCCTCTGCTTTTTTGTCCTGGTCGTCGCCTTTTGGATCTTCAGATTCTGAGGCAAGCATTTCATCTGACGACCTCTCCAGCTATGACAGCTCACTTCTATCATCCTCTCTCCATCCAGAAATATCTGTCAACGGGAGAATAGCTCTCAAAGGGAAGTACTCGGTCGTCTGTGTACACTATAACCAGTTCTACAACCTCCGAAAGAAATGCTGCCCATCGGAGCTTGCATATATTACTTGCTTGAGCCGTTGCAAGAAGTGGGATGCTCAAGGCGGAAAGAGCAAGGCATTCTTTGCAAAAACAATGGATGACAGGCTCATCATAAAGCAAATAAAGAAGACAGAGTTTGAGTCCTTCATCAAATTTGCGCCTGATTACTTCAAGCATGTTAACCATTCTCTCGTCACAGGAAGCCAAACTTGCCTTGCCAAAATCTTAGGAATCTATCAGGTAGTGGTTTCCTTCTTCCCGCTGCTGTGCTGTCTTACTACTACTCCCCTTATTATAAACCGTGAGCATCATGTTTTGTTTCAGGTCAAGCAAATAAGACTTGGCAAGGAGATTAAGATGGATCTGATGGTGATGGAAAACATCCGCTTTGGACACAATGTGTCGCGGACATATGATCTGAAAGGCGCCGTATTTTCGCGATATGTCTCCGACTCAAATGGCCATGGCACCGTCTACTTGGACCAAAACTTTGTGGATGACATGCGTGTTTCTCCAATCTATATTGGTGGAAGAGCAAAGCATCTCTTGGAGCGGGCAATCTGGAATGATACGTCTTTTCTCACGGTATGTATGTATGTATGTATGTATGACTTCCATCTGTGCTGCCATACCATAATTAATAATTCATAGATACACAGGAGTTGAATTGAAGACGTGCTAATAAAAAAAATAATTAATACCTGTGCTTGCAGTCGATCAATGTTATGGACTACTCTTTGCTGGTTGGAGTGGACCGGCAGAAGCATGAGCTCGTATTCGGCATCATCGACTACCTGAGGCAGTATACATGGGACAAGCAGCTGGAGACAATGGTGAAAGCGTCTCTGGTGGTGCCCAAGAATGAATCGCCAACGGTGATTTCCCCCAGGGATTACAAGAAGAGGTTCAGGAAGTTCATGAGCAAGCACTTCCTGGCAGTTCCAGATGACTGGAGCACGGAGAATCCGCCGTCGGTGGCCTCCGAGCCCTGTGCCCACGCCGGCAACACCACCAAGCTGATCCATAATGACAAGCCTCAGCCAATCCTGGCGGCGTGCGCTTAATTCTCTTCGCATCAAAAACCAATTTCTTCTGACGACATAGCAGAAGAAGCTGTCAAAGTTTCCAGCTTACAGATAGTTAGTCTAGGAGTGCCGGACCGGGCAACATCGACTCTAGTGTCTAGTCTAGGCGCCTGGCTTTATTCCTTGCATTGCATGGCAGCATATCGTTGGCATGGCAACGTTGCACACAACTTTGGCCATCAGAGCAGGCTGCAGCTTTCGAGCAGAGCACATGATAAATTCCCAGGTCAGCAGTCCAGTACGTAGGATAAGCATAGACACCACACCAAATCAACCTTCCTAATAACGAATTGAATTCTGATACTGGAGATTAATATCACAAATGGAATGAAGAAACGATGCTATAAGAAGTTCCGATTTTTTACTTGTCTCTGACCAACCTCACCACACACGCATGAGTACATATATAATTCTCTTCTCAAGAAGCTAAGTGAAGAAACTACTGCGAGCCCTAGCTTATGCAGAGCCTTGGTGGACCCAGCACTCTGTCACCGCTCTCGGTCAACTCTGGGGGCATGCCATCTGTTTGTACTGTGCCTCTTCCACTGCAGAAATGCCAACTTGCTAAACCTTTTCTTGCTTGTCGTCCACAAGGGGAAGCATCTCCATCTGATTTCTTGACAGGTTCGCATGCGCTGTCCCTGGGCTCCCTGGGGCTGCAGCTTGCCGTTGCGAGATCAGATGCCTCACGTAGCCATAGAAAGTGCAACCAGCCAGGGTGATTCCACATCCAATTGCATTCATCGCAGAGATTGGATTCCGGAAGATCGACCATGACACTAACACTGCCACCGCGACCTACAGAAGCATGTCCATTAAGATGTCAATGTCGAGCAGAGGGAGCAGGGAGAAGAACATGGCCCAGAATATAGGAATGCCTTACTTTAAGGTTGCCAGCAACGTTGAAAGTCACTGCTGTTGTTGAATGGATGACGTAGAAGATGGAGAAGTTAAGGCAGAACGCAAGCACCCCCGAACCTAAGATGATAATCAGAGCAGAAACAATCGAATCATGTGTGTAGAACCAGTTGATTACACCGCCTCCTTCAAGCAACATTGCTGGTAGAGCCAGTATCATGGTGGCAAAGGGTGCCATGTAGTACACCGTGTTAATGCTGCAGAAAAATAGAATAAACCATCTTACTAATCCATTCAGCAGGGGAAAATGGTCTCGAAGAACAGATTAGTTTTGGAAGAAGATGAAATGTTCTGAACACTGTTATTGGCTGCTAAATAAGCACCAGGGCACCACACCACAAGACAAGTGTGTACCTGTCAAATTTGTATCCATGGAGGAGGGATTCTGCCAAGATGGTCTTTGTAGATGTAGCCAGGCAGCCAACCATGGCAGCACAAAAACCAAAAATATTGAAGCTAAGCTCTGTTACTGAAGTCAGGAGTATTCCCCCGACTATAGGGACCAGCGAAGCCCATATCCGCCACTCAAAATGTTTATTCCAGACTAGCCACTGCAGAATAACTGCACGACATGAAACCAGCTTATCATCTTCTGATACCGCGGCAAGATAACAAGTGAAAGATTGAACGAGCAGTGAGGGTGGCAGCATAATCAAGGTACCTGTGGTTGCAGGAGTGAAAGATTTGATTGTCTGCATGAAGGAGACTGGAATGTAGCGCAGGCTCACATTTCCCAGCACAATGTTTATGCAGAAGACGAACGACATTGGAAATATCCGTTTCCAGCGGTCCTCAGGTTCAACTTCAATCAGCGGTTTCGCCTTAAACACATGGATTGCAATGTAAGCTCCAATCGAAGAGCAGATGAAGTGGACACAGGACACGGTGAGAGGAAACTTGAAATCCAGTTTCTGCAGAGAAGAAGAAGATCGTCTTGCTTATATCAAGGACATGACTTTTGAATTTTGATAGAGGGAGGTTCAGCACCCAGCACCCAGCACCCAGCACCCATAATAATAGTAAGATGATAGACAGTGAATGGACTGCATTAGTGTAGGCAGTATGGAAGAAAGGGTAGGGTTACTTGGAAAGTCATTGCAATAATCTCCGATTACATTACATGTCTATCATCATTACCCAGTTTACCCAAACATACAAAAGATTGATGAATGCATACGAGCAGAAACTCTCGTGGACTAGTAGACAGTAAAAATTAAAACGAGATAAAATAAAACACGGTGCGACTAGGGTGCTGAACTGAACCCTGCGAGGCGTGCTTGACTAACCACCAAAGTAGAGTAATAAACTACTAGTAAGTAGTAACTAATGTGGAGGGCGGGGAACCTAGTAAATTTTTTGGCCGCAAATAATGGTAAGCAACTAGAATGGACGAATTTCAGTTAGATATTCGAAAGGAGAAGAGTGGTTCCCCTACAATACAAGGCTGCAACTAGAATGGGCGGCAGGGCAGGAGAAGCATCTGGCATCCAGATCCGCGGCGGAAGATGCAAGATGGATGGGAAAGCTAGAATGCGCGGGTGGGAAGGAGGAAACCTGGAAGATCCACTTGTTCATGATGATGACGGTGACGTTGAAGCCCCACCACTGGAGGATGGCGAGCACCGCGCGCAGGGAGCCCAGGCTGGCCGGCGCCTTGCCGCCGTCCTCCATCTCTTCCACAACGACTGTACTGTGGACGAGAAAGAAGAGATGGCGGAGATGGAGCAAGCTGCTCGTCGGCGTCGCCCCGGAGAGTACAACTCACCTCACCTCATCGTCATGGTGGGTCGGCGGTGGAAGGGGAGCGGGAGGAGGAGAGGAGGAATGGAATGGGGCGGGGAACTCAGCTGGGGGGAAGGAAGGGAATTTTGGACTAGTCCAATTCCAATTCCTTGGACCAGTCAACCGCAAACATATCCCTTTTTCTTTTATTTTAGTATTTGGTTTTTTTTTTCCTTTGGTTGCGGGGTTTGGTTAGCCTGCTGCAGGCTACCTCCATCTTTTGACGTAATTTTCGTTTTTCCATGATTCAATTAATCTTAAGAGCTAAAAGAATAGTATTTATGAATCATTAGATATATTACTAAAATATTTGTGTTCTTGCAGTTTGAATAACTTTTTTCTCAACAAATAGGGGGTGTGTGTGTGTTAAGGTTTCACCATCTACTCCATCCGTCACTGAATATGTAAGAAACGGGGAACACGGGATTAAAGGTTTCACCATCTACTCCCTCCGTCATAGAATAATTTTCGTTTTCGCTTCCCAAGAAACATCTTTGACTAAGGGAATATTTGATTTCCACCCCTAAAGTTTAGCCACCAAAGTTTAGTGAATGTGACTTTAATAATAGTGTTAAAAGTGACTAAAAGTAGAGGTGTTTAAAACTTTAGTGACTGACTAAAGTTTAGGGGGCAGGAACCAAACACCCCTAAATATATATTAACAAATATTAATATTCATCGTACATAATTAGTATCATTAGAAAGATCTTTGAATTTAGTTTTTAACAAAATTATTTAAAAATACAAATATTGTATGTATTTGCTATAAATCAAGTTAAATTTATGACACAAACACCAACGGCGATAACTAATTAGGGACAGAGGGAGGGAGTACGTTTTCTAGTAGATAGAAGCACCCACTTGCAATGTCACCTTTTCAGCCCCGTTTGGCAGAGCTCCTAGAGCGGATTCTCTGCTGAATTCAGCAGGAGCTCTGCCAAACAGTTTTTCAAAGAGAAGTGATTCTCTGCTGATTCCGTGAAGTGATTCTCTGAAATGAACTAGAAATGAACTAAGAGGCTGAGAGCTGAAAAAAAAGTAGCTTCTCCTGATTCTGTGAAGTGATTCTCCATGCTGATTTTAAGAGTTTATGCTAAAGAATTAAAAAAAATCACTTTCAGCCACAGAATCACTTATCTCAAAGAATCAACTTCTATAGAGAATCAGAATCAGATGAAGCTCTACCAAACTGACCCTCGGTAACCCACTCTGGTTGACCAAGAAGATAGAGTAACAGCCCCACTCCAATCTCCAAATTAATTTTAGTTTTACACACGTTTCAAATACAACTCAACAAGGACCTCCCTCCCATTTCAAACGCAATGCACATGCACCACACACCTCGGTTGCCTATATCTCGTCCTCTTCAAATGGGTCTCTCTCCGGGAAGTCGCCAACCTGCGAAAAAGAAAATGAGGGGAAAAAACTGTTGAGGAACATTTTAAGTTCTGGGACAAAAAATATATATTAAAGTTTTTTTTTCAACGAACTCGCACGAGAGCTCCGTGTCTTTTGTATTAATAAAGAGAGAAGGGGAAAGAATCCCATACAAGGCAACCTCTTAGCTCAGCAATGAGATAATGGTTGCAAAAGCACACTGCAGAAATCACCTGTTATGCTATTACAGGACCCAAACAGAGCGAAGGCTCTACCCCAGTTCCCGGTTAACTTTTTCATCCTTATTAATAGGGGTTATGTCACAAAGGACCATGCTCACAATTGTTTCTTTAGAAACACTCAAGACCTTATAATGCAAACACACACTCATGTCACATAACCCGCTACTACAAAAAGGTTGTGTTACTCCTCGTGCTCCCAGACGTTATTTGAAGAAACGCTAGGCGCCTCTAAAGTTCAGCAATCAGCCGCAGAGATAACGTAACATCTAACCAAAACTCACTCTTATGCACACAAGGTAAATACCTTTACTTTCTCTGGCCTCACAATTGCCCCATGACCTTGAGGGCACTCAAAGAAGCGAATCCCTTTCACCCTGCAGTATCCAAGAAGCGCAAGAAAATGTTATAAAGAGCTACTGACATTTATTAATGAAAATAGCAGGTTACTCATCACAAAATCAAACATAAGCAGCAATTAGCATTACATAATAAAAATGGCTAATCACACAATCAACACAAAAGCCTATCATTTTCTATCTTTCATGGTTTAGCACTGAACATACATGCCATCATGCTTTCCCAGTGGCTCATCATATTGCACTCCAACCCAGAATCCACGTCCAAGGGCTTCAGCTCTACCAACGAATTTTACAGTGCCCCTCTTGGCACCTGGCTCAACTTCACATCTATCTCCCACCTGTGACACACTTGTTAGATCACTTGCTGCAGTTGGCAGCCATGAAAGACTACCAGTTTAAAATCAATCCTAAGGAATAAGGATGTTCACATATTCCTTGGGGAAAAGAAAAGGTTCAGTGGGAAGAGGAGAGTAACATTCAGACAATGAAAGAGGTTAGCATGCTGATTTGGTAATATATTATTTGCTCAAATTAGGATATTTCTAATTATATACTAGCAAGGATGGTAATTGGTGCATATATATCGTGTAATCGTGCCATTAAATATGGATTTGAAAGGAGGGTCTGACAGGGTGTGTCTTTGGGTGCCAAATCATCAGGCCTAAAAAACTGACACTGATCTTGGACCATTTGGCAGTCTAAATCGAATGCACATGGGAAGAACCAAAGTAACTGACCTTGATTTTGGAGCACAGATCCTCCATATGTTTTTCTGATTGCTGAAGAAATAGAGTAAGTGAGATGAAAAATGAAAGAAGCAGACGGTCCAAAGCAGCTTTATTAAGTAGTAATTTACTTCTTTATCCTCTGACGGAGAGTTTTTGGGGACCATCTTTTCTTTGAATTTTCGAAAGTTAGCTGTCACCAAAATCACAAAATTAGCATCAGGCCTAATGCACTGCAAATTGCAAACAGATAAGCATATGCTGAGTGGGAAAGAAAAATGTAATGAATAGCCTAGCCGGGGAACTTAAACTTACTGTCGAGCTTATCGTATGCTTCATCGGACATTTTGTACTTGTCGACAAGGGAAGTGTCTTCCAACCAGCCACCCGAGGTGAGTGAGGAAGGATCGAGATCAACAACATGGATCCGGTAGCCGTTGTAGGGGGCGTAGGCGGCGAGCGGCGTGGCGTCGTCATCGAGATGGGCGATCTTGGCGCCGGTGTCGTCGCGGAGCTGGAGGCGCATGGAGGCGACGGCGGTGCCGGTCTTGCGCCAGAGCTTGTCCTTGAGAGCCTCCACGGTGGTCTGCGATCCGATGCATTAGCAGAGCAGAGTCGATGGGAGATCCCGATCCGGGTCCCTTGGGAACGGATCCCGGCAAGATGAGAGCACCTGTTGCGAGACGCGGATGTCCGCTGCGAAGGTGGAGAGATTGGAGTGGGTGACGAGCAGGAGGACGCTGTCGTCAGCCGGCAGCTGCAGCTTGGACGACGCCATGGTTGTCCGGCGGCGGCCGTGACCCGTGAGTGAGGGGTGCCTGCGAGGAATCGCAAGAGCGTCTGCCCGCCGGCCGCCGGGTGTTACTGTTGGGGGGGTTGCTGGGCTGTGGGCTGCTGTCGGTGCTGGCCCATGGGCTGCATTACCTTTACCGCATGCGGAAATCTTTTTCAATCAGCTGCTGTCCACATTCCACTCGTCCGCCCGCTGCTATCCACTCGTCTTCCATTCCAAGCATTCCGAAGAAAGGGAAATGGCGGCTCCCGTGCCCCCGGTCTTGTGTAAGCCCCTGCTGCGCCTCACGCGCCGCGCCGTCTCCGTCCGGGCCGCGCCGCCCCGTCAGCAGCAGCACCGCGCCCGCCCACGGCCCCCTCCCAGGAACGAGCCCGCGCGCCGTCCGCCCAGGGTCCCTCTGGACCAAGATGATTATGAATACGACGACCGGGAGGAGGGGAGGTTCGCTGGGGGCACCCGGGCCGCGGCCATGCCCAAGCCACCGGCCGGCTTCGTGCTGGATGACCAGGGCAGGTGCATCGCCGCAGCATCCAAGCGCATCGTCGCCATCGTACGCCTACCGGTCCCATCCCATTCGTCTCCTTCTTCTTCCTTTCTTTCCTTCCTTCTGCACCTTGGTTTGGTATGCCTGGATTCAGCACAAAGGAAAATGAAATTAAGTAGGAACATTGTGCTCTGCAGATCGACGACGCCAACAACCGCCCCTTGGAGTGCATAATCAGGAGAGTATTCCGGAGCTCGCAGGACCATGACTGCATGCTTCTCTGCCCCGTTGACATGTAAACAACCTACGCAGCCCCCACAATTTGTCCATTGCCTCTCATCTCATACTCATGGCAGACTGCGAGTGACACTCTTCCAGGCCTGTGCAGGTCCTTAAGAGCACAAATTTCAGTGGCTGGGTAGCTGTATGTCTTCACCCTCTCCTATACGTTATAATGCATTTCTTCAGCAGATTATTATTCATTTCTTTCCCATGCTTCCTAATGGAATCGTGCTTTCTCCCTTCCCTATACGTTTGATGCACAGTTTTTTTTACCTGATTATTTAGGTTGATGACGACCAACTCAAGCAAATCATTCCATCTGTTGCCTATGCCCTTGCCAGAGTACATATGCACTTTGTCGAAAGTGGGTAAGGATCGTGCGCACGCCTCAGGATGGATATCTCTGTTCGTTCCTTTTGATATCTCTGTGCAAGCGTCTTTCCTCTCCGTTTCAGATTCTGTTACACAGCAAGGGGTGGCTTCTGCTTTCCTGAAGAGGCCATTCAAGAGTTTCATGGTAACCAAAATCACAGGCATCCATTCCTCTTTTTTTTTCTTTCTTTCTTTCTCTGGGACGAACATGCCTTGTCATCTAGTCAAAATGACTAAGATTTTTTTTTTTTTAAAAAAAAAAACTGCATTTGCTGATGGGTTTTTTTAGGGCAACCTACCTTGTCAACCCTTCTAGATAATATTACAATTTCGGCAATACAAACTACTATTTGCGATATCCTCCTTGGTATCTCATATAGATATTGCAGATTCTGGTGATGGTGGTGATGGTGTACCTTTTGAAGGCGTAGAGATTTGCTGCTTCAATTTGGTGAGCAAACTGCCAGGATGTTGTAATATTGAGTTTGAAATTCAGATTTTGGTCAACTTTATGCACAGTTGATGTGATTTAGTTAGCTTCATAAGATAATTGGCCTACGCAGCATGCTGCTACTGGTACAGTGACAAATAAGTAACTGACAAGTAGTCAAGGTTAGTGATGCTTGGCATGCTTGTGATTGCTGACACTTAGAACCTGCAGGATGGTGCACACTATATGATTTATACACCAGTTGATCCTCTTCTGTTTGTCGCAGTTAAGGTTAGCAGGTTGTTGTTCAACTTGTGGTGCAATTTAGTTTGTACGTGATGTCTGAGAATGTTATCACATGTTTGTGCAGGATAAGGATGGTGTTCTACGCATTGCTGATGATGTAAGCAGTGTCGTAATTAGCATTTTCCTTTATCAACCTAGTTTGTATTTGTATTTAGAGCAGAGGAAATAGCAACCACTTACACGTGTTTTTCAGGATCTGATGGAAGACCCTGCAGTTCTGGATGCGGTAGATGAAGAGACAGAATTTACAGCTCTAGTGGTACGCCGCCTGCTCTTTATCTTGTGTATGTAGTTCGTAATACTGTTTTGGTTAAGACGAGGTGGATAAGATCTCTTGAGCTTGTGTGTGGCATGCAGGAGGAGGAGGAGGCCCTTCTTGAAACGGTACTTGGTGAAAGGTGATGGATGCCAGGGAGTAGGGAGGGGTTCCTACTTGTATAGGAAGAGGATGAGGAGACTCTGACTCAGCCAAGAAGTAGAATAGAATGAATGAAGGTAGCGATAGATTCCAGTACCAGTTGGTTTTGAACAAGGGGTGCATTTGCAACTGTAAGCAGGTGCAACCTGCAAAGTGTGTATCGTATTACATGGAATGGATTAGATGTGCAGAAAAGTGCATAATATTTGAGCTACCTAGCCTAGGATGGACGATGCAGTTGATTGTCCACTGCTGCTGTTAATCTTTGTCTGTGTAAACTAGTGTAGTATAGATAGCTCAATGGGACGACCAAAACTATTTATGATGTGTTGGATTAATAAATGAAAAATACCCCAATCTGATATCTCAGTACCTGATGGATGGAGGAGATGAAGCAAAGTAACACCACTGCAGCCGATTGGTGTCTACATTTCTAATGGGAGGGCCGGATGGGTGTCTAAGGTCAGGCTTCTACTGCGCCATCAGCCTATGTTCAATTGTTCATGGCATGTAGGATTAGACTCCACATGTCATCGACTAACCTGACGGTATTGACGAAAACTGCATCTAAATGGTGGTATGTGCAAATTCCCCTATACATATAGACCACTGGTCAGGCACAAATACATCCATCTCGAGTTTTTGTGAATCTGGCCAAGGATCATTTCCATGCAGGGGCAAATGTCAGAAAGCATAATAGGGCTATGGTTCAAATCACTTCCCATCCCATCCTCTGTGGATAAAGAAGCAGCCGCCCAGGGGGCAGCGGGCAGGTGCACAAGGCCAGTGCTACGGCGCCAAACTACATAATACAGACCACCCTATAACTGAAGCTTGGCCAATTTCTTCTCGTTTAGTTTAGGGCCAGTTCTCCATCTGATTCTGATTCTCTATAGAAGCTGATTTTCTGAGAGAGTGATTATGTGCCTGAAAATGATTCTTTTTGATTCTTTAACCTAAATTGTTAAAATCAGCATGGAGAATTACTTCACAGAATCAGAGGAAGCTACTTTTTTCAACTCTCAGTCTCTTAGTTCATTTCAGAAAATCAATTCACAGAATCAGCAGAGAATCACTTCTCTTTGAGAGAATCAGCTCTAGGAGCTCTGCCAAACAAGGCCTTAGTTGGAGGTTGAAAAGTTTTTAGATGTCAAATCGAATATTATGACACTAATTTAGTTTATTAAAAATAGACCAACAAAAATAAAAATTATATATTTCGTCTCGAAACCATGAGAAAAATTTATTAAAACTAATTAATCTATCATTAACATATATTTACTGTAGCACAATATTGTCAAATCATAAACTAATTAGGTTTAAAAAAATCATCTCATAAATTTATTGCAATCTATGTAATTAATTATTTTTTAGTCTACATTTAATATTTCATGCATGTGTCTAGACATTCAACATAAAGCTGGACTAACGAGCCAGCTCGGCTCGGCTCGGCTCGGCTCGTTATCCTAATGAGCCACAAGGCCAGCTCGGCTCGGCTCGTTTGGAAGCTCGAGTTGGCTCGCGAGCCTAATAATAAATAAACTCTCCATAGGTTATAAAAATCATAATAATGCCAACTTCCATACGTACATACCATTAGCATCATCCCAACGTACCATTACCATACTATATGTCCATCTAGGCATACAATAACAAGGATTCAAGGGCACAAAGCACTGAGACGTTCGTAGCAAACTTACAGCCATACAAAATAAAGTTCTAGGGCAAATACTAAAAGACAGGCAGACAACACACAACAGCAATTGCACTAGCTCGTTTGGCTCGCGAGCTGGCTCGATAAGACACGAGCTAAACTTCTTGCTCAACTCGTACGAAAAATTAAACGAGCCGAGCCGAGCCGAGCCACTATCGATCCGAGTTGAGCGAACTACCGAGTTGCGAGCTTTTGGTCCAGTTTTAATTCAACGTGATAGGTGAAATTTTTTTGAGTGTGGAACTAAACACCGTTAAGTTGTAACATGGTGATTACTAGTTAAAAAAACACGGTGACTACTTATGGGCTAGTTGTATCTGTTTCAGCATTCAATATTACCCTAGTTTGCTTATATCTCAAACAAATGGGAAAAATAATCACACCCAGCGCTGCACATGATTTCCCATCTTTTCTGAATCAAGCATATACATTGTGTGTGTGTGTGTGTGTGTGTGTGACACACACAACCACTCGGAGAAAAGACAAGCACTATAGTACGCCTGAATATACACAAGGATGCAGTACCTAAAACTGCCATAACGAAGCAATCAGGTCTGCTGCAATGACTCATACTACACTATATGCTCATGAGGAGCGTGCGCTGCGAGTTCGTGAAGCCCAAACACCAAACACAAGGAACCAGGACACAAACAAGATTGCCCAATATTGCATAGACCCATACTGGATTCTCGGGAAAACCTGCAATCACAAAGGATCATGACAATTAAACTAGCATTCAGACAACGGTAAAAGACCATCGGTTTCCACATGTTTACTCAGTCAAAGGTGAAAAATCTGGCTAAAAGGAAATGAAATATGTCATGAAAGATCACCGTCTACTTACAAATCTCAGAGATATTACTACAGTCAATACGCATAAACCTCCAAGAAGCATATGAAGACAGATTACAGCAGCTTTCTGCACAGGAACCCAAAAACAAAATCATACTTCCCATCAAATGCTTCATCCATAGGGGAACCTTTCTTATACATCAACCTAGCTCGTTAGTTTTGTTTTCCTCAAGAGAGCAGAAATTGTTGCTAATTAGCTGAAATATATATATATACAAAATGCCAAAGATTTATAAAAGGAAATAAATAACTACGCACGTGAGTATGTCATGTATCATACACCCTCAATGTGGTCCAAGAATGACCGAAGGCTACAAAGGAATTGCTGCATCTAAATTTTCTAATTCAGCCTCACAGTTACTTCTACGGATCAGATGACTGTCATTATCTAACAAACTTCAAATACAGAAGACCACTTGCATACTTGAAATTAGACTAATAGAGTTACTAAAATGCACTTCCTCAATGGTAAAAAAGAAAACCACACGATCAGCCAAGTATGTTACAGCAGATAACAGTGTCCTTCAGTCAATAATATTTAACATGTGTAGCACCTTCACAGGATGGGAAACCTGCTGTATGCATCTATAAAGTTCTTTTCTCCCTTTTTTTCATATGGTGGATCTAATTCTGTCCTTTTATTTCATATGGTGGATCTAATTCTGTCCTTTTTTCAGGGTTGTTTAGTTATCTTAATGTTTGTCCGCTTTATGATTTCTACAGTTTTGTGAAGGAGAAGTACCGAGCTAACAACAGTTATAATAAGAAGAAGAGAACACTTTTCAGCGAAACATACCTTGCCAACATGTGGAGCAACCAACCATGCAAGAATAATGACAACTAGGCAGATAGCAACGAAAACTCCAGTATTCTCCAGACTCCATCTTGTGTGTACCCGTGTCGCTGCCACAACACTATGCTCCAGAACAGAATTAGTGGTTGGACTAAACTGCGGCGGCTGAGGTTGATCGATGTGGCCTTGGGAAACAGCCAGGTGAGAGTTGTGAGGATTGAACCAAGATGAGATCTCGCTAAGCCGCTGCCTCCGTATTGCGGCGACAGCGTCCGGATCAACACCAGTATGTGGCCCATGCGGCGGGTATGAGATTTCTCCTGTGGATGTCCTTTCCCTGAGAGCTTCGTAATCCTTGAGGGAGGCGAGAACCTTGTTGAAATCGTGAGGCCTTACATTGGCAGCAACAGATCCACATATCTCGCACGCGGTGGATCCATGGCTGATGAACCACTTCAAGGCACAGGCATAATGCGCGAGGGCAAGGTCGTTCTTGCAAGAGCACCCTAGATCCACAAGGTGGTCTTGCTGGAGCAGGGGCCCCGATTCGACGTCAGTGGCGCAGACGAATATCTCCCCCTCGGGGCTTACGAACTCAACAAATCTGGGAGCACTGGTGGCACCATCGTCCTTTGGCCCAGAATTGCTGTTGCTGGTGGAGGAGTCAGTGTCAGCCCTGGGACTGGGACTGGGAGGGGAAGGCGGCGCGATGCCCAAGAATCCGAGGGCGGACTCGCCTCTCAGATCGGGTTCGACACAATGACAGACTCGGCAAAACGGAAGGCCGGAATCGTCGTCGGTGCTGCAGCAGCTTGAGACACGGGGGATGATGCCCGGTCCCTGGGCCTGTTGGTGGTCAGACACAGAAGCCGGTGAGTGTGAGTTGATGGCATCATCAGCTTGGTCGAGCTGCGGATGCTGCTGCTGCTCCTTGAGGCCGCCCATGCTGGGTGGGAGATCGCTGCCTCACTCACTGGTAATGTATTCTGTTTCTGCTCTAAACGATTCAGCGTGCATTGCCTGGCTCTCCTGGTCACTCATGAGCAACGGAATGACCAACGGATAGTGATAGCAATCCATCCATTAATCGAGCAAAGGAAAGTGGAGTACCTTGTCCTGGTTTAGTTTGATGTGCCAAGGAGGTCTGGGTCGGTGCTGCGGCGACCGACTCCGACTGGATGGAACGCGTAGCCTGCACCTGCACCCGCGCTGCAGCATCAGCCATCATCAGCATCAGCATCAGCAGGACGCGGATGATGAATCGATTTGGTCCCGGGATACAGTAGCAGCTAACCTTGTGAGGGCGGCGGCGGCGGCGGCGGCGTCGTCGACGGCGGAACAAGAGCTGAAGAGGATATGAATCAAATTGGTGACGGAAATCTCGAGCGTCCACCAGGAGGGAGAGGGAGGAGGGTCGCAGTGGTCCAGCTCCAGCATAAGCATAGGGGGATTGGATTTGGAGCTGGAACTGCTCTGCACTGCTGGATTCGATCGATCTGAGCGGAAGCCGGAAGGGGAAGGGGGGCAAGGCAACTGATATCTGGCTGGTCTGGTTCTGGTACGGCCCACTGTCCAGCGGCTGGTGCCTAATGCCAGCTGCCAGCTGCTTCTGCTACGTCGTCCTCCGCTCGCCAGCCAAGCACAAGCACGCCTCTCCCCCTTTTTCCCTTTCTCTTCTTCCTCATCCCGAATTTAAAGATGGCAATAGGATAGACCTAGCGGATATTTACTCTATTAGAGTCTCTAATCGGAAAAAAAAAACTTTACCCATATTTTTTTAAGGTAAAGACTTTATTTCGGACATCCGTTTTTTAATCGCTCGGTACGGCCTCATGTATCCATCGTCGGTTGCTAATCGGAAGGATAAGGTTCACCGCACCGAACGCTTCTACGGAAAAGCTATTCAACCCTCGGGTCACTCTGTTCCGGTTTTCTCATCTCCATTCCTCAGATTCACTCCATAGGGTTTCTCTCTCTTCCTTCACTCGGTAATTTCCCTACTGATCTCGCCGGCCAATGGCCCTCACTGCCGGTGACACTCCCTAATCGCCCATCGGCATCCACGCCCGCCCTTTGCACGCGCGCGCGGCGGTGGGTGGGGGGGTGGGGGGGGGGGGGGGGGGGGGGGGGGGGTTGAATCTCCGATGGCCGCCGCCACCACTAGCAGCAGCAGGCGGTTTCGTCCATGGAATCCGGGGGCCACGCATCGGGGGCGGCGAGGAAGCGCTTCACCTGGAAGGGCCCGGTAATCGTCCTAGGTAAGGAATCTAATGATCCTGATTCATGGCGCCTTCGATTCCAGATGGGAGCTGCCTTGTTCTGTTGGTGATCTTTTTTTTTGGTCTTCACTGCGATTCCATCCGGCCAGTTTTCAAGCTCCTGGAGAGCATCGCCTTCTCTGGCATGGCGCTCAACCTGGTGGTGTACCTGGCCACGGTGCGTCTTTTTAATAGTCAAGGCCTTTTTTGTCCTTGTACCTTAATTAAGCTCCAAGATCTAAAACTTAATTAAATCTGAATATTAAATTGTTAGAATAAGTGATGACATTAGCTCACCTTTTTTTAACTATTGAGATTCATCTCTCTAGTTTTTTCTGAACAAAGTTTTGCTCCATTACAAGAATTGCAATAGTAAGATTTCATGCCTAGGATTGTGATTACTGTTAATGTAAAGGTGAAAAAACATAAAATATCTAGCTAACAAATTGGGCATTTTGTCTTCAGGGCACATTATAACTTCCAGTAGATGTTGCTTATCTTTTGTTAGAACTTGTAACCAATTGTTATTAGTTTGGGGTAAAGACTTTATGTTAGCTGTTCGTTTTTTTTGTTACAGCACACGCACACCTAGATCCACCGTCTATCTAGAATTGTAGAGATAGCACACAAACACATGTAAATGCTGGGTAAAGAGCCCACTACTCTCGAAAGGGAGCCTTCCACACTGTCGTGCCTCTTCATTTCTCCTCATCCTCTTTCTCTCCTCCTCTCTCTAGGTTTTTTGGCGATTCAAAGCACCAGCGAATCCACTCCAAAGATGGATGAAAGCACACGAAGGTGAGCAATTCGACGAGACATCAATGATTTTTTTTCCCTGCTAGGGCGTTCTATGCTCGGTTTTAATGACGATTTTCATCGGATTCTTCTCATTTGCAGAGTGAAGAGGAGTCGATTAGGCATCTAGGGGGCGAGTAGCTGAGCAGGAAGGTGAGCCTCAGTTCGTCACTCCATTCGCGCCGGATCCACCTCCCAGCATCGCTCACGGACACGCGGCGACGCGCCATCTCCACTCCCGATGCGCGCGCAGCCCGCCCCGCAGCCGCGTGCACCACTCCGCCTGGCGCATCCTGCGCCGCCGTCTCTCCCTCCGTGTATCCCCTGTGAAGTGCCCCACCTTGTCCTGGTGCATGAGCGATCTGAGTAAGCGGAAGCAATATCTCCCCACCGGCCCACCGGCAAGCAGTTCCTCATCACCCGTATTTGGTATGCTAGCTAGCTATACTCAACTGACTACTTAGCTTTTACTGCTTGTGCATCCGAGTTGAGTTTTTAATTTGTGAATCCTGCATTATTGGTGGGAGTAGGTAGGATTAGTTGGAAAAATCCGTAGGTTTTATTTTTCCTAAACCTGATGTGGTGGATGAGATGAAACATGCTAGCTAGCCTAGGCTAAATCTTCGAGCAATTTGAAACATAAACACTGAGAAACAGACATTAATGAAACATGGCTTTGTAGAAAATTAGTTTTGATATAACCACCTTAGCTCTTTTCTTTAGATATAATTGATTTTTTATTTTTAGTACACCACACCTTGGCTCTGCTTGAACACATTACAAGAGCCCAAGCGGCAGATACTGTCAAGGAAGAAAGGGAGATGTGTCCATGAGTTTTCGAAACGGAATACTGAAGGTTCAGGGACAGAGGTGGAATGTGAGTGTTTTCAGGAGTTTGTTTATAGAAGGTGCACTTTGCATGTGAAGCGCGAGTGTTTTTAGGAGTTTATTTATCATCCTTACTAGATAAGAAATATGGCGGTCCAATGCAAGGCTGCATGACGTGAATAAAAACACCGCTGCTACTGCCAAAAATAAATGGCACATCAGCTCTATGGTAACAGTTGAGAACACTGGAAATTCACATTATTCTGTCCATTATTTGCTCCCATATATTTTGTGCATAGTACTAGTTGAATCATGATTTTTTTGGTGGGACAAGTATTTTGAGTTAAATTGTTTTGACATGGATAGTTGCCTATAGTTAGTTGTTTTCTTCAATAAATTATTTTATTGGCTTCGTTGAAGAAGTACTACAATCTTAGATTCAGTTTTGACTTGGAAGTTGGCAAAAGCACATAATCTAGTAATATCATGTCAGACAACTAACTGATATGGCTGCCTATCGTGCATGCTGTTTTTGTATACTCTTTTTGCAACATGCTATCCAATATGCTAGGTTTTCATATAATCCTGGCCCGACCCTTGGATGATTATATCCTCCCAGTTTAATTTTAAAACTAGAGCATACTCCATTCAGATTTTTCTCACATGTTCCCATGCAATGTGTTGTACAGTTGGGTAGTGTATATAAACTTATACTTATCCTTGGACCTTTATGGTTGCTCAGTTTAGCTATATATCTGGATCATACATTTTGACATGTAATCAACGTGGTACCACTAACAGATATCCTTCTTAGTTGGTCTGTTTTTTTTTTTTTGTAGTGTGGGGTAGGAGTGGGGTTGTGGGTTACAAATGAAACACGCTTTACTTGCTTTTTCAGAATACATAAATTGCCTATTTGAGGACACATGGTTGGCTAAAGAATAACACTTAAATTGCCTGATAGTTCTTTAAATAATATGGTTCTGATACGAACAGTTTTCTCAGTAGAAATACTCCATATTTTCTAATGAGGACAATTTTCTTGTTGTCATATGACAAATAAGTAGAACTCTATTTGAACCCCAGAAATAAAACTAAGAAATTCCTTTTGATAGCCACGTGGGTTCTGAGGTTTGTATATTGCCTTTTTTTTACTATAATACTGCAATTGTCTGCAAATGGCCAAACTGAGTTCTGATATATTTCTGCTAGTAAACTGACTTTTTAGGATGAGTGCTCATTATTTCCTCTCATTTCAATAGTTGCCTTTTAGTTCTTCAATGAGTAGTAAGCCAGTGGTTTTATTCATTTTCGAGAAAGCAGGTACAAGATGGTGCTATAAACTATGATTAGATGTGGGCATACTTACATATAACTTGCTGATTCTACATGTGGTCTCTGCCATGTGTAGAGTGTAGACCTTCTAATTATTCTAATATTCAGACAAATGGACTATGAGTACTTCAATCACATTTGTCTCATGTCTGCCTCACTTTAGAACACTATAGGGCATTACTAGTCTGGTAAAGTATCTGTTAAGTGGACTTCCCTGTCAGAGTGGCATTTATTTGTTCATTGGCTTGTGTGTGCATGACGTGTGTTCAGCTGATCATACCTTTTTAGATTTGGCTAAGTTTTTCATTGTTAGAAAAAATGAAAATACTACTTTGCAATCTTGCAATACTTAATTCTGTATTCTGAATGAGGCATGCTTATAATTTTTGCCCGTTACATTTACTTGTTACAATCCACTACACATTACCATATCTGCTCGAATATTTCTGGTCCGTTACAAACATAGATGTGATGCATAAACAAATGGAAACATACATCATACTTTTGCATTTTCAGAATACATAAATTGCGTAGTTTATGAAGATATTGTTGCATAGTAAATGGCACTTAAATTGATTAAGAAAATGCAATCCACTACAACTTTACTGTTTTGTTACACATATTTCTTTTTATTACAGGAATAGTCACCTGTTTTGTTACACACATATTTCTTTTTTTTTACAGGAATAGTCACCTGTTTGTTTGTGTTAGGCTTCATCAATTTGAAGATCAGTGGCCTTCCCTTGGGATTTATCAATTGGACAACATTATTTTCATGTGCAGTCTGTGTTGCCTTCAAACCGTCCAAAATTTGTTAACCACTGTACTCTCCACCTTCTTGCTAGATGTTGGGCAAAATTAAGGCGGACAGAGCCATAGTCGGAGTGGAGCTGCGGCTAAGGCGGCGAGGCGATTTCCGCTAGTGAGCATCAACATCCATGGTCAAGGAAACAGATGACAACACGCAAAGGTGAGCAATCTGGTGTCACCTTTTTTCCGAGCAGCACCATATTAACACCTTCGTATTTTCTTAGGCAATTTAAGTATCATTTGTTAGGCATGAATGTGTCCCTGAATAGGCAATTTAGCCTTTCTTACTAGTAAAAAAGGCCATAAGACTAGGATGAATAGTCACGATTAGTTGGACGACTTGGAAGCCTATATACAACTCTGGACAACTAAGATGACTAATAGCGATTAGCCGTAATTAGTTGGCTGACTTGATAAAACGAGGGGTGGGGCTGCGAGTTGCAAATGAACATAGACACCATACTTGCTTTTTTAGAATACACAAATTGCCTATTTAGGAACACATGATTGCCTAATGAATGAGAATTAAATTGCCTAAGAAAGTACAATCTACTGTAGCATTATCAATGTCACTTTCTCATCACCGATAGAGGCTTCAGGAACAATAATGTGTTCTCAATTTTTTTATGCATAATTTTTTATTTAAATCCGGCAACAAATTTATGACACATGTTATGTTTTTTAACATGCAGGACGCAGGCCATATGTGAAGAAGAAAATGTGTGCTTTTCTAGGGACTAGATGCAAAAATAGTGTTATGCTCTAGAAACTGTAGATGCAAATATGTTCTTTTTTAGGTATTTTTTTCTCATCACATTGTCTTTTATTTGAGCTTAGACATGTAGTACATAAAGCATGTGTCTGAGCTTGATTTATCTTTCCCCATAAACTAACTATGGTCGGTATCTGAGCATGGGATGCGGAAGCCACAAATAGGGTGGGAAAATTTTCTTCCGCATGCAACCGAGCCGGTTGATTAGCATCATTGCCGAAAAAGGAAAAAAAAAATCTTACTTTACTATAAATGGTAAGGCCGTGCGGAAAGTCTATATTACGGCCAGCCGTGCGTTAGCTGCTTCCATAAATAAAAGCCTAGTACTATTTTTTGCTGGAGGAAACGAAGGAAAATGGAGCGAAGTACACAGTTCGTGCCCGGTAGCTGCGTCCGTTTCTTCTTGTCCGTGCCCCCTAGAACAACCCCAGTAATATTATCCGCCGCTTGATTCCAGCGTATCAGCCCTCTCCGCCAAAAGAATACCATGGAGATTAAAAGACACTCTATCTAGTGACGTCTGCCTGTTCATTTCGGTGTCTGTTCTTGGCGCCGGCCGACAAGCGGAATCTGGATCCAGTCCCCTGCTTCAACCCTTTCCTCTCCATCGATTCATTCCCACAAGGTACGTACCAGATTACTTCTGCTTTCTTCTGGTGCTCCTGCAATTCGATTTCCTTTTCCTTTTCCTTTTGAGATTCGTTGCCAAATTCTTTTGTTCTAGCTAGTTCCCCTCCTTGATTCTTACCCTAGAATCGGACCCCCAACAATCAAGCTACTGTTCTTACTGCCTCCCTCTAGAATGCCAGCGATGTATGCAATCCGCTTACCTCCTCTTCTTGTTGTAGGTAGGAGGCCAGGCGTTGGATGCGAGCATCGTACCGACCGACCCTCGATCGATATGGCGTTCGGCCACCCGCGGCTCGATGTCCGCCGTGCGCCGTACTCCTCCTACATCGCCTGCCCCACAAGGCCACAACCACCGTCGCCGTATTCGTCGCGCTTTGCCTGGCGGCTGTGTGGATGACATCGTCCATGCTCGTCACCCCTGCCGAGTTCTCTCCATCTCAGCCCAAAGTCCGTCCATTGCCGCGTCATGACTCCTCCCTGCCACCGGAAGCTTAACCCGTGCTGGTCAGGACGATGGCATCCGTGAAATGGAACGGGATGTGCCCGTTGATCCAATGCGGCCGAGGAGACCACCCATGACGATCCACCCCCTACAGAACAATTGCCTCCTGCAACAGACAGCATGGATGGTGGAAATCAGCAACAAGATCGAGCAAATCAGGCTGAGCTTTTCAATGAGACCACTACAGAGCATGGACCATGGAGAACCAAGGCTGCACAATCTAACAAGGACGCTAAGGAGCAAACCTCAATGTCCAGTAGTCCTGTGAGCTTTAGTTGGGTGTGCTATGCAACTTCGATGCTGGAGCAGATTATATTCCATGCCTTAAGACAGCATAGAAGCTATCAAGAAGCTTCGTTCCACCAAGCACTACAAACATAGCGAAAGGCATTGCCCCGAGAAACTTCCTACCTGCCTTGTCCTTCTACCAGAGGGCTACATGATCCAATAAGGTGTATTGGCTGTTCACGTGCCTTAATAATGATTATAAGATGTTATCTGCCAAGTCGATTTACTTACTCAAGGTTTTGTTACTACAGATATGGTACAATAATGTTCCCCATACTAAGCTGGTTGAATACAAGGGACACCAAAACCGGGTTAAGGTTTCTGGAGAGTATCTCACCTTCGCAGGAGGTGGTACTCAGTTTAAACATGGTGCGTTGCACTACATTGATTTTATTCAGGAGGTAATATGCTTGCCATTTGTATCAATTGTCAGTTGCTCGTGTGCACTATAATATTTTCTTACCTATTCATTATAAATATCCGCGAAGTTGATAAACATAATGCTCATGATTCATTGAGTAGGTGCCCTGCACTGCACTAATATTTTTGGACTGAGTTTATGCTTATGTAGTAGTTATGCTTGTTTACAAAATTGACTCACATTTTTAATGCTATACTACACAGGCAAAGAAGGACTAGCATGGGCAAAACAAAGTTGTGTAGTTTAATTTACTAGTTTTAGATGTTGGCTGCAGAGTAGCTAGCTTTGGAGGATATCTATTTGACAGAGATGTGATTACTATGTCATTTGCACCTAAAGATGAGCCTGAAGCTTAGGTTCAATTTGATCTTGAAAGAGGAATACCTGCTATATCAGCTGTTATGGGTACAAAAAAGCTCCCATTTCCCAGTAGGGTCTTTGATGTTGTTCATTGTGCACGATGTAGGGTACCATGATGGCATATTGAAGGTACTTTCTATCATGAGAAGCCTGTTCTAGAACAATACAGTCCCTTTCTGTAGCTGTTTTGTGACACCCTACCTGTTAGTTATTTGGCAGACGGTAAACTCTTGCTTGAACTGGGCAGACTTTTGCGTCCTGGTGGTTACTTTGTGTAGTCTGCTACACCCGTATACCAGAAGCTGCCTGAAGATGTTGAGATATGGCAAGGTATTATTGAGGGTTCATACTTTAATTTTCTTTTCTACTATTATTATAGTGAATTATGAATTTCATGCCTAAGAGTTATCTTTCTTTTGCCTTGTTCTAGCCATGTCTGCTCTAACAGTTCAATGTTCTGGAAAATGGTCAACAAAGCAAAGGATATGGTGAATAGAGTGGGTATAGCAATTTACAGAAAGCCAACAGGCAACAGCTTCTACGAAGCAAGATCTGAAACAAACCCTCCACTCTGTGGAGAGTATGATGACCCTGATGCTGCCTGGTAACTGTTCTCAACTCTATATGGATGGTTTGGGTATTGATTGGTGTTCTGTTAGAAATGCTATGGATATGAAAGCTGTATATGCAGGGTAAGGAAGTGGCACTTGCTTTATTTCTTCGGTCTAACTTTCTGAGCATGTGGAGTTCTTTCTCTGACCTCATTTTCCGGTTCCTCTTTTACTGGGATCCGTGTTAAAATTTATTTTCTTAACTACTACCTCCGTCCCTAATTAACTGTCACCATTGATGTTCGTGCCACAAGTTTGACTCGATTTGTAGCAAATACATACAACATTTGCATCTCCAAATAATTTTGTTAAAAAATTAGATTTAAAAATCTTTCCAATGATATTAATTATGTACGATGAATATTAATATTTTTTACTCCCTCCATCCCAAATTATAAGACATTCCAAGAATCTTGGAGAGTCAAAGTTTTTCAACTTTGACCAAATTTATATAATAAGATAATAATATTTATGATATCAACTAAGTGCAATTAGATTCTCCATTAGTTATATTTCCATAATATGTATATTTGATGGTATAAATCTTTATATTTTTCTTTATAATTTTGGTCAAAGTTGAAAAACTTTGACTCTCCAAGATTCTTGGAACGTCTTATAATTTGGAATAGAGGGAGTAATATATATTTAGTCAAAGATGTTTCTTGGGAAGCAATTCATGAAACATAAGATGATTGCCCAGAGCACTCATTTGTCACACCCACTTTCTTGTGTAGGTTCGCAGCAGCTTTACGTGATCTCAAGGTGTGGGTCATGAATGTGGTTCCAATTGATTCACCTGGCACACTTCCAAATATATATGAACGTGGGTTGTTTGGGCTCTACCATGACTGGTGTGAGTCATTTAGCACATATCCGAGAACTTACGATCTTCTTGACGCTAACCATCTGTTCTCCAAGGTTAAGAAGAGGTAAGTTTATGCTGCCCTTGGATATTCAGTTATTGTTAATGCTGCTTCGGCTACTAAATTGCTTGGGGCTGAAGTGTTCAATTAGATAGTGCACTTGCACTTGTGCATGCTATAGTCATGCGAGTTTGGTCCTCAACACTGATTATTGGCATGTTCTGTCTGATATGACAGGTGCGAACTATTACCTGTTATCGTGGAAGTGGATCGGGTGTTGAGGCCAGAAGGCCAACTAATTGGCAGAGACAACATTGAAACAATAAGCGAGGTGGAGATCATTGTGAAATCTCTCCACTGGGGGGTTTGCATGTCTTATTCTGAGGGTAAAGAAGGCTTGCTGTTTGTGTAAAAGACGACATGGCGACCAAATGAAACTGAAGCTAAGCTATGGAAGATTTACTGGGGAAATAGCAATGTATTATGTCGCTGTTTGCAAAGTTGTAAAGTTAAGGATGATGATAATGTTAGAAGGTCCTCTATTTTTGTGAGGGGTCTGTCATGTTGTAGAGCTCTTTTTTCGAGGGGGTGTTGCTGTTCCCCTTTTATTTATTTATGTTCCTAGATTTTTGTAGAGCTAGTGTAGCATACTGCATATAATAGGGTAATGGATTCTCCAGAGGCAGCATAAGTAAATTTCTATAGGATTCATCTGGTGGCTTTGGGATTCAGAATGAGCCTTTAGCCGGTGGGGTTTGAGTTGAAAAACAGTGAGAATTGTACTCCCTCCGTCCAACAAAACATGTAATTCTCGCTTATCGAGGAGTCAAACAATTTAAACTTTGATCGAAGTTATATAAAAAATACTGACATTCTTGATACAAAAATATACCATTAGATTAGTAATAGAATATATTTTCATAATAATTTTATTTAGTGATATAATAAATACTAATACTTTTTATTATAATCTTAGTCAAACTTGAATCAATTTAACCGGTACGGATCCCATAATTATTTGTTTTTATGGAAGGAGGTAGTACAACAGGAGCAGAGAATAAAGTGCATAGTATTCGTTTTTTTTTTTCCAAAAGATCGTGGTGTCTCCAATATTCATATTCACCTGTGGAAGGAATTTGCTATCTGATGATTCGGGATTTGGTTTCTGTCCTGTCTTTGTTCATCGGACCATCCGTTCGTAGACGCCGCCTTCACGGAACGGTAAAAAAAGCGAAGAGGAATTGAATTGCCGGGGTCAAAGGCTCAAGGCCCACCCCAATTCGGAACCCCATCGAAGCCATGCGTGCTGCCATGGCGGCGGCGGCGGCGGCGGCCCTCCGACCCACGGCCGCCACCCTCCGCTTCCTCTTCACCCCGCCTCACCAGCGCTGCCGCCTCTTGGTCGAGCATCTCTCCTTTGCTCGCCGACACCGCCAGTCCTCCACCGCCACGGCCCCAGCGCTGGAGGACTCCAGCCCCAGCAGTGGCGAAGGCAAGGCCGCCCGTCGCCGACGCGCCCGCGAATCCCCCGAGGGCCTCCTCCGCCACCAGCTCGACATGTGCTCCCGCAACGCCGACCTCACCACCGCGCTCCGCCTCTACGACGACGCCCTCTCCAGGGACACCCCCGTCCCGCTCTCCCTCCACCACTACAACTGCCTGCTCTACCTCTGCTCCAACGCCGCCGCTACCGATTCTGACACTGACAGCTCCGCTGCCGCTGCCGCTGCCCAGCGCGGCTTCGACATCTTCGCCAGGATGGAGGCCGACGGCGTCGAGCCCAACGAGGCAACCCTCACCAGCGTCGCGCGCCTCGCCGCCGCCACCCGCGACCCCGCCATGGCCTTCTCCGTCGTCCACCGCATGGCCGCTGCGGGCACCCCGCCGCGCCTCCGCACCTACGGCCCCGCCCTCTTCGCCTACTGCGATGCCAAAGACGCCGACGGCGCCAAGCAGGTCGAGGCCCACATGGACGCCTCCGGAGTCGTGCCCGAGGACCCCGAGCTCGCCGCGTTGCTCCGCGTCAATGCGGACGAGGGCAAGGCCGATGAGGTTTACAGGCTCCTGCACAGGACGCGCTCCCTCGTCAGGCAGGTCTGCGACACGACCGCCCAGGTCGTCGAGGCCTGGTTCCGGTCGGACGCAGCGTCCCAGGCGGGGGTGGACAGGTGGGATCCCAGCAAGGTCAAGGAGGGCGTCGTCAAGGGCGGCGGTGGCTGGCATGGCCAGGGATGGCTTGGCAAGGGGTCATGGAGCGTTGGCTGGACCGAGATGGACAAGGATGGGACATGCCAACGCTGTGGGGAGAAGCTTGTCTGCATAGACATTGATCCAACGGAGACTGACAACTTTGCAAATTCGCTCACCGAACTTGCTATCAAGCGTGAGGTCAAGGAAGATTTCCTCAGTTTCCAGGTCTATCTCCAATCCATCATCTTCTTTCACCCCATCCCATATACTACTCTTTTTTCATTCTATATAAGCTTGTCTTTCTGACCCAAGTACCTCCCTCATCTATGCAGAGCTGGCTACATCGCCATGGACCATTCGATGCTGTTATAGATGCTGCTAATGTAGGCCTTTACAATAGTAAAGCTTTCAGTTTTTCACAGGTAGGAGGCTTTTGTTCAGCCAACCAGTAAAGTTATGATCCAATACTTCTTTGACACAAAGGCAGGCAGATTGAGCTAATGATACCGAGTTTGGATTGCTCTCTCCTTGTAGGTTAACTCTGTTGTAAATGCTATACAGAGAGTAACTAAATCAAAGAAGTTGCCACTGATCATTTTGCATAGGAACCGTGTAAATGGTGGTCCTGCAAAAGCTCCATACAACCAGAAGATTCTGGAGAGTTGGAGAAATGCTGGAGCTCTGTATGCAACTCCTCCTGGTTCCAACGATGATTGGTGAGCCCCTTTTTCCTGCTTAACATACCAGCAAACTCATATATTTACCAAAAGGTTGTTGGGAGCGCACTCTGTTGAGGGAGTGATTTAGGACATGCTAATGTTTGCTTTCCCCATTTGAAGTATCGGTTGTATACATTGTTTCAGTGCATAATCGTTTTTTATATTTTCTATATATATCCACAAATCATCTCTTCCTGTCCTGCTGCAGGTACTGGTTATATGCAGCTGTCAGTTGCCGATCGTTGCTTGTTACAAATGATGAGATGCGAGACCACTTGTTTCAACTGCTTGGCACTAGTTTTTTTCCTAGGTGGAAAGAGAAGCATCAGGTATATCTCTTAAATTACACAGCCATGAAGTCTGCATTGTGAGCTGGTTGCTGCTCCACTTTAAGGAGTACAGAAGACTTGCTCATAAATCCAGACATTGCCGCCCTCATGCTGAGGTCCAAACCCTTTTGTCATTGTTTTATGAGCCTAAGAATTTCTCTGGACCTTGTGTTTTTTTTTCCATCTCAAAGTTTCAATGTGTATAACCTATGCAAATCTATGCAGGTCAGACTAACTTTCTCTGGGCGTGGCCCTACCCTTCACTTGCCGCCTCCCTATTCAATTGTTATTCAGGTGATGAAACTCAAATCTGTATAAAGTTTACATCCCTCTAAAGAAAGAATCATATGCCTTAAAGAAACTGAACAGCACAGTCGATGCTATCACCATTGTTGGGATGTAGGAATCTGAAGATGGAAGCTGGCATGTACCAACAACAACAGGTGATGATATTGAAAAGCCACGGCAGTGGATGTGCGCAAGTAGAAAATCTTCGAAGTAGATGGGATTTGATTTTAGCCCAGTATAATTGATACAGAATGGTGCCAGTCTTGGTGGGAAGAGTGGCGTGACAAATCCTGAAACCAGCAAAACTTAAGAACATCAACTTGTTGACCCGAATGAAAGCTGATTGAAGTAGCATGGGTGCTTATAGAAGTGATGAATAGTGAGCAGCCAGTCATGGGATATTTCATTTTTGTTGTAACAACGTGAGCTGTGTGTGATAACTTGCATTGGTGGGTGTTTACTGTTTATTGCTCGCCCTTGCCATTCTTGTTGTCATCGACTGCTATATGATTTCTCCTTAGTACACATACCTCTGGTGCCCAAATGGTTAGGTTACTGTGTTGGGTGTGTCTAGCTGACAGGTGACTGATGAGGAGCTTGCTTTTACATCAGTCACCTGTTTGGACTTTGAAGCGTTGTACCGTAAGTTCGTGACAACGTTTTCTGTAAACTGTTGTGCGTGTTTATTGGGCTTGAATCTGGTGCCCAAATGGTTAGGTTACTGTGTTGGGTGTGTCTAGCTGACAGGTGACTGATGAGGAGCTTGCTTTTACATCAGTCACCTGTTTGGACTTTGAAGCGTTGTACCGTAAGTTCGTGACAACGTTTTCTGTAAACTGTTGTGCGTGTTTATTGGGCTTGAATCTGTGGCTGTTGCGGCCCGTTAAGCTTCAAACACCATTATGGAGTTGGATGACGAGGCCGCCGCAATGCATTCGTGCTTTGGCTAGATGCTGTTGTTGTCCAATGTCTGACAATTTTTAGACAAAATAAGGAGTCTGACGAAATACCGTATTATCCCTTACTAATTTGGAGTGTGTGTAGGTGGGTGGGTGTAAGTCATTCTTGAAGAACTTTTATTAATAAACAAAGACATGACAAAAGAAGTGATATTTTGTACAATTTTTTTTGAATAAGACGAGTGATCAAATTTGATATAAAAAAATTAAATGTCTTATAATTTATGATAAATTAAGTACTTACGTAAAGATAGAGGAGTGACATGAAACACAAAAAACCTATAATACTTTATATTTTGGTATATTTTAAGGATGATTAGAACAATAGTTGCATCTAATCTAATATAGATAGAAACATTGTAATAAATAAACAACAAAAAAAAAGAGAGAAAATAACACCTCTCGATCCTTTGGTACTAGTGGATATTGGTCATGCCCATGTCCATTTTGAGCGTTGAGATCACTTCATGTTGTGGATATTGGTCATGCCCATGTCCATTTTGAGCGTTGAGATCACTTCATGTTGGCTGTGTCAAGATTCCCTCACTCGCGGCGATGGTTCTGCCTCTTTTTTTTTTGTCTTCTATAAGCTTTGTATTTAAATCTTTCTCTCTCTTTGTTTTTACTTTGTAATAAAATTTTTGTAGGGTTGCTTTGCTGCACCCCCTCCTGTTTTAGTTATTATTATGGTTCCCGTAATAAAATGGCAAGTGCTTATATCGTAGTTCCTGACCAGTTCCATTTCACTGCAGCACCAATAATAAGACGATATGCAACGGCTTACGCTAACCGAGCCTGTAACCCAGTTACCGTAAAAAAACGCCTGCAGCGAGGGACGGTAAAGTCTCTGCTACTCCCACTCGTCCGCCATATGCAGCGCAATAGCGTTCCTCCGCTACCCCCCGCGCTGGCCCCACCTAGAGCGTTCCCCGCAACGGTCCCCCGTCGAAATCTCTCCATCCGGAGTCGTGCGGCGTGCGCTCCACGCCCCCGCTCCGCACTGTCGTTGCTGCCACCCCGGCGTGCCCCCCGTCCCACCCATCCCCGGCGTCGCGCCCCCGCCCCGCTGCTCCCCGGCATTGGTCCCCCGCGCTGCCCCGTTGTTCCCTGGGGACCTACCCCCCGATTGGCGACCGTCGCCGTCAAGTTCGTTGGGCCGGAGCCGGCCGACGCCCGTCGTCCCTCGCTGCAGTCGTGCGTGAGGCGGAAGGCGCCGGTTGGGGCCGGATGTGTCGCCACTACGGCATCCCGAAGGTGGAAGGGTCGGGTGCGCGCGCATCGACCGCCAGCATCGACAGATCCAACCGCGACCTCATCTTCTTCGATTGACGGCGTCCGACCCCCGCTCTGGCGCCACCCCACCCGCCTGTCTCCGCCCCTGCCCGCGAGCCAGCGACGGACAGAACTCAGAGCGGAGGCCAAAGGGGCACAGGCAGCAGGCACAACGGAGCAGTGCATGCAGGGGTGGTAATGGATTATGACCCTTATGGTTCCTTCACAATCCAACTAAGTCCTTTCTGATTTTAGTTAAAAAATCATATAATATTATGACCCGATCCTTATTGAGTCCGATCCTTAAATTTGCTAGGCTAAATTTAAGAGCCCTTTACCACCACAAGTGCAGGGCCGACACATCCTCCGTGGGGCGGAGCAGGGCTGGCCGGCAGGTCCTCCATAGGCCGGGTGAAGAAAGGTCGGTCGGCCGCTGACGCTCAACCAGGGCCCGTGGCACGGCGGCCCGTTGTGGCACGACGTCGTGTCGGGCTGGCACGGCCCGATGGCCATATATATCTCGCTCCTTTGGTACTAGTGGATATTGGTCATGCCCATTTTGAATGTTGAGATCACTTCATGTTGGCTGTGTCAAGATTCCCTCGCTCGCGGCGATGGTTCTGCCTCTTATTTTTGTGAATAGCTGTTGATGCAACTCAAAGAAATGTCTTTTTTTTGTCTTCTATAAGGTTTGTATTTAAACTTTTTTCTCTCTTTGTTTTTACTTTGTAATAAAATTTCTGTTGGGTTGCTTTGCTACACCCCCTCCTGTTTTCCTTAAAAAAGTTATTATTACAGTTTCCGTAATAAAATGACAAGTGCTTAGTATATCGTAGTTCCTGACCAGTTCCATTTTACCACAACACCAATAATAATCGTCGGCGTCCGCGAGTGAGCATTGATCACCCTCACAATATAAAAAAAGAGCTGGCTTTATCTTGTTGCACTGCGCTTGCTCTTCTCTTTCCCTCCACCCTCCCTCCCTCCCTCCCTCCTCCACGTACAACAAGTGCGTCCAAACAAACTAATTTGTGATCCCCCCGGGATTGATGAATTGAAGTCCGTCCTATAGGGAAGAGAGAAGAAATGCCACGTCATATTTTCTTATTATATTATTTGGACGCCTCTAGTCTAGGAAAAAGGAAACTCCGATCCATATATTCCAAAAAAACCCCTCTGAGACGGTGCCGTTGTTATTATTATATACGCACGAAAAGTCCGAGTTGGGATCCATGGACGGTCGCGATCGAGTCCATGTCCCATCGCACGGCAACCCGGCCGTGTCCTAAGACTTCGCCTTCCGCTACCCGATCGCCGCGACCGCTATATATATCCACGCCCCAGCCTCGCGTGGCCGGGCAATCACTCCACAACTTGCCCTGCTTCGCCTTCAATTCATCAATCCGGGTGTGGGTGGGTGTGGGTTCAATTCATCAATCCGGGTGTGGGTGGGTGTGGGTGTAGATAGGTGTGACTGTGAGTGAGGGAAATAAGGAGTCTGAAGTCTGACAAAATACCGTATTAGCCTTTACTAATTTAGAGGTGGGTGGGTGGATGTAAGTCATTCTTAAAGAACTTTTATTAATAAACAAAGACACGATAAAAAAAGTAATATTTTGTATAAATTTTTAAATAAGACGAGTGGTTAAACTTGGTATAAAAAATCAAATGTCTTATAATTTAGAATAAATTAAGTAGTTACGTAGAGACAAAAGAGGGAGGACATGAAACACGGAAAACCTAGAATACTTTATATTTTGGTTATTTTAAGGGTGATTAGAACAATAGTTTGCATCTAATCTAATATAGATAGAAACATTGTAATAAGTAAACAACAAAAAGAAAAGAGAAAATAACACCTCTAGTACTAGTGGACCCCAACACCAATAATAATCGTCGGCGTCCGCGAGTGGACATTGGTCGCCCGGACACTGTAAAAAAGAGCTTGCTTTAGCTCTTATCTTGTTGCACTGCGTTCGCTCTTCTCTCTGCCTCCACCCTTCCTCCTCCACGTAAATCGGTCCAAACTCCAAAGCTAGCTATCCAAAACCCTCTCTGGTCTCTTCCCACCCTGGCGGCCACCCAAAACCCTCTCTGGTCTCTTCCTATCCTGGCAACCGTCGCCGCAGGAAGGGGGAAAACCTGCTAAAAAGGTCTCTCTTTTATCTTTCCCGGCCACACCGTGCCGCCTTCCTCTATTTCTTCACTGCACTGCACAGCAGGGTTCGGACTTCGGAGGTATGCAACCACGATACTGCGTCCCGCCTGCGAGATCTATCGAGCTAGATGAGACGATTATCTAATCTGACGTGTTTGTTTCAAACGGGGGAGGAGCGTGGGGCACGTCCGCCACCGGTAGAGAGGCACCGCCACACTACATCTACTACATTCGTCGTCGCCGCTACTCATCAGCATGTGTGTACTCGATTGATCATCCGAGATATATTTCCTCTACAAATTTGATTTGGTTTCATCCTCGTGCAAGAAAGGTGACACCTTTGCTGTTAAGTGATTTAAAAGTGGCCCTAATGAAAAAGTTTTGAATAGCAAAGTTGAAGGGAACGACATTATATACAACTTTTGTTTTGGTCATTCCTTCATTTGACATTGTCGTAGCACACACTATCCATATCTACTCCGATATTTCACAGAACTCACTTAAACCGTGTAAGAGATGTGCCCACTTATGAAGCATCTACGATGCCACTTTGTTGAAATTATTTCATTTTTTTTCTAGAGTTTAGGTGGTCAAGGCATGTGACCACATCAAATTTGAGGATTTTTTCGAAAAACTATTGAATTACTGATTTTTTTAAAAGTTCTAGGGGTTTTAAACCCTGATAGCTCGCGGCTGAAATTTGGGACACTTAATGACCTCTAATGAGAAAGTGTTGAGTACCAAAGTTGTAGGTAGCAACATTATGCACATCTTTTGTATAGGTCATCCCTTCATTTGACGCTTTTTTTATGGTCAAAGAGTTGGGTGAGTGGACATAGTCCGACAAACAGCTGCTCATACGATGCCTATGCCTGGACCGAGCGACATAGAAGAACGACTCTTTTTACCGGACAATATTTGAATAGTAGAAAGACTATTTTTTTGGGACGGAGAGAGTATGTTATAAAAAAACAACGGCAAGAAAAACTTTTTTTTTCCTAAAAACCAGTTTTTCTTTCCCCCTAAAACAACAAAATAAGACATTTTCTTTTCTAGAAAACAAGCAAATAAGACTTTTTCTTTTCCCAAAAATAAAAATAGACAAATAAGCTTTTCTTCCCCTGGAAACAACCAAATAAGACCTTTTCTTTTCCGAAAACAAAAAACGCCAAATAATACCTTTTTGAATGATCTGGCTGATGCCCTTGATTTAGAGCTCTGCTATTTACTCCTTACCATGGGTTCTAAAGTTTTCCAGAATTATGGAAAAAATATATATCATTTCCTCCTTTCTCATATTATTATACGTCATTTTAGTTTTCTAAAAACATAGTAGTCTATACAGTGCAATTATACTCCCTCCATACTTAAAAATAAAGTTAGTTTTAAACAAGGCTTGGATCAACCATTGAGGATATAAATCTGTTTAAATTTGTTGAAAAGTGAATGTAATAAACAGAGATTTGTGAACAACTGATATTCATTGATCTGTAAAGAGGATTATATACATATGAAGGGGTGTTGTGAAGGGACACAACAATTCACTGGATAGGCCTATTGCCGAAAGGACATATCCCTTCGGATTACTAACTGCTATGTCTAATCATCATCGTTAACTACTAATCCTAATCTGCTTGTACGGACGTCGTACTGACGAATGAGATCATCAACGAATGGGTGTCTGCTGTGAACAGACATCGTTTCGCAACAAAATTGTTGAGTTTAGGAATATGAAAACCATATGAATATATTTGTCTTCAAAAAATACTTTTATAAATAGATAAACAATGATCGGAACCTAAGCATACCATGATCACAATAAAGCATATCCGAGAGTTTACATGCGTACATGCGGAACATAATTCCGCATCTGAAGCAACGGCCACGGCTACCGACTCTCACAAGTTCCTTTTAGGATACTACTTACTGTCTTAAACAAAAGGAAAAAAACAAAGGGTACGACGAAACAAGCGACCAGGGCACGGAGACATTTCATTACCTTGCCATGCCCTCACAGAAACCACAAGCTCTCCATCCACTTCAACAGATGCTACACGACGCAACAGGCACATTATCATCCCCAGAATCAATAAGTAAGATAAGTTCCTCGCAACCTATACTGACTGTGTATGGGCTGCAATCTGGGCACGAAAACCATCTGGCCATGACCCACCACTAACTCGCGCACTGATTGTGGCCTCCGATCCAATGAGTAAATAATAATGCCAACAGCAAACCAAAGTGTGCTAAGCTTGCTGCTGTAACCTGTTTTACGCAGGCAAGAGTCAAGTGGGATCATGTCCAAGAATGGTACTGCTAATAGCTCAAGTCTCGATCCTCAGATTCAGTACAGCCCTTCACTTTCAAATCAACCTCCAAGGTCACAGGATCTGTCAGCAGAACAGCACGGGTAGGACCTGTCAATTTCAAAACTAAGGGGGTGCTAAGTTTAGTCCTTGCCACGTCAAATGCTCATATGCTAATTAGGACTAAACATGAGCTAATTATAAAACTAATGACATAGATGGAAGCTAATTCGCAAGACGAATCTATTAAGCCTAACTAATCCATCATTAGCACATGTTTCCTGTAGCACCGCATTGCCAAATCATGGACTAGTTAGGCTTAATAGATTTGTCTTCACAAATTAGCCTCCATTATTTGTGCAAAATTAGTCTATGTTTAATGGGAACGTATGCTATGCAAAATAGATTTATGTGCAAACTATGCAAACTCTAATCAAGACCACGAGAACCTAATCTGATGACTGGTAATTTTAGCACTCAAATCCCTCCACTTATGAGGGTGTTTTGCAACAGCCGGATAGGATGAGTGGAGGAGTTTGAGTGCTAAAATTACTAGCCATCGGATTAGATTTTATATGGTCTTGATTAGAGTTTGCATAGTTTGCACAAGAGTCTAGTTTGCATAGCATACGTTCTAATTGGGAGCATATGCTATGCAAACCAGCTAGTTATGCAAACTATAATTAAGTCCACACGAATCTAATCTGATGGCTGCAGATGAAGGAGGATCATTTAAGCACTTAAACCCTTCCACCACATCTATCTAATCTATTTTTTTTTCAAAACAGTCCCAGCAGCCGATCGTCTCTCCGTTACGATCGATCGTAACCTCCCGTCGCCGTACCTTCTCCCGGCGCCGCCCGAGATCGACGCCGTGGCCACCGTCAGCCGCTGGGAGAACGCAGGACGCTGGGAGAACGCCGCGCACCAGGGAGAACGACGAGGCGCAGCGGTGGTTGGGCGGCTGACGGTGGCCACGGCGTCGATATATCTCGGGCGGCGCCGGGAGAAGCCTGTGCCGAAGGTTATATAATAATAAAATAAAAGACCGAAAGGAAAGTATTTTTTCCGTGTCCAATACTACTTTCTCGGTCCAATTCTAATGCAATCCGCGTCACTCCCAATCGCAGATAACCAATCTATATTTTTCATTTTTTATTAATTTCTTATACAAGTAAATATATTCATGCGTTACAATGGATAAAATTATCTAATATAGGATAAATCATAATCTTGTTATTACCTTTTCCTTTAATCATAAAACATAAAGAGAATATACTCATAACGTTATCATAACTTAAATTTTATTGTATCCATGTATTGGTAGAGTTAGATATCGAGTTCGGTAATTTGTTTTGAAGGATACATAAAATGTATGGAACCAATTTTTCTTCGGTTATTTCGATTATTCGTATCAGGAACCACATAATTCATTTCCGGATCTTTCAGTTTCGTTTAATTATGCCCAGACCCACAAACTAGTATGAACATGTTTTGTCTTAGGGGGTCACATCAGATTTTATGGTCTAAATTTAGTCTTTTAAAAATAAAGTAATTAAAAAATTAATTTATCAGTCGAAAGCTAATTCACGAGACGAATCTAATTAGTTCATGATTCTGACAATATAGTGTTACAATAAACATTTGCTAATGATGAATTAATTTACCTGAATATATTTATCTTGTTAATTAGTATATGGCGGTGTAGATAGTTTTATAATTATTTATTTTTAATAGACTAAATTAATACCGAAACATCGGACGTGACAGACTTTTTTTACCAGAAAATGAACACCCATTTAGAGTTAGACATCCACACGATGATTACATCATCAATTCCATTTCGTTTTGCATCAGACTCTTGTAACACCTTAGTTTTAATTTTTTGCAATTTACTAAAATTTATTATAATTTAAAATAGATTATGGTCAAATGATTAGTGGAGGAAAATAAAATTTTATTAATTAAATATTTTTTTCTTGTTGCATTCATGCCGCTTGCATGATTGTTATTGGGTAAAAAAGAATTATTTAAATTTGAATTAGGAGCGAAAAGATTTTTGCTCTATTTAGAAAACAAATGGAATATTTACAAAGTGCTGCGAAAAGCAAACTCGAATTTTTACAAAAACCCAGAAATATTTGAATAGGTTTTACATAATTTATTTGGTTTAAATCTGATTTTAATTTGAATTCCAAAGGGTTTTACAAGAAAAGGCAAAAGGGAAAAGGGACTCCCTCTCTTAACCCTCCCCCTCACGCTGTCGGCCCGGCCTGCTTCGTCGGCCCAGTTCGCTCTCCTCTCCGCCTACAACCTTCAGTCAGAAGATGGGCACGATTGCCGTTGCGATTTCAAACCTTGTGCGCTCCAATTTTAGAGTAGATAGGTAGCAGTTTCCCGCAGGTAGGCCATGCCCATGCTTGCAATCGACACTTTTTACCTACATGATCACTAACTGTACTGAAACAAAATTTGCTGATTGACTCTTTATTCGCGACCGTCTAGGGGTAGCATCAATTGAATAAAAGTTGGTCCAACATCGGTTGAGGTGGTTTGGTCATGTCTAAAGGAGACCTTCAGAGGCACCAGTGCATTGTGCAGTTTTAGATCAAGATTTTAATGTGGGGAGAGGTAAAGGAAGACCGAAATTGACGTGGGGGAGACAATAAAGAGAGATCTACAAAATTGAGATATACCTAGAGATCTATGTTTGGATAGGAATGCATAGAGAGCAGCCATTGACGTGGCTGAACCGTGACTAGGGCCTCTTGTTGGGTTCCAACTCTAGCCTACCCCAACTTGTTTGGGACTAAGAGACTTGTTGTTGTTGTTGTTGTGTTGTTGTACAGTACAGCCTGCAGAGATTGACAACGGGTAGTGTAAGCAAAGCACGATTGCTTTGGTTTCGATTGGTTGCTCCCTGTACGGCACAACAAGAAACGAAAGCAGAGCAAGGAAAGGAGGAAAGAAGAGAAGGCCGCAAGCTCTGCTCTGCTCGTTGAGTGGTTGTTGCATTGCATTGCCTAGCTTGTCAATCTCAACAGTTTCAGTTGGTGCCGGGCCAGTGCCACTGCCACCACACCATATTAGCATAGCATGGGCACCTGCGCGAGCAAATGTTTCCCTTGTCATGCTATTCCCTGCAGCAAATCCAATTCCACCGCCGGCGCGGCTTCTCCTGCCGTGCACCCGCACCCATTGATGCCAGGGGAAGCAGGAGCGGCTTGCGCTTCTCCCACCTCCTCCTCGCTGTCGCTGGTGGCGTCGACTTCTTCGTCGTTATCGTCGGCGGCTTCATCCTCCATCCAGTCCCAGTCCCACTTGTGGCGGCCGCGTGAGCTGGTCCTCCTCCCCACCGCCAGCAGCAGCAGCATGTCGTCTCGGAAGTGGGACGTTGTGGTGCTGGACCCCAACAAGTCCAAGTCGTCCGACTCCGACCGTTGCAGTTGCAAGCCCATCAACCGTGACAGCGGCAGGCTTGCAACGCCCACGCCCAAGCGCGCGCGGTCGGCATCCTCCTTGGCCTTGTCCGCCAGCCCGGAACCGCCACCGGGCTCCTACAAGAAGCGGAGGCAGAACACCGGCAAGCGGAGCACGACGGCAACACAGCGGGAGATCGTCGCGCTCGCGCAGGCCAGGAACAAGGACAAGGACAACAACCACAAGAAGAAGAAGAAGAAGAAGACTGAGGTGAGACAGAGCCTGAGGAGGAGATTGGACTTGGACGACGACCTCACCAATCCCATCATCTCCATGGATTGCTTCATCTTCCTCTAATGACTGCTCCTCATTTCCATGCCAGTGCTTTTATTTGATTTTCTTCTAGTTCCAGTATCAGAGTCTGCCTGCCTCTTACTGTAATCGATGATGCTTGCCTTGTTTGGGGATTATATTATCTTATTATATTATATACTATTACTATACTAACCAGCGGAGGCACTGTGTGCTATTGCCTCTAGCCGTCGATACTCACCCAGAAAGACAAGAGAGACACACCATCCATTTGACGGAGAGAGGCAATATGGCTTACACGATACGATAGGAGAAAGTTGGTTGCCGTGCTACATTACATACATCTACGTGCAAGCAACTAATCGATACAGCACATGTGCAGCCAGCTAGATAGCTAAGATTCTACCGAGTTTCTTCATGCTTGTATGCACATACAGACTAGGAATCCACTACTGATTAAAGGTTCAGCAGAGGGCGTTCCGATTAGAAACATAATCCTGCGTTTGCGTAAATGGTAAGCCCAACCCAGAGATGCAGCAAAGAGCAGACTTGATTGGTGCCATTTCTTCCTGGTTTGGTTTATGTTCAATTGCTACAAAAATAAGGCCAGACAGCATTTTGAGTCATACCAAAATATAAACCTGTCTAGCAACGTGATGCATACCCTTGCTAGTCACAACCCAGTGACTAAAGCTACTAGTAGTTTCTACCAACAACTTCAAAACACTTTTCCCCACAGCCTAAACGGGCACTGTTATGCTCTTCATATCTGTAATCAGATCATCCAAGGAAATCACTTCAGTGGCCTCCTCCTTCTGCCCCTTCTCAGCAGAAGTCAGCTTCTCATCCAGATCGCTTATCTGCCTCCTTATCTTCTCACCACCATCTGGTAGCTTCGACACCAGCGCCTAGATTCAATTCAACAATTGATTTACACTATACATATAAGGTTGGTCAATCTGAATACAAGATTCACGTCAGAGGATGAGTTACAGCGTTGGAGAGGGTCTGTGAAAGCCGGTTGATTCTCGCCTTTATCTCTTCAGGGCTCTCTGCGCTTCTGTTGCTTGGAGAGTACTTTCGAACAGTGAAACTTTCATCTTTTGGCTTCAACGCAAAAGCTGCCCTGCACAAAATAGAAACACAAAGCTTAAACAGACCTACCTATGCAGCAAGTACAATCAGCAGGGAGAACATGGCCATCCTTACCCGCTGGCGACATAGTCAGATGAGGATCCCTTGTAATAGTGCTGGGGCATCATGGGCATGCCCTGAGGTTTGCTGCATGTAAAAGCAGTGTAATTGAGGCATTCGAGTTTGTATATACAATCATAAATATTGCAGTACGACAAACATCAATACAAGGTAAGGAAACTGGAGACAAGCTCAAAACTGTGGTATACTTCAGAAATCTATGAATAGCTATAGTATTAAAAGCAGTAACACTAACCTATCCAGTGCATCATTCTCACTCAGTGCGGGCAGGGTTGCAGTTTTAGAGAATAGGAGGCTGTGATGACTCACACCGGCTATTCCTTGTTGCTCCAAAAACTGTATATGCTTCCTCAAGGACTCGTCCCTGTAAGATGCATAACAAACCGAGCAGGTTTCAGTGAATTAGTGCACAATGATCAAGCAGGAAATTCATCTGGAAACAAAAGCTGCATGTTTCTAGGGTTGTCTTCTGCAAATAAAGAATGCTTTGTGCATATCAAAATACCTACAAAATTCCCAGAGTATCAACAATTTGCGGTGTGCCGGTTCTACCTATTTGTCCCGGCAGTAACATTACAAATTTATGTAATAATGTAAATTTAATTGCTATTGTAACCATCAATTATCTACAACATGACACATAAGACTGTGCCATCAAGATCAGATTAATTGTGCTGCAACTAAAAGAAGTTCAATGAAAGCAGATCTCTTACGTAACAACTTGTTGACCATGCTCTTCTTGCAACTGCTTCTGCGTGAGGGAAACATCAAACCCTTGTTTTGGCAAACTAAACAGCTCTTGAATCTCCTGAGGGCACAAATAGGATACCCATAAGTATCTAATAGGAAATTAAACAAACAATGACAGGAAATTGGATCAGAACAAGTACACTCTTGCTGAAGTAACGTGTTTGCTCTTTTTGCTCCGTAGCTGTCCTGAACAGAGCCCCCTTCAAAACCTGAGTAAAAGATAATATCTCACTATTCAGTCTAGCTTTCTTCACATATTTATTTTAAAAAATAGTGATTTACTGAGATGGAAGCACAAACCAAAACAAGGCTCTAGAAATCCATGAAAGAAAAAGAGTTGGGTGTGCATGGCACGGTAAAAGGGATATCCAAGTAACACATTACATACCCATTTACAACAACAAAAAAACATTAGCTGAATTTACAGCTACAAATCAAATTTTAGTAGTATGGTCTATTCTGTTATAGAGAGAAACAGAAAGATGTAACTAAAAATTTCACCATATAAAACCATGTATAGAAAGGTCATACTCCTAGTAATTGCATCAGCCAGAAGGTAAGAAGTGATGTGAACCTGTAATTTGTATATCTTTTCTTCAATGGTCGCAGATGTCATCAAGCGGTATACAATCACATTTTTTGTCTGTCCAATTCGGTAAGCACGATCAACACTTTGATTGTCTGTACTGTAAATAGAAAAACAAGTGTTTAAGATTGAAAACTTGTAGTGTTAAACACTCATTAAAGAAAACTTCAATCGATAGACATACAGTTAGGTATCATTGTTCAGATACCTAGGGTTCCAGGCAGGATCAACTACTATGACGCGAGCTGCCTTGGTGAGTGTAAGTCCAAGTCCACCAACTTGTGTGGTTAGCAGAAAAATTGGAGCTCCATGACCCTCTTGGAAGTCCTGAAGGATGCAAGTATGTGTAAGCAACAAAAAAGATATAGACAGCTCTATGACGTAGGTTGAAAAAAGGGAACGCGAAAAGAACCTTCACAATCCTTTCCCGCTCAGAGACCTTGGTGGTGCCATCAATGCGCAAAAACTCATAGCCCTCTAATATTATGGCTTCCTGTTACAATAAACCAACAATTGAAATTGATGAGCTAATAGGACAAAGAAAATGTCAATGAAGAACATTCTGGTACCAAGAGGCCAAAAGCATCACCTGGACACTTTATGCTAGCAGTAGATTGCATGTAAAAAAGGCTACTGGCAAGCTAATGCTCACATTATCAGACCAATTGCTTTGAAGTTCTCTCAAAGAAGTGTATATCAAGTACTACTAGAGAAAAATGAACTCTAGATTGATGTGGTAGTGATTACCATGACGCTATGAAAGTTTAAAAGGCAACCAAACTTTTACTAAAAGAACAGGATGTGATGTAACACTTCAGCTTGCAATCTTGCATAAATGTGACAGTAATGAGTCCATGTATTTTAGTTTTCACCAAAATTTTACTAAAGATGACTGACCATAAATGTTCTCCAGTTATGGAGCTTACCATGCACATTGAGATTCAAGAATAACAAATGGCCCAAATAAATTAATGGTTCTAAACTGCAATGTATCGATATATCAAATTAGAAGAAATGAGTCTAAAAGTCGCAAGGTGCAGGATGTGCTAAGGTAGTGTGAGTGCAAAGCGGAAAAGAAGTAAAGTAGCAACAATGTACCTGAATAAGGTTTAGCATTTTACGAGTCTGTGAAAATATTAGAACGTGATGCCCCTCTCCAACAAGGTTCCGCTGCAACATCAGGTGTTAATTATTTTTGAGCAAGTAAAAATGCATAGGTAACAACCAAAATGGGCATGCATCTAATAATACTTACCAACAAGGACATGATGAATGATAGCTTGCATGAGACATCCTGACCAACTTGCAGTGCATCATCATCATGAGCCATATCTGCAATGTTCATGGCCATTTTTTCTACCATTCCAATGTCTTGATCATTCAACATTTCATCCATTCCTTCCAAGACACCCTCAGCACCTTTCTTAGTCAATAGCAGTGGATGATCACATATTTTCTTCAATATCTGTTGGAGAGAATAAAGTAAAACAGTGTCGCGAACATAATCTCATCAATAAACATGCCAAGCTTTTCTATAAGGCCAAGCAACACCGCAGCCCCAAAGGCAAAGGAAGCTCAATAACATCATTATGAAGAAAAGGCTTTGAAGATTATTCTTACTGTGATTGCAGCCAACGGTGATGCCTTTGGCTGCAACGCTAAATGAACCAACTCACTTTTTAGAAAAGCTTCATATAGTTTCCTCTGCATCCAGAGAAAGGTCACCGGAAAAAATAATCATTAATCAATACCTCAAGCAACTTTTCATAACAATGACACCAAATTCAAACCTGGCATGATGTTAACTTCAGCCAGACGATCAGCTCATTCTTCTTGGCTAACGTTTTTTCTTCTGATGCACCAGTATCAAAGACAACTTCACTTTTCATGCGTCGCAAAAAGTATGGCTTGATTCGCTCTCTTAGTTCCTATGAAATATAGTTCAAAACCAACAAAATAAAACAATGTCATATTATCTCAAGTAAAGAGTGCCATATTTAGGAGTTAATAATGTGGACTGGTGAGCACACAAACAGGCAGCAAACTATATAGGCTTAATTTATCATGTTCACCCTCTTAGTGTTTCAACTGAAAGTAGATATGACTAATCTTAAGTCTGAATGCAGCACATATGCATTGCTCTCAAGGGTCAATCAAAGATGAATGTACTACCAAGCTGGTATATGAATGAAGCACTCAAATTACAATTGTTGATATATAACTGTGTTAGTTGGTATATGAATGAGTCACTCAAATTACAATTTAACTGTGTTACTTTATTAAAAGACTAATAATGAAGTTGTGTTCGGGCCTTCAGATATCTGTACAATACTGAAATATACCAAACCCCAAGCTTTTACAGTATAAAACACCAACATAGTTGAACACCTTGTTCAAATCCATAAAATCCAAAACAGTGAGCAAACAAGTTCATTTGTCCAACCACAATACCAGGGAAGACAGAGCCATACACCGCCCATATAATGGTAGATTAGAAACAAAAAAAAAAACAAGTTCAGGAAATAAGTTATAACCTTTGCTACATTTGAGCCCACGTGCTTCTCTCTAGCAGTAGCATTTTTGTCATTTCCTCGAAGGATAGCCGTTTCATACCTTATTTTGAACCTGTAACAATATAGAGAAATAGATGGCATTAGATAGTGCAATCAAGCAACTTTGGGAGTGCAGAAAAAATAGAGTAATAGACTGTATGGTATTACTGTTGTTTATCACCCAAGACATCTGGGCAACAGAAATTGAACAGAGTCCACATTTCCTGCAATGATAATAAGGTTTACTTGCGAAACATGTAGTATAGCACATAAAATACAAAGTTGCAGGAATTGAGGAAGGGGATAATGGATACCTTTAAATTATTTTGAATAGGTGTCCCACTGATCACAATGCGATGGGCACAAGGTATTTCATACAAGCTTTGGGCCCTTTGTGTCTTATTATTTTTTATTAGATGCCCCTCATCAAGAATTACGTAATTCCACAATGTTCCTTCCTCATCATCATCATTGTTATAGGAGTTGCCTCTTATCAGCTTGTAGTTGTTCCGGACAATGTCATAGGTGGTTAGGAGGATACCACCCTCCTGTAAAAAAAATGGAGTTAAACATTTGCCAGGACAAAATGCAACATTTTGGAAGGGATTCATGAATTTACTTTAAATTGTTCAAACTTTCAAGTGCTACACAATGCCAGGTTAAAATAAGCTAGATCAAGAATAATCCTGCGGAAGATACCTTTGTGGTACAAGAATTTACCTTGAAGGCATATTGGAGTTCATAATTGCGAATATTTGTGCTGGGGCCAGAGTAGCTGTCAAAAATAGAAAGGAAAACATGATTAGCACCAACTTACAGGACTGGATCCTATGGAATTGATAAAAGATATAGTGTGCTATACTCTCTAATCTTCTCTTTAAGGCCAACAATTGAAAGCTCCTTTGTCCAATGAGCCAAAAGTGTCTTTGGAGCAACAATGAGCACCCTCTTGACTAGACGGGAATGAAACAATCCAGCCAGAAATGCAGCAACCTGCTCGGAAAAAAGGTTGCACGATTCCATTAGTGGATTTCTTAGCTAAATGAACTGGTGGTAAAGGAGGTGAAATTGTGAACAGATGAATAATATGAAGCTAACAGGGCAATGACTAGCTTATACAGTAACAAGCCAACAAAAGAGGTCTACGCTTCTGTCCGAAAATAAAAACTGATTTCAGCTTCATAAATAAATACAGGAAAAAAAAAATAGTACAGAACAATGTGGGTGTGCATATAGCAGAGTAGCGTCAGTAGTAACACTAAAACCTCTCTAAGACTTAATGCAATCTGGAAAAGCTCAAGAAAAGGGCAAGATGAGCATGGCAAACCTGCATCGTCTTGCCAAGGCCCATGTCATCCCCTAGGATTCCTCCTGTTCCCCTGCAGTGCAGAACCCAGAGCCATCGGAGGCCCTCACGCTGGTGGTTGAAAAGCATCTTGAATATCTTTCCTGGGAGCTTGTATGGATTGGATGTTGCAGCAGTTCCAGTTGGATCCATCTTGAAGTCCTCTGTCTTCTCCCATCCAACATCCTCAGCATTGTTGTCCAGAGCTCCAAGGTTCTCCTTCTCCTGACCCAGCTCATCATCACTGACATCATTGTTCCTGAATGTTGGGGTCTTGGGTGGTCTCCTTGTGAATGCCTTGCTTCTTACCTGCTTAACAGCATAAGCTGTTCCTATTCCTCGGTCCTCCCCACAGTTGTCATAATCAGAATCAGAATAGGAATCAACAAAGGATGAGGCCTTTGATACCCTATTTAGCCTCCGAGCATCCTTGGTGGTCCCTTCGTTCTTCCCCTTGCCACGGACGTCATCACAGGCATAATGGGTACAGGCTGAGGAGACTGAAGTAGTTTCAATCTTGACCTCAGGGCGTCTGGTGGGGGCCATAGATTCATCAGAACTAGAAATTTGAAGGGGCGAGGAGGCGCCGGGATGGGCATCCCCATCATCTGCGCTCTGGTCATCTAGGTCGTCCACGGTGATGGCACACGGCAGAGGGGCGAGATGCTGTGTCCTGGGCATCGCGGTGGGGCTGGGCTTCTTGACGGATAGAGAATCGAATCGGGTGGTGAGGTCGTCTAGAATGTCGAATATGCTTTCGCCGTCGTCCTGGTTGTCCCCCTCCACCTCCCCTTCATCCACTCGCTGAGTGGCGGTGGCGGTGGTGGCGAGCTTGCATAGGCGGCGGCGGCCGGCGAGCTTGACCTTCCCGACTTGTTCTTCGGCCGCGGCTTCTGCGAAGGGAGGAAATGGAATAATTAAGTAGATTGAAGGGCGAGGAAAAACAACGGAGCGAGAGGAGACGACCGTACAGTACCTGGGGGCGGATTGGGGCTAGGGTTAGGGTTTTGGGCGGGGCGCTGCAGGCTGCGGGTGAAGCGGAGGAGGTGGTCGTTGAGGCCGTTGGGCGTGGGGGCGGCGGCAGGGAGATGGCGATCCTTACCGACGGCGGTGACGGGTTCGTCGATGTCGTCATCGTCGAGATCGACGCAGAGGTCGAAGGGCGGGGGAGACGCCATCCAGCCGCGGAGACGCCCAAGGGACGAGGGGACGGAACCGAATCGAGGGCGCGGTGGGGGCCGAGGGGGGGGTGGGTGCTCTTCCTCCTCAGTTCACACCTCTCGCTTGTGGTTGTGGAGTACTCCTAGAGGAAGGAGAAGCAGCAGCGAGCGTGTGTGTGTTTATGAAGAAGGAAGGAAGGGCCGAAGGGGAATGGATGGGATTGTGGCGGCGAGCGGCCGCGGCCGCGGCCGTTTCGAATTTCGAATTCCAACGGGACGGAAAGGATTCGCAATTTTTATTTTTTTTTTTGAACTTAGGATTCGCAAACTTAACGGAACCAACCACATTTGTGTTTGTTGTGAGTAAAATGTAACGATGGTCAACGGAACGGAACGGGGTTGGGGTTGCTTCCGTGAACTCCTGACAGGAACAAAATCGAAATGACCGTGTTTTTTTTGTGTGTTTTTATTTACTACCTCTACTGCGGGTGAAAGTGCAAAATCACGAATAGAGTGGAGTTGTGGAGTTCAGTACACTTTGGCATAGGAGTATTTTATTTGACACGGTATTTGACATAGGAGTATTTCATCATATTATATATCTTTTATTTCATCACATTACATATCTTTTACTATCGAATTTCCTAAGAAATTTAAATATTTGTCATCGTTACCTAAAGCACTTACCCAATTGTGGATTTAAATTTTGTAATTACGCATTTGCCACATGAACAGTATGTATCAAACAAGCCCTTTATAGGTCGTTTGTATCGTCATGTAGGGCTTGTTTAGATGCACCAATTTTGCAAAAAAAAATACTGTAGCGTTTTCGTTGTTATTTGACAAACTTTGTCCAAATATGGACTGCGTAGACTTTGTCTGAGAGCAAGGATACATCAAATCTTTATCCTTGTTCAATTTCCAAAAAAAATCAAGATTTTTCTCGTCACATCAAATCTTTAGACGCATGTATTAAGCATTAAATGTAGTTAAAAAATAACTAATTGTACTTTAAGCCTATAAATATCGAGATGAATCTTTTAAATCTAGTTAGTTTATGTTTAGATAATGTTTATCAAATAATAATGAAAGTGTTACAATATCACTGTATAAATTTTTTTTGTCAAATCAGTGGTGAAGAATCAGTTTTATACCTCATGCATCATCGCAGGAGGCATGGTGCAGGTAGCTGGCAGTGGTTGATCAGAAGTCCAGAATGCCCGTGCCACACGCAACGAGCACTCTGTTGCTATTCTCGTTCCTGGATTTGCATCTATTAACGCATCATCCAAACCAACGTACGGAGTATGTTCCAATTCAAGCGCTCAAGCCATATGCTAAGATTCTATTCTGGACACAAAGAATTAGCAGGAAAGTAATTTTGAATGTGATGAATTTCTTAATTTATGAAAAAATGACACATTTATCTACACGAAGTTATTTATATTGAGTGTGGGTTCAGTAGTCAAATGACGGTTATAAAACATGGTAGGACTTTCACATTTGTGTTTATTATTTGTGTTTGTCCTTAGCATCATACTGTATTCCATTTAGTTTGAATGAATATAATAGTACATAATTGAAGACAACAATAATTGGCATATCTCTAATAAAACACATATTTTTAGTAAGTACAGTATTGGTTACTGTCTAGCAAAGAAATACTTCTTGTTTAATCTGAAGAGGTTTTTTTTTGAAAGAAATATAGTAATATAACAATGTCATAGGTGGCTAGGAGGATACCATCAGCTGTGTTTTGCGAGTGCCACAGTTGATCCAACTTATTTTCTTTGGTGCATTTAAGCTTTCACTGTCATGGAACTCATGGTTGGGAAGACTAGTTTCTAAGGATAATTAACTGTGTTTAATTTTTCTTGGAAACTGTCCATAGAAACCATGGGTTCCCAATGCACAGTTTTTAGAGTAGTTTCCAAGAATAATAAATTGCATTATAGACTCAATTTTTCCAATGCATAGTTTGATTAGCAGTTTCTACAACAAAAAAAAGTTAATGAACCGTGCAAGTTTTTTTAAAAAAGAGCATGATCAGTCGTGGCAAGGATACATGTAGCACTCACGTGGCCACAAATTAATACTCCAGTTCGCGACAAGATCAAATCGGATGTCCATCCTGTACTTTGACGATGATAGCCTGTTTTCTTTCACACACGGTGCCACAACACAATTTCGCTCGTACTTACCTTCCTATTCGTCTTCATCGGCGTCGGAGCCGCTATGACGGATGGCATGCAGGTAGCTACAATCGCATACGTGCGTGCATTCTATGGATGGTTAGATCGATCTCTCTCGTTATTTTCTCCCTACATGTGAATCTTGGCATGTGAGCTCGGCATTTCGCGACATTGACGATCGTGGCCGCCGCCCGCCGCTCATACTCACCGACACGAGGGAACGCGCTTCGTCCAGGCTATGACCGATGTGGTGTTTGATGGCGGAGGGACGTGCGCGGTAGCACGGCCGGAGCACGAGATCACACGGAGAAGGATAGAAACGACCGGTTTCTCCCCAACGCAACTTCGCTCATTTCCTCACGCATCGGCCGACGCGAAGACTTCATTTCTTCCTCAAGAAACAATTTCTCTATTTTTTTCTTCTCTCTCCATAATAAATCTACTGCCACATCAGCAATTTGCTTAGTTGGCAAGGTAATTAAGGAAGATAGAAACCACCATAAATACACCATTAGGACTGCCCAAGAGCATCTCCAATAGTTTGGTAAGGGCAGTTCCAATGCTAGAAACCACGTGTATACGTAGACACTACGTATAGTTTCTATAGAATTATTTTTTGTCCAATGAAATATCTTCTCTCTCCATTCTCAACCAATCATATCTCTTTGTATCTTGGTTTTCGTGTAGACATGATTTCTTGTCTAAAAAATCATTTCCTTATCTCTCCTCTTTAATTAGAGTGACACATCATCTTTTTTCTTAAGTGACACTATAATTAATGAAGATAGAAACCACATGGTTTTATGGTTGGGAGTGCCCTAAATGCACTTGTTATTCTTAATATTTTGGCAAAACAAGAAAATTGTTGCTCCAACAGTTTGCCAATTCACTTGCCAATTTTTTTCCAACTTGCTATCCAAGGCCTCGTCACGCGCAGATATGCGCGCGGTGTATGACTTGCTATCGCCAATCCGGCCTTTTCCCCGCACGCTCCTGGAAAGTTCACGACACTCTGCCTCCTCCTCCTGATCATTAAAATCTTCGCGTGGAGTCCAACCGATCGAAGCCTGATTATCGCGTTGAGTCGACTCGTGTCGGCCCTGGAAGTCGCCAAGACATCCGCCTCCTCACGCGATAGCCCGGTCGTCCTCCACCCGGCGATCTGTCGCCCTCGCGCCAGCCTTCGTTCGTCGTCAACCCGGCGAACAGTTGAGGTATGTTCTTCGTCCCCTTTAATTCTCAATCGGTGTCCATGCCTCGATCTGTCTAGGGTTCGTCTGTTGAAGTAGTGTAGTAGATGAGTATGTGTTCCTAACGACATTGTGGTAGATAGATGGATTATTGTTGGCTAAATTCAAGGTATAGTGTTTGTTTCAGAAATCTATCCATGGATGAAATTGTTGAGCTTGTTTCAGAAACCTGTCAGGTTGCTGTTTTTGTAGGAGTAGTGTTATGGAGATGCAAGGATAGGATGGCAATTTAATTTTTTGTAAGAACTTTTGTAGAGTTATGGAGATGCAAGGAGAGGATGGAAATTTCTTGTCGTACATCCTTCTCAATGGAGAAGATGGTACTATAAAGCATCCTGAAGATGGTACTGTAAAGCATCCTGAAACATCCTCCCGTGGCCGTCTTTTCTACCACGGTAAAGCATTCTATGACCTCGGACAAAGCCACCGGGTTTTCTTTTGTGGTTGGCAAACGTGTCCATAATTACAGCAACCGCTAACATGTCAAAATCATCATCAAATGATGAGGAATCATCCAACTGGCTTTGAGACAAAGATCTCTTCCTAGGCATGGTTCCTTAAACACAAATTCAGTTCATATGAATAACCTAGATCACTACAATATCGATGGGCACAAGTGGGATCATGGCCCTATAGAAAGATCTTTGGAATATGAATAAAACACTACAACAATATAGGTTTGTGCCAAGATCTTTGGATCAACAGAACATGAGATGGATGAACACATCGATGATGCTCAACGGTTGGGGAATAACAGAACACGAGTTCGATGAGATGGCCTACTTACCTTGGTGGATACGATCGTCGGGTGGCTACTTGACGGAGATGGCCGACTACTTGACTGGGTTGGGCGCCGGATTGAAGAAACCGAAGGCGACAGCTGTCGCGCGACCAGGCGCGCGTGTAGATGTCGCGGCCAGACGAAGAGTCGTCACGCATGGCAGTTGATCGGTTAGATGGTGGGCCTATATTTTTTAATATTGTTGTTTACACCAAATTTTGGACTGAAAGGATTATTATTTTTGTGAAGCACAAACGAATGATTTATTGGTAAAAGAGTCGGCTAGAAAAGTAAAAGGAGTGTTTAGACCCGGACACGACCAAGATTTGTGAAGACCAGGCATAATAAGCTTCGAAGACGTTTTGGGTTCGGCCAAAGAGTTTGAGTCCGGGTCGTCTTTTATTTTATTGTAACCTAGTCGTGTTAGGACAGGAGTCAACCGAGTTATAAATAGCTAGTAACCCGATTTTATAGAGGAATTCGATCAATCAACACATCGACCACCGGTCAAAACCCTAGGAGTAGGAGTAAGGTAGAACTCGGCGGAACCTTCAAATAGGCAGGGCAGCATCGGCTTCGATCGACCTCCGGTTTGCTTGTAAGTTTCACCAATGGCTCGTGTTATCGTTCAATAAGGCTGTATTTGGCATCGACCAAACTCTTGTTAAGCTATGACATGGCTAGTTATCAGTTTAAGTTCACCTTTTGTAAGACTGTCTTGACCCTAATCAATCTCTTACTTTAGTCGATCTTGACTAGTTATTGGCTCTATTGGTTTTTGACAAACTAATAGATTCTTTAAGTTATCGATGTTGTTTTATGTTATATTGTTTTTTTCTTTAGATTCAAACAATATCTTGCCCAATCAAGATTGACAAAGTAGCTTAACGCTGTTTAGATCTGGCTATCCGAAGGCTTCATACGCTTACACCAAGGAAATAGCCGACCTAAGCCTCTCATCGACTATTTTGTCAATCTTGATTGTTACATGTTGTGCGTTCGAGATATCCGATAAAATCGTGGTTTGATCTAAGAGAGGATAGATTTGATCTTGCATGTTTATTATGGCTGTATTTCCGAACCCCACTGATATATATGACAGATTAGATTTGTTTGATCTTAAGTCGAATCATGGTTTTAACGGATAGATCTTGTTCGTGCTTCATGGACCCTGTATCGGCTAAAATAGCCGATCCAGTTATGCTTTCTCCATAATGTGTACTTTTGAATGACTTGAATTTATGGATCTGCTCGTTGTATCAGACGTGATCTAGCTTGAGAGTGATCGAGGGACGTGCGCGGTAGCACGGCCGGAGCACGAGATCACACGGAGAAGGATAGAAACGACCGGTTTCTCCCCAACGCAACTTCGCTCATTTCCTCACGCATCGGCCGACGCGAAGACTTCATTTCTTCCTCAAGAAACAATTTCTCTATTTTTTTCTTCTCTCTCCATAATAAATCTACTGCCACATCAGCAATTTGCTTAGTTGGCAAGGTAATTAAGGAAGATAGAAACCACCATAAATACACCATTAGGACTGCCCCAAGAGCATCTCCAATAGTTTGGTAAGGGCAGTTCCAATGCTAGAAACCACGTGTATACGTAGACACTACGTATAGTTTCTATAGAATTATTTTTTGTCCAATGAAATATCTTCTCTCTCCATTCTCAACCAATCATATCTCTTTGTATCTTGGTTTTCGTGTAGACATGATTTCTTGTCTAAAAAATCATTTCCTTATCTCTCCTCTTTAATTAGAGTGACACATCATCTTTTTTCTTAAGTGACACTATAATTAATGAAGATAGAAACCACATGGTTTTATGGTTGGGAGTGCCCTAAATGCACTTGTTATTCTTAATATTTTGGCAAAACAAGAAAATTGTTGCTCCAACAGTTTGCCAATTCACTTGCCATTTTTTTTCCAACTTGCTATCCAAGGCCTCGTCACGCGCAGATATGCGCGCGGTGTATGACTTGCTATCGCCAATCCGGCCTTTTCCCCGCACGCTCCTGGAAAGTTCACGACACTCTGCCTCCTCCTCCTGATCATTAAAATCTTCGCGTGGAGTCCAACCGATCGAAGCCTGATTATCGCGTTGAGTCGACTCGTGTCGGCCCTGGAAGTCGCCAAGACATCCGCCTCCTCACGCGATAGCCCGGTCGTCCTCCACCCGGCGATCTGTCGCCCTCGCGCCAGCCTTCGTTCGTCGTCAACCCGGCGAACAGTTGAGGTATGTTCTTCGTCCCCTTTAATTCTCAATCGGTGTCCATGCCTCGATCTGTCTAGGGTTCGTCTGTTGAAGTAGTGTAGTAGATGAGTATGTGTTCCTAACGACATTGTGGTAGATAGATGGATTATTGTTGGCTAAATTCAAGGTATAGTGTTTGTTTCAGAAATCTATCCATGGATGAAATTGTTGAGCTTGTTTCAGAAACCTGTCAGGTTGCTGTTTTTGTAGGAGTAGTGTTATGGAGATGCAAGGATAGGATGGCAATTTAATTTTTTGTAAGAACTTTTGTAGAGTTATGGAGATGCAAGGAGAGGATGGAAATTTCTTGTCGTACATCCTTCTCAATGGAGAAGATGGTACTATAAAGCATCCTGAAGATGGTACTGTAAAGCATCCTGAAACATCCTCCCGTGGCCGTCTTTTCTACCACGGTAAAGCATTCTATGACCTCGGACAAAGCCACCGGGTTTTCTTTTGTGGTTGGCAAACGTGTCCATAATTACAGCAACCGCTAACATGTCAAAATCATCATCAAATGATGAGGAATCATCCAACTGGCTTTGAGACAAAGATCTCTTCCTAGGCATGGTTCCTTAAACACAAATTCAGTTCATATGAATAACCTAGATCACTACAATATCGATGGGCACAAGTGGGATCATGGCCCTATAGAAAGATCTTTGGAATATGAATAAAACACTACAACAATATAGGTTTGTGCCAAGATCTTTGGATCAACAGAACATGAGATGGATGAACACATCGATGATGCTCAACGGTTGGGGAATAACAGAACACGAGTTCGATGAGATGGCCTACTTACCTTGGTGGATACGATCGTCGGGTGGCTACTTGACGGAGATGGCCGACTACTTGACTGGGTTGGGCGCCGGATTGAAGAAACCGAAGGCGACAGCTGTCGCGCGACCAGGCGCGCGTGTAGATGTCGCGGCCAGACGAAGAGTCGTCACGCATGGCAGTTGATCGGTTAGATGGTGGGCCTATATTTTTTAATATTGTTGTTTACACCAAATTTTGGACTGAAAGGATTATTATTTTTGTGAAGCACAAACGAATGATTTATTGGTAAAAGAGTCGGCTAGAAAAGTAAAAGGAGTGTTTAGACCCGGACACGACCAAGATTTGTGAAGACCAGGCATAATAAGCTTCGAAGACGTTTTGGGTTCGGCCAAAGAGTTTGAGTCCGGGTCGTCTTTTATTTTATTGTAACCTAGTCGTGTTAGGACAGGAGTCAACCGAGTTATAAATAGCTAGTAACCCGATTTTATAGAGGAATTCGATCAATCAACACATCGACCACCGGTCAAAACCCTAGGAGTAGGAGTAAGGTAGAACTCGGCGGAACCTTCAAATAGGCAGGGCAGCATCGGCTTCGATCGACCTCCGGTTTGCTTGTAAGTTTCACCAATGGCTCGTGTTATCGTTCAATAAGGCTGTATTTGGCATCGACCAAACTCTTGTTAAGCTATGACATGGCTAGTTATCAGTTTAAGTTCACCTTTTGTAAGACTGTCTTGACCCTAATCAATCTCTTACTTTAGTCGATCTTGACTAGTTATTGGCTCTATTGGTTTTTGACAAACTAATAGATTCTTTAAGTTATCGATGTTGTTTTATGTTATATTGTTTTTTTCTTTAGATTCAAACAATATCTTGCCCAATCAAGATTGACAAAGTAGCTTAACGCTGTTTAGATCTGGCTATCCGAAGGCTTCATACGCTTACACCAAGGAAATAGCCGACCTAAGCCTCTCATCGACTATTTTGTCAATCTTGATTGTTACATGTTGTGCGTTCGAGATATCCGATAAAATCGTGGTTTGATCTAAGAGAGGATAGATTTGATCTTGCATGTTTATTATGGCTGTATTTCCGAACCCCACTGATATATATGACAGATTAGATTTGTTTGATCTTAAGTCGAATCATGGTTTTAACGGATAGATCTTGTTCGTGCTTCATGGACCCTGTATCGGCTAAAATAGCCGATCCAGTTATGCTTTCTCCATAATGTGTACTTTTGAATGACTTGAATTTATGGATCTGCTCGTTGTATCAGACGTGATCTAGCTTGAGAGTGATCGAGGGACGTGCGCGGTAGCACGGCCGGAGCACGAGATCACACGGAGAAGGATAGAAACGACCGGTTTCTCCCCAACGCAACTTCGCTCATTTCCTCACGCATCGGCCGACGCGAAGACTTCATTTCTTCCTCAAGAAACAATTTCTCTATTTTTTTCTTCTCTCTCCATAATAAATCTACTGCCACATCAGCAATTTGCTTAGTTGGCAAGGTAATTAAGGAAGATAGAAACCACCATAAATACACCATTAGGACTGCCCCAAGAGCATCTCCAATAGTTTGGTAAGGGCAGTTCCAATGCTAGAAACCACGTGTATACGTAGACACTACGTATAGTTTCTATAGAATTATTTTTTGTCCAATGAAATATCTTCTCTCTCCATTCTCAACCAATCATATCTCTTTGTATCTTGGTTTTCGTGTAGACATGATTTCTTGTCTAAAAAATCATTTCCTTATCTCTCCTCTTTAATTAGAGTGACACATCATCTTTTTTCTTAAGTGACACTATAATTAATGAAGATAGAAACCACATGGTTTTATGGTTGGGAGTGCCCTAAATGCACTTGTTATTCTTAATATTTTGGCAAAACAAGAAAATTGTTGCTCCAACAGTTTGCCAATTCACTTGCCATTTTTTTTCCAACTTGCTATCCAAGGCCTCGTCACGCGCAGATATGCGCGCGGTGTATGACTTGCTATCGCCAATCCGGCCTTTTCCCCGCACGCTCCTGGAAAGTTCACGACACTCTGCCTCCTCCTCCTGATCATTAAAATCTTCGCGTGGAGTCCAACCGATCGAAGCCTGATTATCGCGTTGAGTCGACTCGTGTCGGCCCTGGAAGTCGCCAAGACATCCGCCTCCTCACGCGATAGCCCGGTCGTCCTCCACCCGGCGATCTGTCGCCCTCGCGCCAGCCTTCGTTCGTCGTCAACCCGGCGAACAGTTGAGGTATGTTCTTCGTCCCCTTTAATTCTCAATCGGTGTCCATGCCTCGATCTGTCTAGGGTTCGTCTGTTGAAGTAGTGTAGTAGATGAGTATGTGTTCCTAACGACATTGTGGTAGATAGATGGATTATTGTTGGCTAAATTCAAGGTATAGTGTTTGTTTCAGAAATCTATCCATGGATGAAATTGTTGAGCTTGTTTCAGAAACCTGTCAGGTTGCTGTTTTTGTAGGAGTAGTGTTATGGAGATGCAAGGATAGGATGGCAATTTAATTTTTTGTAAGAACTTTTGTAGAGTTATGGAGATGCAAGGAGAGGATGGAAATTTCTTGTCGTACATCCTTCTCAATGGAGAAGATGGTACTATAAAGCATCCTGAAGATGGTACTGTAAAGCATCCTGAAACATCCTCCCGTGGCCGTCTTTTCTACCACGGTAAAGCATTCTATGACCTCGGACAAAGCCACCGGGTTTTCTTTTGTGGTTGGCAAACGTGTCCATAATTACAGCAACCGCTAACATGTCAAAATCATCATCAAATGATGAGGAATCATCCAACTGGCTTTGAGACAAAGATCTCTTCCTAGGCATGGTTCCTTAAACACAAATTCAGTTCATATGAATAACCTAGATCACTACAATATCGATGGGCACAAGTGGGATCATGGCCCTATAGAAAGATCTTTGGAATATGAATAAAACACTACAACAATATAGGTTTGTGCCAAGATCTTTGGATCAACAGAACATGAGATGGATGAACACATCGATGATGCTCAACGGTTGGGGAATAACAGAACACGAGTTCGATGAGATGGCCTACTTACCTTGGTGGATACGATCGTCGGGTGGCTACTTGACGGAGATGGCCGACTACTTGACTGGGTTGGGCGCCGGATTGAAGAAACCGAAGGCGACAGCTGTCGCGCGACCAGGCGCGCGTGTAGATGTCGCGGCCAGACGAAGAGTCGTCACGCATGGCAGTTGATCGGTTAGATGGTGGGCCTATATTTTTTAATATTGTTGTTTACACCAAATTTTGGACTGAAAGGATTATTATTTTTGTGAAGCACAAACGAATGATTTATTGGTAAAAGAGTCGGCTAGAAAAGTAAAAGGAGTGTTTAGACCCGGACACGACCAAGATTTGTGAAGACCAGGCATAATAAGCTTCGAAGACGTTTTGGGTTCGGCCAAAGAGTTTGAGTCCGGGTCGTCTTTTATTTTATTGTAACCTAGTCGTGTTAGGACAGGAGTCAACCGAGTTATAAATAGCTAGTAACCCGATTTTATAGAGGAATTCGATCAATCAACACATCGACCACCGGTCAAAACCCTAGGAGTAGGAGTAAGGTAGAACTCGGCGGAACCTTCAAATAGGCAGGGCAGCATCGGCTTCGATCGACCTCCGGTTTGCTTGTAAGTTTCACCAATGGCTCGTGTTATCGTTCAATAAGGCTGTATTTGGCATCGACCAAACTCTTGTTAAGCTATGACATGGCTAGTTATCAGTTTAAGTTCACCTTTTGTAAGACTGTCTTGACCCTAATCAATCTCTTACTTTAGTCGATCTTGACTAGTTATTGGCTCTATTGGTTTTTGACAAACTAATAGATTCTTTAAGTTATCGATGTTGTTTTATGTTATATTGTTTTTTTCTTTAGATTCAAACAATATCTTGCCCAATCAAGATTGACAAAGTAGCTTAACGCTGTTTAGATCTGGCTATCCGAAGGCTTCATACGCTTACACCAAGGAAATAGCCGACCTAAGCCTCTCATCGACTATTTTGTCAATCTTGATTGTTACATGTTGTGCGTTCGAGATATCCGATAAAATCGTGGTTTGATCTAAGAGAGGATAGATTTGATCTTGCATGTTTATTATGGCTGTATTTCCGAACCCCACTGATATATATGACAGATTAGATTTGTTTGATCTTAAGTCGAATCATGGTTTTAACGGATAGATCTTGTTCGTGCTTCATGGACCCTGTATCGGCTAAAATAGCCGATCCAGTTATGCTTTCTCCATAATGTGTACTTTTGAATGACTTGAATTTATGGATCTGCTCGTTGTATCAGACGTGATCTAGCTTGGTCATCATTATGGTTGTATGGAGACACCCCATTGTTGATGTTTAAGCTATTTTATCGATCTATTTGATATTATGGCTGCATGAAAACACTCCACTGTTAACAGATAGAGCTGCCTGTGCAATTAGTCGATACGTTGATTTCATGCCATTCAAACGTATACATAGATCTTTATTCTTTTAACGCGTTTAAGCATATCGGTTGTTTATCCGTTCTAAATGTTTTCTTTGCATATATCATAGCCGTTTTGCTCTATATTTTTATCAATGCCTTTATACAATCTTTTGGGAGTTGATTTTTGTCGGTGTTTCGAACCCGGGGGTATGACACCAACGAGTAATATGATCGCGTGCTCTCTTCCTGGATGGTGATGCAAGATGACACAAGGATTTATCCTGGTTCGGGCAAAGAAGGCCCTACGTCCAGCGGGGGAGGAGGTTCTTGTATTACTTGCACCTAAGTGCTTGTACAGGGGCGAATACAAGCTCAATGAGCGTGGACCGGGGTCCGGACTCGAGTGTGTGTGTGGACTCGTGTTGCGCAAGCCCGTGCGTAACCGTGGACTCGTGCGTTGTCTCTTGCGCGCGAAGGGCCCTGGCGTCCCCTTTTATAGAACAAGAGGAGGCCAGGGTTTACTTAGGATTGTCATGTACAGCGCTCGGTATGGCGAAGGCTAGGAACTCTGTCTTGTCGAAGTCACTGTAGCCAACGTGGGTGTAGCTGTTGAGGCGTCCTTGATGCGTGGCCTCCATCCCGGGCGCGGACGTGGAGGCGTGGCGATGTGGAAGCCGTACAGCACCCATCCCGGCACGTACAGGACACGGCGGGGTCCCTCCGGGTCTTGGGGTACCTGTCCTCCAATAGCATGAAAGCAGTCAGGGCTCGAGGGGCGCAGGGCCGGCCTCGAGGTGGCGCCTACGGGAGGCTCGAGCCCCCGCAGGTATGGGCAAGTCCCGGAACGCCCGGGCGTACAGCGGGTACCCAGGCCTCGGGGTGAAGCTCGAGCCTGCTACAGTGCGTGGTATGGCCGAACAGTGCTGTACTTGTGCCTTTTTGCCCATGCTTGTGGTGAAAACGAGGTTTGACTCTGGCTCCGGTTCACTGTGGCACACGCTGTGTACCGGAGGATGTGACCGGAGTAAGTGGACGCATTAAATGCGCAGTATGGGGCTAGTACGGTTGTCAGAGCTGAGAAGCAGGGAGCTTCCTTCTTGCGGGAGGCTTGAAGGGTAGTGGAGCGTTCGCCCGAGGCCTGGCTTGGAGGGCTCGGGCGAGACGGAGAATGAGCGTTCGCCCGAGGCCTGGCTTGGAGGGCTCGGGCGAGACGGAGAATGAGCGTTCGCCCGAGGCCTGGCTTGGAGGGCTCGGGCGAGACGGAGAATGAGCGTTCGCCCGAGGCCTGGCTTGGAGGGCTCGGGCGAGACGGAGAATGAGCGTTCGCCCGAGGCCTGGCTTGGAGGGCTCGGGCAAGACAGAGAATGAGCGTTCGCCCGAGGCCTGGCTTGGAGGGCTCGAGCGAGACGGAGAACGAGCGCTAGCTCGAGGCCTGGCTCGGAGGGCTCGGGCGAGACGGAAAACGAGCGTCCGCCCGAGGCCTGGCTTGGAGGCTGACGCGGCTTACTTCCGCTTAAAGGGTTATCGGGTTTCGGCTTGGTGGGCCAGCGTTGTAGGCTTCGAGGGGTTGGACTAGTTAGGTTTGTTATTAATTGGTGTTCTAGGTTTAACCTATTTGTTTGCGTTGATTGGGGGTACCCCTTTGGTGTTCCCCCGATAATTTTGTAGTCAATGTCCTATAAACAATGACTATATCAGATCTGTACAACTTGGAATTATCTTGCACCAAACCGGCAGGTTCCATAATTTGACAACTTTTTCTTCTCCTTGTCAATTACAGGTCAAATTGACTGGCACGTCCGAGATCGCTCTCACCCAGATTTGGCACCGCCACCTGTTGAAGGTCCAGGAGGTCAGGACTCTGCTCTGTACGCCCTTTGAGGACCGTGCAACGAGTGTGTTGGCGCTCTCGACCGGATTTTTGTGTCAACAATTGCAAAGTCCAAATAGCAAACTATAAGAGAAGGTAGCTTTTTTACTTGCCATATGTTTTAGTCACTTGCCAAATCACAATATTTGACAACTTATTTTTAGCAAACTATTAGAGATACTCTCATCCTATCAAACTAAGAGCAACTCTAATAGTTTGCTAAAAATTACTTATCAAATCTTGTCATTTGGCAAGTGACTAAAACATATGGCAAGTGAAAAATGTTTATATCTTCAATAGTTTGCTATTTGGGTTGACAAAATTAGTAAATGTAGCTCACTCCATCAACTGATGTCCATCGTCACGGTCGCTTTAATGGGTGGGGGATAGAACGCAGCATGAAGCAACAACATATTTGTGTGTACATGCAAGCAGTAGGAAGTCGGTGGAGTTTACAATGGTAAGCGCGAGGATGCGCACATATTTGCGCGTGCGGGAGCCTGGAATGACAACTTGCTATAATTTGGTAAGTCAAATGACAAACTGTTGGAGGTTCATTAATCTTGTTTTGCCAAAAAAAATTTAGAATATCAAGTAGCAAACTATTTTTTTACAGCACATAAACTGTTGGAGGTTCATTAATCTTATTTTGCCAAAAAAAATTAGAATACCAAGTCCATTTAACAAACTAATTTTTTTTTTTTGACTATTGGAGTTGCTGTAACAACGAACCCTGTGTGTGCCGCTGTTTGGTTTGGTTTGTCAACGCTCCGTTCCGCTAACCATCGACTCCGCTCATCAATTCTCGTCTTCTCCAACAATTCTCATCCCCTCCCCATCGCATCGAATCGGGTTGGAATCGGACTCGATGCTGCCCCTCTCCCTCTCCCTCTTGGTGCTTCTGCCAGTGCTCCCTCTCCCCTACGCATCCGCCGATGCCGACATCTGTATCATCGGCGGTGGCATCTCCGGCGCCTCCACCGCCTTCTTCCTCACCAACTACACCACCTCCCTCGCTGGAGCGCAGGTGCGCGTCTTCGAGCACCGTCACAAGGTGGGCGGCCGCCTCAGCACCGTCACTCTCGCGGGCGACAGCTTCGAGGCCGGGGGCTCCATCATCCACCCCCGCAACATCCACGCGCGCCGCTTCGCCGACCTCCTGGGCCTCGCCGCCAAGGCCGGCGGCGACGACGACTGGCTAGGGATCTGGGACGGCAAAAGCTTCATCTTCCAGACGCTCCGCCCACCGCCTACCGGCAGCTCCTGGTGGCGTCGCAAGCTGCACAGCCTCCTCAACTCGCTGCTGCTGCTCAGGCGATATGGCCTGTCCCTGCTCAAGATGGACAAGTTTGTTCAGGTTAATCCTTCCTTCTCTGCCGTATTCCTTCCTTCCCCCCACATTCATCTCTAGGAGGATGCACAGATTTGCACTTGGTCAACCTGGCACGGTGTGCTAATCAGTTAGTTAAATACTGAATGCAGGAAATGCTGCAGCGGTTTATGCTCTTCTACAATGGCTTGGAGTCTCGCCCTGTCTTTGCCACGGTTGAGGAGATGCTCCAATGGACGGGTCTCTATGCTCTCACCCACAGGACCCTCGAGGAGGAGCTGCTCGATGCCGGCCTCAGCACCCAGACGATATCAGAGCTTGTCACTGTATGCTTCTCCTCAATACTTGACACTGTATTGTCTTTCCTCGTCCTAAGCCACAGGTCATCTATGCTTCCATGATTGGTTTCACTTGAACTTATCAGCCGGAAATCAGTCGAAATAAGTTCAAGCGAATAGAGCCGTAGTTTCCCACTGAATGAATCCATCTCTTTCTGCATATTAAGTATAATCAATGTATTCTATCCCTCACAGGTTGTCACAAGGATCAACTATGGCCAAAGCACACAAATAAGTGGCCTGGCTGGCGCTGTGTCTTTAGCAGGATCTGAGTCAGGATTATGGGCTGTCAAAGGGGGCAACTGGCAGCTAGCTGCCGGATTGCTAAAGACCTCTAACGCCACCTTGCATCTTCAAGAAGGCATAGACTCAATCATTGATGTCGGGGATTACTATGTTCTGAGATCCAATACTGGGAGCGAATACAACTGTACGGTGACGGTGGTGGCAACACCACTTGACGAGGTGAACATTACGTTTAGCCCTCCAATCTCCATTCCGCCAAGGAAGATGCAGCACACACACGTGACCTTTGTCAGAGGCCTATTGAACCCTGTAAGTGTTATGGTAGCACACCTAACCATTGTCGATCTTTTTTGTAGCTCCTTGCATCAACGTGTAGGAAAATGAATTGAGTAGTGAGTATAACTGATAGGGTGTGATCTTGTTACTGATGAGGTTGGTTGGGACGACTTACTGATGATAAGGCACTTGCCTTTTGCTGTGTTCTATCTATGGCTGCAGGAATATTTTGGTCTAACCTCAGCATCAAATATTCCAGAGTTGATTGGTACCCTAGAGCTCCCCGATATCCCTTTCTCGTGCATCTCAGTTCTGAAGAGGTACAGCGAAGATGACATGGCCTACAAGATGTTCTCACGTGCAAAGCCGGATGATGGTTTACTGGATCAGATCTTCAGGTACGTAGCAGTTTGATTATATCGAGTTGGTCGCCCAGATGAGAAGAGGTTGGTAAGTTAATACTATATATGCTGCTGTATATATTTGTTGGAGAGCAGCGTGAGGAAAGAGACGATCCGGATAAACTGGGCTGCTTACCCGCACTACGAAGCCCCCGAAGAGTTTGCTCCGATAGTGTTGGACGGGAAGCAGCTGTACTACGTGAACACCTTTGAGAGCGCCGCGAGTGCCATGGAGACTGGCGCCGTGGCAGCTGAGAATGTGGCGCGGCTCATCATTTCGAGGCTTTCTCTACCTCAGCGAGGAGTGGAGTCTCAGGCTCCTCATATCAAGTCATTCGCCGAGCAGGAGGAAGAAGGATCCCTGCCTCGGCATGTAGACCTGTGATTCTGTGAAGCAGGCTCTGGGATGTGCCTGTGATTCCTGTGAAACTTTGTACGTTTAGGCAACCCATATGTAGTGCTTGTAGTTGAGTTGTTCATTTTAGCTGTGTTGAGTTCTACTTGTAGTTTCTGCTGTTGAGTTGCAACGGCATAATGGTACATTTGATTTGGTGACGAATGTTTTGTAGATGAATGTTAAATCATAGTAGTGTATATAAGTTTCGGTTGAGAATTTTTTTAGCCCCTGAACTAATAATATCTTTGTTGTGGCATCACTTTTTCTATTTTTCTTCTCCATTTATTTTTCTTTTGATTTGATAAGTAAAAGAACTGCATTCATTATTAAGCTTTACGTAACACAGGTTTGGCTGGTTGGATGAGCGGGGCCACATCGTAGAATGATGAACATTGGACAAAAAAGCCAGGTACAGTATGTCGGACTTTTTTTTGGCCGTCGAAACTGCTGTCGGACTTCGGAATTTGAGCCGCGAGAGGGGTGCGACGCCACTGATCGGGGAACCTTCACTCGCTTTAAGGTCTTTGTTGAGTTTCTACCGTATTTTTTTTTATCCATCACATCAAATATTTGGGTTGACATATTGAGAGTACATGAAGTACTAAACGTAGACTAAAAAATAACTGATTACACAGATTACGTGTAATTTGTGAGATGGTTTGTTTAAGTCTAACAAGTAGATATATGAATAACTATGTTAAAAAGTAGATGTGATGATATATTGTACCAAAAGGAACACATGGATCAAATGTTGTTTGCTTAAGCTCACCATGATGCACACAAATCGATGAAGGCCTAATGAAATTGATTGACGAGATCTGTCTCTGAGATTTGTGTCGTTTCGGTCCTTAATCTTAATTTGGGTCTCATTACTGTCCAATCGGGCTTAATCCGGCCTGTTTAGCCTACGTGGTTGTCCAGCGTGGTCGTCTTACGTGGTGATTAGCAGGTTTTCGTTTTAGCCCTTATGTATCCAAAAGGTTTTCAATCCTGGCCATTCCCACACCGCTTTGACTGCCCCTGCCTGCTTTGACTTCTCCGGTGGCGGCGGAGGGCGGCAAGGCGGTGGGATTGCGCATTGCCGACAGGTGAGAGGAGAGTTACATTGCACCTCCGAGGAGCGGGAGGGTGCAACGTTGGTGCGCGTTGACGGCGCAAAAGGATGGCGCTGCGATTGCGGCGGAAAGGGGAGTCAGCGCTGTTGTACGGTGAGTTCCTAAAGCCCTAATCTTTGAGTGTTTCGCTCGATTTCATGGCCGTGTGGGGTTGTATCACAGTTTTGATGTAGTAGTAGGCGATTGGTTCATGGAAATAGTCGATTTGTAGATTTCGATTAGGGTTTTGATAGTGCTCTGAACTTGATCTTTCTCCGCGTAGTGTAGGCGATGGTAGCGACGAGTTTACGATTGAGATTCATCATGGTTTTTTTTGTTGGACATGGTCATCTTCGCTCGTATGTGGATGGGAAGTGTGATTGGTTTGATCATGTGGACAAGGACACTTGGTCATCACTGTGGTTTGAGGACTCTGGGCAGGAATTAGGCTACGAACACAGTCCAAGACTGAAGATTTATTGGTTATTACCGGGGTTGACAATAGCAAATGGGCTCAGAGTGGTTGCAGGGGATTTTGTGACCAATACCATGGCTGCTTGTGTTGGGGAACACAAGAATCTGGTAGTGTACTTTGATCATGATGATGTTGTTTGCAATGCAATCTGGGATGATGTAGTAGCCAATCCAATAGCAGAATTGCCCAAAGTGTTTAGCCCAAAAAAAAGTTGTGGTGGTGCCCAAGAATGCTGATGAGAAGTTGCCTGATTTTTATTCTGAATTGGAGACTGACAGGGGTGAGAAAGAAGCACAAGAAGAAGCACAAGAATCTGATGACTGCAACCATAGTGAAGAAGAGTATTTTTTGGATAGTGATTATGAGTTAGAGGCAGGAGATGATGATTTGTTTCAGGAGAATGTAGACTCAGATGTTGAAGACCCTACTGCAGTCAGTGGCAGCAAAAGATCAAAAAAGCAAAGGGAAGCAAACTGAAAGCCTCTAAGATGCACAAGTTTGTTGATGAACCTGCTGAAACAGACAGTGATGATGAGGTGTTGGAACTTCTAGATTCAGATGAAGAAAGTGGACCAAGAGTTAGATTCAAATCATTTAGGGATGAGGATTTAGCTAATCCATCATTCAGTATTGGTTTGCAGTTTCCTTCTGTTGAGAAGCCAAGGCAAGCAATAATAGAGTAGAGTGTGAGAAAAGGGGTTAAAATAAGGCTTCCAAGGAATGACAAGAAGAGGGTTAAGGCCCACTGTGTAGAAAACTGCCCATGGAACCTTTATGCTTCTTTTGACAAAAGAGTCAATGTAGTTGTAGTGAAGACCTATTATGGAGTACACAGATGCCAAAAAGAATGAGAATTGAGGAAATGCATTGCTAATTGGTTGGTTGACAAATATCTAGAGGCATTCAGAGCCAATGACAAAATGAGCATCACCAGCTTTGGTAATACAGTATAGAAGGATTGGAACATCAAAGTGTCAAGGAGTAAGTTGGCAAGAGCAAGAAGGCAAATAATGAAAGTTATCAATGGTGATGAAGAGCAACAGTACAATCAGCTTTGGGACTATGCTCAAGAAGTTAGAAGAAGTAACCCTGGTAGCACATTCTATCTAAACTTGGCTGCAAATCTTTTCAGTTCTTGTTACATGTCCATTGATGCTTGCAAGAGGGGGTTCCTATCTAGATGTAGGCCAATCATATGTTTGGATGGTTGTCACATTAAGACAAAGATACGTGGTGATTAGCAGGTTTTCGTTTTAGCCCTTATGTATCCAAAAGGTTTTCAATCCTGGCCATTCCCACACCGCTTCGACTGCCCCTGCCTGCTTCGACTTCTCCGGCGAAAGCCTACCCTTGCCTTGCTGATGGCGTGAATAACAGCCTACCCTCCCCTACAGCTAACTCCCACCTGTGTACGTTTAGCTTGTGCGTCACTACACCACAGCCTAAAATTAACATCACTTGGGGGTCGTTAAAAATGCCGATTTAGCATTGGAAGGTTAGACGTTAATTGTTGTTTACAGACCGTCCGACATTATATCTCGTTTTAGCTACAAGCTATCCGATGTTAATTCTATTTCAGTTTAACGTCAGTCGATCGATCGTTATATCATATTTTTAACGACCCACCGAACGTCGCCGTACGTGGATTGCAATTCGGCGCCATAATTTGGGCCACACATCTCTCTCCCTCGGCTCACTGGCCCAAATCGGCCCACTTAGAAACCCTAGACTATATATAACTGATACCCCTATCTCGCTTCCTTCTCCCTCCTGCCGCACCTCTCTCTCTCTAGCGCGGATCGAGCCCCTCACCCTCGCATGATGCGCGCCAAATCTGGCCGCCCCCGAGCTCGTCGCGCCCCTTCCTCCCCCCGCCACCGAGCTCGTCGCTCCTCCATTCTCGTTTCTTTGTGAGGCTTCCTGAGTGTTGGGCCCTTGCTTGCATCTAGCCGGCGGCAGGGTGATGGCCGGGAGCACGAGGCGGTCGGAGTTCCTGTTGGCACACGACTGCTCGCGATGGTCGTGGGTTTACTAGCGGTGGTGCTGTGGCGACTACACCTGGGCAGCTCGCCGGCTCCCTAGGTGCTAGGGCTGGGGGAGGGACGGGGTGCCGACGTCCGACCAGTGAAAGCCAAGACACCAAGACGACAACACCAGCAGGGCGCAGGCAGCGCCGCAATGGATCTGTGCTCTGCGGCTAGCCGGCCACTAGCCTAGCCAAGCGCCAGAATCACAGGAACTCAGGAAAGGTGAGGGATTTTGATCTAGGAATGTTAATGTGTCGATGTGATTTCTTAATTCTATTTTTAAGAAGAGAATGCGGCCATTATTTGCTAGTGTCTAGTGATCTTTAGTTAACAGTCTGCATATATCTTTGGGGTAGATTATTTTTTTTGCAAAATGACAAGTAATGCTAAAAGTTAAAGTCAAATTAAGGACACAATTTGCATCTATATTATTCTTGCATCCAATTTGCAAGTCTGATTCTCTGCATAGGGGTAGTGGAATCTGGATTGTTATCCAATTTGCACAAATAAACTTGATTTTGCAAATGTCTAAATCTGTACTTCTATTCTTAGTTTATGCTAAGTTGAAAGTGCACAGACAAAAGATAAATCCTAGTTAAAATTTTGGGAATGTCCGTTGAATTGTGCAATGTAAGTAATATTTGGTCATGTTAAAATTTCATGTTTCGGAGCGGAACTCCTATGTACAGACTGCCAGAAGAGAATGAGTGCTCATTGTTGATCTGAGGAATTTGCACCCTCCAAAACAATCAAGTGTCAATATCTGACTAGCATATGGTACTTGCTGATTTTGGATAGAATTTTGCACATGTTCTTCCAATGATAAGTCTCTGTAGGCTGAGTTCATCTGTTCTCGGTTTATAGTACTGTACTTCCTGAAATAAGTTAAATAGGTGGTGCATAACCTGAATATTTATACTGAAATTACTGATAGTATGGAGCCTATATAGAAGGTTATACATATGCACTCTTGGGATTTACATAGTTTGCTTATATTTGCAGGATGCAGCATAGTCGAGGATGAGGTCGTTTGACATTGCACAAAATGCAGAAATGTGTGGAGCTATTTCTTTTTAGACAAAGGCAAATTCAATGCACCTTTGTTCACCACAACCATGAACTTGGTAGGTGAACCTTGCACCTTGACCTGTTTCTATAATTCTGTAACTTGAGCAGTTCTAAATAAATCCATGTAAATTCTTGATTTAACTCTGAAGTTAAGTTTAAACTTAAGTATGCAAAAAGTATTTTGGCTTGCAAGTTAAAATAAACATGTATGCATATCCCTCGTTTCAGTAGAGTAAACTGGAATTTTGATATTGTAATATGATGACAATTGATGATATCAGTTCAGTTGTATTAACCGGCTAAACTTTGCCTAGATGAACATGTCTTTGTTAAATAAAATAAAACATGTCTTGTACAACCCCTTCAGAGAGATTCTACTTAGCTAGTTAAGAAGCAATATATTATTCAATTTATTGGGTAGTAATATTGGCTGCAACAATTAATTAACTAAGAATTACTTAGTTTATTAGGTAACTTGACTGCTGCTACTATTATCATGCAGACCCTCTACAACACGTTAGTGTTGTAACTGATAGACTGCCTGGAGCATCAATACCAGGGCTGGTGGGGATGATGATGCGAACGTTCATGCCTTTTGTCTATGCTTGAGCCAAGGGACATGGGGTTGCAGAGACAACGGCGAGGCTGCTGCCATTGCTTCGTCTAGTATTGCTCTGCTGGTACTAACAGTTTAGCTAGTATTCATAGTTGTGCAAGAGCTTGTTATGTTAAAGCCAAATATTTGGAGAATTTGTTTTGGGTACATGGGTGCGAAATGCATGTTGATGCAAGACATCCTTTGTATGTATTGGCTTCATGTCAGACTAATATATTTATATATATAATTGTGTGCTTTGAATTCATGTTGGATTGCAGATATTTATAATTATATGTAAATGATAATAAATATATTTTGAATTGTATACAAAATGGTATTCTATTAATTTTTTGTGGGCCATAATTTTCTTGGCGGTTCAACACCTATAGGGAAACATATGAACAATATGTAATATTAATGTTAATTATTTGTAATGTATAGTGGCAGGCAGTTGGTCGCTATAAATATATATCATTGGTCAGTGTGTCGTTATAAGTTTATAAAAGACGTCAGCCAATCGGTTGTTATATATCTTATATAACGTTAGATGGTCCGACGTTAAAAATTTATAGCGTTGCCACTATCAACGGCTGATATATCTGTTGCTATAAGTTTATAACATCGGACCATTGAAGGGTCGAGATGGCGGACTAGAGGGGGGTGAATAGTTCTTTTAAAACTATAATCGTAGCGGCTAACCGAAATAAATGCGGAATTAAATCTGTCGGTCTAGCCAAGACTACACCCCTCTACCTATACTATGACACCTTACAAAAGATTCTAGACAAAACAAATAAGGTGTCGGGCTAGCTAGAGCTCACTTAATCAATTCTAGAAGCAATGTCACACAAGCCTATGCAACTAGTACTTCAAGCACGGGGGAGCTCCTACGCAATCTAGTAAGCAAAGCACAAAGCTCCTAAGCTCACTAACAATGCTCACTAACAATGCTCAATAACAAGGCTACACAAGCCAAATTAGAGAGCTCAACTTAGCTACACAAACTAAGCAACTAAACACTAGCACAAGAGATAATATTGCAATACAAGCTAGTGCAAACACCAGGCAGACGGTACTACCGGGCTATAGGCCGGTACTACCGAGCACCTGCAGGGAGCTACGAAATCGAAGGGGATGAGATGCAATCTCAGATCTAGCAATTACCCCACTTCCCTAGATGATGTAGATGACAAATGTAGCTTCCCCACGTCTTGATTCCTTGCCAAAATGTGGATCGAGCCTTCCCAACCTAAGATAGAGTGATGGAGAGAGGAAGAACATGAAGAACACAAGAACAAGCGTAATATGCAAGGAAACAAGAACAATAAGAGCAACAAGAGACGGGGACACAAGATTTTATCCCGAGGTTCACTTGGTTGCCACCAAGCTAGTCCCCGTTGAAGCAAGCCCAAGGTTGCCGCCGATCCTCTCGCTAGTGGTGACACTAAGCCAACCTCTCCACGATGGAGTGCTCACCAAGAGCTCTAGCTTTCGATCAGGTCGGACCACTTGGCGCTCTTCACGCATCTTCTCCACTAGAGTTGCTCTTCGCGATCTCCCGCAGGGCGAGCACAATGCCACTCACAAAGCTTCTCCGGAGCCACGCACAATCTTCACGCGGGCTTCACGACGGAGACGAGCACCAAGCCGTCTAGGAGGTGGCAACCTCCAAGAGTAATAAGCACACCGGCTTGCAACTCGAACACCTAGTGTCACTCGATGCTATCTCTCAAAGCAACGCACTAGGATCGCTCTCTCGCACAATCAGATAAGCACTAAAGCATATGTGTGTTAGAGGGGTCGCTAGCACATCCACACAAGCCACCAAGGCTATGGAGTGCTTAGCCTTGTTGACCAACCAGCCCAAAGCCGGTCCCAACGACTATATATAGCCCCAAGGGCAACTAGCCGTTATGCCCCTTCACTAGGCATTCTGCGCTACGGTCGGTAGTACCGACCCCCCTGGGCGGTAGTATTGACTATGTCAGATCTAGCCGTTACACACGGCGCGTTGACCAAACGAACAACCGACCCCTGGTCGGTACCACCGACGGTCGGTAGTACCGGCCCTATGGCGGTACTACCGATAGGTCAACCTGGGACTACACAGAGAGCTCCCAGACTTCCTCCCGACCTCGGTACCACCGATGGTCGGTAGTACCGGCCCTATGGCGGTACTACCAACAGGCCATTCTGGAACTACACAAAGAGCACCCAGAACACCAGACATCAGTGACATCAATGGTCGGTAGTACCGGCCCTTATGGCGGTACTACGGACAGGCCAAAACTGGCCACTACCAGAGAGCCTCCAAACTCCTCACACCTCGAAACCTCCAACGGTCGGTAGTACCGACCCTATGGCGGTACTACCGGTAAGCCAAACTCAGCTCAACACAGAGAGCCTGCAAAACCCTTCAGGACCACGGTACCACCGACCCTCTGGTCGGTACTACCGACCCTATAGTGGTACAACCGCTAGGCCATTTCAGACTCAACACAGAGAAGGTTGCACGCAACACCCTTGGGCGGTACTACCGACCACGCTCAGAAAACTTCCTTTTCTTCTCTGTGTTGATCCAAATCAACTCCAACAACTTCTCCTTTGCAAATGTGCCAACACCACCAAGTGTACATCACCATGTGCATGTGTGTTAGCATTTTCACAATCATTTTCAAAGGATTTTCTCTTTCACTCATAACGCCACTCGATCTTAGTAACATCACAAAGTTAGATCGCTCAAGTGGCACTAGATGACCGATATGCAAACAAGTTTGCTCCTCTTAATAGTACGACCATCTATCCTAAACCCGGTCATAATCTTCTCTACACACCTATGACCGGTGAAATGAAATGTGCTACAAGTATACCTTTGCGTTGCGCATTCCATTTCATCTCCTCCGGGGTTGATGCAACATATGCACCAACCTCTTCATCAAATGATATCATCCACTTCATATCATCACATGGTCTCCATGGTCCATCGATCTTGACCTCACTTGCTCTTCACCATCGCTTCGGTCCTTCGGCGTCAAGTCTTGCTTAAGCCTCCCGACACTCGGTACCAACGGCTTCAAAGCCTCCAACTTGTCATTCACCTTCGCAACCGGTCCATCAAGTTAAGTCTTGCCTTGATCTTCACCATCTTAGCCACATGACCACATGTCATGTTTCATGTGCATTAAGTTCCTTCTTCACATGTGTGAGCCTTGCAACATATTCCAAGCCATTTCTCCTCTATGACATATGTTGCTCACACATAATCACATGTGGACTAATCACCTGTGTAATTCACTTCAAACACATATTAGTCCACCTAAGTTGTCACTCAATTATCAAAACCAAACAAGGACCTTTCAACCGTACGACGTTGAAACGGCTTATAACGACCCACCGCATGATGTTAAATTTAGAAATTTAGGCTGTGGTATAGTGTGTGTTCTCTTCTCTTGAGAAAGAAGAGACTGAAACGAGAAACGTGGAGCTGGGAGAGGAAAAAAAGCTAATATTTATTACACAAAGACACCGACATTGTAGGTGATAGTTTCTATAGATGATTTCATTCTAACGTGACTGTTATGAAAACCCTGCGTAGTTTTTATCATTGGAACTACCCTAGGAAAACAAATTACATATTCCGCTTGGAAATTGTGAGATAAATTTATTAAGACTAATTAATTCATCATTAGCACATGTTTACTGTAGACAACATTGTCAACATAAACTTATTAGATTTAAAAAAATCATCTCGCTAATTACACATAATCTGTGTAATTAGTTATTTTTAGTCTATATTTAGTACTCTTACATACGTCTAAACTAATCATTCGATGTAATGAGTGAAAAGTTTTCGTGGTGGAAACTAAACAAAGGTCTTTAACAAAGGTCTTCTCCCAATGCTAGAAACCAACATAGTTTCCATAGCTCCAAGACTCCACCACTGGAAACTATATTCCCCAATGCAAGTTTGTCCAAGTAGTTTCCATAAAGAAAAAAATTAATAGATCACTTCTATGCAATATAAACAAGGAAAAATTAGTTGTGCCAAATATTATGTAGCCTTTCTTGATGCCACTGTATTTGAAAAGTAGATCGCCGCATGATGGAATGCACTTGAGTTTAACACTTGCATGCAAAAAAATATAAATGGCTTGTATGTTATTGGTAAATTAACTGAAGACAATATTCAGACTATAGTAGGTAGCAATGTCAATGTTGATCTCTACGGTAAAAAGACCCGGATGTCATCATCACCGCAACCGTTTTCGCCTCGCCCGGCTCCTCCTCGCCCTCGCGACTCGCAAAACCGCCGCCCGACCACGACCTCCTGTCGCCCCCTCCCCCACGTCCTTGCCCGGCTCCCATACGCCCTCCCTCACCCACACCTCGCCCCGTCGACGCCGCGCCGCCCCCACGGACGCTACGCTGCTCGCTCAGACGCTGGGCCCGCCGCTCTCCCGGCCGCCCTCAGCACGCCGCCCCGCTCCTAGCCGCCCGCGCCCGTCGTCTCCTGGCCTCACCGCTCTCTCCCCCAGCCGACCGGGCGCCGGCCCCCTCACCGGATGATTCCCCACCGACGCCGGCCGAGGCCCTTCCCCGCACCGGCCGAGATCTGCCCTTCCCACGTTCTGCACCCTCAGATGCTAGGTCCGCACATCCAAATCGATCGAGACCTATTGCCACGGCGGCCACGGGGCCTCGGTGCCCGACGCCGTGTTGAACGTGTCGACGAGCATCGTCGGCGCCGGCATCATGTCGATCCCGGCCGCAATGCGGGTGCTCGGGGTGGTCCCCGCGGTGCTCCTCATCGCCGTCGTCGCCGCGCTCGCCGACGCCTCCATGGAGTTCATGCTGCGGTACACGGGGTGGGCCGGCGGCGGCAAGAAGAAGGCCACGTACGCGGGGATCATGGGCGACGCCTTCGGCGGCCGCGCCGGCGCCGCCGTGCTCAACGTCTTCATCGCCTTCACCACCACGGGCACGCTCGTCATCTACCTCGTCATCATCGGTGAGATATGCTAGCTCGATCGCTAGCGGGCGCTGGAATGGAATCCTTCGTCTAGAGAATTCAGGCCGAATCGATTCTGAATTATGATAGTGTGTACGTCGTGCGGTGCGGCGCAGGGGACGTGATGTCTGGGAGCGTCGGCGGGGGCGACGAGCACGCCGGAGTGCTGCAGGAGCTGTTCAGCGCGCAGTGGTGGACAGGGAGGCAATTCGTGCTGCTCGTCACCGCCGTCTTCGTTCTGCTGCCGCTCGTGCTCTGCTGCCGTGTCGGTGAGTTCACATTTCAGTTGCAGCGTGCATCGGTTGATTTTTCTTTCTTTTTTAATATATAATTTGAAAGTAATAGTTTTAGTTTCATTGAGATTACTCTTCCCTGATAAAATCAGTTCTGTTGAGATTGTGTGGCTGACAGCGATTTGTGAACCGTTTAATCTGATTTAGTATTACAAAACATGTGGGTTTTGAATCTGACACAAAGTTTTAAATTATAAATAGCAGTTTGGTAGGCGGGCCATGTTGATGAAGATATTATTCTTGTTAATTTTGATATTTTCTTGGGAGGATGGGTTTAACGTTTAAGTAGTTGGCATTAGCACTGTTGGTTAGGATGGTCATAATGGATCATGACTCATGTGCTTCTATCACACCGGATGATTCCCCACCGACGCCGGCCGAGGCCCTTCCCCGCGCCGGCCGAGATCCGCCCTTCCCACGTTCTGCACCCTCAGATGCTAGGTCCGCACATCCAGATCGATCGAGACCTGTTTGAGCGAGGACGACAACTCGATAAGAACCGTGTAAGCTTCTTGCCCTTTGTTATTGAATATTGCACTGCAGATCTGGAGGCAAGCACGAACAGAGCACGATCACTGGTTGTCCTCAATCCACCCCTACGACCATATTAAAATTTATGTTCACTTTTGAATTTTATGATTCTGCTATTCGTTTACACTAATGTCCGTTCTGAACAAGAATAATATAGTAAATGAACATGAGAGAATTTTACTTTCAAGCTCCTCTTTCTGTAGACATCAAAGAAAAAAACTCTTGGCTTTTCTCTCACGTGCTAATATACTTTGCTTTCTACTTCTGACAGATCTTATTGCTTTGATCCCATTGCCAAACCATTAAAATCATGATATATAAATCACAAATTCAACGGCAATGATAACATTAAAATCATGATGTAAAATCACAAATCCAACAGCAATGATAGCCTCATGCAAAAATATGCATAATTTTCAGGTTTGAGGGTGTACTGAACTCACATGCCTTTCAACATCATGTAGATGCAGTGAACCTGCGTGGCTGCATTTGCTTTTGTGTTTAGTTAGACCATATATTTTATTTTGTCACTATTGTATACTTTATCTCAACGGTTGAAGTGTCTTGATGGAATTTGGAAACATTGGCTTCACATCAAGTGCTTGAGAAAATGCCTTGATGGAACATATGAATTTTAAGTCTTACTATTCATAGAACTGAAGTTTGGCAGATGGGGTATTACAGATCTTAGTCAAGCACATGGATGAAATTTGACAGTAGCACATGGATGAAGCTTTAGCCTGTTTTTTTACATCAATTTTTTTTTGCAATCAGGGACTGACAAGAATTCATTGATCCGCGCCTCTCAAGATCTATGAATCAAAATGTTGTAGTTTACTTGAATCTCTTATAAACCTTCCGCGTCGAGGCCCTTCTGCGACGCCGCCGCGGTCTCCGACTATCTGCTCCGCACGGCCTCCGCGAGCCCACCGCCGCCGCCAGCATCCACGGCCCTTCCTGCTTGCGAGGAGAACCAATAGGTGTGCCAATCCCTTCTCTTCCTGTACAATGCTCACAAATAGTTCTGATTCAGTTAAACAACACATTTAGAGTTTCAGGTTTGGAGCTGTGTGTGTCTAGGCAATAGTGGGTGTATTATTTGTGTCAGCTTCTTGCTTTCCAATTTTTGTAGGGTGTACAAAATTAGTTATTAGGTAATAGGCACCACATAACAGAGAAAGCGATTGTTTCGTATCCATAGAAATTTAAGCTCTCATAGCTATATTTTCAAATTCAAATTTAAATAGACATCATGTATCCTTAAAATACGAAAAATACTCTCATGAAACTCTATTCACGACCTGCTGCTAACATGATTGGGAATGTCCAATGCTACAATGCAAAGACAAAAGGGGAAGGTCTTATAGTCTGGCATGAAGGAGAAAAGACCAACACCAAAGAATTCTAATAATATATAACATAATTATTGTAGTGATCGTCCTATATATATAATGTTAAATAGATGGCAAAAAGAATAGAGGAAACCATGCAAAATCAGTCCCTTGGTTCGTCATCAAGTGCAGGAAATAATAGTACTTGATCTTAGTCTAACATTTTGAACAGTGAGATTTCAATCCTTTGCTTTGGACTTCCCAGGCATCACAATTTTGATTTATAACACACATGCATGCAGCTTGTGTGTCATGCTTTGATGAAATTAGAAATTAGCTGAGCCAGAACAAAGCAAAAAAAAAACTAGAGATTGAAATCCTATGTTTTTTATTAACTTTGATAGTGTCGATGTTATTTTTGAAAAACATGTTGTTCAAAGAATTGTTGCTGTACAAAAATGGGATATAAGTTAATACTAATAAATAAATTAATACCGGATATCATAACTGTACTTTTTATGCTTTTTGATATGTTTCAATTTGGTTTTTAAAATAAAATTCATTTCCTTGGTTTTTGCTTTACTAGCTTGGGGACTTGAGCTCTATAAGATATATTTCAGAAAGCATATATTTCACTAATGACTTGGCTTGAATAACTTTAAACTGAGTTTATACCCCTGCACCTAACTTATTAACCCTGGGACTCTGGCTATTTTCGTCTGTTCGTTTTTTGTCTATAGGAGGTTAACTCTAGATACTACCTGATATAGCTTTCAAATACACTTTATTATCTGCATCCAACTATTATTTTTCTGTGAACTGTACACCTATTTCATTTGTTCATACCTTTTTTGTTTGATTTTATATGAAAAGTGTATCTGGTTATATTTTTCTGACCTTTCGGTGTTTATATAACAAGTTAGTGAGGCTAGAAGCCTATAAAGAGATCAAGTGAAGATCACTTTAGGCAATCCAGCATTGGCCAACAAGAAGACCAAAGAAACACACCAGGAGATTGCTCAGTACCTTCTTGATGACACAAGGCACACTGGTTTCTTCTTCAGACTAGAGATCACTGATGGCCAGGTATACTCCCCTTTACTTGCCATGCCAAATCCTCCATTGCTTGTTCTATAAAAACCATTTCAACTCATGTTTAGTTGTTCCCCTTGTATTATAATAGTATGAAGGTACACTCGGCACGTATTGCTGGAACAAAGGTAAATATGCCCTTTTTCTCTCTGAATTCTATCTTACTCAATTGAGGGAATCTCATATCACCTTTTTCTACACAATGGACCAAATTAGTTGGAAGCTCTGATGATGAATGAAACATCCAGCACTGGTAATGACGTGCTCAATTTGCTTTGGTGCCTCAAATTTTTGGAGTGCCAAAATTCTTATGGGTTGGTTGAGAAGAAATAACTCAGGTTCTCTGTTGCATAATTCTTATGGGTTGGTTGTGCTGTAGCGAAGTAGCAATCCATGCACAAGTATTGTTTTTATCAAATTAAGAAATCATATATGTCGTTTAACCTGTGTTTTCCAATAGCATATTTTTTTTGCTTTATTTCAGGACACTACCTACCTGCATCATGAGGGGAGACAAAAACTAAAAATCTGTAGATACCGAAGCCTTTTATAGAGAAGAGGCATTCTAAATAGAATAACCACTACCATGTAGTGCATAGGTTTGCTAAAAACAATTACCTCCGGTTAGAAAAACAATGTAAGTGTAAGTGGGTACTCATACGACCCGTGAACATAACTGAAACATAATGTATAGTTCAGTTCAAGAATACTCTTTCCGTTCTTAGAAAAAATCTCTCGATAAGTTCAGTTTTTTTACCACAATGTGATGATTTGTCTCGGTCGAGCTACATTTTCCTGTCACTCCACTTGGAGTACACCATCAATCACTATTCTTCTTCCCCAGGTTTGGCCACCACACTACACTGAATCCATCGTCATTGCTCAATCAAATTCTCTATTTTGAAGGAGTGTGAGGAGGCTTCATCGATTCAAACCAGCAGCACTTGCTTCATTAATCCAGGTGAGTCTCGCTACCATCTTGTCGGTGTTTTCACCCCGGGGGTATGACACCAACTAGTAATATGATCGCGTGCTCTCTTTCTGGATGGTGATGCAAGATGACACAAGGATTTATCTTGGTTCGGGCAAAGAAGGCCCTACGTCCAGCGGGGGAGGAGGTTCTTGTATTACTTGCACCTAAGTGCTTGTACAGGGGCAATACAAGCTCAACGAGCGTGGACGAGAGTCTGGACTCGCCTATATGTTGTGTGTACTCGTGTGTGAGTTCTCTCCCTTTTGCGTGAAGGGCCCTGGTGTCCTCTTTTATAGAAGAAGAGGAGGCCAGGGTTACATAGGAGTGACATATACAACGCCCAATACGATGAAGGGTAGGAATTCTGTCTTGTCGGGGCCACTGGAGCCAGCGTGGGTGTTGCTGTTGAGGCGTCCTTGAAGGGTGGCCTCCATTCCGGGCGTGGATGTGGAGGCGCGGCGACGTGAAGGCCGTGCAGCGCCCGTTCCGGCACGTACAGGACGTGTCAGGGTCCCTCCGGGTCTTGGGGTACCTGTCCTCCAATAGCATGAAAGCAGTTAGGGCTCGAGGGGCGCGGAGCCGGCCTCGAGGTGGCGCCTACGGGGGGCTCGAGCCCCCGCAGGTACAGGCAAGTCCCGAAAAACCCGGCTGGACGGCGGGGAATCCAGGTCTCGAGATGTGGCTCGAGCCTGCTACAGTGCAGGGTATGGCCTAACAGTGCTGTACTGGTGCCTTTTTGCCCATGCTTGTGGTGAAAAAGGAGGCTTGACTCTGGCTCCGGTTCACTGTGGCACACGTGGTGTACCGGAGGATGTGACCGGAGCAGGCGGACGCATTAAGTGCGCAGTATGGGGCTGGTACGGTTGTCAGAGCTGAGAAGCAGGGAGCTTCCTTCTTGCGGGAGGCTTGAAGGGCAGTGGAGCGCTCGCCCGAGGCCTAACGCGGAGGGCTCGGGTGAGACAGAGAACGAGCGCCAGCCCGAGGCCTGGCTCGGAGGGCTCGGGCGAGACGGAGAACGAGCGCCAGCCCGAGGCCTGGCTCGGAGGGCTCGGGCGAGACGGAGAACGAGCGCCAGCCCGAGGCATGGCTCGGAGGGCTCGGGCGAGACGGAGAGCGAGCGTTCGCCCGAGGCCTGGCTTGGAGGGCTCGGGCGAGACGGAGAACGAGCGTTCGCCCGAGGCCTGGCTTGGATGGCTCGGGCGAGACGGAGAACGAGCGTTCGCCCGAGGCCTGGCTTGGAGGGCCAGCGCAACCTACTTCCGCTTAATGGGTTTTCGGGCTTCGGCTTGGTGGGCCAGCATTGTAGGCCTCGAGGGGTTGGTTTTTTAGGGGGTTAGACTAGCTAGGTCCCTTATTAATTGGTGCTCTAGGTTTAACTGATTTGTTTTGCGTTGATTGGGGGTACCCCTTTTGTGGTCCCCCGACAGTAGCCCCCGAGCCCTTGGTCGAGTGCTGGCACTCGAGCAGGGGCTCTCTACCGGGATCTCGAGGGTTAGCTAACCGGTTTTCGAGGGTTTGGTTGTTTTGATTCCGTGGGTGTCGCGCGAGCGACACCCGCGGGTGTAGCCCCCGAGGCCACGGGGGAATGGTTAGGATTCCCTCGTGGGCTTTTTCGCGAGTGTGAGTGTTAGTTACGTTTTTTAGGTTCGGGAGTGTCGAGCCCCCGAGTTTTTTGATCCTCTTTCGTCGAGGGGTGCCAGGCTGAACTGACCGGCCGGCTCTTTGGGCTATCCGGCACGTCAATTGCCCTGGCTTGTCATCTCGCGAGTCATTTCGATCGGATGCGAGGGGGGATGCCTCGTACTACCACGAGCGGGCGAGTATCGAGGTTCCCGGTGAGCTGGTAACGGGGAAATCCAAGTGAGACCTCGTGCCCCGTTTGATAGGGTCGATTGAAGCCCGGAGGCGATCTCATAAAGCATGGGCGCTCGGTCTGTAGGAATGCCGGGTCCATTCGATAGGACCCGGTGGCTCGATGCCTCCCTTCGAGGGGATCTCACTGCATGCCGTGCGCTCTGCCTTGGATACACGTGAGGGGCCTCGAGGGCTTGGCCCTCGAGTGATGCTGCGAGTGGCGCCCCTTGGTGTCCCTGACTCGGGTGCTCGAAGCCGGCTGTCGAACCCTCTTCGAGGGCCAGCCTTCGCTGCTTCGAGACTTGGAAGGGCCGGGGCCGTTTTTACCTTCTTGAAGAAGCCTCCGTTGTTTGGAATTCTTCTGCCCGTTGGGTGCGCCTTTTTAGGCGGAAGTCGTCAGGGAGTGGAGATCGTGGCTCCAGGGCGGCGGACGTGAAGTCAGAGCGGCGGTCGTGGTGGCCCCTGGTAGTTGAGCGGATGGGGAGTCACCGCGTGTACCTGTCAACCGGCTCGAGACGTGGTTAGGTGGGCGCATTAAACGTGTGCGGTTACCTTTCCTCTGTCGTGGGAGACTCCGCCCGAGGCCTGGCTCGGAGGGCTCGGGCGAGACAGAGAACGAGCGTTCGCCCGAGGCCTGGCTTGGAGGGCTCGGGCGAGACGGAGAACGTGCGTTCGCTCGAGGCCTGGCTTGGAGGGCTCGGGCGAGGCGGAGAACGAGCGTTCGCCCGAGGCCTTGCTTGGTGGAGTGAGACGTTCGTCCAAGGGCTGAAAATCTCGTGTTCACACAAAGAAAAGAGATTAGTCGTATTCCCCGAGCCCCCGAGCCCCTCGGTTGCCGATCGATGGCTTTGGGATTGGGGGTAGTCCAAGGTTTTTTCGACCTTATCTCGGGTGCGAGGCGAGCCCCAGAGCCCTTTTTGGTAGAGGGTCGGTCATAGGCGGCCTCGTCTTGGTTTTTCGACCCTCACGCATCCTTTTTGCAAGGAAGAGGGGTGGTGACGCCGCGCTACCATCAGTAGGTATCGGTCACGGCGTCCCCGACGAGCTGTTAATGGGTAAATCCAAGTGCGTGCCCATGCCCCATTCGATAGGGGTCGGCTAGGGGCCCGGAGGCGCACACTTGGAGCCAGAGGACAGTCACCAGGGCCCGGAACCGTTCGATTGGTTCCGAGGGCTCGTTGCCTCCCTTCGTTGGGATCCCGTTTTGAGACCGTCCTGCTAGCCTCAGATACGACTCTGGATGCCCTGAGCGGTTGTGCTCAGGCTTGGCTCGGGCCATGCGATGGGCGCATCTGTGTCCATTCCTAACTCTGTTATCCTGGGGCGGCTGTCGAACCCTCGGAGGGGTCGGCCTTCGAACCCCTGGAACGTAACGGGCTCGGTGCCCTGGATTCCTTCGCAGGGAAGGAGTCAGAGGTAGGACACCTCTTCCGTCGGAGCGGCGGGCGCGCCTTTTTAGGCGGCTTTCTAGGGTCGTGGGCGGCGCCCGTTGCAGACGTGTGCAAGGGCCCATGACCAGCCATTTAATGCTTGTGTGCGCACTCGTATCGAGAGGATTCTCGCAATCATGAGATCTCCTAGCGTGCAACGCATTAAATGCGGGTGAATAGTGACCGACTGGGATCTGGCCGTTGGTTTTCACCCTATAAATACGCCCCTTGGGGATTTCGGAGTGGTTCCTTTCCTCATTCGCTCGTATCCCTTACTCTTTCGTCTTCCTCCTCCGTCCAGCCACACAAAAGCAGAGGTGGGGAGGGAGAGACCGGGCCAGCGGCGGAGTAGAGGGTTGAGAGGCAAAGAAGAGAGAGAGAGAGAGAGAGAGAGACCTTTCCTCTTTGTGACATCTGCGCCTCCGCCTTCTGTCGTTCGGGATGGCCGACGCCGCTGAGCCGTGGGGCGCTTCTGCCGCCACCCCGGAGAAGCTGGCGGAGCTTGTGCAGAGAGGACTTCTTCGGGGCGTTTTCGGCTCCGATAGGCCAGAGTGGATCACCCCCGGTCCGGAGGAGGAGCCGAGGCTCCCGAACGGCTACGTGGTCAGCTTCATCGCTTTCCACGAGCGTGGGTTCGGGGTACCGGCAAGCCGGTTCCTCCGGGCGCTTCTTTTCTACTACGGGCTCGAGCTGCATCACCTTGCCCCCAACTCTATTTCACAGGCGGCCATCTTCGCGACCGTCTGCGAAGGCTTCCTGGGGATCGAGCCCCACTGGGAGCTCTGGATCCACCTCTTCCGGGGCGAGCTCTTCACGAAGGCGGTTTCGGAGGGTCGGCGGAGATTGATGAGGTCGGGGAGCTGCGTGCTCTCCGTTCGCCAGCAGAGGTCGGGCCTGTACATCCCGTCCCAGGCGGCCACCTCGAACAAGGACTGACGCATGGGCTGGTTCTATCTTCGCAACGATGATGGGCTGCTGCCAGCATACACCGGCTGCGTCATCGAGTCGCGGCCGGACTCTTGGAACTACGGCGTCGTCGACAAGAGGCAGAGTCGACTCGACCCGCTACTTGAGGCCTTGTCGAGGCTGCGGAAGGCGGGTCTTACGGCCGGGATGGTCGTGGCCTGGTTCCACCAGCGGTGCGTGCTGCCGCTGATGAACCGGCCCCTGATCATGGCGAAGATGAGGGACGACGCGCCTCTCCTGCAGGGGTGCCAGATGAGGACATCCCCGGTCGCCTATCCCGAGCTCGTTCGCCGGGCGAGGGATGCGGTAAAGGAGGTGAAGCACGCGAACAAACTACTCAGTATTTCGATGCGCCCGTTCCGTGGGTACATCAGCTTGGTAAGGGGATCGATCCTTTGGGTGTGTTGCCGCGGAGCTTTCTTTTTTCGTGTTCGATCCTTACTTCCTTCTTTTTGCAGGGTTTACAGGGGGTCAGCGCCTCGAAACCTCCCCTTCCTGAGGAAAGGGAGGAGAGGCGACGCCTGGCCAAGGAGAGGAAGAAGAGAAAGGACGACAGGAACACCAGGCGGGCTAAGCGTCGGAAGGACCGTGACGACCTGGAGAGGCGTCGGCGGCAACAGAAGCTCTATGGTGAGCCGGAAGAGTCCTCCCCTATGGAGGAGGATTCTGATGATGAAGACGAGGAGGGCTCGGAGGGGGACTCCAAGCCCCTGGCGGGGTTCCCAGATGTGGACCATTCGCCGGTCCGGTTGGCGAGCCCCGTGATGGGCGTGCCCGGGGCGCAGGCGGCGGGGAAGAGCCCTGTTCCTGCCCTGGGCGCGGGTGGCGTGACTTCTGCGCCCCGGGGGGGCGACGGGTCCACTCAGGGCCCGTCGACGCCGTCGTCGGTGGGGGTTTTGACGGAGATCCTCGAGACGGAGCTCCCGCCTCCCCCGAGCGGGGTTCCCCCTGCAGGGACACCGCGGCTGCAGACCCCACCCGTGCCCTCTGCGAGGAGGGTGCCAAGGGCTGGGTGAGCACTCGTCGCTTGCCCGTCCCATGCTTGCTCGTGTGGGGATTTTTTCTTCCTGATGCGTATCTTTCTTCTCTTGTCTCAGCGGGAAGCGGTCCGCGGAGGTCTTATCCCTCCGCCCTCAGAAGGCGCTGAAAGCGGGTGCGACCTCCTCCGCCGGCGCGGTGGTGGCACCGTCTGTGACGCCACCACTGCCGGGGTCCGGCGGGCCAGACGTCACGCCCGAAATCGTCAAGTTCCCACAGGGGGCCCCGGTCTCTGGTGGGGCCCCAGAGGAGGACCCTGCTTCTGGGGCGTCGAGGGATGAAGGCACCCCGGGGGCCTCGACCACTGAAGTCGAGGCCGCCAAGGCGGCTGAGGCAGCGCCGTCCCAGGCCGTTGCGCCCGGGGCTAGGGCTGACGTCCTGCCTCAGGGGTCGCGCTTGCCGGAGGAGATCCATAACATCTCTTCTGACGAGACTTCCCGAAAAGGTGGGAAAGCAGAGGTGGAGTGCGAGGCTACCAGCGCGCCGCCGAGGCTGCCGGTACTAGAGGTCGGAGGAGGGGGCGAAAGCTCGGCCCTTGTCCGCTTGGGAGGTCGTTCTCCCACTTGGGGCGGTCCTCGAGTGGAGTGGAGGGATCCAGCTGATCCCGAGGCCGAGCCGGTGTTTGTCCTCGACGATGCCCCCGAGGCCGGAAACTGGAACGTCCTTGGGCAGCTCGGCTCACTCCTCACGTGGTCGTTGAAGACGTCCCTGACGTTGGTGGAAAGGGACCTCCCTCGGGCCGTCCAGGTGAGGACCCTTGTTTGGGCGATCCTCTTCTTCCCGTTTTGTCGTAAAAAGGGGGTTAATGTTTGGTTGATTATCCACCTTAGGAGCTCATGGAGACCTCTCGGGCTAAGTCGGATTTCCTCCGTTGGGAGAGCCGCGTCTGGGAGCAGCTTCAGACGTCGAGCGCTGAGCTCGCCCGCACCCAGAAGCAGCTTGCCAAGAAGAGTACCGAGGCGGGCGGGCTGAGCGTCCGCTGCTCGGACCTGACCGCCGCGGTTATCGAGGCCCAAGAGTATGCCGCCCGGGAGGCGGAGAAGGTTAAGAACTTGGCGTCGCGGCTGGAGGAGTCCGAGAAGGCGGCCGAGGCCCTTCGTGCTCAGGCTGCCGAGGAGGCGTCCAAAGCGCGGGCCCTGAGCACGGACCTCGAGCAGGCTCGAAAGTCTGCTGAGGCGTCGGCCACTGACGCCCAGAAGTGGGAGGGTGTGGCGAAAGGTGACCTTTTGTTCCGTAGGCCTTATGGTTTCCTCATCGCGTTTTCTTTTTCTTTTGACGAGTTGTGTCGATCCTCTGCAGAGCTGAAGGGGAAGCTTGCTGAGGCGGAGGAGGCCTCGGCCGCCCTGCAGTCGGTTTACCAGGCTGAGGCTTCGGATCACCAGGCTCTGCAAGATGCTGCCGCCGAGGCCTGCGCGTCCCTCGGGACCGTAGATGGTCAGTCGGGGAGCTCCCTGACCAGCCGTCTGGCCGCCCTGAGGGGTCAGGTGGATGACCGGGTGCGCGGTGCCCTACATCTTGGGGTGAAGCGGGCCTTCGCCGTGATCTCCAGCCACTACGACGGCCTCAACTTCGACGCCGTCAGCCAAGGATACATCCTGCCGGACGATGAAGACGAAGCCGAACGGGAGATCGCGGAATTCGCCAGGGCCGTCAAGGCCCCTGGGGAGGCCCTGGCTCGGTTCTTTGAAGAGGACGTGGGGCTTCCCCCAGCAGCGTCCTCGGCTCCTGAAGACCCCTCGGTGATTGCTCCTGCGGACGAGCCTCAAGAGGAGAGACAAAGTTAGTTTGGGCCACCGAGCCCTTGTGTTGTGTCCTCCGTGGGAGGATATTTTTGTAAGAAAGAACATGCTCGCGGCCTTCGAGGCCTAATGTAAAGACATTTTCGCGTTTCATTCCTTGTTGCCTCTTTTTTGACTAGGAAGAAAAAAGAGGCGAGACTAGGAAGATTTTGAAAAGCGAGCAAAAACGTAAGTTTTGGGGGCGTCGGACGTCGGGTCGGAGAGACCCTTCTCCTGATAGCCTCCGAGGCCTCGGAGGAGTGGGAAAGACTCCTTCGAGGGCTTTGGGGTGAGGGCCCGAGATGATATTGAAACGTCTTTACGCTCGAGTTTTCTTATTTTTCTTTGCCTGAGTTTTGCTTCGACTAAGTTTTCGACACAGACTTGAGTCCTTCGAGGGTGGGAGCGAGTGGAGGTACCGTAGCCCGGGGGCGTAGGCGAGCTCCCGTCTCGACACCCTTGACCCTTAGGGAGCTCAAGGTGTTTTCTTCTTAATCGTGAGGCGCGTTCGAGGCATAGATAAATAAAATAAGGTCGAGTTTAGTAAAAAACGTGCGAGGTTTTTAGGAACTTAGGGGGGATCCCCTGGTTAGCCCCCGAGGGAGTCTTGACTCTGATTAGACAGAGTCAAGGCTACCTCTGCTTTGAACGAAATAAAGAACTTGGAATTGAACTTTTATTCATTCATGATGCGATGTTCGTACAAAATACGAGAAATGTACGAAGCCTAGAGGCTTTTGGGATAGAAACGACGTAGCTGTTCGATGTTCCGAACTGGAGTCGAGCTCGGGGTTGTCGGGGGAGATTGACCGGACTCCCTGGTTGTGCGCATGGCAAGGGCGAAGTTGGAGCTTCCATCGAGGTCACGGGTCGATGCGCCAACCGTCGCGGGGTTGTTTGCTGGTGACGCCCTCGGTTGTTTGGCCTCAGACGTAGTACCGTCGAGGTCCCGTTGGAGGTCTCACGGGTACTCGACCGAATGCAACAGCGCCATGTCCCGGGCCCCGTCGAGTTGGTCCAGGGTGGCCGAGGCTTCCTGCACACTCTGTACGCATTAGATTATTTGAAGTTAAATCAAGGAAAGAACACTGCGTCTTTCTTGTTGATTTTACGAAATCTTCTCCTTAGCCTCTGCCCCGTATTTCCGTCCCATTGTCACATCGTGCTCTTTGGTGCGGTCGGCAAAGGGGACCGTAGCCTTTTGCAGGCGATAGGTCCGCTCCTTGCCTGCTTTGGCATGACCCTTGAGGGTCAGCCGTCCTTCAAGGTTTGTCATGACTTTGGAAAATGGAGCAACAGTGCAGTAGGCTTGTGTTTTTTCTTAGCGTGCCCGCCTTTGTTTCTTCCTTTTCTTGAACCTGAGGAGCTCGATCTACGGGCCGTGTTTCGGTTCTGCGGATGGGCCGGTGCCGTTAGCCGTCGGAGGCGTCAGGCGGCCGAGACCCGGCCCGCTTTCCCGAAGACCCGACCCGCGTCCCTTGCTCCTCTGGTTCTTATTCGGGATGGAGCAAACGCGAACGTGGGCATTTTAATCATTGTTTTCGTAAACGTTGGCCTTTTTAAGAAACAGAACGGAAAACCAAACGTTAGAAAGAGGAACGTAGCTTTTTGATCACGGAGAGGGATGTTGTTCCTCCTTGTTCGAAACGGTTCTGCGTTTATCGTCCTGATGCCGGGGAGGGGAGAGCCCCCCGGCGTTGTTGCTGGTGGCGGCCTCGAGGAAGGCCCGTTGGCGCCCTCTTGCGCAGTCGTTGGCGGCATCGTGGGGCCTCGAGGCTAGGCCTCGAGGAAGGCCCGTAGGCGCCCTCTTGCGCAGTCGTTGGCGGCGTCGCGGGGCCTCGAGGCTAGGCCTCGAGGAAGGCCCGTTGGCGCCCTCTTGCGCAGTCGTTGGCGGCGTCGCGGGGCCTCGAGGCTAGGCCTCGAGGAAGGCCCGCAGGCGCCCTCTTGCGCAGTCGTTGGCGGCGTCGCGGGGCCTCGAGGCTAGGCCTCGAGGAAGGCCCGTAGGCGCCCTCTTGCGCAGTCGTTGGCGGCGTCGTGGGTCCTCGAGGCTAGGCCTCGAGGAAGGCCCGTTGGCGCCCTCTTGCGCAGTCGTTGGTGGCGTCGTGGGGCCTCGAGGCTAGGCCTCGAGGAAGGCCCGTAGGCGCCCTCTTGCGCAGTCGTTGGCGGCGTCGTGGGGCCTTGAGGCTAGGCCTCGAGGAAGGCCCGTTGGCGCCCTCTTGCGCAGTCATTGGCGAAGGCCCGTTGGCGCCTTCTTGCGCAGTCGTTGGCGGCGTCGCGGGGCCTCGAGGCTAGGCCTCGAGGAAGGCCCGTTAGCGCCCTCTTGCGCAGTCGTTGGCGGCGTCACGGGACCTCGAGGCTAGGCCTCGAGGAAGGCCCGTTGGCGCCCTCTTGCGCAGTCGTTGGCGGCGTCGCGGGGCCTCGAGGCTAGGCCTCGAGGAAGGCCCGTTGGCGCCCTCTTGCGCATTCGTTGGTGGCGTCGCGGGGCCTCGAGGCTAGGCCTCGAGGAAGGCCCGTTGGCGCCCTCTTGCGCAGTCGTTGGCGGTGTCGTGGGACCTCGAGGCTAGGCCTCGAGGAAGGCCCGTTGGCGCCCTCTTGCGCAGTCATTGGCGGCGTCGCGGGGCCTCGAGGCTAGGCCTCGAGGAAGGCCCGTTGGCGCCCTCTGACCTTGTTGCGGGCGGCGTCGTGGCCGGACGAGGAGCTTCGTCGGTACGTGGCGCAACGTCCCCGGACGGCGGGGAAGGGCGCGACGTCCCCGGACAGTTTGGTGGTGGCTCGTAGGATCACACCCGGACGTTCCTCCCGCTCTGCCGCCGCCCGGTCCTAACGGCGCTCGTCGAGGTGGTGGGCGTCGACAGCTGCGGAGTTGTTGAGGCCGAACGGGGGCCGCTGGCGTCGAGCGCGGTACACCCCGTGCGAGAAGAAGCCAGGTGGTGTCCACGGAGCACGGCTCGGGGGCCTCTGGCCAGGCTCCCGGTCCGTGCGCATGACGAACGCGAACTCGCTGGGAGAGTGCGCGCGCGCCCTAGAAGTCTCCGGCCGCGCGCCGAGCAAGTTTCTCCTCCGGGACTCTGCGCCGACCGTGGGGAAGTGGGTGTACGCCGTGGGCACCGCCTGTGCCTGGCGATGATGGTAACGACGGCGCCGCTCACTAGGTGGCGACGCGTGGTGGTGTGGGCGACGCGCCACGCCCCCCGCGCGGGGTGGCGTGACACGCCCTCCGCTCGGGCTCTCCGTGGAGAGCAGAGTCAGCTCGTTGCCGCTGCCGGTGGCCAGGAACTCGAGGCTCCCAAACCAGATGATGGCACCAGCAGAGAACGAAGGAGTGGGAGAAGCCATCGAGAAAATAACGAGAAATCGACTCCGACACGCGAAGGCCCCTACCTGGCGCGCCAACTGTCGGTGTTTTCACCCCGGGGGTATGACACCAACTAGTAATATGATCGCGTGCTCTCTTTCTGGATGGTGATGCAAGATGACACAAGGATTTATCCTGGTTCGGGCAAAGAAGGCCCTACGTCCAGCGGGGGGAGGAGGTTCTTGTATTACTTGCACCTAAGTGCTTGTACAGGGGCAATACAAGCTCAACGAGCGTGGACGAGAGTCTGGACTCGCCTATATGTTGTGTGTACTCGTGTGTGAGTTCTATCCCTTTTGCGTGAAGGGCCCTGGTGTCCTCTTTTATAGAAGAAGAGGAGGCCAGGGTTACATAGGAGTGACATGTACAACGCCCAATACGATGAAGGGTAGGAATTCTGTCTTGTCGGGGCCATTGGAGCCAGCGTGGGTGTTGCTGTTGAGGCGTCCTTGAAGGGTGGCCTCCATTCCGGGCGCGGATGTGGAGGCGCGGCGACGTGAAGGCCGTGCAGCGCCCGTTCCGGCACGTACAGGGCGTGTCAGGGTCCCTCCGGGTCTTGGGGTACCTGTCCTCCAATAGCATGAAAGCAGTGGTGCCGAGCCGGCCCCGAGGTGGTGCCTACGGGGGGCTCGAGCCCCCGCAGGTATGGGCAAGTCCCGGAAAACCCGGCTGGACGGCGGGGAATCCAGGTCTCGAGATGTGGCTCGAGCCTGCTACAGTGCAGGGTATGGCCTAACAGTGCTGTACTGGTGCCTTTTTGCCCATGCTTGTGGTGAAAAAGGAGGCTTGACTCTGGCTCCGGTTCACTGTGGCACACATGGTGTACCGGAGGATGTGACCGGAGCAGACGGACGCATTAAGTGCGCAGTATGGGGCTGGTACGGTTGTCAGAGCTGAGAAGCAGGGAGCTTCCTTCTTGCGGGAGGCTTGAAGGGCAGTGGAGCGCTCGCCCGAGGCCTGACGCGGAGGGCTCGGGTGAGACGGAGACCGAGCGCCAGCCCGAGGCCTGGCTCGGAGGGCTCGGGCGAGACGAAGAACGAGCGCCAGCCCGAGGCCTGGCTCGGAGGGCTCGGGCGAGACGGAGAGCGAGCGTTCGCCCGAGGCCTGACTTGGAGGGCTCGGGCGAGACGGAGAACGAGCGTTTGCCCGAGGCCTGGCTTGTAGGGCTCGGGCGAGACGGAGAACGAGCGTTCGCCCGAGGCCTGGCTTGGAGGGCTCGGGCGAGACGGAGAACGGGCGTTCACTCGAGGCCTGGCTTGGAGGGCCAGCGCGGCCTACTTCCGCTTAATGGGTTTTCGGGCTTCGGCTTGGTGGGCCAGCGTTGTAGGCCTCGAGGGATTGGTTTTTTAGGGGGTTAGACTAGCTAGGTCCCTTATTAATTGGTGCTCTAGGTTTAACTGATTTGTTTTGCGTTGATTGGGGATACCCCTTTTGTGGTCCCCCGACACATCTCTTGACTAAAGATGCACTAGCTCTGAATATTATATGATCTTTCAGTGTAAGGGACAACAAATCAGCATGCTGTTTTGCATGGTTAATCTTAATTGGCTACTAGCATCTATATGTAGTGGTGTCTCCTAACTTAAATTGTGAATTACCACTCTTAGAAGGAAAAAGATGATTATCTGAACCTTTGTTATGTATATATGCTGCAAACAAGTTTGTTTGCTGTTTGAAGTAATGAGAAATCGTACATACAAGTGTTGGAATTTTTCTCTTTTTTGAAGCATGCTAATTATTTGATGCAACTATATGCAGTTTGATAAGGCGTTGACATATATAATTCAGCAGTTACTATTTCTATTTGTCTCTGCAGATGATTTAATACTGTCTCTGTACATTAAGGGAAAGCCAAATTTTAGTGGTTGTGCTGACATTTCAAGTTGGACTCTTGCATGTATGTATTTGTGTTGTTATTGATGTATTGAGCTTTGAGCAGTGAATTTATGCCGTTGCTCGAGAGGCATCACAAGATGATAGATTTTTTCTTATCACTTTGGTTGTCATATTCTCAATATATATTATTATTATCGTCATCTCTCTTTACTATATTATGTTTGATCCTAAGTCTTGATTTGACATTAATTATGTAACCCTGTATTATCGGTAGTTGAATTATGCACTTCTGACGCTCTATTATTTTTTTTGTTGAGTTTATTATTATCATCATCTCTCTTTACTATATATTATGTTTGATCCTAAGTCTTGATTTGATATTAATTATGTAACCCTGTATTTTTGGTAGTTGAATTATGCACTTCTGACGCTCTATTATTTTTTTGTTGAGTTTGACCAATTATTTGTTTACCATACTCTTATAATTGAGAATTTTGAGATCCCGTAGCAACGCACGGGCACTCAACTAGTAAGTTTAAAAAATACAATAATAAATTTAGGCAGCAATGTCGACAAAACAGAGTAATATTTAGATGACCATCAGTCGTTCGTCCTCCTTCACATGAACTCTCATGTCCAAAAGAACATATTTGGGGATCTATCTTCAGAAAGATTTAGTCGTTTAGTCTAGCAGTACCTTGAATTGGAGCCAGCTCGCCTTGGAGGTCTGAGAGAGATCTCGATGGGTCTCAGCAGGAGAGGAAAGAAGATTTGCGGAAGGGTGAGTGGAGGCTGTTGATGAAGAAGTACGCAGGAGATGGCGCCCAAGAAAGAGGAGGTTTTTACATATATGTCATCATGAAAAATAGTCTCAACCCTCAAATCTCTGAAAGATCAAAACGCGTATGTATATCCAATCTCATCTTCGTTTTTTCCACATGCCACTCTGTCCGGATTTCTGTTAGATTCCGCCATTTAGACGCCCTGACAGGTGGGTCCGAGCCAGAAAAAGACCAAAATGCCCTCCTCTCTCTCTCTCGCCCCGCAAGAAGTCCCGCCGCTGGCCAGCGTGGCCATGGGACTTGGGAGGCGAGCAGGGCCAACGCGGCCATGGGAGGCGAGCAGGGCCGAACGCAGGGGCTCCGCTGCAGCCGCCATGGCCGGCGCATGCGAGCTCCGCCGTAGCCGCCATGGCTAGCGTGCGCACGAGCTCCATCGCGGCCGCCATGGCCGGAGCGCGCGAGCTCCGCATCTCGGCCTCCGGCCCCGGCCGCTGCCGCGGGCGCGCACTGGGGGTGCTCTAGCTCCAGCAAAGAGGATGAGGGAGAGAGAGAGGAGAGAGGGGGGCGTTTTTGTCTTTTTTTGGCTTGGACCCACCTATCAGGGCGTCCAATCGGCTGGATCTAACAGAAAGACAGATGAAGTGGCATGCGGAAAAAACGAAGATGACATTGGATATACAGACGCGTTTTAATTGACGGACCAGGATGTCAAAGATATCATCAGTCGATGATTACTCCGACTAATCTTGGACGGCGCGGGAGATCCGAAGACTCGTTATGAAGTGTACATGGATTAGGGCTCTCGTTTATAGCTTAGCCGAGTTGTAAAAGGAAGTCTTGTAATTAGAATAGGACTCTACTGTTGTAACCGGCTAGGACTCGGTCTGCGCTGAGGCTCACCCGGATATATAAGGGGAACCGGGCGCAGGTCCCAGATGATCGAATATTGAATCGCAGACATACACAAGGCACACGCCACACTGGACGTAAGGTATTACGCTATTTAGCGGCCTGAACCAGTATAAATCGTTGTCCCTGTGTACTCGCCGAGTCCTACGGACGCCGATCCCCACCAAACAAATCGTCTGAGATCCCTCAAGACGAGTTGCCGGTTAACAAACACCGACAGCTGGCGCGCCAGGTAGGGGCTTTCGGCGATTCGACGACCAAGAGCTCGGCGAACCACGACAACATGTTCTCGGCGGGATCAATTTTCGTTTTTGGCTCATGGACTTGCATCGCGGATGATCAAGGAAAGCTGCATTGACAACTTCACACTGATCCGGAAGTGCAAGATACGCCAAAGATGGATGATCTCACCCAGAACCTAGCAAACCTCGCAGTCAAAGATCCGCGAGATTTCGAGAGTCAATTTGAAGTACCCGACTCCTACTCAAACTCAAATTCGGAGAATGAAAAGGACCCGAAGATCAAACATGGCATCACCTTCGGACCACGGAACTCAACTCAAGACTTCCAAGACCTAATTAACTCAAAGTTACAAGAGTATCAAGAGATACCTTTGACTGGAGCTCAGCAAGGACTTGTTTTCAGCTCCACCAGGGAGGGTAACATTGTCCATTGGCCAATACAGCCAGCCCCGGCTAGGCAGGTTGGCACAATCGATCAATAACTTCCATACCAGTACGGATATCAGCTCCCCTTTGAGGAACTCGATACCTCAACAGAACTAATCTCCAGCACTTCTACCTTGGAGTCGGTCACGCCAGGATCAACAATCCAAGGCTACGCCCGTGAAGTTTTCATGACGGGGCATCAGTCATCTCTACGACCACTGACCCCTCCAGATATCTTCCAGGATGACGAAACTCCAAGTATGATATCTGACAATTATCCTGAAGGACCCGCAGAAACCGAGTCCTTAAAAGCTGAGAGAATTAGAAAGAATCAAGCGAAAGAAGCCCGCAGAAGGCGCGCAAATCACCGCAAGGAGGCAGTTGACCGCTATAATGTACGACTCGAAGAACATAACACTCGGAGACGTCTAGAAGAAGACACGGAAGATCAAGCTCGCGCTCAACGTGACCAGGAGCATCAGTCACAGAACGAGCACAATCGTCGACGAGCCGATTGTTCCCGTAACCTCGAGCCCGAGTTTATGAGGGTCGCTGGTCACAAGGTTTTCCAGACACCCTACCAGAACATCATGGCCCTAGCCACTGAGATGGGAGCCAAAGACAATCGCACCCCTGAGGAAGAGCGACGATTGGTCATGCTTCAGACTACCGCGCTACAACTTTGGGGACGGAATCTTGAGTCTCTAGCTGATGAGCAAGCTTCATCCCACCCGAGCCAGAGGCGGCCTGTCCAAGAGCGACTCGGTCGAGTCCCAGCAAGGAGTCGTCTAGGCCACCGAGTACCTGATCAAGCCGAGGGAGGAGCTGAATCTTCATACAGAGGAATCGCAGCCATAGCATTGGACGCAGTCGATCGCTTCCCCTGCTTCTCCCAAAGGCTCCGAGCAGTCTCGTTTCCCGTGAAAATTCAAACCCGGGAACTACTCAAAGTACGACGGGAAGACAGAACCTAAGTGATGGCTCAGGTTGTATGCTCAAGCAGTTGAGCTACCGGTGGAAGCAAAGACGTCAAAGCACTCTACCTCCCAATGGCTTTGGAAACGATGCCGCTTGCTTGGTTCGATAGACTCAAACCCGAGTCCATCGACTCCTGGGAACAACTCCATCGTATCTTCATCGAAAACTTTGCGGGTGTCCCAGAGAGATTAGATCCCCGGACTAAACTCAGAACCTGTAAACAGGAGAAGAACGAATCAATGCGGGAATACTATAGGCGCTTCTCAGAGATCCGCTCTACAGTATCCGACATCATAGACAGAGAAGTAATTGACCTATTTGGCAATGGCATCTGCGAAAGGTACAATTACAAAGATTTCATCAAGCAGGACCCGACCACTGCTGACGAGTTCCATCGGGCCGTAAACTCCATGATGGCGACAGAAGAACGTACGCAGGAGCGTTTCCCCGATAGAAACACACAAGGTGATCGAGGGAACAACCAGAGAGGCAACCAGGCACCACAACAAAACACCCGGAAAAGGGTGGGAGACAATACTGTTGCTGCCATGGAGCCTCAGAAGAAGGGGAACAAGCCATTCACCTTCGATGACTTACTCGACGGACCGTGCCCTTTTCATCCGAAAGACGGACATCAGGCAAGGCACTGTCGACAACTCAAGGAGCGAGGCTTGAACTCCGACTTCAACAAAAACAAGAAGGATAAAGGCAAGAAGACAGTTGAGGACCCTCCGCAAGACACCGATGGCTTCCAACACCCTAAAGGGACAATCAATGTCATTTTTGGGGGAGTAACTACCAGTGACAGCAAGAGGCTTCAGAAACTTTCGCTACGAGAGATCATGTCTACAGAACCATCAACTCCTAGATACCTCGACTGGTCTGAGCACCCGATCAGCTTCTCCCGAGCGGACCAATGGACCAGCGTCTCCAACGCAGGGCACTCTCTACCGCCGAAGCCGAATATATTAGTGCCGGTAGTTGTTGTGCACAACTCCTATGGATGAGGGCAACCTTGAAGGACTTTGGAATAAAATTCAAACAAGTGCCATTGCTATGTGACAATGAAAGTGCGGTGAAGCTCACAAACAACCCGGTGCAACATTCAAGAACCAAGCACATTGACATTAGGCACCACTTCATTAGAGATCATCAACAAAAGGGAGATATATCTATTGAGAGTGTTGGAACCGATGATCAACTTGCAGATATATTCACTAAGCCACTTGATGAAAAGAGGTTTTGCAAGCTAAGGAATGAGTTGAACATACTAGATTTCTCAAATATGTGTTGATGATGCACCTCACTTATATGACTTGCCTCTCCTCCAAGCCAAAGCAAAGGTATTATTGGTTGACATTTGCATCTCATACCTTGCTAAGAACTTGTTTAGAGCATCTAGGCATATCTAGCAGGTTTTGGACCTCATCCATTGAAAATCAAATGACTTTGATGTTGGTATGGTACCACTATTGCTTCTATGATTGTTATGATCTAGTGGTGGCATATGACATGTTTATGGGCTTGCAATCCTAGTGTTTAACTATAAACATGAGCATTGAAGTATATAACCGACATGAGTAAGATAACCATTGCAAGATGTGTGAAGAAGCTTACTCTAGAGCAAACCGTGCTATATATGGTATGCAATTGTTTATAGTTGAACCACAATTTGATCAATTTCTACTCCCATGCTTTACAAATAAAAAAATAAAAAACACTCACCTTTTGTGGTCATTGATGACAAAGGGGGAGAAAAATGGCATAAAAGATATGCAAAAAGGGAGAAGAAGTTGCACAAAGATTTATGAAAAGAAAGGGATAAAAGAAAGGGATAAAAATTTTAAGCACACAAGTAGGGGGGAGCAAGCCTATGAACTTGATTGAATGCATTTGCAATGTGCATCTTACATATGCTTGCTTGCATTGTCTTGCATTAGTTTGTGTTTTCAAGTAGTATCTCTCTTGTGTGTTGCTTGCTAGACTAGAACTTGAATGATGAAATGAAGTACTAGCATGCAAAGGATAGAACTAGATTTTTGGAATTTAACATTTTTGCCAATATATTTGCTTAAAAGTTGTCTTACAAGTTGTATCTAGTTCATTATGGTGCTAAGGATGATCATGAGTTTTGCACTCCGATTGGTATCGCGCTTCAAAGGTCCATTCTTTAAACCTTAGCATCACAAGTTAGTAATTGCTCACCCAAAATTTTATATCCATGCATATGTGCCGAACTTCGAACCAAACTCTATAGCACATATGTAGGGGGAGCAAATACTATCTTGGTGTCTCAAATCTTTATCATACTATCTTGTATGAGGGTTGTCATCAATTACCAAAAAGGGGGAGATTGAAAGCCCAAGTTTGGTTTTGGATAATTGATGAAACCCATTGGACTAACCTTTGTCATTAAGTGTTTGATTTAGCAAAAGGTGGTCCATAGCTCAAGTGAAGCATGATGATGGACATATGATGCAATGATCAAGTGATTGGTCGTAAGATGGTCCATATCTTCAATAGAAGAAAAGAAGAAAGAGAAAAATAAAAGAGCTCAAGGCAAAGGTATAACCAATAGGCTCTTTTGTTTTGGCACTCAAGACACCATAGAGGGTGTGAGTGTATTTAGGATAGATAGCCGTACTATCAAGGGGAGAAATTCATAGCATACGGTTATCAAGTTGCCTCTAGTTGCATTTGCATATAACGTAACTAAAATGAGGCGATAAATCCTTTAAAAAAATGCTTTGAAAATGCTAACACACTTGCACAAGGTGATGTACACTTGGTGGTGTTGGCACATTTGCAAAGGAGAAGAAATCGGAAGTAAAGAAAAGTGGTCAGGAAGCATCGGACGCTGAAAGACGGGAGCGTCGGACGCTGGCCGAGCGTCCGATGGTAAAGCCCGAGGCTCAGCGCGGAGGGCTCGGGCGAACCGAAGTTTGAGCATCCGATGGCTCGGGCGAAACGGAAGCTGCGCTCGAGGCCGAGGCCTGGCGCAGAGGCTCGAAGGCTCGAGGGCTGGCTCGAAGGCTCGAGGCCTGGCGCAGAGGCTCGAAGGCTCGAGGGCTGGCTCGAAGGCTCGAGGCCGAGGCCTGGCTCGAAGACTCGAGGCCAAGGCCTGGCATGGAGGCTCGGGCGAATCGGAACTTGAACGCCCGAGGCCGAGGGCTGGTTTCAGGGGCTCGGGCGAATCGTAGATGGAACGCCCGAGGTTGAGGTCTGACCGGACGCTGCTAAAAACAGCGACCGGACTCGCCTGTACCACTGTTCATGGGAGGCATCAGGTTCAAATAGTTTGATCGGACGATGAGTGAGTCCGGTCACTGGTGACCGGACGCGTCCGGTCGATGAAAAACCTCTCTGTGTTTGACCGGACGCTGAGTGAAATATTTGACCGGACGCGTCCGGTGCTAATGACGTAGAGTCCAGTGATCGTGAAGTTTTTCATGCAAATAGCCGTTGGACGATCAGACGAATGACGTTGTTTTCACGTGGACACGTGGCTGCCATCCAGCGACCGGACGCAGTGGGAGCGTCCGGTGCTCACTTAACCGTGCGTCCGGCCGTCGCGATTTTTGCGCAGTGATCAGGTAACGGTTCTTTTTGTTTTGAGGGCTTATAAATATGAGTTGGCCGGCTTAGGGGATATCTCTCTTGCACATTTGAACATCTTTGTGATCCCTAGAAGCTGAGCACTCCCCTCCCACTCATCTCTCTTGCTTGATTGCGCATTCGAAGTGAGATTGAGTGAAACCAAGAGCTTGCATTGTAAACTTGCATTCTAGAGGCATCTTGGTGATTGTTGCTGCGGATTTCTTTTTACTCTTGGCACTTGCCGGTGCCTAGACGGCTTGGTGGCAGCGGAGGAGGATTGGCACGAGTTGGTGATTGTTCGAGGCCATCCCGACGACTTTGTGAGGGGCTTGTACCTCCCCAGCGAAGAGCCAAAGGTAACTCCTAGTAAATTGCGCGTGTCATTGAGTTACCATTGCTTGGGGTAGGTTCTTGTGGCGCTCTTGGAGAGCTCGGTGTGTGATACCGATTAGCCACCGAACCACGAAGCCTTGGTCGACACAACAAGGACGTAGCGTGCCGGCAACCACGTGAACCTTGGGGATAAATCTTGTGTTCATATTGTGTCCCTTGGAGATTGGCATTCTATTGTGACATCAATTATCTTCTCTTCCCGATTCGATTTTTAAATTAGGCTATTCACCCCCCCTCTAGCCAATTAGGACCTTTCAAGTGGTATCGGAGCCAAACACCGTTTGATTCAAAGGCTTAACAACCTACGGTGCAAATATGGCTCAAATTGTGTTCAACCATGTTGGGGGCAAACCACCGTACTTTGATGGGTCATCTTTTGATTATTGGAAGAGAAAGATGAAGATGTATCTTGGGTCCATCAATGATAGGGTGTGGGAGGTCACACAAGATGGTTATGTTATTGTCAATGAAGAAGACCCCACCCCTAGAGAGCGTGAAAGCAAGCAATGCAACACAATGGCGCTCAACACTATATACAATGGCATTGATCCAAAAGTGTTTGAGTAAATCAAAGATCTTGAGAAGGCAAATGAAGTATGGGCAAGACTAGAAGAAACATATGAGGGCACTTCAACGGTAAAAAGTGCCAAATTGTACATGCTCAAAGATAAGCTCACAAGCTTCAAGATGAAAGAGGATGAAACAATTCCGGAGATGTTATATAGGCTCCAATGCATCATAAATGATCTCAAGAGTTTGGGAGAGAAAGTGAAGGATGAAGACTTCACTCACCGGTTCTTGAGTTGCTTGCCCAAGCAATTCAAGACATTGAGGACCATCATCATGAGAGGAGGATTGCAAAATGTGACACCAAATGAAGTCCTTGGTGATGTAATGACCGAAGATCAATACAATGATGATGGTGATGATGAGAAGGTGAAGGAAGAGAAGAAGAAGAGCTTGGCATTCAAAGCCACTTCTTCATCCAAGAGCAAGGGCAAGGCAAAGCTAGAATCAAGTGATAGTGAAGATGAAGATTCTAGTGATGATGATGAGGCCATGGCACTTCTAGTAAGAAAGTTTGGAAGATTCATGAAGAAGAAAGGCTATGGTGCAAGAAAGAGAAGGGATAACAACAAGAACAAGGGCTATGTGAGAAGATGCTATAAGTGCAAGAGTGAAGATCACATGATAGCCGATTGTCCTCATAATAGTGACAATGATGATGAAGCAAAGAAGAAGAAGGACAAGAAGGAAAAGAAGGAGAAGAAGCTATCTTTCATCAAGAAAAAGAAAGGTGGATCCTATGTTGTGACATGGGATAGTGATGCATCATCCGATAGTGATGATGAAGAGCTCAACAAGATGAAGAAGAAGGCACTTGCAAGTATTGCTATCAACAAGAAGCCTTCTATCTTTGACACTCCATCTACATGCTTGATGGCAAGGCCATCCAAGGTACCTTCCTATGATGAGAGTGATGATGATGATGATGATAATGAAAATGAATACACTAATGAAGAGCTTATGGACATGTTTGAGCAAGCTCATGTTTGCTTTGAGAAGAAGAGGAAGGAGTGCAAGGAATTGCGCATGAAGGTTAGCCTTCTTGAGCAATCTCTTGATGAGCTCAAGCTAACTCATGAGAGGCTAGAGGTAGTCCATGAGAAGCTTGATAAAGCTCACACTAGGCTTGAAGAAGCTCACTCCTCTCTCCTCACTCAAACCAAGATTGAGGACATTGCTCAAACATGTGACATAGGTGTAACATGTGACTTAATCAATGAAACATCTTACACACCTATTGTCATTGCACCTCCCAATGCTTCATCTAGTTCATGCTCCACCGATGCATCTAACTCAAACATAAAAGATGGTGTTACTTGTGATGCATCATTAATAGTGGAAAATGAAACATTAAAGAAGGAGGTGGATGAGCTCACTCGTGCTTTAGGCAATGCCTATAGTGGAGATGCCCGCTTGCTTAAGTGCTTGGGTAGCCAAAGATTTTCTCATGTGAAAGAAGGGATTGGCTATACCCCCAAGAAGGGCAAGGCGGCCTTTGCTCCTCACAAAACTAGTTTTGTAAAAGGAAATGGAAGCTATTGCATGAAATGCAAGCAATCCGGGCATACCGAGCATAATTGCCATAAAAGGACCATAAACAAGAACAGACCAACCAACTTTGGTAAATCAATTAAGTTTGATTCTTGCTATGTGCTTTACAAGGGTGTTAATAGTGTAAGAGCTAAGTTTGTTGGTACACCTAAGGAGGGCTCAAAGAAGAAAGCCATTTGGGTACCAAAGAGCTTAGTCACTAACCTTGGAGGACCCAACAAGATTTGGGTACCTAAACATTGAATCTTCTTGTAGGTCAATTACAAAGCCGGAGGAAGGCATTGGGTGCTTGATAGTGGGTGCACTCAACACATGACCGGGGATTCTAGAATGTTCAACTCAATCAACACAAATGAAGAAGACTTCAAAGTTGATAGTATCACATTTGGTGACAATAGTGAAGGCAAGGTCAAGGGACTTGGTAAGATTGCAATATCCAATGACTTGAGCATCTCAAATGTCTTGCTAGTAGAGAGCTTGAACTTCAACTTGCTATCGGTAGCTCAAATATGTGATCTTGGTTTCAATTGCAACTTTGGTGTTGATAATGTGATGATCACTAGTAATGATGGAACCAACCTAGCATTCAAAGGATTTAGATATGGAAACCTATACTTAGTTGATTTTGATGCAAAGGAAACTCAATTGACAACATGCTTGATCACTAAGTCTAGTATGGGTTGGCTATGGCATAGAAGGCTTGGTCATGTTGGGATGAAGCAACTAAATAGATTGATCAAATATGACTTGGTTAAGGGCTTAAGAGATGTTGTGTTTGAGAAGGATAAACTTTGTAGCTCCTGTCAAGCCGGCAAACAAGTTGGAAATACTCACCCTATGAAAAGTGAAATGAGCACTACTAAAGCATTTGAGCTATTGCATATGGATTTATTTGGGCCAACTACATACACTAGCATTGGTGGAAATAAATATGGTTATGTGATTGTGGATGACTTCACTAGATACACATGGGTATTCTTTCTTGGTGACAAAAGTGAAACATTTGCTACATTCAAATCGTTTGTCAAGAGAAGTCAAAATGAGTTTGAGACAACTATCAAGAAAGTGAGAAGTGACAATGGGAGTGAGTTCAAGAACACAAGAATTGAAGAGCTATGTGATGATTTTGGCATTAGGCATCAATTCTCGGCAAAGTACACTCCTCAATCAAATGGGATAGTTGAAAGAAAGAATAGAACCTTGATTGATATGGCAAGATCCATGCTTAGTGAATACAATGTGAGTCAATCCTTTTGGGCCGAAGCTATCAACACGGCTTGCTACTCTAGCAACCGACTTTATTGCCATCCTATGTTGGAAATGACACCATATGAGCTATTGAATGGAAGAAAGCCCAATATTGCATACTTTAGGGTATTTGGTTGCAAGTGCTATATATTAAAGAAGGGCACAAGATTGAGCAAGTTTGACAAGAAATGTGATGAAGGGTTCCTACTTGGATATTCAACTACAAGCAAAGCATATAGAGTATGGAACTTGGCTAGTGGCACACTTGAAGAAGTTCATGATGTAGAATTTGATGAAACCAATGGATCTCAAGATGAAAATGAAAACATAGATGATGTGAGAGGCACTCAATTAGTGAATGCAATGAAGAACATGGATGTTGGTGATATTAGGCCAAGAGAAGTGATTGATGTTGTAGATGACAAAGAGCAAGTGGTCACCATCCCAAATGAGCAAGATAGTGATTCTCAAGTGCAAAATCAACAAGTGGCTAGTTCATCATCTCCCAATGTGCAACAAGTGGATCAACCAAGTACAAGCAATACAAATCAAGTGCTACAACCTTCAAGCTTAGCAAGAGATCATCCCTTGGACTTGGTTATTGGTGGCATTCAAAGTGGTGTTCAAACAAGATCAAGATTGGCAATGTTTTGTGGGAACTATTCATTTGTGTCAACTATTGAACCAACCAAGATTGAAGAAGCTTTGAAGGATGTTGATTGGGTTAATGCCATGCATGAAGAGCTAAACAACTTCACAAGAAATGAAGTTTGGGAATTGGTTGAGAGGCCTAAGAGCTATAATGTTATTGGTACTAGATGGGTATTCCGCAACAAGCAAGATCAAGATGGCCTAGTGGTAAGAAACAAAGCAAGATTGGTAGCACAAGGTTACACTCAAATTGAAGGGCTTGACTTTGGAGAGACATATGCACCGGTTGCAAGATTGGAAGCAATTAGAATCCTATTAGCTTATGCTTGTGCTCATAACATCAAGCTATATCAAATGGATGTAAAGAGTGCATTTCTCAATGGCTACATCAATGAGTTGGTATATGTTGAGCAACCTCCCGGTTTTGAAGATGAAAAGAAGCCCAACCATGTCTACAAGTTGAGAAAAGCACTGTATGGCTTGAAGCAAGCTCCAAGGGCATGGTATGAAAGATTGAGGGATTTCCTTCTATCCAAAGGGTTTGAAATGGGAAAGGTTGACACCACTCTCTTCACCAAGAAAATAGGCAATGACTTGTTTGTGTTGCAAATCTATGTTGATGATATCATTTTTGGCTCAACCAACCAAGATTTTTGTGAAGAATTTGGAAATATGATGGCAAAAGAGTTTGAGATGTCCATGATTGGAGAGCTTAGCTAATTCCTTGGTCTACAAATCAAGCAATTGAAGAATGGCACATTTGTTAGTCAAGGCAAGTATATAAAGGACATGATCAAGAAGTTTGGATTGCCAGATGCAAAAGCCATTAGCACACCTATGGGGACAAATGGACAATTGGATAGTAATGCAAGTGGAAATATGGTGGATCAAAAGTTGTATCGGTCAATGATTGGAAGCTTACTCTATGTGACCGCTTCAAGGCCGGATGTCATGTTTAGTGTGTGCATGTGTGCAAGATTCCAAGCTTCTCCAAGAGAGAGTCATTTGAAGGCAACAAAGAGAATCTTGAGGTACTTAAAGGCTACACAAAATGTTGGGTTGTGGTACCCCAAAGGAGCAAACTTTGAATTAATTGGGTACTCCGATTCCGATTATGCGGGTTGCAAGGTTGATAGAAAGAGCACATCGGGCACATGTCAATTATTGGGAAGGTCACTTGTATCTTGGTCTTCAAAGAAACAAAATAGTGTGGCACTCTCTACCGCCGAAGCCGAATATATTAGTGCCGGTAGTTGTTGTGCACAACTCCTATGGATGAGGGCAACCTTGAAGGACTTTGGAATAAAATTCAAACAAGTGCCATTGCTATGTGACAATGAAAGTGCGGTGAAGCTCACAAACAACCCGGTGCAACATTCAAGAACCAAGCACATTGACATTAGGCACCACTTCATTAGAGATCATCAACAAAAGGGAGATATATCTATTGAGAGTGTTGGAACCGATGATCAACTTGCAGATATATTCACTAAGCCACTTGATGAAAAGAGGTTTTGCAAGCTAAGGAATGAGTTGAACATACTAGATTTCTCAAATATGTGTTGATGATGCACCTCACTTATATGACTTGCCTCTCCTCCAAGCCAAAGCAAAGGTATTATTGGTTGACATTTGCATCTCATACCTTGCTAAGAACTTGTTTAGAGCATCTAGGCATATCTAGCAGGTTTTGGACCTCATCCATTGAAAATCAAATGACTTTGATGTTGGTATGGTACCACTATTGCTTCTATGATTGTTATGATCTAGTGGTGGCATATGACATGTTTATGGGCTTGCAATCCTAGTGTTTAACTATAAACATGAGCATTGAAGTATATAACCGACATGAGTAAGATAACCATTGCAAGATGTGTGAAGAAGCTTACTCTAGAGCAAACCGTGCTATATATGGTATGCAATTGTTTATAGTTGAACCACAATTTGATCAATTTCTACTCCCATGCTTTACAAATAAAAAAATAAAAAACACTCACCTTTTGTGGTCATTGATGACAAAGGGGGAGAAAAATGGCATAAAAGATATGCAAAAAGGGAGAAGAAGTTGCACAAAGATTTATGAAAAGAAAGGGATAAAAGAAAGGGATAAAAATTTTAAGCACACAAGTAGGGGGGAGCAAGCCTATGAACTTGATTGAATGCATTTGCAATGTGCATCTTACATATGCTTGCTTGCATTGTCTTGCATTAGTTTGTGTTTTCAAGTAGTATCTCTCTTGTGTGTTGCTTGCTAGACTAGAACTTGAATGATGAAATGAAGTACTAGCATGCAAAGGATAGAACTAGATTTTTGGAATTTAACATTTTTGCCAATATATTTGCTTAAAAGTTGTCTTACAAGTTGTATCTAGTTCATTATGGTGCTAAGGATGATCATGAGTTTTGCACTCCGATTGGTATCGCGCTTCAAAGGTCCATTCTTTAAACCTTAGCATCACAAGTTAGTAATTGCTCACCCAAAATTTTATATCCATGCATATGTGCCGAACTTCGAACCAAACTCTATAGCACATATGTAGGGGGAGCAAATACTATCTTGGTGTCTCAAATCTTTATCATACTATCTTGTATGAGGGTTGTCATCAATTACCAAAAAGGGGGAGATTGAAAGCCCAAGTTTGGTTTTGGATAATTGATGAAACCCATTGGACTAACCTTTGTCATTAAGTGTTTGATTTAGCAAAAGGTGGTCCATAGCTCAAGTGAAGCATGATGATGGACATATGATGCAATGATCAAGTGATTGGTCGTAAGATGGTCCATATCTTCAATAGAAGAAAAGAAGAAAGAGAAAAATAAAAGAGCTCAAGGCAAAGGTATAACCAATAGGCTCTTTTGTTTTGGCACTCAAGACACCATAGAGGGTGTGAGTGTATTTAGGATAGATAGTCGTACTATCAAGGGGAGAAATTCATAGCATACGGTTATCAAGTTGCCTCTAGTTGCATTTGCATATAACGTAACTAAAATGAGGCGATAAATCCTTTAAAAAAATGCTTTGAAAATGCTAACACACTTGCACAAGGTGATGTACACTTGGTGGTGTTGGCACATTTGCAAAGGAGAAGAAATCGGAAGTAAAGAAAAGTGGTCAGGAAGCATCGGACGCTGAAAGACGGGAGCGTCGGACGCTGGCCGAGCGTCCGATGGTAAAGCCCGAGGCTCAGCGCGGAGGGCTCGGGCGAACCGAAGTTTGAGCATCCGATGGCTCGGGCGAAACGGAAGCTGCGCTCGAGGCCGAGGCCTGGCGCAGAGGCTCGAAGGCTCGAGGGCTGGCTCGAAGGCTCGAGGCCTGGCGCAGAGGCTCGAAGGCTCGAGGGCTGGCTCGAAGGCTCGAGGCCGAGGCCTGGCTCGAAGACTCGAGGCCAAGGCCTGGCATGGAGGCTCGGGCGAATCGGAACTTGAACGCCCGAGGCCGAGGGCTGGTTTCAGGGGCTCGGGCGAATCGTAGATGGAACGCCCGAGGTTGAGGTCTGACCGGACGCTGCTAAAAACAGCGACCGGACTCGCCTGTACCACTGTTCATGGGAGGCATCAGGTTCAAATAGTTTGATCGGACGATGAGTGAGTCCGGTCACTGGTGACCGGACGCGTCCGGTCGATGAAAAACCTCTCTGTGTTTGACCGGACGCTGAGTGAAATATTTGACCGGACGCGTCCGGTGCTAATGACGTAGAGTCCAGTGATCGTGAAGTTTTTCATGCAAATAGCCGTTGGACGATCAGACGAATGACGTTGTTTTCACGTGGACACGTGGCTGCCATCCAGCGACCGGACGCAGTGGGAGCGTCCGGTGCTCACTTAACCGTGCGTCCGGCCGTCGCGATTTTTGCGCAGTGATCAGGTAACGGTTCTTTTTGTTTTGAGGGCTTATAAATATGAGTTGGCCGGCTTAGGGGATATCTCTCTTGCACATTTGAACATCTTTGTGATCCCTAGAAGCTGAGCACTCCCCTCCCACTCATCTCTCTTGCTTGATTGCGCATTCGAAGTGAGATTGAGTGAAACCAAGAGCTTGCATTGTAAACTTGCATTCTAGAGGCATCTTGGTGATTGTTGCTGCGGATTTCTTTTTACTCTTGGCACTTGCCGGTGCCTAGACGGCTTGGTGGCAGCGGAGGAGGATTGGCACGAGTTGGTGATTGTTCGAGGCCATCCCGACGACTTTGTGAGGGGCTTGTACCTCCCCGGCGAAGAGCCAAAGGTAACTCCTAGTAAATTGCGCGTGTCATTGAGTTACCATTGCTTGGGGTAGGTTCTTGTGGCGCTCTTGGAGAGCTCGGTGTGTGATACCGATTAGCCACCGAACCACGAAGCCTTGGTCGACACAACAAGGACGTAGCGTGCCGGCAACCACGTGAACCTTGGGGATAAATCTTGTGTTCATATTGTGTCCCTTGGAGATTGGCATTCTATTGTGACATCAATTATCTTAACTTCCCGATTCGATTTTTAAATTAGGCTATTCACCCCCCCCCCCTCTAGCCAATTAGGACCTTTCAGCATGGCCGCACTAAATCGATTTATCTCACGGCTAGGAGAAAAGGGATTACCTTTCTTCAAATTACTCAAGGCCGGTGGTAAATTTCAGTGGACGGAAGAAGCGGACAGGGCCTTTGAACAACTCAAAGGATACCTAACCAATTCACCCATACTGACGCCGCCCGAACCCAGGGAACCGATGATGCTGTATATTGCAGCTACCACACACGTTGTGAGTACAGCAATCGTGGTGGAGCGTAAAGACGACAAGCACATCTACAGTACCCAACGACCAGTTTACTATATCAGTGAGGTACTCTCTGACTCAAAGGTCAGGTACCCGCAAGTACAAAAACTGCTCTATGCATTACTCATATCCTCAAGAAAGTTATGGCACTACTTCGAAGCTCACGAGATCATGGTAGTCATAGATTTTCCTTTAGGAGAAATCCTTCACAATCGTGATGCTATCGGCAGAATCTCTAAGTGGGCAGTCGAATTGGGGGCACTCAACATCAAGTTCACCCTAAGGAAAGCAATCAAATCACAGGCTCTAGCGGATTTCGTCGCCGAGTGGACAGAGATACAGTAGATCCAAGACAATGTCATTCCTGATCACTGGAAAATGTACTTCGACGGGTCCCTCAAACTTGGAGGAGCAGGGGCCGGAGTACTTCTAGTATCACCCGCCGGAGAGCAGCTCAAATACGTCCTGTAGATATTGTGGCCAGCCACCAACAACGAAGCAGAATATGAAGCGCTACTACATGGACTTAAGCTAGCAGTCACACTGGGCATCAGGCGACTCCTAGTCTATGGCGATTCTTCTGTAGTAATTCATCAAGTCAACAAAGACTGGGATTGCACAAAGGAAACAATGAACGCCTATTGCGCGGAAGTCCGCAAGCTGGAAAAACACTTTTCAGGACTCGAGCTCATTCATATTACTCGGGACCTCAACGTGGCAGCAGATATACTAGCAAAATTGGGCTCCGACAGGGCACAAGTTCCCAGTGGTACCTTCGTGCATGAGCTACCCAAACCTTCAATACAAGAGAAGGAAGAGATTGAACCAGCACCCTCCACCCAGGTCTTATGCCTAGCACCCGACTGGACGCAGGTGTTCATTGACTATTTCAAAGAACATCAACTACCGAGTGACAAAACTGCCGCAGAGCAAGTCACCAGACGTAGCAAAAACTATGTCTTAGTCGGGGGACAGGCTGTATCGATGCGGAGCTTCATCAGGAGTCCTCCTCAAGTGCATTTCACCAGAAGAAGGTCGGGAAATCCTAAATGAAGTCCACTCCGGGTGCTGCGGTAATCACGCAGCTTCAAGGACACTAGTCGGAAAAATCTTCAGGTCAGGATACTACTGGCCCTCAGCCCTAAAGGATGTAGAAGACTTAGTCCGCCGCTGTCAATCATGCCAGTTCTTTGCCAAGCAGCAGCATGTACCTGCACATGAATTGATCTGTATCCCTCCGTCATGGCCCTTCTCATGCTGGGGACTTGACATGGTCGTTCCTCTTAAGCGTGCTCCAGGCGGGTTCGAATACATCTACGTCGCAATTGACAAATTCACAAAGTAGATCGAGTACATGCCCTTGGTCAAGTTCAATGAATCCAAGTCAGTACAATTCATGCAGAGCATATTTCACCGCTTTGGGATGCCGCACAGAATCATCACTGACCTCGGGTCCCCTTTCATGGCTACTGAGTTCAAGTCATGGGCCAGCAACTGCGGAATCAAGATAGACTATGCATCCGTAGCTCATCCACAGTCCAACGGCCAAGTTGAACGAGCAAACGCCCTGATTCTCGCAGGATTGAAACCAAGACTTTTTGATCTCCTAAAAGATCATGGCGGAAAGTGGGTCGAAGAATTGCCTAAGGTAGTCTGGGGGCTACGGACACAACGAAGTCGGGCAACAGGCCAAACTCCTTTCTTCCTGGTATATGGCACTGAAGCAATCCTTCCAGCTGATTTAATCTGGAACGCCCCACGAACAGAGCAGTATAACGAAGGCGAAGCTGATGACACCAGACGGCTAGAAGTCGACAGCCTCGAAGAAGCCCGATTAACGGGACTCTTTCAGTCAGCAAGGTACCTTCAAGGGATGAGGCGCTACTATGACAAGAACGTCCATCACCGCACTTTTCAAGTAGGCGACCTGGTCCTGAAGAAAATTCAGAATACTACAGGGCGCCACAAGCTTATGAGTTCATGGAAAGGACCTTACATTGTATCCAAAGTAACAAGACCCGGGTCATTTGAGCTAGTCACTGAAGATGGATCTCCACTGCCAAATTCATGGAATATTGAGCACTTGAAGAAATTCCATACTTAAGGACTACGCTACAATCCTGACTCAGGGCATTTGTATTTATTAGTCGGATATTAATAAAGTTTGGAGTTCATCAAAAACAAGAACTTTACAAATTATCCAGGCTTTTCTATATCTCGTCACGACTAATCAGTCACATAAAAATCACTGCAATAGCAGGGTTTTACCACCGACTAATATTTAATATTACTCGGATGGATTGGTTCAGCGGTAACCATATTCGAGTTACGAGCTCCGAGCTCAATACAACTCATAAGGTAGTACGGCTTAACACCCGGCTATCAGCCTATAGCGAATATGGAATCCACCATAGTGGGGACTAGTTCCTATAAGGCGTAACAAGGCGGGGTAGTACTCACCCTATTACATACCTCCTGGACAGAGGTCCACCAACTTCGCACCCAAGCTGCGATCCCCAAGAGGATACGATCCACCCAAACGGAACCAACGTTATGGTCCTTCAAGAGGTGCCTGATCGGAATTATCCCTTGAACAAGGGTACTAAGAGTAGTACCCGGGCAGGACTACGTTCTCTATACAATCGCTAGAGAAACAAAGTCATATGACCCACACCAAAGTGCTAAGAGAGCACTCGGATAGACTCGTCTAATTAGATGCCTAGTCATACATCCACATTAAACTCAACCCATTTGCTGCAGAAATTTCACGCAACATGGAGTTGATCGCATATGAAGTCTATGAGATTCAGAAGTAACCGATATCTTTGATATTTCATAATAATTGTTTTCAGGAGATACAAGTTGCAAAGACTAAGGAGTCTAGATTACTCTACAAGATCTAAGATCCGCGAGTACTCCTCCGTAGTAGTCTTCACCTCCTCTTGCATTGCCGCAAGGTCCTCGACAACTTTACCATCAGGAAGGGTAATCAGAGCGGACAGGTCGAAGGATGGCAGATGTAGCCGCAGCGTTGCCATCAGACCCTGCACCACGGAGATCAACATATCTTTAATGTATTGAGCCAGCCGCCCGGGTGCAGCCTTGGCCCGCTCAAGCAAAGTCTCCTCGACTCCTGCTGACGCCGGAATCATGTTGAGGAGGGGCTCGACAGCTTGCTCTAAAGCCTTCAGGGAATCTTGCGACTCCTTCGTAGACTTCAAAGCCTGCAAAAGGTCCCGGTCAGCACCCTCATGCATCAATTTGGCTTCCTGAAGAGTATTTTGCGCATTAGCAAATACCTCCTCAAGCTCCGCCTCCTTCCGGTTGAACGCGTTCTGCCATCCAGAAGCCAGCCTGTTCGCCTCTGCATAAATACTAGTCGGTTATCGTACAATCAGACTCATACTATGAAACAGACTAGCAAGGAAACTTCAAGCATACCTTCGAGCTGCTTTTTGGAACTTTTCTTCAGCTCCTTCATTTTCTGCTCCATGGAAGCAGCCTTGGCTATCAGCCCAACCTCACGGTCGTTAGCAGCATTACGATCCGCTACCACTTCCTTGAGGTTGCTTTGAAGTTCATTAATGCGGTTATGAAGGACCTGGGTGGCAACCTTTTGACTAATCCGATCCTGGGCAATGTAGTCCCGGAGCTCTTGATTCTCACGGGACATCTCCTGGCAAATCCGGGTAACCTGGTCCTTAACCTTGAAGTCAAAGGCCTACACAAAAGAAATATTGTGAGTACTTAGATGCAATTACAGTACAACAAGAAGATATTGAGAATCTTACCTCAACAAATTGGTGAAGAGCTTCAACAGGAGCCCTCACTTGATCACTCAGCTCCTTCAACCGGGTAAGGTCCTGATTGTACCCGGATACATCGAGAGTCGCCCCCTGGCGCGAGGACTCGGGCGCATCTACGGACCCTCGCTGTTGACGAGCTGAAGCTTCTGTGCCAATGTCCGTCAGGACCATGTCCAGGGTTGGTTCATCCGGCTGTCGCGTACGGAAAAACCAGTCATTGAACACTCGGTCAAACTCCAGCTGAGCAGGAGAACGAAAGATGGAGTACGGCCAACCAACCTGAGGCAATGGCAAAACATCCGCATCAGGAACCACATCGGCCTGAGACTTGGACGGAGAAGAGCCAGGCGGCGGATCTACCTGGCTAAAGGTGGACAGCACGCCGGAAGCATCCTTGTCTAGCGACACCGACTCCTCTACCACCTGGGAATCAGGAGCAGCAGTCGAGGCTGTCACATTCGGTTTTGTTTTCCTATAAATAAGACGACTACCCATGTCAGTATTAGAAATATGTGAACACTCTACGAAAGCTGAATACTTACTTCACGAGCTTCAGTGGTTTCGGCAGCTTCAAGAGAGGCTGTTTCAGAAGCGGGTCCGAAGCCGAAGTTTCTTCAGGGACCGTGCTGCTAGAAGTCACTTGAACAGTTCCAGCATCTAATACAGCGACATATATAAGACAAGAGTTTATCAAAATCCAAAAGGAATACAAAGTACTCGGGTTTTCCCTTACCAGGAGCACCCGGATTACAGTGCTTTTCAGCCAGAGCTGGTGACAAAAGTACTTTTCGAACAGCACGACGCCTACCAGTACGAGCCTTCATTGGGATAGTTTCTCCGGAATCTTGAAGTGGAGTCGGTGACCTCTTCCGGCTACTCTCGGCTTCTGGGTCTATAAGCATGACATCAGAGTCAGTTGAATCTGTGTCAAGCCAGTCAAGGTCCTCAGGAGAGCTTGGTTTGGTGGGAAGGTCCTCACTTCGGATAGGACCCTCCAAGGCTATGCCTCCGCCTTCTTCAGTCCCCGGAGGTAGGGGAGGACAATCATTGTTATCCCTCCCCTGACCCTATAAAACAGGACACTTAGTCAAGTCAGAAGGATATCTATTTGGAACCTCGAAGACATGCCAAATCAATTACTTACTTGAGGAGGAGGATTAATGGCGGAAAAGGTTGTCATCACTGGAGCAAGATGTTCACGACTCTTAAGCAGCCAGTTCACTCTCCAGAGGATTTCGCAATCTGCTAACTACTCAACAGCATGACGCCTCGGGTCATTCTTACCCAGGTATTCGAAGCCAAAGTTGGCTCGTTGCTGAAGAGGATGGATGCGTCGTGCAACAAAGTCTTGCACAATAGTAAACCCGGTCAGCCCGCTGACTATCAATCCATCTATCATATCAAGGAGGGGTCAGATAACTTCCACTTCTTCAGGTGTGGGCTTCTCCTTCCATTCACGGCACTTCTGTGGTGGCCATCCATCATGACGACGAAGAGCTGGGGGTGGGTTACCCATGTAGAACCACCCAGCAACCCAGTCTCTTACTGAGTCCGACAACTCAACAGTGATATATTCACTAGCTACTTCCAATCTAACTTGGAGGCTAGCCCCTCCGACTACTTCGACACTAACATCACTGGGTTGACACTTAAACTAGAAGAAGTAGCGAAATAGAGTAATAGAGGGGCATATCCCCAGAAAAGCTTCACAAAGATGGGTGAAGATTGCAATATAAAGAACTGCATTGGGAGTAATATGGTTCAGAGTCAAACCATAGTAATGCAGCAAGCCACGAAGGAAATCAGAAGCAGGAAGCCCCAATCCCCGCTCCACGAAGGACTTGAACATCACGATCTCCGTGGTGTTGGGGGCAGGAGCGCGATGGTCAGTGGGTACCCTCCATCCATCAAGTGGTTGCGCTCGTAGCAATCCTTGCTGCACCAGGAACGCCAGTTCCGCCAGGGTGGTGTCCGGTTTCTTCCATGCCAAGACATCAGTTGGCGGGTTCAGATGCTTAGGCTTTCCGGTGGTGGTGATCCTAGGTTTCTTCTTGTCCGCAGCAGACAGCCTCTTCGGACCCATTTTGGTAACGAGTGATTTTCTACGCATCAACTGAGGAATTGGCTAAGGGATTTCTAGCTCTGAAGGCAATGGCTTGATGAAAGCGTGAAGAAAACACAAGCCCGGTGGCGGCTTATTATAGATCTGTTTTGGTAACCGTTCATCTTTCTTAAACGGCGTCATGAAACCGTCAAAAACCCTAACGACTGGGAGTACGTGTCAGACGGCGTCAGAGAACAGGAATACAATAAACAGACAAGTTTCCTTCTTTCATAAGATACATTTAGTACTCGGAGAACAAAACAGAGGACTCGGAAATCATTCCAAGTACCCGGATATTCATTATTATTACTCAGAATTACAACAGAGATACATGACAGCATCTTGAGATACAACGATTACCAGCACAAGTACAATCAGGATGTAAACACTACTCTAGTGTAATCAAGGTACAGAGCCTTGATGCCTATTGCACCAAGGATAGGGTTCAGTGAGACGCAGTAAAGCAGACACATAACCTTGGGTAGACACTATCTTTTCAGTGCATCCCAAGGTGGATCTCAGGCGCTACCCCAGTACTCAAGGAACTCCGGGCAAGGCCATCACCCTCGGCACCCTTTTGACAACCTGTGGCTCCGAGGTTATCTACGAGTGGTAGTCACAAGAGTTCTTCTAGGCGCACCTCTGTATCCCTCTACTCGCGACCACTTGGAAACCACCCTAGCGGAGGGTCCTTTCACAAGAGTTCTTCTGGGTACCTCATCTACTTTACAGAAGGAAGACACTCGGGGGCTCGACCATCTCCGCTATCACTATTATAAACCTCATGGGACTAAGAGAAGTTCTACACTCCTAAAGGATATGAACTCCTTGCTTCCCAGGCAGGGTATTTATAGGCGGTTTCTTCTTGGTCTATGGACATGGTTCATCAACAAAAATGACCGCTGGAGCAATAATTCAACCAACGTACTGTGGTGCATGTGAAACTCAATTTTGGTAACAGAGCTGTTTCCCACATGCACTTCAAGACTAAGACGACAAAGTTTGCAGTTGCAGAAAACGACAAACATCATTATTACGTATAGCTGGAACAGTCACCAGTCAATTATTGCTGGACTCATGGTAATTTTTATTCAGTGGAGGGTGATACGGGATGTTTGTTGAAAACATTACCCACCTGAAGCTGAGTATTTATTACTCGGACAGTTTAAGCAACAAACTGGTGTCACGGTCCGACTCCTCAAGACCTGCATAGATTACCTGATTATATATTTCTGAAGAACCCAAGCTCCGACTACTATAGTACTCGGACCTCAGGCTCGGGGGCTGCAGGATATAATCTATAAAGGAAATATTTTTTCTTATTCAAGAATTACTTAGACAAGGCTCCAAAAGATCCTCAAAGTTATTGTAAATAACAAGAGGCTCGGGGGCTACACCCTATGGGTGCGCTTTTCGAGAAAAAACGCACACCATGGATTTCTTTTAACTTCGGAGCACTTCAGGATTTCTCAAGACATTACTCGGAGATGCTCAAGAAGAAACTGGAAGATAACGTCGTGAAGAAATGATGAAGAGCTCGGGGGCTTGACGGACCAGGATGTCAGAGATATCATCAGTCGATGATTACTCCAACTAATCTTGGACGGCGCAGGAGATCCGAAGACTCGTTACGAAGTGTACATGGATTAGGGCTCTCGTTTATAGCTTAGCCGAGTTGTAAAAGGAAGTCTTGTAATTAGAATAAGACTCTACTGTTGTAACCGGCTAGGACTCGGTCTGCGCTGAGGCTCACCCGGATATATAAGGGGAACCGGGCGCAGGTCCCAGATGATCGAATATTGAATCGCAGACATACACAAGGCACACGCCGCACTGGACGTAAGGTATTACGCTATTTAGCGGCCTGAACCAGTATAAATCGTTGTCCCTGTGTACTCGCCGAGTTCTACGGACGCCGATCCCCACCGAACAAATCGTCTGAGATCACTCAAGATGAGTTGCCGGTTAACAAACACCGACATTAATCTTTCAGGGCCCTGAGGGTTAGAGCCATTTTTCATAATGACATACATGTAAAATCCTCAAGAAAGAGCGTGCGGGGGAGAGGGCTGCTCGGGCGAGAGCGTGCGTGAGAAGGGAAGTTGGTGGCATTTTGCCGGGAAGAAGGCGCACGGGATCTGTTTCCATCCATGGAAACTACAGCCGCGTTCCCCAACGCGGACGCAATGTCGGAATGGATGCAAGCATAGACGTCGTTTCTAAGATAGACCCGATTTCTTGAGTTTTGACTCTCTCTCTTTAATAAATATAGTGTCACGTCAGCCAAATGCAATAAATAGGAAAGTAATAAATGATCATAAAAACCATGATAGAGTCTGCATTGAGAGTGATCTAAGCCCCATAAGGGCAGCCGCAATGGCTAGCTCATAAGCTAACTCTTAGATTTTTTGTTATATTTTAATACAAGGAAGATAAGAGCTAGCTCTTGCTCAAGAGCTAGGCTTATACACACATTCCAAGATTATGTGTGAATGTAATGTAGGTCTAATCATGCTATGAGCTATTGCTAAGAGTTAGTACTGTTGGAGAGATAGCTAGCTCATACCACTCTTAGCAATAGCTCATAATATGATTAGACCCACATTACATTCACACATAATCTTGGAATGTGTGTATAAGCTTAGCTCTAAAGTAAGAGCTAACTCTTGTGTTCCTTCTATTAAAATATAACAAAAAAAATAAGAACTGTCTTATGAGCTAGTCATTGCGGCTGCCCTAACAACCTTGTGCTGCTAATCAACGAAGGTTTTTGTAAAAAAAAGATGGAATTGGGGACGCGGAGGCTATCGGGCGAGCCGTGTGTCCGTGTGTGTCTTCGAGTGGAAGCAACCGGCAAGACCCCAACACCAGCAGAGGCAGAGGCGATTGCCCATAAATAAATGAGTCTCTCTCTCTCTCCACCAGGCACCAGCCGCCGCCACCACCAGTTCACCAATTCGCAGCGCATTGACTGTCTGGCCAGTGCGGTGAAAGAGGGAGGGAGAGAGAGGTCATCGCGCCCCCCTTCCGAGCCTCCAGGCCTCCACCACCATCCATGGCCATGGGGGGCCTTCTGCGGGGCCTCGTTTCGCCGGCGGGGGGTGCCGCCGCCTGGCTGCCCTGCCACGAGCTCTTCGCCTCCTGGCACCACTGGCTCCCCTCGCTCCCGCGCCTCCGCCCGCCCGCATCCGACGGCTTCAAGCTTCTCTTTGTGCTGCTGCTCTTCTCCGCCGCTCTAGCTGAGGTCCGCTACATCGCCTCCTCCTCCATGGCGCCCACGCTCCGCCCAGGCGACCGAGCCGTCGCCGAGAAGGTCAATCCTCTTTTCCCGCTCCCCTCACCCTCTTTAATGTCGTCCTTTTATTTCCTTTGCTTTAATGCTTTATTAACATTATTATTACTTGTTTGTTAGTACGTACTAACACTATTTTTTAGCGCTACCGTAAGACAATGCGGGTGTTACTCATCCTGTTCTTCGTTAGGCCTTTCGGTTACGTTCATCCGGTTTTTGAATCGGGTAGATAGCAAAATAAACGATCGGTTGAAGAACGGTTCCGAATGGATTGATGTGACCCGGTTTGAATTTAGTTTATTTTGTATGCTCTGAGACTCGGATTTGTACCCCAGGCCAGGAACGAAAACAACCGGATCAAGTGATCCCCTTTGATTCACTCATTTCCGGTCTAAAATGGTTCCGAACGCTACTTCAATCCGATTGAAACAAACGAGCCCTTATAGAATTTCTACTAGTATACTAGTAGTACTATATACACGGATGCTTAGATAGATTGGTATTAGATCCACGCTGCCCGATACCACAAGTACCTGTAATTAGCCTGCTTAAGTACCATCATACACATTTGACCAACAAAAATCTTGGATCCACGCTCCCGATACAATAATATGCATCTTGTTGTGACCGCACCTGATACAATAATCTGCATCTTTCTTGTCAAAAATAAATAAATAATATGCATCTTGTTTTGACCGCACGAATATTAGCCTAACAAGTCTCAATTGCTGTCCTACCATGCTGCTTTCTTTTTCCTGCTTCTCACTTATTTAAGGTACCGGCAGCTTCAAATCGCATCACATTGTTATTCATTGACCTTAAATAACACGCTCTATACCATTTCCCAGGTTACATACTTGTTCCGGAGGCCATCTATTGGGGATATTGTGTTTTTCAAAGTGCCTTCTGCCGTACAGGTTTGTTGCTCCTCCACTTTTCAATCAGATCCTTGCATTGTCCATCCTGAAAATGTGCACCTTCCAATTTCAGAATTATGGTGTCAATAAGGATGTTGTCTTCATTAAGAGAGTATTGGCAACACCTGGAGATTTCATTGAGGTAAACTGCATCACTACATTTGTTCTATTCGGGTATGGTCATTCGCCATACCAAGACACAGTGGATTCGTGGAGTCACCCAGCATCCTCTTACATTGACCTGTTTATAGGTTCGACAAGGGCAGCTTATTGTAAATGGTATTGCACTGAAGGAGCATTACACAACAACCCATGCGTTGTACACAATGGAAGCAATGGTTTGTGCATGCATCTCTAATCTGTGAGCATTGTCTCCTTGAACAACATTGAGGAGTTGATATTGCCAGGTCCAGAGATTTTAAGTTCTGTTAACAAAGGGGTTAACAGACGTGACGAGAGAATTTTCATTCTCCACAAGAAGATGATCAAAAGTGGACTGGCTGCTCCATGTTGTTGACTTCTTGAGTGCCTCGTTGTAATCAATGGGTCTCAGATGGTGGATGATCTCTTCCTTCCATCTTTCCTTATTGGCTGAGTACTTGGATCCTCAACTGAAAGCATTCATACTCCTGCAGCGCCTTCCTGAAGGTCATGTATTTGTCGTGGGTGACAACCGAAATAACAGCTGTGATTCTCGTGCCTGGTAAGAAACACGCTTACGCCTCTGCACTAGCTCAAACCCTACAGCACTAGATATAATTCATTGTTCAGCTAGAGACTTGAGACCACAAACTACTACAGTCATTGAAAAATCACTTGCTAAGCATTATAGCCGTGAGGTCTTGCTCCTGTACATGCTTTGGAGGCAATTGGTTTGGATATAGATTGATAAGCATCAGCACCATACTGAGTGATTTCCAAATTGCTTGGAGTTGAACAGTAGCGTTTGCTGTTGCCTATTGTCAGTTGACTTGTCCTTGTATGGCTGACTTGCAGCTTGTTTTTTTGTTGCCGTTTGTCTGGGCACTATTAGTGGTAATATATATGCTTTTGGTTACAGGGGGCCTCTTCCCATTGCCAACATCGTTGGAAGGTACATGACGTCCTTTACAAGATCCTCTTTCCAGTAACTTCAGTGAAGAGGTTCTACTCAATGTATGTTCCCGATACTGATGGTCGCTTCATAATGGTAGTTAGAGAGTTGTGCTAGGGTGGGGCCAGGCTGCTATCTTGTCGACTTGTGCCGAAACTAGCCCTCCGAGCATGCTGTAGCGCTGTTGTTGTATATGATCGCCTTTCCCCCCACCTGTGGGAACTACAGGCTGTCGTGTGTTGAGCTTGTGATTACCTTAGGTGATGAAGCTTATCAGCAGCGATACTCACAATTTGCATCAGAAATTTGGACATGATTGTATTCTTGTTCCAGACTGCGTGCTTTTTTCAGTAACTTGTTTAGGTGCATGCAATTTTGCAAAATTACTGTAGCATTTGTAAATTAAAGATTAGAAGGACTAAATATAAAATTACATGGGTGGACGGAAAATCATGAGATCTATTTATGAAGTCTAATTAATTCATCATTAGAGCACAACATTGTCTAAATATGGTCTAATTAGACTCATTAGAAAGGTCTTGTAATTTTACCAGGTTGTGGAATGAGTTTTATCATTATTCACGTTTAATACTTTAAATTAGTGTTTTAATATCTACTTTTGAACGCATTTTTTTTTTGGGAAAACAACTAAACAAGGCCTAATCTGTGTTTGCTCGTGACATTGCCTGTTTGCATACGGCAGCAGCCATAAATTTCGCGTCTTTAACACACTTTGTTCGAACAAATGATGCCCCTCAACAAATTGGGCGTTTCCTTCCATCGGGGCTACCAACGTAGGGGTTCTAGCTTTACCACAATGTACAATGCGAGGTACTAGGTACAGTAGAAACATGCTGATAATTAAACCTAACAATGAACTGAGATCTCTACCAAACTCACACTTGTTCAGAGAGATACGTGTTGATTAATTAATTCACACCAAACCAAACCTTTTTCTTCTGAAACCAGCTAAATCCAGAGTGTATTGTTATTTCAGCCTCATCGTCACACGGGTTCGCGAAAATATGAAATCGTAGCTCTGTGCTCGCACGAGAGAACAGAGTCGAGAGAGACATCTGGCATTAGAGACAGATATAAACTAATTCACTCACCTCAGACCAAACCAGTCCAGTAGCCTCTTTAGCGCAATTTCACTTGTGTAGGACCAAATGGAAAACCAAACCACATAGCCCAGTTTTAGTCCAAATCACTCCCAGGTTTGGTGATAATTCCACCAGACCGCATAGCAACACTGGCAACGGATTTCCACTCGAGTGCTAACCACTGAGAAAATAATTAGGAGTTCGAAAAGATGTTGGGCATACATACAAATCTGCCAAGAAAAAAAAAACAAAGCAAAAGAGGGTCCCCTACACTGTACCCTTAGTACAAGCTCATGGATATTATCTATATATACTCACCCCCTAATTCGTGCAAAATAATAGTAATTAGCAAACAGTCGTTAATGTGGTGACCGGAATGATTCGGACGATCTTAGAGGAATTCCTTCACCATCTTCGTCTGTTTGCTTTGAGAACCGCACTGAAGAAGATGTAGGAAGACGGAAGGACGATGAAGTTGAAAGCCCTACAGTGATACGTGAAAAATAAAAGTATCAGAACATGTAACCCACAAAAAAAGGAAGACGGAAAAGTTGGTATAACCACCATCAGCCATGTCTTTTGTTTTATGTAGAAGAAAAGTTCCAGAAAGGATCGTAACAAAGCCACACGTCTCAGTCACAATTTGTGTAGGATTTTGCCTATCCCAGTCCTGCACACAGATACAAATTGGAACCAAGTTATTTCATTTGCGAGTTCTAACTAGAAGTATTCGCAGGCTATACCTGAAGCTCAGGCTCATACTATTTCTTTTATAGTTTAGTTTAATGCAATCCGACAAAACTCATAAATTTCCATTTGAAATCGAATAGGAACAGAGGCTGAATCACTATTTAGTGCCCTGCTCAAATTTCACAACCAAAGCATGAAGCTGAAAACATAAGCTACAGCAATTGAAACACATACCTTGAACATGATGACACTTGCCAAGATAGTTAAAGATGTGAACATGGTATAATAAATGGGTGACACAACTGCTGTATTAAACGTGTCAAGTGCCTGCGTTCGAGGAGAAAAAAATCATCGTCACCGTTTGTTTTAGGAAAATATAATGCTTCATTGGTCAGGCAAGGCTGATGTCATGGTGAATCAATTGAACATGGATGTATATATTGCTAACTAAAGTTTTAGCCATCCAATCATATCACTAATATTACCAGAACATTCACACTTCATTTCCCTAAGGTATCAAATCTATCGGAGTTCCCAACATCTGGGGACTACCAGTCCTGCTGGACTAGAGAATAACAAGATAGATAAATGAATCATATGCCCTTATGCCAATCTCCTCCTTTTTTTTGGTACAGTTAACTTCTAGAATTCTAGTCACACTTGCATTATGCTGCTATGCTAGATCAAGGAAAGAGGAAACAACAATTGGTTCAGAGTAGAAATCAAAATACCTTTTTTAGCGAAAACAGCAGGGATTTCAAAAATTACAATAGGCAAGGAGAAAAGAAGAAATAACTGTACAATGTCTTAATCCAAGAACACAGGGAAGACTTTAGTTCTACTTTCAAAAAAAATCAGAATACCTTGTTCAAGTAATTCATTTGGGTAATGATACATGAGACGACAACCAGAGTAAAAGCCCATGTCTGTGGGTATATAAGCTGGTTCGTTCCTGAAAAGGTCAGCTTCAATGCTATACCGAGAGCTTTCACGCTCATGACCGAGATGGAACCAACAAGAGAGCAAACACCTATGTAGACCATGACATGTGTCTGTCCATAAAGTGGGACAAACCGATAAACAAGTATGGCAGCTATAGCAATTACCACCACTGCGTAACACATGAAAGCTGAAAAACAACATCAAGTGGTCATGACTTGGTGGTGTGGCATAATTATTCATGAAAAAAGTAGTCAATTAAAAGCAGATACAAAACAATGGGTAATAGCAAATACCTGGTTCCGTAGCCAGACCCCACACTTCTGTGACCGACTCAATTTCACGCTCTGGTGGAGCATGGATGACAATTGTGGTGGATCCTACAACACATAGGACACATCCAAGAATTCCGAATATGTGCAGCTTCTCCCGCAGCATTACATGTGCAAGCACAGCGCTGTAGAACAGAAGATAGCTCCAGATTTGTGATAAAATGAACAAAAGGTTGCAGTAAGGCGATGCATACAGTTCTATGACTGAGAACTCGTGCCTGATAATAATGCTAAGAGCACCAAGAGGAGTGACCAAAATAGCCGGAGCAAATGCGTAGGCTGCGAAATTTGCAACTTCTCCAACAATCACTGCAAAAGAATTTCCCAAAAGAGACAGTATGCCAATAAGCTAATCTATTAGAATGGAACAGAAGAAAAAGAAGAGGCAAGCGCTTACTTGTTATCATGCCAACCCACCAAAGAGGCTCATATAAATAAGAATAGCCACCAACCCCTGTCATAACATGGAATGTTAATACTGCAGTTTGCTAGTATAAGTGACATAGACAGACGCCTCAGGAAAAAGAGTACAAAACGAGGCTGAAAATTGTGATACAAAGGGGGTGGGGGTGGAGGTACAACATGACATAAGTCTTCTCGATTTTGGGCATAAGTCAGAGGTGTTATGTATGTGAGTATCAGACACTGAAATTTTTTAAGTCAGATCACGCGTCACTTACCTGCAATGCAATGGACGCTTAACCAACAAAGTAGTTTGCTAGGGAAAGGTGTGACATTTTGGTGTAGCAATTCAGTAAGCTTTGATCAGTTAATCACTGAAGCAGTTGAACTCCAACTACAGCTGTTACATAAACATATAACATGAAAACTATTGAAAATGAAATCTACTTTCGTCAATAATAGTTCTAGATATGATATCGATGATGATTAACGAGACAGACATGTATGGGATGAGTTCAGTTCATATAGGTAATGAGGTCAAACATGCTAACTCGGAAATGAGCGTCAGAAGAATGAATTTGGCATCCGTTCTATGGTGAAGCACAGAGTGAAGACAATTGGGCAATTCTCCGTGACGCATTGAAGAAGCAGGCAAGCGCACGGCGTAGGAACATGGGAGGGGAAAAGAGAAAGGGTACCCGCCCTGACGCCGGAGGAGGCGGCCTTCTTGAGTCCCTTCTTCTTGATGATGAAGCTGGCGCCGATGAAGAGGCTGGAGGAGAGCGCGAGCACCAGGCCCTTGATGTTATCTGCCGACATGCCCGTGTACCACCTCCCCCCGCCTGAGGCGGCAGCGGCCGAAGTTACATCCATAGGGCGGGCTCGATGAGGCTATGATGCTCAGCAGAGTCACCGCGCGGAGGACGACGAGAAGGGGGCTGGCTGTGCCCTAGGTGGTGTCATGAGGAGGGGCGGTGCGCATGCGGCAGCGAAGCGAAAGCTTGATCCCCCTCTCCCGCCCTATCCTCCTTGGTGGTGCGGCTGGGCGGCGGTTGGCTACCGTACGGGCGGTTGCTTTGCCTCGTCGGCTTGTCTCCTCTCCTCGCCGGGGGGAAGTCGGCCGGTAGTCGGTCTGGTGGCGCGGCCGCCGCGAGAGGAGATGGCTTTTCCTTTTTTCCACTCCAGTCCTCAAGTTCCTTGCTTTTTCCCCATGCTGAATTTCTTGCAGTTTTCCCCCCTTTTCTCTTTTTTTTTATCATTTCCAAACGTAAATAAATCGAAATTAAACCTCCAAGGAAACTATTATCTGTTTCAGTGGTGGACTCGTGATGTCTCTACTGAATCATTGCCAAATTTGTAGGCCTGCTGTCCAGATTTGATTTGATTTGGCCGGGTTATCATTGCTTTCGTTTGTGTGTAAGTCAGCAGTTGCCAAAACCAGAAGAGATGTTTGTGCAGCCAGCAGGCTAACAGACCTTCATTTTTGCTGGATCAGAGATAACAGATGGTCACTGTAAGAGGCAGGAGTACATAATAACATAAGAATAATAACTAGCTGATGGTCTCATTGAGTGAGTAGTAGTAATAGTATACAGCAATACCAATTACCATCTGCACGGCACAAAGAAATACTCCAGAAATGAGGCTGTTTTCTGTCACATGATATAGACAACAGTAGTAACACTTGTTGCCACACCCTACTAGCATATCTGCTCAGGGCGCCAGCATCATGAGAATATAAGCACAAGTACAAGAAAAAAGAACCCCAGCAGATTACAACATGATGCCACGGCGCAAGGCCACCTTGATGCAGTCAGATCAGAGTTTACTAGATGCTACACCGAGATACTTGGAGTAACGAGCTTGGGCGATGATTTTGCCAGATTTCTTCTTCAGTTCCACAACGGCAACTCCTACTGCCTTGCCAGCGCGCAGAACCTTCGCCTCGATATCAATCTCTTCCTGCGTGAAACCAAGCATCCCATGCCTGTCAGTGTCAGCCTCAGTCTCTAAATCGAGAACACCATCATCCACAACAAATCAACTTCAGAAGTGAAGACCGATTTTAATAGTCCGACATGCTCATCCACATACCAATAGAAAGAGATAGAAGGGAAATAACCTAACAACACAATCTGGCTTTAGCACCAGAACACTGCTAATATGAAACTGTGAATCGAGGAGATGTGATCATGATACACCTACAATGATGATCCGTAACAAAGGTTGAACCCACCTATCTCATGATAACCATGCTTTATGCCGCCAATATAAGGCTGTCTCCAAGAGGAGACCCATTTGGAGACCCAAACCCAAAATGGATCTCCAACACAATAGCTATAGTCTCTAACAGAGTACTTATATGGGAGACTCATTTTAGGTATCAGCCTATCAGGAGAGGTATAACCTAAATTTGAGTATCCTCTCTCCTTGAGACTCATTTGCAGAGAGAGTTCTTTTTTAAGTCTGGTTGTTAGAGAAGACTAAAAATAGGTATTGAACCCATTGCCTGTAGCATTACCCAAACATCAAATGAGTCTTGTATTTTGGGTAGTGGTTGTTGGAGACAGTGAACCGGAAAAAGGTGCTTATTCACAAAGCACAATGGTGCGATGACATAGGTACATAACACAATCCTGCTTATTCGTCAGCATCACCTACGACTACGATGTGTGAATGCTACTAGGTTCACTAGCTAACAGGCAGGACGAGGCATGTGTCTCGTTTCAGCAAAGATTAGATGAGGCTCTTGTGCCGTGTTCATCTAGTTGCAGCCAATATTTTACCAATTGGGTAATTTGTAAGCCTCCAGTGTCAGCCACTTAATCCTATACATCCTTGATAATTTGTGGATGAGTGAAAATTCCTCAAAGAGTGTGCAACCAATGAACCAAGTATGGTCGTCATATAGAACATAGATGGCATGCATATTTGCTTACTACGTACTGTACATAGCTGCGTCCGAAACTGTAGTAGCAGCACACTAGCAGTAGCCAGTATAGATGGGGAGCAGAGATCAGGGTCAAGATCACTCACATCAGCAAAAGCAGCATCAAGGTAGGAGATGTTCATCTCAAGGGGCGAGCCCCTGGTGCGGAGGCCGGCAGTGGCGAAGGCGGCGGAGGCAACCAAGTCGACGAGGGAGGCGGTTGCGCCGCCGTGCAGGAAACCGCCCGAGTTCTGCATCGACAATTCTTCAGTCTCACGGATCAGGATTCAGGAATCAGAGAGACAGAGAGAGAGAACAGGAGGTAGACGAGGGGCTGACGAGTAGCCTGGAGGGCACGGTGAAGTGGCAGAGGAGTGTGCCGGGCTGGAGGGCCTGGACGACGCGGATTCCCCTGAGGACGAAGGCGTCGTAGAACCCCGAGGGCAGGCTGGGCAGCTGCTCCGACTCTGCCTCAGTTGTGGAGTCGGACTCTCCCTCCAGCAGCCGCCTCGCCGTCTCCAACGACTTGTTCTTCCCACCGGAATCGTGGGAGTCGGAGGCCATCGCAATTCGATTCCCCTCCCGTTCCTTCCCCCTTCGTTCGATACCGGAAACGGGAAACGAGGAGACCAAACCAAAGGGACAGAAACAGGGAGGGGGGAAGAGGCGTCCCTTTACGCTTTCAAAGGCAAGTCACGTATTTGTGGTCGTTCCTGCCGACGACGACGATGGCTGATGGGATGAGGATGGCCGCCGTCTTCGGCGAGGCCAAGCCGGAGAAATCCGACAACGAAGCCGATGCCCTCCCGCGCCGACCCGTGCTCTTCCGCGCCCACTCCCACTCCCACTCCCAGGGCGGCCTCCGCATCGTCGCCACCGACCTCCACTCCCTCGCCTGGCACAGCTCCCTCGACCTCGACGGCCTCCGCGACCTCGTACGTTGCGTTGCGTTGCGTTGTGTGCCTCTCTTTCTCTGACTCTCCATTGCAATCCGTTGATGTTTGCGTCTCGTGTTGCTGGATCAATCGATCCGATGGTTGCGTCGCGCTGTGCCGCCTCCGAATCCAAATCCGAAGCAAGATGACGTTGGCATCGCTGGCTCCTGGTCCGACTTCCTCGACTACCTCAGTTCTTCCTTGTCTTCCGGCCATGTCAGGCTCCTCTTCCCTTCCACCGCCCGAGGTATTCAGTTCATATCTTCTCCATCCTACGCCTACACTTCCCTACCCTGCCTGGCTGAACGCCTGAACCTGAACGGCGAACACCCTTCGCCTACCTGTACACGAACACGATGTCGTATGCAGGTCCTGATACCGCTGAGCTTGTGGCTACCAAGGCGAAGGGACTACCTCGTATCACTATCTCTCTCGATAGAGTTGCTGCATCTGCGCTCAAAGATGTCAATGCTGATTTCTCCCTTGCGCTCTATGAATCTTACAAGACCAAGCAGGAACATGCATCCAGAGGTGTGTTTTTTTTCGCTTGTTCCTTATTCTTCTTTTTATTTATCCTATAATTGTTTCTTTTTCAATATCTTCATTCTTGACCGCAACAAGGAAATTTTAATTTATTTCTGTTTTCCTTCTTTTGCAGAACAAGACCAAGTATCACAGCTCATGCAAAGTCTAGCCTCTGAAAGAGTAGGTTATCCCGCCCTGTTCGTTTGCCTTATCAGCTGTACTTCGGCTTATTCTCTCTCACATAACACTATTGAAACAGCTGAAATCAGCAGTGAAAACAGTTATATACACAGTTGGTACTGCTATATTAGTACGGACTTGGTACTGCTGCTGCTGCTGCTGCTGCTGCTGCTGCTGCTGCTGCTTGATGAATACAGTTGGATACACAGTGTCTTAAGATAGCTTACTCATTTGACATACACATTTGCCTGTCAGAATGTCAAGCAATTTAGCGGTCTACTCTGGGTTGCCATCGATTGTTAAAGCAGTTTTTGGCAGACCAAAAACTAGCACCTGGCTGTTTATAATGTATAATATAATATAACCGCTTATATTCAGCGGTCCATTCTTTTCGTGAAATCCTTCTGAGTCATGGAATTAGTAAGTTCCAACACGCTGGTCTCATGTGTTAGCCTGCAGTTTTCTTAGTTCAATATTTGGGGTATTCAGAATGCATTATCGTGATCTTTGTACCCCCCCTGGATGCATTTATTGTTGTATTTCACAGGAAAAAAATGAAGTAATGCAAAAGCAACTTGAAGCCCTTTCATTCCTTGACAAAAGAAAGGCTACAAAGCCAAAGCTGGTGACTGATCAGGTTCCAAGTGTATCGGGTGCACCTCCAAGCTCTGATCAAATTATTGTTCCTGTGCAGCAGCAAACACCAGGTTACATGGCCTCCCCCCCCCCCACCCCCCCACCCCTCCCATCTTAATGCATAATTGCAAGAAACGATCAAAACTATGTCAGCTGACGGATTTGCAAACCTGCAGTGGCTTTGCCTAGCAAAGTTCCTCCTGCTAAAGCTACGAAGAGGTTGGCCCCTGTGCCTCGGAGGTTGTACACAACCATCGTAACACTACTTTTATGTGAGTTGAAGTTAAATTCATGTCTGATATCATGCTGGTATTGATGTTTTCTGTTATTCTTTTAGGGCAAGAGTACGAGGAGCTTTGTTGCAAGATTCTGAAGAAAATGATGATGATAAGAGTTAGATATTGCTGATTTATCGGCGTTGATTAACTCTTTGGCATGTGACCCTATTACATTTAGGTAAGACTTAGTTTTGTGGCTGCTTGAGTTATGTCAAACTTGTGGAATTAAAGTACATGCAGCTCATGGTGTAGAAAAGGTACGAGACTAAGTACCTAAAAGAAAAGGATTGTTTTCCTAGGATATTGTGCCTTTTGAACTCATTGGTGATGCTGCTTTGCTCTGGATGAGCTTAGGATGCTTATCATTACGCATCTATAGCTGTTTCAGTGAAATTTTCTTCTATTTTTTTTAAAAAATTGAAATCGTGCATTGTTAAAGATAAGCATACATAAGTTATTTACATAATACTCTCCACGTAACCTGCAGCATGAACAAGTTGAGCAGCCGTTTTGCCATGTTAGCAACTTGGCACAGCTATGAACGGATGTATAAACACCACTCCCTATTGATTGATCCCCAGCCTCAGGTTTCCTACAGGCAGAAGTGTGCATTGGCTGTCAGTTTTGTCTTGAAATGAAGAGTGGATTCCAGCTCATTGATTTTCTGTAAACTTGTGTTTCGCCTTGTACTTGCTTGAATTGAAGAATGGATAACAACTCATTGGTCTCCTGCAAATTTGTATATCACCTGCTTATTATGCTTGTAAAGATGAAACATATGTGTCTCTCTCTTTTACTTGTGCAGGAAAGGCATTCCCCTGGTGGTGTTATTATGCATTTCTGATGGAATAACTAGATTGTTAGTTAGACAATGATACATGTGTTTCTCTTTTTTACTTGTGTAGGAAAGGCATTCCCCTGGTGGTGTTATTATGCATTTCTGATGGAATAACCAGATTGTTAGTTAGACAATGATATAATGGTCATGGTTTTTGTTTTCTATTTCCTTTATTTATTGTTGTTGTCAGTGGCGGTTGCAAAGTATGATCGAAGGAGGGGCTGACTCTTTTCTTCATTTCCTTCTTTCCTCCATCTCTCTCCCCCCCCCCCCCCCCCCCCCCCCCCCCTATACCAGCCGTAGCGGGCTGGATCCGCCCCTGGTTGTTGTTAGGATTGAACCCTGTAAACCTTTTAGTACTCTCGAGGTAGTCATTGTTGTGTGTGTTATTTTTCATGGAACGAGAGCGATTATGGTTGGATGACACACTCTTTTTTCGCAGCACAGGTACAATCGTTGAGCTACTGGAGAAGCTCTTGTTCCTCCTCCCACCACCAGCAGCTAGGGATGCAAGTTTAAAATATTTTGGGTCATTGAATCGATCTAAAAAATTGATAAAATGAACTAGGATGGCGTATTGATGAAATGAACTAGGATGGCGTTTTTGTAGTTGAGGAAAGTGAAAAAATGAACTAGAATGACATTCAACCGTAAATAGTTAGCTGACCCAAAATACCCATTGAGTACCCACTTGCATCCCTACAAGCAGCAGCTCTGGATGGCGAGGGCATGAAGGGCTTAATGATGTGCCTGCTCCTCCCATAGGTCATATTATTTCCTACACCTGCGGAGTACTTCGATCCTGATAACTTGTACCAAAATGGTGCTGCCCTCGATTGACCTTCTTCGATCCTGATAACTTGTACCAAAATGGTGCTGCCCTCGATTGACCTTCTTGTGAAGATGACGTCTCGTTCCGCTACATTTAATAAGAGATGATGTATTTTTTTTTGACCTAGAGGTTATTTTATAATAATATATTCACTATGTAATTTAACATTGATTTTGATATTATTATAAAGTCAATATATGTATAAAAATTAATCATGACATACATATATTATACTCCCTCCATCCCAAATTATAAGACGTTCCAAGAATCTTGAAGAGTCAAACTTTTTCAACTTTGACCAAATTTATATAAAAATATAATAATATTTATGATACCAACTAAGTGCAATTAGATTCTCTATTGGTTATATTTTCATAATATACATATTTGATGTTATAAATCTTTATATTTTTCTCTATCATTTTGGTCAAAGTTGAAAAACTTTAACTCCAAAATTCTTGGAATGCCTTATAATTTGGGATGGAGGGAGTATATTCGATTTTATTTTTTAATCGGATGTGACAGTTCGCCGGCTCGAGGGAGGCATCACAAGAGGAGAGGGTTCGGGGAAGGAGGCATGAGATGGAGTACTAGGAGGACACCTTCGGCGCTACTCCATCCGTCCTAAACTGTCTGTCTCTACAAATCCGTGTTTCTCTCATAGACACGCTTTCCGGACGACCAACATCTCTAAAAATCCGTGTTTCCCTCACAGACACGCTTTCCGAACGACCAACATTGTGGAACGGACGATCTACAAATCTGTGTTTCTCTCACAGACACGCTTTCCGGACGACCAACATCTCTAAAAATCCGTGTTTCCCTCACAGACACGCTTTCCGAACGACCAACGTTGTGGAACGGACGATCACTATTTTGGGACGGAGGGAGTACAGGTACGTACCTGTACCTCGAAAGGGGAGGAACGGAAGGGTAAGGAAGATGGCGATTAGCATTTTCGATTTCCATGTCACACAGGGCGGCGGCACATTTGTGCTTTGAGATCTCTGTGTGTGTATTCTTTTGACTAGCATACAACTCACTTCGAGAACAGGGTATATTCTTTTTTTAAAAAAAAAAAGATTGCTACTCGAATCGAAGTATATAATGCTATAATAATACATTATTATTATTATTATATATATATATATATAAGTATGTACTCCGTAGAAATCACCGAACAAAAGGATGCTCATGCTCGTGGGAAAACCGGGCAGCTAAAACAAGTACAACACTCTATTGTAGTATTTGGTTGGCTAATTATGCCATTCTTTAATTAATTAACTGGGAGCGAGGGGGAGGGCGAGTCACGGTCACGGCGGTGGGGTCGTCGAAGAAGAAGACGGCGAGGGCCACGCAGCGGCGCCGATGACGGCTAGCTGGCTTCTCAGGCGGCGGCTGAGGCTGAAACCCGGTGGTCCGGCGGCCACGGCCCCCTTGTTGAGCGCGAGGCTGCACCTCACCCTCAGCACGGCGTAGCCCAGCACTCTGTAGGCCGCCATGAAGGCAACCATGACGCCGACGTTTCGCCACCTGCACTCTTCCCCGAGGCCCTCGCGCCGCAACACCTCGTCCCCAGTCGCCACGCACTCGCCCAGCGCCCGCACGACGCACCTCCCGCCGCCGGCGAACTCGTTCACCAGCAGCGCCTCGAACGGCCACTTGAACAGAGACAGGTAGTGCATGAACACCCAGCACGCCGGCATCGCCGACCGCGCGATGAAGTAGCCCGAGAAGAGGAAGAAGGAGCCCATCACCCCCTGGATCGCCGCGTTCCCCACCACGAAGTCCGGCGCCGCCGCGGCGAAGCACACCACCACCGAGTTGGCCGTGTACAGGATCAGCCATATGAGCAGCAGGAAGTAGCCGAACGCCGCCGCCGTGCGACGGAGCCCCGCCATCCAGTACACCGGCGCGGCGAAGACGACGGCCAGCGCCAGCTGGAAGGGCAGGAACACCACGGCGTTGGCCACCGCGTAGGACGACACGCGGTACGCCCCCGACGACGTCTCCTTGGCCAGGATGTCGCGCTCCTGCAGGAAGATGGGCAGCGCCTCCGTGGTGGACGAGAGGAGGAAGGTGAGCAGGAAGGCGAAGAGGCCCACGCGCTCCGCCACCTTGTCCTCGCCGAGGTCGTAGAAGATGGAGCCCAGCGCAAGCCCCGCCACCAGCATGCACACGGTGCGGCAGGCGAAGAGCTGCCGCGTCCGCGCCACGTTCTTGAAGAAGCGCTGGGACAGCACCGCCACCTCGCGCGCCCGCGAGTTGGCGTACCGGCTGCGGCTGCCCGCCGTGGCCGCGCCCGCGCCCGCGCTAGCCATCACGGGGAGGACGGCGGCGGCGTCCTCGTCGGCCACCTGCTTGCCGTGCAGCTGGAACAGATGCTGCAGCGTGCAGCGGGAGGACTGCTGTTGCTGGGCCGGCTGGTGGGGAGGCGGCGCCTGCAGCCCGGCGGCGCTGGCGCTGGCGTGGCGGCGGTGGCCCAGCGCGTCCACGGAGTCGATGGCGAACTCGACGGCGTCGACGTGCGGGGGCTGGTGGAGGCCGGCGTCCCCGAGCAGGGCGCGGAGCTGGTCGACGGTGCCCTGGTGGAGGACGCAGCCGGCGGCTAGCAGGAGGACGGAGTCGAACATCTTGACGATGCGCGCTCCCGGCTGGTGGATGCTGAGCAGCACGGTGCGTCCGCGCGTCTGGGCCATGACGCGGAGCGCGGCGACGATGTGGAGCGCGGAGGCGCTGTCGAGGCCGGAGGTGGGCTCGTCGAGGATGAGCACGGGCGGGTCATGCACGGCCTCGACGCCGATGGAGACGCGCCTGCGCTCTCCGCCGGAGAGGTCCTTGATCCTGGTGGCGGCGACGCGGCGCAGGGTGAGGTGGTCGAGGAGCGCGTCGGCGCGGGCGTCCATGTCCTTGGAGGGCAGGCGCGCGCCTAGGCGGAGGCGCGCGCTGAAGAGCAGCGTCTCGCGCACGGTGAGCAGCGGGAAGAGGACGTCCTGTTGGGTGACGTAGCCGGAGACGCGGCGGAGGTCGGCGCCGTGGGCGGCGGCACCGTCGATGAGGAGCAGGTCGGGCGGCGGGGACGGGGAGAGGCGGCCGGCGAGGATCTCGAGCAGGGTGGACTTGCCGGCGCCGCTGGGACCGACGATGGCGAGCAGCTCGCCGGGGCGCGCGCGGCAGGAGACATCCCGGAGCACGTGGCGGAGGTGATCATGGTGGTCCTGGACATGGACATGGACGTCGTCGTCTGACCTGCTCCAGACCTTGAGAGGAGGGTGTGGTCGGCTGGAGACGGCGACGCGGTAGTTGATGCCGCTGGCTTGGATCTCACAGCCACCGGCACCGGCGGAGGAATTCAAATTCTTGGGCGGCATTGCTGCTGCTGTGCGGTAGTCTTCCTAGCGCTTAGCTAGCTCCTTGGAATTGGATAGACGGCGGCGCGCGGCTGAAGGCTGATGCCTTACCTACCTACCTCTAACAGACTAACTGGGCGGGCGTGGCGTGGCATGGCTCAGGCTCGGGGGTATGTGGATCGCAGGAAAGGAAACCGGCCAGGAGGAGAGCTAGCACAGCAAGTCAGCAATGGCGGGTGAGTAGTGTGAGCTTGGAGATAGATGGAGAGTGAACGTGTGGCTCTGGCTCTGGCTCCCCGTGGAAGGAGGAGGAGCTGAGGACACTGGTACTGCTGGTACATACGAGCGCGTGCTACTTGCTATCCTTTGTAGTACTATTATACACTGAGCAAGACTGTAATAAGAGCAATATAATGCTACTCTTCTTCTGTAGTACGAAGTACTACTCCCTCCTTCCAAAAAAAAAATGTTAGTTATTTTCGGTTTTCGTGCCATAAGTTTGACTCACTTTATAGAAAAATACGTGTAATATTTATATCTTTAAATAAATTTGTTAAAAAACTAGATTCAAAGATCTTTCCGATGATGCTAATTATGATACTAATTGATGATATTTATTATTTATAAAAACTGCCGACATTTGTTTCTCGGGAAGCGAAAGCGGCAGACATTTTGGGATGGAGAGAGTAAGTAAGAGATTTGCTATATTCTTGACGTCTGAAATATACTATCTTTTCAGGCGACGACAATAATTTAGATCCTTATCAAATGGTTTAAACATGTTAGCACAAAATCATAATAAACAAACAATAATTATTTCTATAGAAAGACAAAATTGTTCAGACGCCTGAAATATAGAAAATATGAATAAGTAAAGCATATATACTCTGGCAGATTCTATTCTTCTTGATTATAAAACATAATTGGCTGGCAGCGGCTGGGGGCAAGCAAGTACCCAAATAATAATAATAATAATAATAATAATAATAATAATAATAATAATAATAATAATAATAATAATAATAATAATATTAATAATAATAAATAAAAATAAATGTATGTACGTACGTGCACGTAGGATTACAATGAAAGGAAGAAGAAAAAAAGACAAGCAAGCCGGCCGGTGGTCCGTGCCGGCCGGTGGTCCGTGTACGACGGCCACCCTGGTAATACAGCGGTCGGTGAAGGGAGGAAAGATGAGAGCAGGCTGGCTTGGCGCCTGGTTGACTGCAGGCCTTAATTTGTGGTTAGTTGTCCGTTCCGTTACCAGCAGTTTCTGGTTGGCACTGTATTGTTCACATGCCTTCCTTCCTGCCTGCCTCTGCTGCATGCATGCATGCATGCCCCGTCCGCATCCGTATGATGATGGTACGGTATGTACTCCGTCCCCCATCCACACAGGACCATGCATGCATTTTACATACAGACAGACAGACACAGCGAGTAATATAAAAGCACTTGTATATGTATGTATGTATGTATGTATGTATGTATGTATGTATGTGTATCTCTCTCTACTAGTCTAGCTATATACACGGAGACGGACACGCTCCGATCCGTGTTACATTACATATGGTACGCTCGTTCTGGAAACTTCTCCTGCCGGGGACGGGATTGGGATGGAGGAGCGAGGGATCAGGGATTGCATATGCTAGCTGCTGATATGATGCATGGCACTGGCATGCACCAAGTTCTAGGAGGAGAAAGAAAGAAAGAGGCCACCAGAGATGAGTGAGGAAATCGGAAAGAAGGAAGGGATCAAAATTCGTGGCCAGGGGGAGTCGGCAGTCGCCGTCCCAACTCCGATGATCCAACAACTGGCTCCGGTGTCTGATCTCGATCTCTGATGCATGCATGGGTAGGGGTCATGCATGTTGCAGCTGCTAGCTGCGGGCCTCGCTGTAATGTGTCATCATCTGTTTTGGCTGGGGTGACCCGTGAGCTCGCTCGCTCTCGCACTGGCACTACACGACACGGGTGCTGCTTCCTTGTTTGGCGCCTTGCTTTCCCCTTAGCCGCCCGTGAATCCTCCCAATGCAACGCAACAACTATTACTCCAGTTAATACTCCCTCTACAAAAGAATCAATTCCTAGAATTCGTATCAGTCAAACTTTTTAAACTTTAACTAACTTTACAAAAAAAAGTAATAACATATATGGTATAAAATGGACACATTATGAAAATATACTCTATGGTATATTTAATGATACAAATTTGAGATCATCAATCTTAATAGTTTTTTCTAGAAATTCGGTCAAAGTTTAAAAATTTTAACTTAATACAAGTCTAGAAATCTATTTATCCGTGGACGGAGGGAGTAATAAGCTACCGTAGTTAATTGGCGTTGCATGGACGGGTCGGCGTGCGTTGCGCCGTTGCCTCTTAACGCAAGGAACGTTATTAGTGCATGCGTTGCTCATGCCTTTGATTAACAAAATTAGTGAATACGTTGAATCATTCTTTATGCACTAATAATTTGAAAATTACTTATTTCCCAAATTTCAAGAAACCATATCGATCATTTTGAGATTCTTTTCACATAATTTGACGTGATTAACTAGTAATAATTAAGCAGTTTACACAAATCAACTAGTACGTAGTAACAATATTTTAATAATCAGTTTCTGAAATTTTTAAATTAGTACTAAGACATTTTTTTCACTCTATTTTAACGTAATGAAACTGTGATCCCGCAACCTTAAATTGTTGCCCCCGAATACCTGTCACCTGAGACCGTAAAAGCTAGTCGCAATCATATATTATTAGTAGTAAGATTCTTTTTTCCCCCATCAGCAACATTCATAGTTTGGTTGATCCAAACCGGAGAATCGATTCTAAAAGCAAAAGCTCGTATGGCAGTACAATATAATATTGGAGTATTGATTTGCTGCTTTGCAATTGTAGTAATCAGAGAGAAAAAAAAATAACAAACATCAAATACTAATAATTAGTCGTTGCATCAGAAATAAAATACACACGAAGCTTTTTGGCCAAAAAATAGGATAATTTGTACAAACGAAATCCATAAAAAAAATCTAGCAGTGTTAATTTCATCAGTAATAAATTAAACTATTTTTTGAAACAAAAAACATACAAACTCGTCACTACTTTCTACAAAGGGAATCCATCCTCACAAAATCAAACCTACCAGCGGCTGTACCTGCAGTGTTCAATCACATGTTGTGACGGAACGGCCCTAATCTCATGGCCCACGTGTCTCTGTCAACCTCTGACAGCCGAACCCATGTTCCATGTGATTAAGACCTGTTCGCCACCGGGCTACATCAGTGCCCAATGTCCGCAGGATCATCTCACAATTCGGTTACAGCATTGCATACTTTTACAAATAACATCGGAATAAAGAGCGGAAGACTTAAATAACATTAGTTTTACAAAGCAGGGTTCCAAATAGAAATTAAGGTGCAGTTATTACAAACCAAGTTCTGATAATAGAAATAGACAAAGGCAACGTAGCGGAGTACAACAAAATAAAGATACTGATAATCACCCAGCCCGAGGGTGCACAACTATTCTTCGGCCTCATCGGCCTCTTCCTGGACGATGGTCATGCAGCAGGGCGCAAGACACATCGGGGTCTCAGTCATACCTGCAGCATGGGTAACAAACCCTGAGTACTGGGGTACTCAACAAGACTTACCCGACTAAAGAAAAGGGAGAAGACTCAGGAATGAGAGGCTTAGGGTAGTAAAGGTAAGGCTTAAGCAAGATCAGGTATTTTGCAGAAAAGCATTTTGTAAACCTTATTTTATTTTGGAAAGATTCAGTATTCCTCAATTCTTCATCGTTCCTGATTCATTTTACATTTCAAAACATTCCTAGTTGAGAACCACTCTCCGTTGACAGTCAGTGACCAAGTCTCCATAACCGAGGAGCAACGTTAATCCGGATAAATAATACTCAGCTGAGGATCTCTATCCACACTGCATATGTCGCACCCAAGCTTGCATATGCCAACTCGTCTACCACGATTCCTCCAAGATTGGGCCCGGTCCTACGCCACCCGGAAGTACAGTACACCACTCCTATCCAGGTACGACGACCACGTGGGTACATGCTACTTCCGCCATCTCTCCACTCCCAGTGCGCGGTTGTCGGTCCAATAAAGGATTCCTCGGAGCCAGAGCTTTCCGAAGTATGTGAATAGTTACAAGTCTTGACCAGCAGGCCCCAATACGGATGGTCCCTAAAGTTTTTCCGTCAGCAACAAGCACCTCGGGACTCTAACCCAAGAGTACAGGTCCTGTCGGTTTTTCAACCCTGTCCCGGTCGGTGTCAACTGTTGAGTCCCAAACTACAACATGACGGCACCGTACGCGCGGACAACCTCTTCTCGACAATGACCACATGCTAGCTAGGCAAGCAGTCATCGAACGGGAAGTAAAGCCAAATTCCCATAAAGATTCTTTCAGTGATCACACTTTTGAAAATGGCATTTTATTGCAAAGTCTAATTCAATAAGCATTGCTAAGCATTTTTCAAATACTTTTGAAAAGCAGGTATCGGGTGTATCAGTGGTCAAGGTGGATAGTGCATCAATTAGGATAGCACACAACTCCTATAAACCTAATGCAATAATTTAACTCAAAGCATTTAAGGAAATCATTTTATAAATTCAAGGAAAGGGGTTAAATGCACCGGGGCTTGCCTTGAAGAGCAAAAAGGACAGACTCGGAGTCGACAGTGCAGGTGTCGGAGCTCGGGGTAGCCTCGGGGACAGGTTCGTCAGCGGCTGCCTCGATCTTGACGCCTTCTCTTTCGGTCACTAAACGGATGCAAGGATGTATGCTTATGAGTATGCTAGAATGAACAATGCAACACAGGGCATACAACAAGAACTCTACTTGATTTTTTTTATTTTTCCTAATTATATAAAAAGGTCATTTTATGAAGTTACTCCAAAAGGCCTCAAAAATCTACCAGAGACTAAGCATGACATAACTAGCACATAAAAATTTATCTCATGATTTTTGGAGCTACACATGTTTTTCTAAAAATCTAAAACCATTCATTTCTTAATTAAAAGGGAGATTTTTCATTTTCAAATTTTTGCACAAAGTCCAAGTTTCATATTTTGCTAAAATACTACAAGGTATAAAGAGTTAACTGTAAAATTTCAAAATTTTTGGAGCAACACAGAAAATCATACAAAAAGATGAAAAAGGAACACTATTCACAACCTCCAAAAAGGAAAGAGCATTGTGCTCCTCCCTCGCAGGGCCGGGCGAAGCGGAAACAATCGGTCGTCCGAGGCTCGGAGGAGGCTCGGGCGAGACGAAAACGATCGTTTCGTCCGAGGCCTGGTCGGGAGGCTCGGGCGAGACGGAAAACGATCGTTTCGTCCGAGGCCTGGCCGGGAGGCTCGGGCGAAGCGGAGGGGCATGCTTGCTCGAGGTTAGGCTCGGCGAAGCTGAGGGTGCGTGAGTCCGCTCGAGGCTAGGCTCGGGCGAAGCGGTGTGTGAGTCCGCTCCGAGGCTGGGCTCGGTGAAGTGGCGAGGGTACGTGTCTGCTCGAGGCCTGGCTCGAGCAAGTGCTTGCTCGAGGCCTGGCTCGGGCGAAGCGGAGTGGAAGCAGAGACCGGGGGCTTCAAGTGCTTACCACGGGTCGGAGGCAGGGCTCGGCGGGACGGAACAAGGGTCGAAGGAGGGAGCTCGACGTGGCGGTGTTTCGGCGGAGCTCTCTCGGCGGCGAGCGGCGTGCCGGCGGCTCTGTACACCAGACACGGTCACCAGGAGCGGGTTAGGAGCGCAAGGAGGCAAGGAAGATGAAGCAGGGGTCGGGGAGGAAAGATCACGGCCGGGGAGAGTATTTCTCAATCCCGTGCTCACCGGTGTTTCGCCGGAGTTTGGGAAGATGGGGTACGCCGGGCGATTGGAGGCGGCGAGGTAAAATTGAGGGGCTGGGAAGCTTCGCGAGCTCAAGGCGGAGCTCCTGGGCTAGGTGGTTGAGCGGCGGAGACCCTGGAGTGAGCTGGCGACGGTGGCGGAGGAACGACGGCCGGCGGGTGGCTTTTATAGCCGCGCTCGGGGACGGATGAGCGTCGCGTGCAGGCGGATAAGCTTGGCCGAAGCGTGCGCAATCGATTGCACGCTGGCGGAAGGACGGGCGTCCGCGCAGGGACCGGGTGTGTTCGCCGGCGACGGCCACGCGGCGGCGACGTGCTGGGAGCAGTGGAGGACGGGAGAGAGGGTCAGCGCTCGCGTGCGGGTGCGGAATGAGCACGGTGTCAGCGGCGGCAGACTGGTGGCAGGCGAGGAGCGGCCAGGCGTGCGGCACGCGCAGCGCCGGCGGCTCGGCCACGGCCGGGGCCCCCCGTAGCTCTAGGTTGAAGATGAACAGGGCTAGGTCTCTGGTTTGACTTTGAACTGATTTCTGTATTTTGCAAATTACTCCCAAAATTTGAACTGAGCAGCAAAAACTCAAAATACCAAAGTTGTGTAGAAAAATGAGATCTACAACTTTGTCAATATGAACATTTTCAAAATCCAAACAGTTTTGAACCACATTTGAAATCAGAAAGGGGACACTTTTGGGATTTGAATAAATTCAAAATTACTTTTGATTTTACATTGAAAGTTGGAAATCTGCAAATATGAAAGTTATTCCTTTTGTCAAAACCTATAACTTTGCTAATATACACTTTTTCTGAAACTCATTAGTTTTTGAATTAATTTTGAAAACTAAAAAGGGGACAAAAACTGGAATTTGAATGAATTTGAAATTACTTCAAACTTTGTATAGAAACTTGAAAATTTGTAAACACCAAAGTTGTTCCTCTTGACAAGATCTACAACTTTGCTTTTTGGACCAAGTCTAATTTTGAATAGTTTTTTAATTATTAAAAGAGGGGTAAAAGCCAGGGTTTGGAAATTAGGGTTTTTCAAAAGGACTTGAAATCTGATTTTTGATTTTGATTTTTGAACAACACAACAAAGCTTCAGACACTAAACTGAACAAGAAATACACAAGACTAGGCACAGAGTTGAAATTACCATTTTGCCCTTAAAGGAAGATTTGGGCATTTAGGGTTTTTTGAAAAGAGATCACTACACAACAAAATACCTTTTAGGAAAAGGTAAAGACAAGCAACCACTAGACAAACATTAATGCATGACAAGAATGATTATGACTAATGATGATGACATGTCAGGTTAGTTACAGATTAAACACTAGAGGTGTTACACATGTATACAGAGCCGTTGTCACATAGCACTCCCAATGCAGAAACTATCTAGGGGTTTCTATCGTACAAGAAACTATCTACCTATAGAAATCATGTTCCGCAATCCAGACCTAATCATTCATCATTTCTCTCTCTCATCTTTCTGGTTGCTTTTCTCTCTCCTCCTCATCCGGTGTGGATGGGCACTTCGTGTGGTCACAACAGCAGCGTTGGCGACCCCGCACGAGGTTTGCTGGGCGAGGGAGTACAGGTCTGCGCAGGCAGCAGCAGTGCAGGGCGATGACACGCGAGGAGGTTGGAGCTGCCGTGTGGGATGAGACCTCACGCACATTACCATGGAGGGACTATTTTGGATTGGATTAATCGAGCAAATGCAAGCAGCAGCACCACATGTCATGGCTCGTCAACGCATGGACCTCCACCTTGCGTCTTTGCCGATCGGAGGATGATGACCAGCGAGCACGCGCGTGCGCGAGAGCTGCGGCACTGGGCAACCGGCCGCACACGAGCTAGACGACGACGGTCTGTGAGCGCGAGCGCAAGGTTCGCGATAACGCACACCAGGGAAGAAGCGGGCGCATGGGATCATGGCAGCGCGTGCAAGAGCATTCTACGGACATCGGTAGAAGTGAAGACTTCGTTTCTACGTTAGAAACGGTTTCTACAATTTCCTTCCTCTTTTCTCAATAACTCTCCTGCCACATCAGCAAAATGCTTAGGTGACACAATAAAAAATGCTCATAGAAACTATGGTGGTGTCTACGTTGGGAGTACCCTAGATAAATGTTGAATTAATTCAACTTAGACAACTTTGTCAAAATAGGATCTGAGTATGCCTTGTAGCTTCATCATGGACGAGACAAACCACGAGTAGGTATGGCAAAGAACAACTCCATCAGTAGATCTGGCTACAACCGGGGTTGATGGTGGAGGCCTCAGGTCTCACGGAGGACAACGACACAACTAATCTGGATATGAGAGATCGGGCTGATGATGTTGGGGCCTGCAAATGTAAAGCGGCACCGCCTGCAAATGTAAAGCAACACCGCCTGCAAATGTAAAACCTTGTTTGACTGCACCTAAATACACTCTAATCCACATAGGTTAGAGTGGGATTTGGAGAGGAATTTGAACTAAATTACACCTCAATCTCTTTCAAACCACGTGGATTGAGGTGTATTTGTGTGCAGCCAAACAAGGCCTAAAGCGGGTAAAGCGACACCACGCCGCCGCCGTCGGTTACGAGGGACACGCGCGGTCTACACGGACATGATGAGGTCGAGGCCGGTGCAAGTGATGGACGTGGAATGCTCGACAGAGGTAGAGCAAGAGCACGTCGGTGTGGAGGCGACCGTGGCACGCCGACGTCGGGAGGTACGCAACAGCTGTGGCGTTGCAACCATGAAAGGGGGGAGAATATAAAACGGGAAGTCACACTTATGATGGCGAAGTTTACAAGAGGAATCAATGCAGCCTTAATTGTACGTGAAATTAAAACCACAGGTTGGAGTGGTCTACCTGAAAAAACAGTGGTACGAAGTATAGTAGTAATGTTTATTGTCGCGGGTGTCCTATTAGTCTTCCGTACCGGTGCACATGTAAACGAACAAACATTTACGGTTGCGGGCTGATCTATTTATGGTTGCAGGTTTGGTCTTGCTAGTGCACACAGAGAGAAGGTTGTTGGTAACAATATTTTTGGTTGTGGGATTTAGGATGTGTTGGTCGGCCTCGCCAGATTATATATATATATATATATATATAACTGCTATTTAGGATACAATGCTCTTAATATTATTTAGAGCGCCGACGGAGCACCGCCCAGATCCGGCGAGGCTGGCGTTACATCACAAATCCCGCAACCGTAAATATTATTACCAACAACCATATTTATGTATGCTCTAGCAACATCATCCCGCAACAGTAAATATTTCAGACGCAACCGTAAATTTTGCAGGCTGAAAATCGTGCACCAACACGTCAAAGCAATTGTCCACCCCACGACCATAAATATTTAAGCCCGCAACCGTAAATTTCGCTCATCTCTAGATGTACCAGCACATTGGACCAATTGATTATTCGTGACAGTAAATATTATTGTCCAGATCTGGCTTTCACGTACAGTCAAGAATGCATTCATTTCTCCATTCGTAAATTTTGCCATCATTCAAGTGTTGCTGCCCTTTTTATATTCTTCAGTGACAACCTCGTCCTCTAGCAGATCGGGTCTTCCATATGGTGGTGGCACGTCACTTCCTCTCCATTTTGGCCCTGCATCCAGCGGCGGGTCCTCTCCATCGTCCAGCGGTGGCCGCGCATCAGGGGCACAGTAGCAGCGACATCCTCACGGCTTCCATCCCCTGCCTGCTCAGCCCACGCCTGCGCCTCATCAGGTCGCACAGCTCCCCGCCCAAGGACTGCGGCGGCGGGCACTCGCAGCCGGAGCTCGACAAGACGATGTCCTGCCCCGCCCCGGACACCACCGCAGCCGCCGGCGCCGGGGGCGGGATGTCAGTGCCGTGCATCAGGTTCCAGTTCTACCGCCACGGAGATCTGAAGTTTGGTCTTGAGGCCACTCGACTGGGCACCGCTGGCGCTCACCTCGTCATCAGCAACGCCAGCAAGCGCCACTCGTTCGACCTCGGCAAGCTCCCTGGCCGGGCTCGCTGCCGACGTCCCGACGCTTCGTCGGCTCGGTCTCCGTGAAACAGTCGGAGGACTACACACACATGATCGTGCGTGGGCCCAACCCCAAGACGACGCACATCTTCGACGATGCACATCTTGAAACCCAACATACTATCTATACGTATTTACGGTCCAACCGTGCTGATACTAAAAACTACACACAATATTTTTACTACCAATTACCATGATGTGACAACCCATTGGAATCTCTGCAAAAGTTTGTATATGCTGGCAAACATGGCTGCAAAAAAAATATCACAGCAAACTCTGCTGCGCACAATCTCCATTCTCAAAACTCCAAAAAATGGCCATTTTTAGCAATATAAGAAACCTGTATAGAACCTGGGTGTCTGGGTGCAGGAGAATATAATTATTAAATTGGATTATACTGTCATCAAATATTATAATTATTATCGAACGGAATGTTATTAGTAGTAAAAGAGTTTTCGCTCATCTGCCGGTTGCCTTGGGAAAAAAATCAGAGTAAACTAAGACAGATGCTCGCAAAAAAAAAAAAACTAAAGACAGATGGACACGACGACGCTAATTTTATAGATATGGGATTTTTAGAGAAGAAAAGTATTAAACAAAAAAACCAGAGTAAACTTTACTGCAGACAACACATGAGAGGCATATTTAGAATGATTGGCGGGTAAATAAATTCTCACCAATTTACTCTGACCAGGTCAGTTCGATATTATTGTTACACCCTAAACTCTATACCCAAACCCTATATGCAATTTAGTAAGAACAACTCCAGCGGTTTTGCATTTTTTATTTGGCAAAATATGGTATTTGTCAACTCTCAAATTAATATGGCAAAGGTAAAAAGAATCAATCTCCAACGGTTTTGTATTTTTTATTTGGCAAAATATGGTATTTGTCAACTCTCAAATTAATATGGCAAAGGTAAAAAGAATTAATCTCCAACGGTTTTGCATTTAGACTTGGCAAAACTAAAAAATTGTGCGCGTGAGAGGGAAATATCCCGCGGAAGTAGCACGCGAGGGCGATTGCCAAGCGAACCGCGGATTGGCATATATGCCAAATATCACCTGGTGTTTGCCAAGTTGCTAAAAATGTCAAGCCCATTTGCCAAACCGTTGGATAAGAGATTTTTAGACTTTTTTTTGCAAAAACAAGAATATAAAGTTCATTTGCAAAACCGTTGGAGATACTCTAATAACAAACCACCTGCTACGATCCTGAGCGCCCTATATATTTATTACACCCAAAAGAAGTATAATTTTTTTGGACTAGGTTCGGTCAGAGTAATTTATTATTTAGGAATACTATTGCAAATAGTATTTTAACCATGCAAATGATGATATTAGTAATGAGAGCTACATCACTCGTTTATACAATGTATTATTAGTATATGTTGGAGTAAAATGTACTACTCACTTGTTTGTTAGGAATTACATTTATTATGATAATTTTAGTTAATAGTTTTTCTTTACATCTAATCCATTTAGCCATAAAATTTAATGTGTACTGCGCCCTTGTGCCATTTGGATTTCAGATGAGTATTGGAGAAAACTATTTGCACACAAACTGCGAGATGAAATTTTTCAAACAAATTGCTTCCTCAAAAAGACTAGCACCAATTACTGTGCATAGCACCGGTCTAAGTCATTATTACTTTCACACGAACACGTTAGCAAAAAGAAAAAAAACACCTTCTAGCAGAGATTATATACAATACTACTCACTGTTCTAGTTATGAATTACTTTTCTTCTCAAATAATTTTGCTCACCTGTTGCGGTGAACCCTAAAAGCTCTGCCACTTGAGCGCATCATTGCTGGTCATCTGTTGCACTTTTACGGTTGAACGAATAGATACGAATAATAGTTACGATTGTGGAGCTTCTAGATGTGCTCACCGAGTCTTCTTTCTGACTTAGTCGTGCTTTTATGGTTGCGGGACTCGTTTTACTGTTTCGGGATGTGGCACTGGGTATCCTTTCGTGCACGCTTTTAGCGGGCGGTGAGGTGGACTAGTGATACTTTTTCCGGTTGCGGGAGAGCTCGCCGGAGCACCGCCGCTGCTCTAAATAAAATTTAGAGCGCTGCGCTCCAAATAGCGGGGTCCTATATATATATATACTTAACATATACATTAAACAAACAAGACTTTGTTGTTTTATTTTTTTTATTTAAGTACAGGGGCAAAATAGTACTTTTATCCAACACTTGACACCGTTATGTCCTCATATCTGACAGAAGGCCAAATAAGTAACTAGAGTTTTTTAGAGCCAAATAAATAATTCTCACAAAACATTATTGTCTACAGATTGCCTAAGAAGTTGATGATTTTTGACAGGCCAGGCAAGTATGAATATAATATGTTTGGATGAAATCCTATGCTAAACATCTTAGTAAAATAAAAGAGAATTATTTCTAATCAAACATCTTTAACTATATTTAATAAATAATGATTATTTATTTTAGATTAGTAACAAACTAAAAGTAGAAATAAATATTTATTTATATTAAATTGAATCAATAATGATACACGTTTGTCTTAATAAAATAGCTAGTGTACGTTTGCCATAATTAAGTAGTTAATGCACGTGTAGTTTAATAGGGAGTAAAGTCCACTATCGGTCCCTAAGCTTGTTCGCATGTGTCATTCCGGTCCCTAAACTCGTAAATCAATCGTTTAGGTCCTCAAATTTGTTCGACTGTATCATTCAGATCCCTAAACTTGATCGGTTGTGTCATCCCGGTCCCTAAACTTGTTACCCGTTTATGTCTTCAAACTTATTCAGTTGTGTCATCCTAGTCCCTAAACTTTATTTTTAGTCTCACCTAGATCTAAACATGTCAATTTAAAAATTTTATATCAACATATAATTCATAACTTATACATATGAACTCAAATGAAGATAAACTTTATATCAAAATTGTAGTCCTTAGTTGAAAAGTTTTTGAATTAAAATTGTTTAGAGTCCCAAAATATTATTTATGATTATAGATTTTTAAATTTAAAATTTAAAATTTAAATTGTCAAACAATCTTAAATATTGACATGATCTATGTAAAAGTTATAGTTCTCAATGCAATCTATAACGTTGTAGATGCATGAACTTTTTTAATTTAAAGTCGTTTAGTACCAAAAATTTAATTTTAATTTTAAATTTTAAAATCTATAAACATACATCAATATTTAGGGATCAGTTCTAATTCAAAAACTTTTCAACTATAAAGTTGTAGAGCACATCGAAAGCTACAATTTTAATATAAAAGTTGTCTTTATTCGAGATTATATTAAAAAGTTATGAGACTCAAAACCAAGTGCTTTTATATTCAAATGCTTTTATGAGTCTCTAAACCAAGTGCTTTTATGGTGTGCCCCTAAAAGCATTTGGTAGAAAGAATGCAGAAAGAACAAAGAAGTTGATCGGCGTTGAGTCCCATGGTTGTAGAAATGTGGGATGGGATCAAAAAGAGTGCGCAAAGAGGTTGGCCGGCGTTGAGTCCGCTCGGGAATGCAGAAATAAGATGGCGGTTGGGATGTGGTCGTGGTGGGCAGAAAGAGACGGATGCCTCCACGGTGGTCCAAGCGCCAAATTTCTTGGATTTTGATCGATGTTTCGCATATATGGGAACGAATTTTAGACTTGAGGATCTCATCTGTCCCATATCAAAGTATAGATTTGTGTACGTCTTGTCTTGCAGGGTGTACAGGCTGCCACATGATCATATTTGAAATCGATGCTCTTTTAATGAAGCAGAAGCTGGCCTCATCTTTGGCCGGGGGCCTGATCACAGAGATTCAAGATTTTGCTTTTCTGAATTCTAGTGATTTCAAAGCTCTTGTTGTACCTAGATCATGTACTTTCTTTATATCGGAAATATGTGTCGTTTTGGATAAGATTTGAGTCAAACATTAAGAATATAAATCATGAATAACTTTTAAATTATTGAGTTTAGAGATGTAAAAATAATATAAATAAATTTGTCTTGAAAAATATTTTTATAAAATATACATATGTTATTTTACAACAGATATTTTTAAAAAACAAGTGATCAAAATTATATTTTGAAGACCGTGTCGCTGTTCTAAACGACATCTAAGAGCGATATAGCAGCTTCGGGGTCTGAGAGTACCGAGGACGTTGATCCTATATTCCTATCCTATCCTGTCGATTGTTGGTGCTGATTGTGCGGCTCATGACTAATGGAACGATTTTTGGTGCCGGTTGTGTGGCTCATGATTAATGGAATACCATTTCCATTTCAAAAAATAAAAAAGGAATATTTCATAATCGAAACTATAGTCTAATGCTCAATTCGTGTCACATCGTGCCTTCTCTTTATCATCATCATAGGACGAAACGACAGCAACATCAAATTCTTGCAAGTCGAAATAAGCGTCTACAGAAATTACAAATGCTTGCAACACTGAAAGGCTTTCTTCTTTCAGCGAAATAGCAGCGGCACCTTCATCATCCTTCAGAAATAAAAATGAGTATTTATTATGGCACCAAAGAAAACCGCACCTTGCCCGGACACTAACGAATCCAGGTAACCAAACAAGATACTGCCACAGGTTAGAGTTACATCACAATCGCCCGAGATTGCCCCTACATCGCAACAAGCTGTGGTACATTGCCCCACGCTACATAAAAGATTCAGATTACTACTACTAGTAGTCTAGTACTACTACTACTACTAAACTAGGGAAAGTTGTTAATGCAGTGAGTGCATTATTCAGTACTCAAAAACCCATTTTGTGGTTGTGGGGGTGGGGAGAAACTTCTACCATGCAAATCGGAATGCTCCTGGATTCACAAACTGCAACACAGAGACGTTTCTGTGCCAAGTGGTCACTAATCGTGCCTTCATGTCCCATACTGCTCACTCCAACGAAATGGAAAAAGGAGCACTATGACGTGTCTTCCAGATCCTCCTAGATTCCATTATCGTGCGCACAAGCTGCAAAATGACAACCAATTTGCTTAGCCACGTTTCTTATCAACACACAGAAAACCATACAGATTAGCAATCATCAAAACCTCAAAGAAGCAAGTGACAGCGAATATACTCTGAATCAGGTTCTGTGATCCTCCGCTAAGGGCACTGAAGCAGATAAACCAGCCGTTGTTGATATGGAAGCATTAGCAGTATTGGGGAAGTGGTCCGGAGAGACCTGCTCAAACCTGAGCTCAAGATCCGGTGGTTGCTCAACAGATACAGCATTGGAAAATTGCATGCCACAGGAATCAGGACCATCGATGAGAGAAAAGGACAGGTCATCTAGCTCTAAGTACTGTTCGGCTCCTCGTGAGACCAGCATAGGGTGAATCAAATGTTCACATGAGTCACAATGGTTAGTGTTGTTCACCATAGCCTGGGGCCCAAGCTCATCCACTTCACAGAATATTGTTTCAATATCATCCAAAGATACTCTACTCTCACTACCATGGTCAGCAGTTGAATCAGGCTGCATCGAAACCACAAATAAAAAGTTACTGGGGCTAACTAAAAAAAAACAAAACAAAAAAGAAAGTGGCCTGGACAATGAAATTACCAGCAAACCATCTTCACCAGCAGTGCATAAAAGATGCATTGAGGTTGAGGAACATCTGATAATCTCAGCAAGCAGTTGTATGTGTATGCAATCATTAGGAACATCAGGAGAAGGCCTGTCAGGATAAATTCCATTGACAGCAGGTCTGTTGATACTTTCTGCTGAGGAGCCCAAGGAAACCTTGCCGTCATAACTCACAGCCAGGTGTTGACCAGCAGAATTCAACCCACCATAGCTTGGTTCAGGTGCGCAAGGGGCCACAGAAGGTGCACATGGAGAACACTCTACATTGTTGGCATCGTTCCAGTCTTCTTCATTGAATGGAGCACCGTACTGTGCCCCAATCTTGGGCCCTGGACCACTTTTCTGAAAGATTTTGCATAGAACACAGGCATCCTGCAAGGAGGTGACAAACAAATTATACCAAAGCATGCCACTGAACTCTCTAATTCAGCAAGGAGATGATATCAAAATGAGCCAACTCTTGTGCACATATCTGTGCCATTCTATTCTCTACTTAATGTGCAAATTTGTTCAGTCATGCAGGTTGGCACATGATCCAGAGCTATGCACTCTGCTCAACCAAAATACTCAACAAACCACAACATGACCATAGGAGCTTTCTGTTCTGGCTGGCAGTGGCAGCCAGCAGGAGGGAACCTGATCCATCAATAGAAGGTGCAAAAGAAAACTTTTTTTTCTCCAAATATTTAAATCGCCTCAGCAAATTTTCAGAATTTCAATGGTTATGTTCAGTTTACAAATTTCTATAAAAAAAGAACTACATACTCCGTACAGCCAAATCAGAGTAATCTTGTTATGACCGGCATCACCTATAGGCATCGGGGCCGCAACAGTGGCTAAGGCCATGTTGGGCTGTTAGGGGACGCAAGGCCCTTAGATATTTTCCCCTCATCTATTTCCATAAAAATAGGATCTTGATTGATTTGTTTAGGAGAGGATTAATACCTCTAAACTGGAATTGTGATAATTAAGCAAGGCAAATATTTTGCATGGCCTCAAGGGCCATTACGTGACTCTCCAGTCTCCCTCCTCTCTCCCTCACGTAAGCCCCTAGGGCAGCCGCAGTAAACAGCTGCCGCCGCTCCTCGTCGCCACAGCTCCACGCCGTCGCCGTGAGATCAAGCCCCGACCTCCTGTTTCCTATCCCTACGCCGCAGCCGCGATAGGATCGCTGATCCTATCAAATCTGCCTAAAGAAGGATCATAGTCTGCAAAACGGTGCATTTAATATGGTTAATAATGAAAATACATCAAACACATAAAGGGGCCATACCAGTTTAACACCAGAAGCAGCTAGTTCCTCATCCTCCAGCCTATATTCGTACATTACCCAGTCAGTTCTATCACCTCGTGGTGGCTTGCCAAGATGAAACACTAAAGTTCTCTTCATCCCAACAGTCCTAGAATTATATACCACCGGCCTGTCCTTCCCGGTAGCTTTCCAATATCCAACTCCAGTTGAGCGATTAGTCCTTAACCCACTAGAATATTTCCTATCGCGTGGGCAAAAGAAATACCACACTAGATCGTTACTCTCCAAGGAAGCTCTCTCTATAAAAAGTGAAACAAGAGACAATAAACCATCAGAACAGATTAAGGATCCGTCATCTCAAAAGTAAGATATTTACAGCCAAATGCAAAATGATACAGAAATACATGTAATGGTAATTGTACAGATCCTTTGGACTCCTAATGACACAGAAATAAATGAAACTGCTGTGGTGTGATACCTGGAAGATCCCAAGGGGCGAACTTGTATAGATCAATCTCAGTAATAGCATTGCAGCGCAAGTGTTTTCCCAGTAGCTTCCTCTTCAAATAGTAGACTGTGAGTTCTACATCAGTTGGATGAAACCGGAATCCAGGAGGAAGCGATGTCTTGGCCATAGAGAGAACACTTGTTTCACTTTTACCGGTAATTGATGATAGTGAGATACAAAAGTGGGAAAGAAGGAAAAGATGCGGTTGTAGATAGAAATAGAAGAAGTCCTTGGTTAAAGCAGCAAGTTGGCGAAAGCTGGAACGTCCAGTAGAATATCAAGTCCAATGCCAAAATATTGTAGGCCGCAATGTGGCATTCACAACAGAGAAAGCAGGGGCAATCCTTTTTTGTGGACATCTGAAAGTCCTGCATGAGAGAATGCACCGGTATGTTAGCAACATATGATTGAAAGGGGAAAAAGGTGTCTGTCTACTGTCTTGTGAAAACTCAGCATGACAAAATGACTTGAAGAAGCCCACGCAAGTAGAAGGGCTGGGGAAGTGAAATGGATTACATCTCGGGAGCGACTAGCAGTATCACTAGCAATCAATTGGAGTGTATTGCGGTGGGAATGTGATCGCCCACTCGCCCAAACTGGAGTGCAGGGCAGATGCAAGCATGGACAGTGATCCGTTGTGGAGCAAAACAAATCCGTCCTACAAACAAGGAGGTGGAAACGTGCGTGCGTGCGTGCAAACTATTGAGAACGTTCTGGGCACCGCAGCAATGCACTGCAACCGAATGGAATCAACCCTAAATCAACGAGTGACAAGAGGCCGGCAGATGATTAGCTGAACAATTGGAAAGGTATTGAAAGAGAGATCCATTACCAGGGCAAACAAAGAGCCAGGAAACTGGGCGCGGGGCGAGGAGACTCACGAGGAGGCGTCAGCGGTGGGACGGGGGGCACTGCCGCGGAAGTTGCCGTGGCGAGAGGTGGTGGTGGAGCTGCGACGGGTGACAATGGAGTTTGCAATGAACTGCGGCGTGGCGACGACCACCACCAGCCCCCGTGGCCCGTGCCCGTGGGGGAGTGGAGAGGAGGGACGCGAAGGCGCAGAGGCTGCTGGACTCGACCTCGACCTTGGTGAGGAATGCCTGTACTGCTCGGAGCTGGCTCTGCTGTCTGCTCTGCCGTGCCGCCGGCCCCGCCGCCCTCCCCTTCGTCGTCCTCTCCCAGGCACAGGCAGGCTCCACTCCAAGCTCGTCCTGCAGCTGCAGCTCCCCCACAATTGTGGTTAGTGTTTGGGCTGAGGAGCCGGATCCAATGGGCCAAAATGATGCTTGTTTGTTTGTGTTGGGCGGGGCCCCTCGCCTCTTCACAGTTTTAATGGGCCGAAATGTTGTTTGTTTGTGTTGGGCATCACCTCCTCTTCCGCGGTTTATTTATTTATTTATATTAATTGGGTAGCGTCTCAGTACATTGTTACGAAACAATTAAATTTTTATATTAAAAATACTGTAAAATTCATGGAATTAAATAGCCCGCTATTTTTGCCGCTATAGCCCGAAATAGCTTGAAAAAAATTGTGCCGCTATTTGCGTTCATGCACAATTCTGCCGCTAAAGTCCGCTAATTACAGTTTATAAAACGCTAAACACTTTAGCTTTAGCTCGCTATTTAAAACCATGGTAAAATTAAATACTAATATTAAAATAATTTTAAATAAAAAATAAATATTTTTTAGTAATTAAATATGGATTGAGAAAATATTTATAATTAATGCAACAAGCAATTTAAACAAATTATGACAATAAACATCAGCAAGCCATTTGAACCTAGTCGCAGAGGCCAGCTCTGCAATCATGCAGTTAAGTTATGAATAGAAGGCCCAAAGAAGATATTGCAAGTCTCGGTGACAATTTTATTATCGAACACAATTAGTACATAAAGAAATATATCTCCCGGGAGCACATACCTAGGCAGCAAGATGGCTTGAGGTCTTCAAGCTCTGCTATTTGCTATCTTCAAAAGGTGCCTCCAGAGACACTGAAAATTGGGGAAAATCATTCCATTGTACTCCCTTTGTTCCAAATTATAAGTCGCTTTGACTTTTTTTTATATTCATTTTACTATGTATGTAGATAGAATATATGCCTAGATACATAGCAAAATGGATGTACCAAAAAAGTTTAAGTGGTTTATAATTTGGAATTGATGGAGTATGCAATATGTTAATACGAATACTAGACATATTTTCCCCAAACATGGTTTGTTTTTATTTCGTTATACAATTCATCAATATATCGCTGAGTTCAAACTATGCATGAACATGAATTATGACAGTCTCCTCATTTCTCTTGCTTAATTTGTTAAACACTTGAATTATTAAGCACAAAGTATACATTTCTGCCTTTAATTGATATCCTCTAGATAGTTCTACTATGCAGTCTTGATAAGCTCTCTTGTTGGATCCAAGTGATTATCAAATCAGTGAACATAGCAATCAACAAAAAGTTTATATATTTATCTTTTGCATTTACGAATCCATCGTACTTATTAGCTATCTTTGTGTATGTTACTATAGTTGAGTATGCAACTTGTTCTTAAAGAGCCATCTTGATTAATGTTAAATGGTATCGACCGACTCATTGTCTTTCTCAAACGTCGCACCTTTCCGCCGTGTTCGGTTTGAGTCGTTCCAGGGCATCTAGACGAACCGTTCCGATCTTATGTAAAACATCGAAGGCGCATCTGGCTAGAATCATTCCCTCGACGAACTGAACGAGTCCTTCATCTTCTTTGGAAAATCTGCCAACCTCTTTCCTTGCGCCTCACTTCTCGCCCTTCACATCACTATGTCGAGCAAGCTCATCTAGGACCACCACGAGGTTTGCAGTTGCCACACCATTCACCTTGGGAAGTCCACACAACGTACAGCTAGCTAGGTCTTGTATCTAAAATAGCAAAATGTTAACTAACTAAAATTTGTTGTTTATAACTCTAATATATTTTATGCAGGAGTGGATGATAATTAATTTGTTTTATTAGCTAGGTAGGTCTTGTATATATCATTTAGATTATATGAAAAATAGACATATATATGTATGACTTTGTCTTCACCTTAGTATTTTCAGTAGAAAACAATTAAAGTGAAACAACAAACCAGTTGCTAGAGATGGAGTTGTTGCTCGGCGTAGGGTCATGGATTGCACTGGAGGTCCCTGCAGACAGCCCCATTGTCTTCTTCTCTGTAGCCTACTCCCTCCGTCCTATTGAGAGTGACGTCCGGGAAGCGTGAATGTGAGGGACCCCATGAAAGTGTCAATGTCGCATTCAAGATGAGCTTTAGAAAGTAAGATAAAAGCACTAACCCCATGAACCAATACAAATAGGACATCTTCCCCTCTATGGCATTATATATTGCTCAGAGCAATGTGACCATATCTCTAGATATCTAATCTTAAGTTACTGATCGAAGGAGTGCGTGTGCTCATACTTGCATTTATTCTTGCTTCATTAACATTCATGTAATATTGATGACTGGCTAATTATCTTGATTTTGGCTTGATGAGGATCATCAGATAACATCAAATATCTCGTGTTGCTCTGAAAAAAGTCAAGATTTTAAAACAATGTAAACTTTAAACAAATAACATACACCCGTAGCAATGTACGGACATATTAACTAGTAAATAGTTAAATGTGTGTAATAAAAATAGAAAAAATACATGGTTTAATTTGTAGATGGTGCATGTGGTGAGAAATGAAATTGAAGCTCATCCTGATCTGTCGGGCACGATCGATGGATGGATCGGTCGCCCGCCCTCTTCGATGATATCGCGCGCTACATGCTATTGTTAGTGTCCACTACTTAATTAGTTAAGCATGAATTATTGGTGTCGGTGTCAGATATGATCACCGCCCATGCATATATGTGCATGCATGTTGTTCGATCAATAATCAACAACTCCTCGCAGACGCGCGCAGACGCAGAAGCAGACAAGACAACTCAATAGACGACGGCCATGACTTCCTTCGGCGAGGCCCCCGTCGGTGACGCCGGCAGCGGCGAGAAGATGTTCCGCACCAAGTGCGCTCAGTGCCATACGGTGGAGCGAGGCGGCGCGCACAGGCAGGGGCCCAACCTGCACGGCCTCTTCGGCCGCCAGTCGGGCACCACCCTCGGCTACGCCTACTCCACGGCCAACAAGAACATGGCCGTCGTCTGGGAGGAGGCCACCCTGTACGACTACCTCCTCAACCCCAAGAAGTACATCCCGGGCACAAAGATGGTCTTCCCGGGCCTCAAGAAGCCTAAGGAGCGCACCGATCTCATCGCCTACCTCAAGGAATCCACGGCTTAATTATTAGCTTAATTTCTTCTTGCATTGACCGAGTATAGCAACGAACTACCAATAAATTAAATCAAATATATACTTTTCCATTTCTTTATTCCAACATCCATCTATATATCTCTATCAATCGAAGCTCAATTACTCTTTGTGTACTAGGAAATATGCACGTGGAGAAATTTTCACCGTATTTTTTTTTACCTTAATAAACATAAGCAAAATACAACATGTCTATTATAATAGTGATGAAAACAGACATAAACAAACAGAAAATCTCCTCTCGATCTCGTTTCTGTTTCTATATATTTTTTTTTTGAAATAAAGTTGGAATATGCCAACATAAAAAATGGACAACCACCGACCAAAAGCCGAAAAACTAAGTTAGGATTATCTATATCTATACCTGATGCTGTCATTTTTATTCAGTGAAATGTGAATATTTAATTGATTAAAGTTATTTTACGCACGAAGCTAGCTAGCTATGTTAAAATAAATATTATTTTCAAGGAAAAAATCTTACTTAAAAGTAAATACATATTTATGTTATTATAGTAAACAGTAATGCAAATATGAGTAGAAAGTACAATAAGGATTTGTTTGGTATATAGCCCGTACGTGATTGTTTTGTTTTGGAATTAAACTAATCGGCGAGTTGACTCTGCTACTATTTTTGGGAGACATAACCCACCATCCGATTAGATTCCTATGGTCTTGATTAGAGTTTCTATAGTTTGCACAGAAGTCTGGTTTTCATAGCATACGTTCCCTATTCCGAAGGTAGCTCTCCGTCCGACCGTCCGATGTTGACCGACACTGCAGTGAGACGAAGAAGAGCGCCATCTTTGATTGAATCCACCAAACATCAGGTGGGAATTTAAATCAGACAATATTTACTTAAGGAGGGTCCTCCAAAATTGCCCTAGTTGGGGACGAGTTCACTAAACAGATATGAATGTCTTGTGTATATATTATTCTGCAGACAACAATCTGATACATAAGGCTTGGTTTCGATGTTGATGTCAGAAAAATTGTATCCAATATTTACATTCTGTTTTTTTTTACAGCTCTTGGAATACTGTTAACACCAAACCCAAATGTTGCAGAATATGCAGAGTACAACATGTTCCTTGACAAACTTTTGTGACACAAGGTGATTAGTTAAATCAGAAATTAGTTTGTTGGCATGGCTATCTAAGCTTCTATAAGATGGACTTATCCTTAATGTGCAGCTTGGAGTATTTGGGTTTGAAAAGTATTGTTCTGGAAAAGAGATTCTATGTTTTTGAAACGGATACAACAAAAGCTTATATATAATTTTTCTCTCATATCTTAATGTTACCGTCTAAACCGATTCTTAAATCGACAAAACCGGTATTTGACATAATTGATGACAACCCAAACCGATTACACCATTAATAGATCTTTATAATCCCCATAAACACCAGAGAAAAAAAAATCCTTAAATCGATATTGATATCTTGATGATCACGGATTGACATTCATCACCATTAAGCCTCTGACCAGTGTTACCTGGTCGGAAGTCGCGTAACTGGTCGTGAGATACTTATATCAATAAGCGAACCAAGCGACCAGACCAATTCCTCTTAGAATATCCGACTTAAAAAACACAAAGTACTTGAAGATGAATTTGACTTCAAAATATTATGATCTGAATGCATCCTCCCACCTTATTATGTGCTTATGACACTTTTGAGTGTCAACACTTCTTTATCTCTTATGTGGCTATCTTAGTCTCTTCTCTAACCAAACAACAACTTTATTCTTGTGGTTGCCACTAGTTGTGGCATGGCAATCTGAGGCCTGCAACTAAACAACCCCTGACTCCAAACAGAGCTAAGTCTAGACTCCCTCGCGACGACGAAATGGAAGAGCACCGCAAATGCTAAGGGAGACGACCACACAGAAGTTAACAACTGCATTGGATTCGGGCTAGGCACGAGTTAGTCTTTGGGCCTGTTTGGATGCACCCAACTAAAATTTAGCTAGTTAAAGTTTCAATGCAAAACTTTAGCTAACTAAAAGTTTTTCGGCTAAACTTTAGCTGAGGTGTTTGGATGCTCCAGCTAATAAACTCACTAAATTTTAGTTGGCTTTAGCTGGTTCGGAGTTGCTAAATCTAGCTAAACTTTAGTTGAGCTATTTAATTGGATGCCCAGCAACTAAATTTAGTCAGCTAAAATTTAGCTGGTGCATCGAAACAAGGCCTTTGAAGGGGTAGATGGGGCTAGATGGATAATAGTTAAGAATATTAAATTAATTAGATGGACTACATATTGAGATGTGTGCAACTTTTAAAAAGAGGAGTATTTGAGCAACTCTCAGTAGATAAAACTTGAGCTAATTATGGGCTAATAGATTCTAACTACTAATTAGCTCTTATTAGCAAAGAATTAGCCTACATTTAGCCTTTCTAATTATTAGCTCCAGGATCCAAACACCCCTTTAATCTTAGCATTAATTAGGAGAAGCGATGACCATGGATGTGGCACACGGCATGCCCCTGCCCCAACTTCTATCTAGGGGTGATAATAGATCATGAACCTCATGCTTCTGTCACAATTCAACTTTGCTCTATCCAATTTTAGCTTAAAATAATATAATATTATAGTCCGATCTTTACTAAGTTAATCTTTAAATTTGTTTGACTAAATTAGCCCCAAACCTACTTTTACCATCACCGGTGCAGAGCAGTGCAGTCGCGCTAGCAGTGGCCGTCCAAGCTCCACGTGACCACCTGCTAGCGGCCTAGCGCTAGAAGAAGCAGATAAAAATAGGGCTATATCATATAGCTAGTGCAGCATGCACGCGCATTCCCCTAGCTTGGCTCCGATCCCCTTATTCTTGGACCGGGCAATCTCGTCGCCATCTCCAACTCCGTCCATCGCGGGCCGGCGGCTTGTTGCCTCCGATCCGATCGATCCCTCCCGCTGGTGGCGCAACGACCGTACCGTCGTCTCCGATGATCTGATTGCTTGCTTGCAAGAGGCAGATCAACAAGATAATAAGTTATATAGCTAGCTAATAAGGAGCAACACGTACACGAAGACGCGAACTAGCTGTGTTCCGGCCGGCCGGCCGGCCCGATAGATAGACGGTCGAGGGCCGGGATAGATGAAGCCGGCGGGCACCCTCAAGTCGCGGCGAGGCATTGCCGGGGACGAGGAGGAGGCCTACATCGGCTTCCCGGTGACCCCGCGCAAAGATTACTGCTGGTCGTCGTGTCTGCTCAAGGCCGTGGTGGCGCTGGTGATCCTGATGGCCGGCGTGCTCATCGGGCTGTCGGCCAGCGCCAACGTGTCGCGCTACTACTACTACAGCAGCATTGGGTCCTCGTCGCCGCTGTTATCTTCTTCCTCCTCTTCGCCCCTGCAGACTAGCGGTGATAACAAGAAGAAGAACAATAATGGCGATGTCGTGGCTTCCAGTTCCAGTTCCAGTTCCGGCACGAGCAGCAGCAGCAGCAATAATAATAATAATAATAATAATAATAATAATAATAATAATAATAATAATAATAATAAAAAGAAGATGACGGCGGAAGACGAAGCTCCCCCTCCCCCGTTGCTGCTTGACTTCCGTGGTTTCGTGGACCCCGGCCCGCCATGGGGCCACTCGATGTCGGACCCGGAGCTGTTCTGGCGCGCGTCCATGGCGCCGCGCCTGGAGGAGTACCCGTTCCAGCGCGTTCCCAAGGTGGCGTTCCTGTTCCTGACGCGCGGGCCGCTGCCGTTCGCGCCGCTGTGGGAGCGCTTCTTCCACGGGCACGAGGGGCTCTACTCGGTGTACGTGCACGCGCTGCCGGGCTACGCGGGCCGCTACCGGCCGTCGTCGCCGTTCCACGGGCGGCAGATCCCGAGCGGGGAGGTGTCGTGGGGCTCCATCACGCTGGTGGACGCGGAGAAGCGGCTGCTGGCCAACGCGCTGCTGGACTGGTCCAACCAGCGCTTCGTGCTGGCGTCGGAGAGCTGCGTGCCGGTGTTCAACTTCCGGACGGCGTACGAGTACCTGGTGAACTCGGCGATGAGCTACGTGGAGTCGTACAACATCGACGTGCCGCAGTGCGCGGGGCGGTACAACCCGCGGATGGCGCCGGAGGTGCTGGAGGAGCACTGGCGCAAGGGCTCCGAGTGGTTCGAGATGAGCCGCGACCTGGCCGTCGACGTGGTGGCGGACCAGCGCTACTACGCGCTGTTCCGGCGCCACTGCACGCCGTCGTGCTACCCGGACGAGCACTACATCCCGACGTTCCTGCACCTGCGCCACGGCGCGCGCAACGCCAACCGGACCGTCACCTGGGTGGACTGGTCGCGCGGGGGCCCGCACCCGGCGCGCTTCGGCAAGGCCGCCACCACGGCCCACCTGATGGCCGCCATCCGCAGCAACGGCACGCTGTGCCTCTACAACGGCAAGCCCACCACGGTCTGCTACCTCTTCGCCAGGAAGTTCGCGCCCAGCGCGCTGCCCACGCTGCTCAACCTCAGCACCACGCTGCTAGACTTCTGATGGTTCTGAATGGGATAGATAGAAAACTAGTCAATGTATTTATTTCGGGACGAAGAGATCGATAGCGCAGACATATTTTATGACAATTGTGAGTCAAACTAGCTTGGGTGAGGTGGCCGTTGCTCAATCTTTAGTGCCGACCATGCTTGGTGGCGAAGGGAGCCAGTGGTGCCCGTTTCAACATTGTGGAGGACGTTAAATAGGTTCGGGAATTTTGAAAATATATTTCTGGATCTTTAAACTTGTTAAGTGGCCTGGTGCAACACAACGATTGGTATGTGGTGCAACATTTAACAAGTTTAGAGACGCATAGTGCACCATTTAACAAATTGAATGACTCATAAATACATTTTCAAAGTTTGTAGAGCTAAGTGGTATCCCTTGAAAAGTTCAAAAATCACCTATACGTTTAACTCTTTATTACTATCCAATGGACTTTAAACAAAATGAGACACGTACACTAACAGTGAGACTTGCGGATTGATGGCGTGTTTGACAGAGATAGAGTCCTACCATGTTTGTGAACTAGGGTGTATGTAGTTTTTTTCTTGCAGTGCAATGCACGAATATACCTATTAGCATTACAAAAAGAAGAAAAGAAACCATGAAAACCAATTTCATATATTTATTCACGATGTCTCGCTTATCTTCTAATCTGCTGTCAGGCTGGCGAGAGGACCAAGAAATCTATGATGGACAGATGGGACCTGGGGTGCCTTATTAATTGACTAACCACTTAGAGCTTATTTGGTTTGTGAATTACAAAGTTGACATGTGCCCTTGTGATTTGTCCTTACGATGCCTGATTGTCAACAGGCTCACGGATTAGTGTGAGTGTGCGATATGTTTCTTGACTATACTGGTGTGCAGACGTGGAGCTTAGAGGCAAAGGTCGATGGTGAGATAAAGATCAAGTACAGACGTGTCGTGCTGACGGATCGGTAGTGGTAAAGGGCGGACGTGAGGCTTGAACTGAGGTACCAGGAGGCCGGAGGACCAGTTGCAGTAGCTGGCACGTGGCATCGGCAAGCAAGAACACATGAGGATGAAGACGACATTGGTCGAGTCAAGACGGAAGACGATGACGTCGTGGCACCTGGCGGAGGCTGGACACGAACTTGCATGGGAGATGCAAGTGTCATTGGTCAAGTCAAGGGAAAAGACGAAGACATCATGCTTGACGGAGGCTAGACATGTGTTGACATTAGTGTCGGGAGACGAGACGTAGCACCTATGCTCCTTCTACGGTGCGGGTTTGGTGGTTAAGTCTCAGAAAACTATCCACGATAGTTTCTAGGTTTGCACCACAAAACCTGCGGTGGTCGCTCCTTGAATGATTCGATTGCTGTAGTGGTATGGTTCAACTCATCGCGATCTAGCTAGGACTATGAGTCGCTTTTTTTTCACCACTGGAGTTGGCCTAAGAGATGGTGTTGCATGACTATTACTATTACTATTACTATAAGCCTGTTTGTGATTTCTTTTCTCATAATTCTGTCCGTCCGTCGCGTCCATCGTTCTCCAAGGCCTTGTTTAGGTGCATGTGGTGAGATTTTTTCTCAATTGTAGTACTTTCGTTGTTATTTGACAAACTTTGTCCAAATATGGACTATGTAGACTCAAAAGATTCGTCTCGACATGTACATACTAAAAGTATAATTAGTTATTTATTTTACCAACATTTAATGCTCCATGCATGCGTTCAAACATTGATGTAATGGTGATGTGATGGAGAGAGTGAAAAAAAAGTTGATAGTTTGTGGTATGTAAACAAGGCCCAAGTGGTGGAGTTGACGTCGAGTGCAGCTTGCCCATGCACAGGACAGGCGTAGGCACTGCTGCTGGATTTGAAACATGTTATAGTAATTGAGCTTTACTGACGCTTAGAAAAAAATGTAAAGTTTACTGAAGCAGCCAAGCAAGCATGTTTCAATGGTTAACTGCACCTGGTATCTTCAGACCGCCGAAGTCAATTTCCTTCTTTCTTCTTCTTCTCATTTTTCAAGGAAAATTCAGCACCACGGTTGTTATTGCTGCAACTTCAATCCGATCGAGCAACAATTCCCAGCAGTGGAGGTGTACCCAAAGACTCGAAAAATTAAATGGTTGTGTTCCACACAAGAACTAGCTAGCTAGCTAGGGATATCCAGGCCAGCGGGCAGCGGGAGTCACCAACCATGTGCGGGCCGGCCGGGTTGTGTCGGTCGGTCGCTCGCTCACTCTAGTCTCTAGTCTCTGGTCCAAAAAAAAGGAGAAAAACACATGGCTCCTTCTGTCATTTTCCGGCACATGCAGCAGCTTCTTGCTTGAGCTAGCCTACCTGGCAGCTGGCACCAATTATATGCATGTCCATCTCCATCCATCTCCAATCTCCATCTCGGTAGCATATTATTTATTTGTTCACGGTATTGCATCTGGCAAGCCAGGCCTCGTTGATACCCACAAACTGTCAACTTTTTGCACTCTCTTTCCATCACATCACCATCACATCAATGTTTGGACATATGCATAGAGCATTAAATGTTGGTAAAATAAATAAATAATTGTACTTTTAGTATGTACATATTGAGACAAATCTTTTAAGTCTACATAGTCCATATTTGAACAAAGTTTGTCAAATAACAACGAAAGTGCTACAGTTAAAAAAAACTCACCCTTAACATCTAAACAAGTCCCTAGCGTACAATACAGCGACGTGTCACCGGAAAGGATACGCTACGCTAGGCCTTGTTTAGAGTTTAGATACCCACAAACTATCAACTTTTTTTCACTCTCTCTCCATCACATCAATATTTAGACGCATGCATGGAGTATTAAATGTTGGTAAAATAAATAAATAATTGTACTTTAGTATGTACATATCGAGACGAATCTTTTGAGTCTACATAGTCCATATCTGGATAAAGTTTGTCAAATAACAACGAAAGTGCTACAGTTGAAAAAAAAAATCACAATTGGCATCTAAACAAGGCCCTAGAGTAAATTAACTGAAGCTCATATTGTGACTAACGTCTCTGTGCTCCCTCCCTGGTTCATTGATTTTCAGAACAGATTTAGTATCTGAAGCACCCCGCTATTAAATCAGATTATTTCTTTTTTTTTTATTTTAAAAAATGTAAGTTGAGCCCTGGCGTGGCCATAAATTGAGTTGCGTCGGTCGGTTACAGTGAGTATACTATGTGTTGATTAGTGGAGCTAAGCAGCTGGCCACCGGACAATTAAAACAACTAAATCAAGTTGTTAGCCACGAGCAATACAAAATCGCAAACCGACAGATCACGGCTTCCTTTTTTTTTTTTAATTCGCCACCGACAGTGAGTGCCAACTGCCATGAGCTGCTGGTACGTCTCACTCAGGCAGGCAGCCTCCCTGCCAGTGCAGCGCAGGGGAACCGGCCGGAAAGCATCCACACACCCTCCTCCACGGGTCAACCACCCCCTCCCTCTTGAAAACTCCCCACCCGGATCGGTCGTCGGTCACCGCCTGCCCCATCGACCCAAAGCAAAGCGTCGCCATCGATGCGCCGCTGACCGCGCGCACCATCAAAGCCAACTCTACTCGCCCAGCAGCCGGCCGGCCGGGCGGCAGCTAGCCATGTATTCGGCCAACCACTGGGGCGGCTCGTTCGAGATCGCCGATGGGCCGGCGGAGGACGACCACAGCCGCAACATGGACCTGGACCGCGGCGCGCTGTCGGCGCGGCAGCACCACGAGCTGGACGAGACGCAGCAGAGCTGGCTGCTAGGCCCGCCGGAGGCCAAGAAGAAGGACAAGTACGTGGACCTCGGATGCATCGTCGTCAAGCGCAAGGTCCTGTGGTGGGCCTTGTGGTGCGTCGTCGCCGCTTTCGTCCTCATCGGCCTCCCCATCATCATCGCCAAGTCCATCCCACACAAGAAGCCCGGCCCGCCGCCGCCCGATCAGTACACAGAGGCGGTGCACAAGGCGCTCCTCTTCTTCAACGCCCAGAAATGTGAGTTGGATTTTTTTTTTTTTGGATACGACGAATCCTTCCATTCCATGCATGACTAAAGTTGGATTTTTGGAAACTCTGCTACATACTGACCATGCATGTGTCATGTGTGGATATCACTGATATTTGTTAATCCATCGGCTGAATCACCATTTCTACTGCAACTTGCAGAGCAGAATTCGATAGCAGTCACATATGATGAGAAAATTGTTGCCTTTTTTGACCAGCCATTATCTTGAGTTCTTGCACCTCGGTGCGCAGCTGCAACCCCACTAGCGGAATGTTCTGTCCTGTTTTCCTGTCACTACTAATAATTTGCAGAAAGTGACGGTCTGAATCTGATGTGCGGATGGAGAAATCGCCCAGATCCCAATTGCCTTCGATAGGAGGAATCTTGGCACGTTCGCTCACATGTATAGATAGATAGATCATGTAGGCCACCAAACCAAGTTGATCCCACCATTCTTTTAAGTAACAACACAGCACAACAAATTCAGCTTTAGGTTTAGGATCTGAATCAAGTTAACTGAACTGCGTGTAGATCTTGCAGAATTAATTCAATTCTCGGTTCTTGTAATAATCTTTCCGAATCGCGCAATTCTCTGTCTGTGGATCGGATCTTTCTTGCACGGGAGTACGTACGGTGTACCTGCAGCACATCTTCCCTAGCTTGCCGACGATTTTTGACGCGAGCCTCCATGTCTTGTTCCTGACAGCCGGCCACCTTCCCAAGAACAATGGCATCAAGTGGCGCGGGAACTCCGGCCTGTCGGACGGCTCCGACGCCAAGGACGTCAAGGGCGGCCTCGTCGGCGGCTACTACGACGCTGGCGACAACATCAAGTTCCACTTCCCGATGGCCTTCTCCATGACGCTGCTGAGCTGGTCTGTGATTGAGTACAGCGCCAAGTACAAGGCCATGGGGGAGTATGACCATGTCAGGGAGCTTATCAAGTGGGGCACCGACTATCTGCTGCTCACCTTCAACTCCTCTGCGTCCACCATTGACAAGTTATACGCTCAGGTAACAAGGACGGCGGACGGGGACGGTAAATGCATGCATGGTATTAATTAATTAATACATACTGAATTTGCATTTGCTCGCTCCGCCCAGGTGGGTACTGCCAAGATCAACGCCAGCCGGCCAGACGACCATTACTGCTGGAACCGGCCTGAGGACATGGCGTACCCTCGTCCTTCGCTGTCGGTGAGCTCCGGTCCGGATCTGGGTGGCGAGGTCGCCGCTGCCCTGGCGTCCGCCTCCATCGTGTTCCGCGACAACGCCGCCTACTCCAAGAAGCTGAGCCAGGGCGCGGCCACCGTGTACAAGTTCGCGCGGCAGTCTGGGCGGCGCACCCCGTACTCGCTCCGGCAGCCGGACATCGAGCACTTCTACAACTCCACCAGCTACTGGGACGAGTACATGTGGAGCGCGGCGTGGATGTACTACGCGACGGGCAACAGCAGCTACATCACCTTCGCCACCGACACGCGGCTGCCCAAGAACGCCAAGGCCTTCTTCAGCATCCTCGACTTCTCGGTGTTCAGCTGGGACAACAAGCTCCCGGGCGCCCAGCTGCTGCTGTCGCGGCTGCGCATGTTCCTCAACCCGGGGTACCCGTACGAGGAGTCGCTCATCGGCTACCACAACGCCACCAGCCTCAACATGTGCATGTACTTCCCGCGCTTCGCCGCCTTCAACTTCACCAAGGGCGGGATGGCGCTCTTCAACCACGGCAACGGGCAGCCGCTGCAGTACGTCGTCGCCAACTCCTTCATCGCCGCGCTGTACGCCGACTACATGGAGGCCGTCAACGTCCCCGGCTGGTACTGCGGGCCAAACTTCATGACCACAAACGACCTCAGGGAGTTCGCAAAGTCCCAGGTTCGGACCTCGGACTGTGCGTAATTGCGATGATCATATCAGCCGTAATTAACATGGCTACTTGCATGACGATCGATGCAGATCAACTACATTCTTGGTGACAACCCCAGGAAGATGAGCTACGTGGTCGGGTTCGGCAAAAAGTACCCGCGCCACCTGCACCACCGTGGCGCGTCCACGCCGCACAACGGCGTCAAGTATTCGTGCACCGGCGGCTACAAGTGGCGCGACACCAACAAGGCGGACCCGAACCTGCTCACGGGCGCCATGGTCGGCGGGCCTGACAAGAACGACGGCTTCAAGGACTCGCGCACCACCTTCGGCCAGAACGAGCCGACGCTTGTGGGCAACGCCGGCCTCGTCGCGGCCCTGGTGGCTCTCACCAACAGCGGCAAGGGAGCCGGCGTCACCGCCGTCGACAAGAACACCATGTTCTCTGCCGTGCCGCCAATGTTCCCCGCCGCGCCGCCGCCGCCGTCGTCATGGAAGCCGTGAGCTGAGCCGATCGGTAGGTACGCTAGCTACCGGTGTCAATTGCTTGGTCATAATACCATTTTTTTTTTTTGGTGGGATCCATCGATCACGTACGCGCGCGAATTCTTTTTGTATACTACTTAATATATATACTTATAAAAGTACCACGTTAACAGTACTGTAAGCAAATACTAGTACTGCGCACGGTGGCATGCATCATGCGTGACCTCCAGATGTTTTTTATTTATTGATAAAATCGATTACGCAGTTAATGAATGGATGGATACATGTGGTACCTTGCCAATGAATGTTCCGCGGTGTGGGGTTCTATTCTCATCTCACAACATATATAGTAGTATATACATTATGTGCTACATAAATATAAATATATTCTGCAGTACGAAAGTTTGTTATTGTACGGCAATTTTTGGTTGTAAAATAAAATAACTGACCTCTTCTTAAATCTAAAACCAGAACGCGATAGTTTGGTTTGGCATAGCATGTGGTCACGTGGATGTCAACATGTTCCCAAAGTTCCCTCTGCAGTAGAAAGCGAGATTAGCGAACACTGAGATTAGAACATCCTCTCGAGCAGTTCCGCAACAAGACCCACCATCCCATAAAATTGTTATATTTGAGGGAGATGAGGTTATTTTCTTGCTCTAGCAGCTCTCCACTAACCCCTTTTTAGTGGCCACAAAAAACTCCTCATCTCCCCTCAAATAGAGGGGGAGTTCCATCTCTCCCAATAAGATAGGGCCCACTCTAACTGTCACTGCTCCCTCCCTCTGCCATGGTTGCCACCAACGTCAAGTACATCGGCCAGATCCTCCGTCGCCACCAATGTCGAGCGCGTCGTCGGCATCGAGCACACCGCCACCACCAGCCATGTCTGTGCTGGAGTCGGTCACCTGGTCCACCACCAGCCATGGAGCTGGCGCGCTCGAGCTCCTTGGACGGTAGTCTGCCACGGCGAGCCGCCGCACCTCGGCCTGCCGCGCTGGAGCCAACCGCGACATGCGCCTCGGCCGACTGCGGCCCACGCGCCAGCCACCGACGGGGATTTAAGGAAAGAAGATGTCGACTGTGGTAGGGAGGCGAACGAAGAAGGTGATTGCCCTCTACGTGGCCGAGCTCGCTAGGGATTGGAGGAGGGGCTGCAGCTGTGCTCTTCGGCTGCCCTTGCGCGGCTGAGCTCGCCGAATGTGGCGGCTACCATGGAAGGTGGAGTCAGAGAGGGAGAATTGTTTAGTGGGGGGAGGATAAGAAAAAAGATTATGTTTTGATCTGCTGACATGTAGGGTCTACCTGTAAGGAAGAATAATAGGGTTAAGTTATTGGAAAACTGCTAAAGTATTTCTTCGTTTATTAATGAAAATGTTACTGGAGTAGCCCCATTACCATCATATTGGTGGAGTTAGAGTGGAGATATGCTGGAGATGCTCTTAGCCTTGTTAAAGGAAAAGCAAGGTAGCCTTGTCGGACCTTTCGCAAAATCAGAAGCCTTTGAAAACACCACAAATTCAAGACCCGACGTGCTGGAGCCATCGGCGGGCATAGAAAACCCAAAAAAAAAACCCTCATTATTTGCATTTCTACCGTAATGATTTGTATGGGCACTTTAAGCAAACCGGAAGCTCTTAATCAATCTAGTGATGCAAAGCGCACAAAGTCTAAGCTCACTAGCAATGCTCAATAACAGGACTACACAAGCCAAATTACCACGCTCTAGGGGTTTGTTTCAAACCTGTCGGTGGTACAAAAAGGGGTACCCCCAATCAACGCAAACACCCGAACGTTCTATCTCCGTCTCGCCCGAGCCCTCCCAGCCAGGCCTCGGGCGAACGTTCTATCTCCGTCTCGCCCGAGCCCTCCCAGCCAGGCCTCGGGCGAACGCTCTTTCTCCGTTTCGCCCGAGCCTCCCAGCCAGGCCTCGGGCGAACGTGTTTTCTCCGTCTCGCCCGAGCTCCCAGCCAGGCCTCGGGCGAAGCTCTTCCCCACGCAGGCCAGGCGAACGCTCTTCTCCGCCTCGCCCGAGCCTCCCAGCAAGGCCTCGGGCGAACGCTCTTTCTCCGTCTCGCCGAGCCCTCCCGCAGGCCTCGGGCGAACGCTCTTTCTCCGCCTCGAGCCTTAACGCACGGACCTCGAGCTGCACAGACAGCCGTACCAGCCCATACCACGCATTTAATGCTTCACCTACTCCGGTCATGTCCACTAGTGCACAGCATGTACCCAGTAACCGGTGTAAAGGTCAAGTCTCGTTTTCACCACAAGCATGGGCAAAAGGGCACCAGTACAGCACTGTTCGGCCAAGCCAGGCACTGCAACTCCTCGAGGCCGGCTAACGCCCCTGAACCCTGCACTGTAAACCTCAAGCCGGCGCGCCCTCGAACCCTGCACTGTAACCCCTCGAGGGCTGCTACGCGCCCCTCGAGCCCTGCACTGTAAACCCTCGAGGCCGGCTACGCGCCCCTCGAGCCCTGCACTGTAACCCTCGAGGCCGGCTACGCGCCCCTCGAGCCCTGCACGTAACCCTCGAGGCCGGCTCCGCGCCCCTCGACCCCGTGGCACCACCTCGAAGGCGGCTCGCGCCCTTCGAGCCCTAACTACTTTCATGCTATTGGAGGACAGGTACCCAAGACCCGGAGGGACCCCGCCGCGTACTGTACATTCCGGGATGGGTGCTGTACGGCTCCCGCCTTGTCGCGCCACCACGTCCGCGCCCAGGATGGAAGCCACGACCCAAGGACGCCTCAACAGCAACGATCACATCGGCTCCAGTGGCCCCGACAAGACAGGGTTCCTACCCTTCTCCGTATGGGGCACCATACGCCCCGACACCTGTAATACCTTTATGTAACCCTGGCCTCCCCTTGCTCTATAAAAGGGGACACTAGGGCCCTCATTCAAAGGGACGGACACAACACACGAGTCCACACACAGGCACGAGTCCGGACTCCGGTCCACGCTCACTGAGCTTGTATTCTCCCCTGTACAAGCACTTAGGTGCAAGTAATACAAGAACATCCCCCGCTGGACGTAGGGCCTTCTTTGCCCGAACCAGGATAAATCCTTGTGTCCTCTTGCATCACCATCCAGGAAGAGAAGCACGCGATCATATCACTCGTTGGTGTGATACCCCCGGGTACGAAACACCGACAGTTGGCGCGCCAGGTAGGGGACTTCGCGTGTCCGAGCCGATTTCTCGTTGATTCCTGGATGGCTTCATCCCCTCTTCCGTTCTCGGCTGGTGCCGTCGTCTGGTTCGGGAGCCTCGAGTTCCTGGCCACAGGCAACGGCAACGAGCTGACTCTGCTCTCCACGGAGGGCCGAGCGGAGTGCGTGTCACGCCACCCCGCGCGGGGGGCGTGACGCGTCGCCCGCACCACCACACGTCGCCACATCGCGAGCGGCGCCGTCGTCACCGTCGTCGCCGGGCGCAGGCGGTGCCCGCGGCAAACACCTACGCCCCCGTAGCCGGTGCAGGGTCCCCAAGGGGAAACCAGCCCGGCGCGCGGCCGGAGACCTCCAGGGCGCACCCGCGCCCGCCTAGCGACTTCGCATTCATCATGCGTACGGACCAGGAACCAGGCCAGAGGCCTCCGAGCCGTGCGCCGTCGACGCCACTCAGCCTCCTCCCGCACGGGTCGCGCCGCGCTCGACGCCAGCGGTCCCGGTCGGCCTCGACAACTCTGCGGCTGTATACGCCCACCGCCTCGACGAGCGCCATCAGGACCAGACGGTGGCGGACCGGGAGCAGCGTTCGGGCGCGCTGCTGCAGGCCATGGCCAGCCTGGAGATCGTCCACCCCGCGTGCGTCGACCGCGACTTCTTGCGAGCCTTCGAGCCACCTCGGCGAGCCACCGTCGGAGAATGGTACCGCGAGCTGCGGTCCCAGCATCGGCCAAGGCGGCGTGCCGTCAAAGCTCCGACTCCGACGAATACGACTACCACGACCCCGACCTCTGGGATCCCACCAGGGAGTGCTTCCAACTCGAGGGAGTCGTATGCGATACCGAGGACGAAGGCGACGACGACAGGCCGGCGCTCGACCTAGAGGGACCTAGCGACGTGGCCGCGGCAGGCGGATCACGCGTTCAGGGAAGGGACGAACCTCCAGCACCGGCTGTACCGCCTAAGCACGACGATGGCCGGGCGGCGCAACTCGCACAAGTGCAAGAGGCAATCACCAAAGCCGAGGAAGAACGGCGACACCTGCTGCAGCTCCGGCAAACCCTGATGCAGGAACCACCCCAGCCCCGAGGAGCCGGAGCTCGAGGCCGGGCTCGAGAGGTCCACCGGCGGATCCTCGAGGACGGGGCACCAGCACGCCCTGAGGTATGTTTCCCGCGAGCTGGGCAGAACGTGGTGGCGGCGGCTATGATGCTCCGTGACCTGCCCGCCGTCTCAACCCCGATGCCAGGCGCATGCTCGGAGAAATGAAAAACCTCCTCGAGACAGCCGCGGTACAGCAGGCCGAGAGCTCGGCGTCACGCCGACGCGGAGCAGCCTCGGGGAGACCGGCGGACACGCCCCACGACGCTCGCGAGGCATCCGTCCACCAGCCGGACGCCTCTCGAGCTAGGCCAGTCCGCGAACGGATCGTCGACAACCGGCCACCTCGAGACCCCAACGACGCCCGCAACGACATCAACCGACGGCGCAAGGACAAGGGGGCCCAAGAGCGTGGCTATAGCGCCCATCGAGGGGGGCGCTACGACAGCGACGAGGACCGGCAGGTCCTCGAGCCCCGGGCCCCCGAGTCTTCAGCCGGGCCATCCGCAGCTCGACCCTCCCCGACCGCTTCCGACCGCCGACCAACATCGTGAAGTATGACGGGGAGGTCGAGCCCAAGCTCTGGCTCTCGGACTTCCGCCTTGGCTGCCAACTGGGCGGAGCGAAGAACGACGACCGCGTGATCATACGTCAACTCCCACTTTACCTCTCGGACACCGCCCGCCGGTGGCTCGAGGGGCTCCCGCCGGATCGGATCCATGACTGGGCCGACCTAGTCAGGGTCTTCGACGGGAATTTCAAGGGGACCTGCGTGCGTCCAGGCAACCCCTGGGACCTACGGCGTTGCAGGCAGGCGGCGGACGAGCCCCTCCGCGACTTTGCTCGACGGTTCTCGAAGCAGCGTCTCGAGCTCCCCCACGTGCCTGACGAGGACGTCATCTCAGCGTTCCTCGCGGGCACGACATGCCAAGAGCTTGTTCATGAGCTAGGACGCTACCGTCCCGGGACGGTCGAGGACCTGATGGATCGCGTCACCAGCTTTGCTTCGGGCGACGAAGCAGTGGGGGCCTTCTTTGGCCGTTCCACGGACAAAGGCAAGGCGGTGATCGCGCCGGAGGGCTCCAACAAGGGCAACGACGCCAAGAACGACAACAATGACGGCAACAAAAGGAAGAAAAACAAACGCAAGGGCCAGAAGGCGAAGCGTGGCGCCGATGACGACGACGACAAAGAGGTGCTCGCGGGCGCCCTCGAGCCTAAGAAGCCCCGAGGCCCCCCCGACGGGGCTGTTTTCGACCAGATGCTCGAGGATCCCTGCACCTACCACAGGGGCCCCGTAAACCACAAGTTGAAAGACTGCCGACTGTTGAAGGGCTACTACTCCAAGCTCGGCGATAAGAGGGAAGACGCGCCTAAGGGAAAGGATACCGATCGACGCGGCGGCAGAAACGCAGATGGCGACTTCCCCCCGGTGCGCGACTGCTACATGATCTACGGGGGGCCGACCGTCGGGCTCTCAGCTCGAGAAAGAAAGAAGGAGCGCCGGGAAATCTTTTCGCTTGGCCACGACGCCCCCGGTATCTTGACTGGTCCGATGCGCCAATCACGTTCGACCGTGACGACCATCCGGACCGTGTCATAAACCCGGGGCTTACCCCCTCGTCGTCGACCCCATCATAATCGACGTTCGGTTCTCCAAGGTGTTGATGGATGGGGGCTCGAGCCTCAACATCATATACCTCGAGACCCTCGACCTCCTGGGGATTTCAGAGGGACAGCTCCGACCCAGCGTCGGGGGGTTCCACGGAGTAGTACCAGGAAAGAAGCCCACCCCTCGGGCGCATCGACCTGCCGGTCTGCTTCGGCACGCCGGCAAACTTCCGTCAGGAAACGCTCACCTTCGAGGTGGTCGGCTTCCAAGGGACCTACCACGCCATCATCGGCGGCCAGGCTACGCCAAGTTCATGGCGATTCCTAACTACACGTACTTGAAGCTCAAGATGCCGGGGCCAAAAGGGGTCATCACCGTTGACACCTCCTACGAGCACGCATACCACTGCGACGTGGAGTGCGTCGAGCGGGGGGAGGCCAACGTCCACCTCGACTCGCTCGAGGCCTTGGCAGCTCTGGCCACCGAGGGGGCCCCAGAAGCAAAGCGTCACGCCGGCACCTTCGAGCCGGCTGAGCACACCAAGCAAATACCCGTCGACCCGACCTCGGCCAATGGCAAGACGCTGACCATCAGTACCAGCCTCGAGCCCAAATAGGAAGCAGTGCTCGTCGACTTTCTCCGCGCGAACATCGACATGTTTGCGTGGAACCCCTCGGACATGCCGGGCATACCGAGGGAAGTCGCCGAGCACGCCTTGGAGATCCAGGCCGGGTCCAGACCGGTGAAGCAACGCCTGCGCCGCTTCGACGAGGAAAAGCGCAGGATCATCGGCGAGGAGGTGCACAAGCTTTTGGCGGCCGGATTCATCAAGGAGGTATTTTACCCAGAGTGGCTAGCTAACCCTGTACTAGTTAGGAAAAAGAATGGAAAAATGCGGATGTGTGTAGATTACACTGGTCTGAATAAAGCATGTCCAAAAGTTCCATTTCCTTTACTAGAATTGACCAGATCGTCGATTCCACTGCTGGGTGCGAAGTGCTTTCGTTCCTTGATGCGTATTCCGGCTACCACCAAATTAGGATGAGAAAATCCGATGAACTCGCGACCTCTTTTATCACGCCATTTGGTATGTATTGCTATGTTACGATGCCCTTCGGCCTTCGAAACGCCGGGGCAACGTACCAACGATGTATGCAGCACATCTTTGGCGAGCACATAGGCAAGACCGTCGAGGCCTACGTCGATGACATCGTGGTTAAAACTAAAAAAAGTCGGGAACCTCATCAGCAACCTCGAGACCACGTTCGAGTGCCTCCGGGCCAAGAATGTGAAGCTCAACCCCGAGAAGTGTGTCTTTGGTGTGCCTCGAGGCATGCTACTTGGCTACATCGTCTCACAACGGGGGATCGAGGCAAACCCTGAAAAAATCTCAGCAGTCACGAGGATGGGCCCGATTCGTGACCTCAAGGGTGTGCAGAAAGTGACAGGCTGCCTAGCCGCTCTCAGCAGATTCATCTCGAGGCTGGGGGAAAAAGCACTACCCCTCTACCGCCTGCTAAAAAAGACGGAACACTTTGCGTGGACCGCCGAAGCCGAGGAGGCCTTAACCAAGTTGAAGGGGTTGCTGACTTCTGCACCAATTCTCGTGCCCCCGCGACCAGCCGAAGGTGGCGATTCCCCCGAGCCCTCCTCCTCTATGTGGCCGCAACCACTCAGGTGGTTAGCGCGGTCATAGCCGTCGAGAGGCACGAGGAGGGTCATACATTGCCGGTCCAACGACCGGTATACTTCACCAGTGAGGTACTCTCCGAGGCCAAGGTCCGGTATCCGCACATCCAAAAGCTGCTCTACGGCATCATCGTCACAAGGCGCAAGCTCCAGCACTACTTCCTCGCTCATCCCGTGACGGTGGTGTCGTCCTTCCCCCTCGGAGAGATCGTCAACAATCGGGAGGCCACGGGGCGCATCGCCAAGTGGTCCGCCGAACTAATGGGGGAGACCATCACCTATGCCCCGCGAAAGGCCATCAAGTCGCAAGCGTTGGCGGACTTCGTTGCTGAATGGACCGACACTCAGCTCCCGCCGGCACAGATTCAAGCCGAGCTCTGGACCATGTACTTCGATGGATCCCTCACGAAGACGGGGGAGGAGCAGGCCTGCTCTTCATCTCACCCCTCGGAGTACACATGCGCTACCTGCTACGCTTGCACTTCCCGCCTCCAACAACGTCGCCGAGTACGAGGCCCTCGTCAATGGGCTGCGCATCGCCCTCGAGCTCGGGGTCCGACGCCTCGACGCCCGAGGAGACTCGCAGCTCGTCATCAACCAGGTTATGAAGGCTTCAAGCTGCATCGATCCCAAGATGGAGGCATACTGCGGGGAGGTGCGCAAGCTGGAAGACAAGTTTTACGGCCTCGAGCTCAACCACATAGCTCGGAAGTACAACGAGGCCGCAGACGAGCTGGCAAAGTTGGCGTCCACGCGCGGCACGGTACCGCCAGACGTCTTCTCGAGGGACGTCTTCGAGCCATCCGTCGAAATCGACCCGGGGGCTGGCCCCTCGACGCCACCCCTCGAGCAAGACACGGGGGCTCGACTCTCAACGCCACCCCTCGAGAAGGACCCCTCGACGTCCGCGGAGGCGATGCAGGTCGACGCACACGCCTCTTCGTCATCACGGCCCCTCGACTGGCGGACGCCCTACCTCGACTACCTGACGCAAGGCGAGCTACCAGAAGACAAGACGGAGGCCCGACGCATCGCTCGGAGGGCCAAGACCTACGTCATCTACGGCGACGAACGGGAGCTATACCGACGAAGTCCGACTGGGATCCTTCAACGCTGCATCCCACTCGAGGAAGGGCGCAAGCTCCTCGACGATATGCACTCGGGGGCTTGCGGCCACCACGCAGCGCCGAGGGCCCTGGTTGGGAACGCCTTCCGTCAAGGCTTCTATTGGCCGACCGCCATTGGGGACGCCAAGCGTTTGGTCCAAGCGTGCCATGGGTGTCAATTCTACGCCAAGCAAACGCACCAGCCCGCACACGCCCTGCAGATGATCCCAATCACTTGGCCATTTGCCGTTTGGGGGCTCGACCTTGTGGGTCCCCTCAAAAGGACAAGTGGAGGGTACACACACATGCTCGTGGCCGTCGACAAGTTCACCAAGTGGATCGAGGCTAAGCCGATAGGAGACCCCACCTCCGAGAGGGCTGTCGAGTTCATCGCCAACATCATGTACCGGTTCGGGGTGCCTAATGTCATCATCACCGACAATGGCACCCAATTCACGGGCAAAAAGTTCACCAACTTCTGCGATGACAAAAACATTCGCGTAACCTGGGCCTCGGTCGCATACCCCCAATGCAACGGGCAGGTCGAGCGCGCCAACGGCATGATACTCCATGGGCTAAAGCCGAGGCTGTTCAAGACCCTCAAGAATTTCGGAAAGGGGTGGGCTACAGAACTCCCTCGGTGCTGTGGGGCCTCAGGACTACGCCGAGTCGAGCCACCGGGTTCACTCCGTTTTCCTAACCTACGGCGCCGAGGCCGTCTTACCTACGGACCTCGAGTACGGCTCACCTCGACTTCGAGCCTACAACGAGCAAACCAGCGACGAAAGGCTCGCCAACGCCAAGGACCAGCTCGAGGAGGCCCGAGACGTGGCGCTCATCAACTCTGCACGCTACCAGCAAACACTTCGATGCTACCACGACAAGCACGTGCGCAAAAGGGACCTGGCGGTGGGGGACCTCGTGCTTCGACGGCTGCAAGATAATCGAGGGCGCCATAAGCTCACCCCTCCGTGGGAAGGCCCATACACCGTGGCCGAAGTGCTCAAGCCAGGCACATACAAGCTCTACGACGACCAGGCAGGATCCTGGCGAACGCGTGGAACATATCTCAGCTACGTCGCTTCTACCCTTAAAGGCCTCGAGGCCTTGTTCATTTTATCACTTTGTACAAACATGTCAAAATGAATGAACAAACTCGTGCATTGTCGTTCATGTTGCTTCGCATCTTAAGGTAGCCTCGACCCTGCTTTGCTCAGGGTCAAGCCTCCCTCGGGGGCTGACGGGGGGGCCTCCCCCCCAGACTCCGGAAAAAATACGCGTTTTCTTTTCTAAAATTTTGACCCTCGTCTCGACTCGTGCCTCGAGTGAACTAGCGACGTCTAAATCCTAAAAGTACCTCGAGCCTCCAAGGTGGGGGGCGTCGACGTAGACGGCCACCTACGCCCCCGGGCTACGGTGCCCTACCTACGCCTCCCCTCGAGGGGCTCGCAACGTATCTGAAGGAACACAGACTAAGTTAGCAGAAACTCGAGCTTGCGACAAAGAGAAGTGGTCAAACGCATTTGAAAGGAAAACAACCCTTTTAAATAAACAAGTCATATATACATTCGGGTCTCGACGTACCCTCATTCACGTCATAAAATTCTTACAAGGGCCCCGGTGCCCAAATTTGGCGCGCAGGCCCTAGTCTTCGTCGGTGCGGTACTCCTCCCCGAGGTCTTCCGCGGCGGGCTCAACCTCGACGCCGAGCTCGAAGGAGGAGGGCTCCCGACACCGCTGCTGGCGTCAGGAGGCAGCACGTCCTCCTCGAAGATCTTCGCGAGCGACGTCCCCGCCTCTCCATCTTCTCCAAAATTTTGTCGACACGGCGGTTGTTCCACTCCTCATCCTTCCCCTCGATCTCGATGAAGCCATTCGCGACAACGTGGACCGGGAAGCGGAAACCGGAGCGAACGACCGCGAGTGTCTGCTTGACGCCGTGATGGAGAGCTTGCCGGACACGGTCCCGCGCGGCTGCGTCGAAGAAGCACAAGGCGTCGACCAAGGCATCGCCCCGAGCCACTGCACCTTCTGCCGCGGTCACAGGAGGAGCACCCCACATGGGGCCGAGCCGGTCGAGAGAAGAGCGAGCCCGCTCCGCCACCATCGTCTCGTCTTGGAGTTGGTCCAAGAGAGCCTGGTTCGTCCCGCGGAGCTCCTCGACCGTCTTCTCGACCCCTGCGCAACAAACAAGAAGAGTGAGTGAGACGCGGCGTAACAAAGAACTTCGAGACCCAAACAAGAACAAGGTGTAAGCCTCACCGTCGCAGTGTTGCCCCAGTGCGGCGAGGTCGCTGGTCAGGCCCTCAGCACGCTGCTCCAGCCTGCGCTTCTCGGCCAGCGTGAGGAGCTTCTCGGACCTAAGGTCCTCGATCAGCCGGCCCGCCTCTACCAGGGCCAGATCCTTGCGGATCACCTCCTGCCGCGCCGCCCCCTCGGCCTCGGGCGGTGGCGGCACCACTCTTGGCGTCTTCGGCCTCTTTTCTCGCCGCCTCCGCTGCGGTTCGGGCAGCGGCGGCCTCGCCACGGGCGTCAGCAGCCTCCTGCTTCGCCGCCTCGGCTTCAGCCCGGGCAGAGGTGGCCTCGCTTCGGGCGTCCGCGGCCTCCTTCCTCGACGCTTCGAGAACGGCGGCGGCCTCCTCCTTGGATCGAGCGACCTCGCCTCGAGCCACCCGGACCTCCGCCTCCGCCTCGTTAAGCCGGCTCGCCATCTGGGCGTTCCGGCTCAGCTCCGCGCGGAGATCTCGAAGCTCCGCCTCAGCCCGCGCGAGGGCGGCTGACACCTGTGCGGACCGGCCCGCCTCCTCGGAGAGGACCGCTCCGCCTCGCTCCGGCCGCTCCCGCCTCGCCCCCCCCCCGCACCGCCTCGCGCGGGGCCCCCCGCTGGGCCGGCTGCTCGATGGGAACCACGGCAAGGGGCGGGCTCAGTGGGACGGGAACGGCCATATCGGTCGGTCGAGCTCGATGTCGGGCAGATCCTCCTCCGCCTCGAGCTGCCCCGACAGCGACCCGCCGCCCGACGGCACGGGCCCGACTCCCTCCGTCCCTCCGCCGCACTTCCTGTTGCGGATCGATCGAGGGAGGCTCGACCCCGGGCCCTCTTTCCCGGCCGGGCCCTCCGGCGCCTTGTCGGCGCTAGCCGGCACCTCGGGCGCCTCCACCGTCATCGAGCCCGCGGCGAGGAGCGGCCCCTGCTCCAGCTCGTTCAGGAGGTCCTCCACCGTCGGCTCCTTCTCCGCCGACGCCTCTCCCCCCTTCCTCCTCGCAGCCGCGGCCCGTGCTGGTCGGAGCCACAAGGGGCGCAGTCTCCTCAGCCCCAGACGCCGGCGGCGGGGCCGTGCTCGCCCCAGGCGCTTCCCCCGGAACAGCCGTCGTGGTGAGGGGAAGGATGGCGCTCCCAGTTGGCACCATCGCGGGAGGAGGAGGAGGGGGAGGAGGCAGCGCTTCGGCGGATACGGTGGTGGCAGGCTCGATGCCATGAGCTGAGGCCCCTGCAATACGAGATGACGGAGATATCAGAACCAGGAAGAGTACCTCGACCCCTGTGGTCGATGGCGACGGCCTCACCAAAATTCGCGACGATCATCTGGCCCCCTCGAGCCATGGCAGCTCGGGCCTTCTCCAGCCAAGCGGCTTCTCTAGCGGGAGGAAGGTGCCATACCTCGAGGTGCCTGTGCCTCGACGGGGCTCGAGGTTGGCCCGCTTGGACGAAGCGAGGTCCACCTCCTGGTAGGAGCGCTTCCCCCTGAGAAGACGGAGATGGCACGCGTCATCAAAAGCAAAGAGGTGAAGCCTCACTACCGACGAGACCCAAGGAAACTACTCACCCGAAGCGGCGGCTGGGCTTCTTCCCGGAATCGCCGGACCCACTCGGGGGCTTCGAGCCCACCCCACGGCTCGAGCCCTGCGCCTGGGCCGTCTCCACAGGGCTGGGATGGGGGGAGGGCTCCCGACGCCTCCCATGGCTCGACCTCGAGGGAGAGCCCTCCTTCCGCCCACATCGCGGGAGGGCGACCGTACACCCTCGTGCTGACGTCGTGGCGCTCGCCCCGGCGCGGGCTCCGGGACCCTGTCCGGCGCCCGCGCTGGTGGTCGGCCCCCCCCGCGTCCGCTTCCGTGTCCCGGCGGCGGTACGGCGATGGACTCCGGGGACGCTCGCGCCCCTGGTCACGAGACGCTCGGGGGCTCCCTCCCCGACGCTCGTGATGGCGCGGGCTCGACGCCTCCTGGCGCCCGCTCCTCCGCGGGCTCGACGGCGCCCTTGACGGCTCGCGGGGGTCGGGCCCGAAACCCTTCTCGACCTGTCGACCGCCTCTCGAGGCCCGACCCCTCTCGAGACCCCCGTCTGGGCTGACGCGGGGGCGGCCTCCGTTGGCGCTGTGGCGGAGGCGCTCCGGGTCCGGGGCTTCCTTACGACCAGGGGCACATCCGGCGCGGAGCTCGACGGACCTCGGGCCCCCGACGAGGCAGGGATCGGCGCCGCCTTCCGCGGCTGCGTCCCGCGCGACCCTTTTGTCGGTGGGACCTCCAGTGTACCCTCCTGCACAGAGGAGCGGTCAGCCCTGTCATCGACGAGCCCCGCGCGCATCAAGCGCACATCCATCCCCTCGTCGTCGCCCTCCTCCTCATCACCACTCTCCTCCTCCGAGCTCGAGGAGCTCAGCTCGGGGGACCCGTCCCCAGGCTGACGGTTACGACGAGCCTTCGCCAGTCTCTGCTCCCGAGCTAAGCGACGCAAGTTTTTATTTTTCTCTTTCTTCTTTTTGGCATCCTTGCTCTCCTTGTCCTTCTGAGCAGAGAGGCGCCTCACCTGAGAATCCGCGGCGTCCTCCCTCACCGGGGGCCTCGACGCGCGACAAGTAAATGCCCCCTGAAGAAGAAGAAGCGTGATGAGACAAACCACAAGACGGATGCAAACGGATCGAAGGAGGAAAAAGGGGGAGGAGGCTCGAGATAGCTCGACTCGAGGAGGCTTACCAGGTCGAGACACCCCTCGTCGGGTGCCATCGCAACCAGGTTGGAGAGTTCAGGGACGAACGGCCCCTGGATCGTGATCGACACCCGGGAGACGCCCTCGTTCCGGGACAGCCTCTCTTCGGCCATCCTCGAGCGATTGAGCGCCTCGAGCTGAGCCTGCGGGCCCATCTCGTGCATAAGAAGGGGGCGGTCCGCCAGCGGAAGAACTCTTCGCTGGTGGAACGCCCAAATGACCGCTTGCACGGTCAGCTTCTTCTCGTCCACCAGCGTCTTCATCATCTCCATCAGCGGGGCCAGGTGGCGTTGCCTGTCCGCCGCAACGCCCCAGGTCCACTTCTCCGGGCGTTGAGTGAGGACCCTGCCGGTGTACTGCGGAAGGAGGCCACCTTCGTTCCGCAGATAGAACCAATGGTCGTCCCACCCGGCCTGGTTGGTGGAAAGCTTGTATCGCAGGTACTCGCGGGGGACATTGGCCGACGAGGTCCCCGCCCTCGCGGTAATGGCAAGGGAGCCCATGCGCACGGGCCGCCTCCGCTGGGCTTCAGGGACTTGATGAAGAGCTCGCCCCGGAAGAGATGGACGAACATCT